>CM060975.1:103932093-105184593 GCA_030765065.1 Deroplatys truncata
ATTTGGAAATACAGTAGCCTTTAAGCACATACCTATATCTTAATAGCTGGTTGCTAGGTGCAGCACCATTGCCTTTCCCACAGATTAATAATCTTTACATATCCAAGACAAAAAAATCTGATGTGTTACACTCACATGACTTTCTCTACTCTTGTACAAACTATTTTTACAAACGCTTATTCTCCATATGCTTCATGTAAATCGAGATATCGAGATGCTAATCTTATTGCTAATTTTCTTGTAGATGCAAGGGGAATTGGTAGGCTTTAAGTGGCAGTCAAATGTTTTAAGAGCTGGATGTTATGTGGAGTATTCCATTCTCTTTGCATTACCAGGACAAAAAAATGAATAACGAATTCCCATTTGAGAAAAAGTAAAATTTAAGGGAATAACAAACAATATCTCGAAAATGGTTCACTCAAAATGAAAAAAATCTGATGTGTTACACTCACATGACTTTCTCTACTCTTGTACAAACTATTTTTTACAAACGCTTATTCTCCATATGCATCATGTTAATCGAGATATCGAGATGTCAATCTTATTGGTAATTTTCATATAGATGCAAGGGGAATATGGTAGGTTTTAAGCGATAGTCACATATTTTAAGCGCTGGTTGCTATGTGGCGCGTTCCATTCTCTTTGTATGTCCAGGACATAACAAAATGAATAACGAATCTGAGAAAAAGTATAAGTATTGGAAAATTTAAGGGAATAACAAGCAATATCTCGAAAATGGTTCACTCAACAAAACAAATGTATACGACATATATTGTGTATTTTAACGCGATCTACATTTTTTGTGTAGTAAAAGGTCGTCTATCTCTTATGGTTTACCAGTTATGCAAAAGTCTTTCACAATGAAGAATACTTTTGGAGACATTCCCAGAAAATTGGAGATATACATTTCATTTCTCATGACAATATCTTAAACATATGAAATTTAACCAAAATCGTTAAGAGCCATTTTGAGAAAATTACAATCATCGAAAAATGTTCCATGTAAAGGGTAGTCTGGGGTGGGGGGATTTTCTTGAAAACCTTCGTGTCGCATCTCTGGAAGATACTGAACCTAAATACCAAGTTTGGTGTTTATCCGACTGTTAGTTTCTGAGTTATGCTGTTCACAGACACACAGACAGACACACACACGGACATGTTTCCAAAAATGCTTTTTTGGATTCAGGGGTCTCAAAACATGTATTTCCGGTGAAATCTCGGTATCGAATTTTTGGTTGGAATACAATACTTCCCCTACTTACTATACGTAGTAGAGAAAGTAAAAAATGAATAACGAATTCCCATTTGAGAAAATAAGTATTGAAAAATTTAAGGGAATAACAAGTAATATCTCGAAAATGGTTCACTCAACAACAAAAAATGTATATGACATAAATTGTGCATTTTAACGCGATTTACATTTTTTGTGTAGTAAAAGGTTGTCTATCTCTTTTGGTTTACCAGTTATGCAAAAGTCGTTCACAATGAAGAATACTTTTGGAGACATTCCCAGAAAATTCGAGATATACATTTCATTTGTCACGAAAATATCTTAAACATATTATATTTTAATTAAAATCGTTAGAGGCGTTTTTGAGAAAATTAAAATATTCGAAAAATGTTCCATGTAAAGGGTAATCCGGGGTAGGGGGAATTTCTTGAAAACCTTCGTGTCGCATCTCTGGAAGATACTGAACCTAAATATCAAGTTTGGTGTTTATCCGACTGTTCGTTTCTGAGTTATGCTGTTCATAGACAGACACACAGACACATACACACGGACATGTTTCCAAAAATTCTTTTTTTTTGGATTCAGGGGGCCTCAAAACATATATTTCCGTGAAATCTCGGTGAAATCTCGAATTTTTTGGTGGAATACAACACTTCCCCTACTTACTATACGTAGTAGAGAAAGTAAAAATGTACTTTTAGGAGTTGCAAGAATCTTGTTTTGGGAGGAATGATTGGAGTCGTAATTATTTTCTTGTTGCGTAACAGCCTTATTATTTCCTCACCGTTAAAGATGACAGTCTCTCAATTCCAGGCAAATAAAATGAGCAATATTTCGTTGTAACATCAGACGATCCGTGCCTATTTTGTATGCTTTACCTATGTGTTAGCGTAATACTGGAATAAGCAGGTTTCGAATCACGATACCTGGCGATAGGCGAAAAGGCTATCAGAATGGCTTTTTCCACGCTTTGTCGACCAAAAATCTATCAATATACTGAATAGGAAAGAAATCAGACCTGTAAAGTTGGGAGAGGCCCCAGGTTAATTCATATAAATCTAAGAAATAATAAATTAACATTAAGATAAATAATCTATGAACTATTAAAGTAAATAAATAAGCAACTTAGGATAGCTACTTAGTTGTCAATACTACAATACGTAAAATACAATAATTGATCTATATGAACAGCGTCTTAACCTCCCGCACATGGCTTATCAACCTGCTCTGAATTGCAGGCCTCGTAGAGAAAATCGGAAACTGCGCGCGCGCTGAAGTACACTCGCCTGCCCTAATGAAAGGTTATAAATTAGTAGTACCAAGTAAATCAAAGTACCGGCACCATAAGAGATTATAATAATGCATAAACTTCATTTAACAAAATAGCCAAACAAATTAACATGCCAAGTAGGCTTCTGGTTATAGAGGTTTATGTCGTTCATTGAATTTTCGGCCAATAACAGCGCTACAATATATTAATTCTTTGCATTAATAATTCATTCTGAAGGTGTAAAGTGCAAAAACTGGGTATTATAAGACTATTTAATGTACGGCGAAAGATGAAATTAAAAAACCTTGATGAAGTTCGTAATCATACGTTAAGTAAAGTAAATAACTTAATAGTTCCAAAAAACATCACCAAACTCATTTAAACCAGGTATAGTAAAGTCGGCATTATGGAAGCAGGATTAGTATGCCTCTCTATCTAACAGCATTGCCTCAAAGCGATAGAAATGCTTTTCTGCATATCCTATTTAGACGCTGCAAGCTGTTGGTTGAAGAGCTATCTAATCTGTTTGTGATAGTATTATTAAATATGTTGAGACTTGAAAATGAATTATTTAATTTAAAAGGCTCGCAGTATGGATTGTGAATGAGTGAAGTAGCTCATAGGAATTAACTCGTTGAATATAGTACTGTCCTTCAGTGACATTTTAGCAAGTGGATGGGGAGCCCTTCCAAGCAGGTAGGGGTTTAACTACTGAACCACTAAGAGTGTTTACTTGGTATCAGACAAGTAAAAGGTAATGATCCCTCTGGAAATCTGTTGGCCTTTTTCCATTGTAGGCGTCACGAACGGCAGGAGTTCAGCATACTGTGTACCCCTCCCACCAGCTAAAGCTTTACCTGGGAGATATGCCACCTCACTCCACTAGCTAAAACCTCGCAGAACAAACAGTAGGTGAGAATCACAAGGAAATGCTGCATGGAGGTCACAGTTACATTTGGAAAGAAACTGTTGCTCATGTAGGAAATTTAAAACTATATATAATTCGATTATAGTCAAGTTTCATACGACTGTTTCATAAGTATTCGTTTCTGGTTTGAGTGATGTGTTACAATCGTTATTCCTTTATCTATGGTTACAATACAATGACCTTGTAGTACCTGTGTCAAACAAAGTTGCTAGCGTTGTGAGACGTACTACGCAGAATAATCTATACTTGCGCTTTCACAATGTTACGTGGCTACTTCTGATTGGTCGAATACCAATAGTTTAATGAACAGGTGTACTTTAATGAAGCCCATTAAAGTACTGCTACCAGTCGTATAAATACATTTTGGCGTGGTCGAGCATAAAAACGAATAACGAATTCCCATTTGAGAAAAAGTAATTAAGTATTGACAATTTAAACAAACAACAAGGGATATCTTGGAAATGGTTCATTTCACAATAAAAAAATGTATATGACATAAATTGTATGTTCAAACGAGCTCTACATTTTGTGTTGCACAATTTTGTCTATCTCTTATGGTTTACCAGATATGCAAAAGCCATTCAGAAACCAGAGGACTTTTGGAGCATTCCCAGAAAATTCAAGAGGACTTTTGGAGCATTCCCAGAAAATTCAAGATATACATTTTGTCTTGAAAATATCTTAAATATGTGATAATCAAAATCATTAGAGCCATTTTTGAGACAGTCAAAATTTTTAAAAAATGTTCCATGTAACGGGTAGACTGGGTCCGGGGATTTTCTTGAAAATCTGTGTGTCGCATCCTTGCAAGATATTGAACCTAAATTCCAAGTTTGCTATTTATCCTACTTTTCGTTTTTGAGTTCTGCTGTTCACCACACACACACACACACACAAGATTCCTTTTCTAAAAGTGATTTTTTGGAGCAAGGTGCCTCAAAACATGTATTTCTGGTGGAATCTCGGTATAGAATTTTTTGTGGAATGCAATATTATGTGCACTAGATAAAGTAAAAAGCGCCTCGATATGTCAGGTTTTTAAATACATCTGCTTAGGCAGAGCACGTGTCAGAGTAGATTTATCCATTTGCCTGTCTGTATTCATGAAACAATTCGCGTACCGCTACACGCAAAATGGGTGAATAAACACATTCCGAAGTTGGTTGATTTTAGTTAAAAAAAATGTGTGTTGCATTCACAGGACTTTCCCTACTAACTCTTCTTCAAACTATTGTTACAAAAGTTCCTTTTTCTACCTACTTCTTGTTAATCGAGGTTTCATTAGACATTTCCTTGCATACAGTAGGCTAAAGCGATACTCAAAACTTTTAAAAAGTGGTTCGCTATGTGATGATTGAAATTCCAAGCTCCTTGCATGGCCACGAGAAAAATATTATGTCTTACATTCACATAACTTTCTCTACCCGGTATCGCTTATTATTGGGTATACAAATTCTTCTTACCAAAGCTTATTTACCCATATACTTGATTTTAATCGAGATAAATCTTTCCGGTAATAGCTGCCTTACACACATCGTTATAGACACAAAGGGAACAGCGGTAGTTAAGTGTTTAAGAACTGGACACTTTAAAATTCCATACTCTTTCACGAACATGAAGCACCTGGGGAATATACCCCCACGTGACCCTGGGAGATGGGTGTCATCCGAGTGATATTCGCACTCCCGAGAGCTTTTCCTTTGGGCCGGCACCTGGTTGCCTAATCCGGTCCCTCATTACAGGGTGGAACTGGATACGCCACTTACACGCGTCAACCCCAAAGGGAAGACAACCGAGTACCTCAGTAGGGACGACAGCAATCTAGCAATTGTCTACCGGCTATCCAGAGCGGTACCGTAGGACCTTGAGGGGTCTTATAACCGCGCCTGAATGGAAAACCATCTCAGACGTCCCCAATTTCCCATGGGTATTGGGAATCACTGATCCGCCGAGTTCAACCCAATCCAAACCACGAGTGCTCAGGGTGCACAGCGCCCGCACCACGGCAGCTGAAGGGGTCGAAACCACCTCCCTTACGGGAACTCTTTCACGAACAATTGAAATTCGGCAGAGTATTGGAATACTGGCTAAGTATTGAACAATTCGAACCAATAATAACGGATATCTCGAAAACGGCTGATGCCATGAAAATTTTATTTAAAATGAATTGTGTGTTTTAAAGGGTTCTGCATTTTCTGTGAAGCACGTTTTCGTCTATCGCATAACTTTGCCACTTATACAAGATTATACCAAATTCCTTCCGAATGAAGAGAAATTCAAGGGCTATTCCCAGAAAATTCAAGATATTAATTAAGTATCTTTAACATATGGTATATTAATTAAAAATTTTAGTTATTTTTTAGAAAATAAAAAATGTCGAAAAAGGTTCATGTAAAGAGTAGTTTGGGATGGGAGGATTTTCTGTATAATCTTTGTGTCATATCTTTGGGAGGGTTAAATGTAAGTACTAAGTTTAGTATTTATCTGAATTTTCGTTTTTAGGTTATGCCGTGTTCAGGGACACACACGCGCGCGCAGATATTTTCTAACATGCTTGTTTTTATTCAGGGGTCTCAAAACATTTATTTCCGGTGAAATCTCGGTATCGAATTTTTGGTTTGAATGCAATATCTCCACATAATATTTCCGTGGTAGAGAAAGTAAAAAGCGACTAGATATTTAAAGCACTTTAAAAAGATGTAAGAATCCGAAAACTCAAACCAATAGAAAAGAATATCTCAGATATGATTAATGCCAGAACAATATTATTTTACATAAATTGTGTGCTTAAACGAGATCTATATTTTTGTTAAGATTTTATCTCTCTCTTACTGTTACAATTACAAAAATATGATACAGAATGGTGTCTTCGTAGACTATTCCCAAAAAATAGCAAATAATATATTTTGTTTATCATATAAATATCTTAAAGATCACGCTATTTTAATCACAACCATTAGCCATTTTTATAAAACCAAAAATAAGGAATTTTTACATATAAAAGATAGTTTCGGATAGATGGAATTTACTTTTAAATCTGTGTCCCCCTTAGGAAAACGCTGAACTTTAGCCAGCTTGGTATTTAAACTTGTCGTTCTTTAGTTATTTCTGCTGTTCGCAAACGCGATTACGGGCGTGAACATTTTTCTAAAAATTCCGTTTTGTTTGTGAATATTCAGGGAGTCTCAAAATTGAAGTAGTTTGTATTGAAGGAGTTGTATTATATTTCAACAGTTGGGGAGCTGAACTTGAAGTACCGCACGTATAGTAAAAACTTTCAGTTAGCCTTCGCCCCAAGAGTTTAAAAAAATATTTACTTTGTAATGTTGGCTGTTTCTTTAAATATTATATATTTATGTTTGCCTCGGCTGCGTGATTATTTTTGTTAGAGACATGGACGTCTTAGCAGGACGTGGTGCGACTGAAGAATGTTGGCTTACACAGACTATAATTTTACTTCACTCTTTTTATTAATGCTTGGTACTATTTAAATAACACTTCACTGATATAGAGAGAGCTGTGAGATTTTAATTAATTACTTGCACTTTTTAACACGTAAAACTATTTTCATCTCACACGAATACGCATTACACATCTGGCGTCCGGTTAGAAACACTGTCTACAACCAACGCATCCAGTTATGAGCGCTGTCTACAAGCAACTGACTTGATTTCTACTGCCTAATTTGTAAACTTCTGTATTTCAAGTCTCTGGTTGGCTAATCCTAGTCCAATAGAGTACCTACATTAAAGGTTTTTTGGTTGTTGATTGGCTATTTTATAAAGTGTCTCAAAAATTACATTATTGTTTCCAAGAATGACTAGTAGCATTATTAAAACATCTTACTCATTATTGCCTCAAGGTTACCTCATTGTTATCTCATTGTTAGCAACTTTTAACCTATTATTCTCACAGCTCCTACATTATTAAATTACGTAATACATTCACATAACATTATTACATGTATACAATAATATAAACATATACAATAACTGTAATATACACTTTTTATAAATTGTTACATACACATATTGCTTTAAGGTGGGCTGTTATTATATTTTATATTATATAATTTGACTGAATTCATTTAAGTGTTAAAAATACTGCCTCAAAATATGGAACCTCGGTATCGAATTTTTGGGTGGTATGCAATACTTCCTGTACTTAGTACAGGCAAGTAATAGAGAAAGTAAAACAAATAAAACACAAGTTTGTCCTAACTTTATGCTAGATCGATCTAAATGTTGCCCTACCTCATCAGAACTCTGCAAAAAATGTATTTCTATAGGTCATAATTAATAAACTCCAACAACTTTTAGTGAACAACGACTCTAGTTGTTTGATGTTTTAAGACATTCTTACATGTAATGATCATCAACTGAAGTACCGTGTGGAAGAATCAAAGTAACTGGGACGTTGAGAGGGTCACGGTTAGATACAGCTGACATAAAATGTCTTCAAACCTTTTTGAACAACTAAAAACGTAAGTCATATCTTTTTTTTCAAAATTCTAACGTTAAGACTTACTTCACAGGGTGTTTTATATAACTGCATTATTTGTAAAGTATTCTTGCTCGCGCTAAACTACAACGTCCAGAGAAGTAACTTTGGACAAACATTGTGTTAAGGAATCTTCCTAGGATGGAATTTCATCAAAATCCATGTTACAACAGCGATAACGCATTGGCTGCAGTGTTAATCGACCCCATAGCAATCGATAGTGCTGCCTGTGTTCACCCCTTTTCCCTCTCACCCCTTCTTCCGTTCATAGCGCAGTTCCATAGCTGTTAATTCTTTGTTTTCACGCTAGTTTCCGAATACTGAACAACACAGGCCGCGTAATTCAGTTACGCCTGCTATTTTGGGTAAATAATTTGTGAATATTTTAAAAAAGAAACTTCGTATCGACCTCAGCCAAACTAAATTTGCCGCTCTGTAGAATCTGTTGATTATGTCCACAAATTACCAGTTATGACAGCCGCGCTGGTTGGAAATTTACTTCTACCTTCTGTGAACATATAACATCAGCGCATTCGCTTTCCACTTTCTTTTACTTTGGTATAAAATTATTTCCCTTGATTGTCAACACGTGTAGCTAAACTTAACTTAATGTTTGCTTATCTCGATGTGCTTTGAATATCGTCTGGGATGCGTTTATTTTTTCCACTCTGTTCAAAATGAATCTTCACTGCAAATTCAATCTTCTCTATTCTATACTTTTGTCGTTTTCCTAATCGTTTCCACATTCTACATCTTCACTGTCTGCAACAAATATTTTTAATTTCTCTGCGACATACGGTGGGTAGAGTAAGTATTTTACTGCAACCAAAACATTTTATGTAGAGATTTTACCGGGAATACATGCTTAGAGGTCCCCTGAATCCACCAAAAAGTTGTGTCTCCTTCTGCGAGTCTTTTTTTCTGTTCTCCTGTGAGTCTGTGTGTGAACATCATAACTCAAAAATGAGTCGGACAAATATCAACTTTGCATTTAAGTCCAGCATCTTCCAAAGATGCACCATGAAGTTTTTCACGATATTCCCTCTACAACACCCTTTATATGGAAATGTTTCCTTTTTATTTTTTTTCAGAAATGCATCTAATGATTTTTATTAGCTCGGATAACTTCAATTTTCTGTGAAGGGCCCTTCATTCTTAATGAATTTTGTATGTCTAATTAAGAAACCATAAGAGATAGATAAACATCTGAGAAAAATTTGGAACTAATCAAGATGCACAATTTGTCAAGCTAGTGTTCTTTACAACGTTTACCGTTTTCATAATATTCCACGATTACATTTTCACTAATGTAATTGTGCCAGCTTCCATAATATGCTTGAAAGTTTCTGATTCTTTTTTCTTTGCGTCGAAAAAGCTTGTTACAATGACCATGGGGGGATAATTTATCCCTCCATGACTACTGCCTTTGAATGTATTCCTCTTTGCTCCGATTGACATTTGAACGTTTATTTTAAATGTTTTACATAATGAGGCAGTATTTTTAACATTTAAATGATTTCAGTCTAATTATATAATATATAAATTCAATAACAGCCCACCTTAAAGCAATATATGTATGTAACAATAAATAAAAACTGTATATTACAGTCATTGTATATGTTTATATTATTGTATCCAAGTGTATTAATGTTATGTGAATGTATTACCTAATTTAACAACGTATAGCTGTGAGAATAATAGGTTAAAAGTTGCTAACAATGAGGCAATAATGAATTAGAACGTTTAATAATTCTACTAGTCATTCTTGGAGCATCAATAATGTAATTTTTGTGACAGTTTATAAAATAGCCAATCAACAACCAGAAAAAACTTTAGATAAATGAAGGTATTCTATTGGACTAGGATTAGTCAATCAGAAACTACAATGAAGCAAAATTTACAAATTCAGAAGTCAATTGGTTGTAGACAGTGTTCCTAACCGGACGCAAGATGTGTTCTCGAGAAATTTAACACGTATTTTGTGTGAGACAAAAATGGTATACGTGTTAAAAAGTGCAAATAATTAATAAAAATATCTCACAGCTCTCTCTATATCAATGAAGTGTTAATTAAATCGTGTCAAGCATTAATAAAAGGATTGAAGTAAAATTATAATCTGTGTAAGCCTACATTATTCAGTTGCACCACTCCCTGCTAAGATATTCATGTCTCTAAAAATAAATACTGACGCAGCTGAGGCAAACATAAATATATAATATTTAAAGAAACAGTCCAAGTACAAAGTTAGTATTTTTTTAAACATTTTTGGGGGGGACAAAGGCCACCGGAAAGTACATTTGTGGCGAAGGCTATCGGAAAATTTTTACCATGCGTGCGGTTGCAACTACTTCAAGTTCGGCTCCCCAACAGTCGAAATATAATACAACTCGTCCTTGAATACAACCTACTTCAAGTTGATGCCCAAAGCGTGGTGCAAATAAAGTAATAATAATTACTTCTTCAATAAATAAGCACTTAATGCTTAATTTGAAATTATTTTAAACGAAGAGTGTGTGGTATAAGAGTAAGTGTGAAGAATCAGTTTTTAATTAAAGTATTAATGCATAAAGTATGAAAAGGAATTGTAATGGGTAGAGAAAGTTGTGTGACTATTACATCAGACTTTTTCCAGCCATCATTCCTTCGCTCTTAGCAACTAGTTCCTTCTTATTCAGTGCCCCAGCCCTTACTAAAACATGTTCTTTTTTCCCTGTCCATTTCACACTTTCCACTTTTATAATTATTTATTTAAGTTTGCAGAACTCAATAGTTTTTTTGCAACCACGATATTACATAAAATACATTAGACATACAAATCAATAATTGATCAGCAAAGATTATTGCTAGAACATGCATAGAGTATTACATGGGTACTCAGTAGCATGTCAAATCATTAGGGAATACAAAGAAAAGTTTTACAGTTTAAATTGATTTACACATACAAATATATTTTAAAATAACAGATAGTTTTATGAAAGAACTTTGATTATTCAGAGCTGTGGTAATTTCTGAAAGTCTGTGTTTCTTCCTAGAAGTACTGTATGTGTGTATTCTGTAAGGATGTGGTGTGTTAAGCGTTCTACAGGAGCTGCACACTGGCACTACATCTGTTTGATATGAGATAGGAACGAATTACTTTGGTGTGTCCAATTCTTAATCTTGTCAATAAAACATGAACTCTTCTTTGTAGCTTATATAGATGGCATGTATTCATATAAAAGTTCATTGCCGCTTCCATTGTAGTATATGGTCCAAAGCTTCATAATCTTCTTATTTATGAAGTTGCTTATTTTCTTATTTGTGTGAGGAGTATGGATATTTTGGATTGAGGTGTTTTGTATACTTTTCTTTGCTGCAAGGTCGCCAGTTCATTACCAGTTATGTCACAATGTGAAGGTGTCTATGAAATTATAATTTCTTTTCCCTTTATTTTCATTGAATGGACTGAGGGAGTCAGAAAAATCAACGAAATGTTGGTCTTCCATTATTCAATGTTCATTGCCTGTTTGATTGCGTGCAGTTCACAGGTAAAAACGGAAAATAAATTAGGTAGTTGAAACGACAGAACTTTGTCTCTGAACACTACTGCACATCCGCTCCCTTCACTAGTTTTGGATCCATCTGTCTATATTCGTATGTAATTGTCGAATTGATTCTTAATCTCATTGTACATACATTTAAGTACCACTTGATTAGTTTTTCGTTTGGTATGTTGCAGTAGATCTAATTTTATTAAACATTTTAATGGTGACCCAGGCGGTAATCTGTTAATAGCCCTTGTTTTCTCTGAGGGGAGAATAACATTAAGCTCTTTACAGTATGTGCTTACTCTTAAGTGTGATGGGAACTCGTTGGCTCTGCTTTTGGGATATTTATCACAATATGTACTGGAAAATAGTAAAGTAAATGAAGGTGGACTTCTGTTTTCTGCTACTTTAAGTGCATAATGTAGTTAACTGTTTCCTTCTGATGTGTCGTCCTCCGTGGACTAGTGGTACCGTGCTAGACTCTAGTTGCAAGGTCGCGGGTTCAAACCGGCGGAGGGCGATGGGTTTTTTCGGGCGTAAAAATCCTTAGATTAGTAAAGCCGGTGGTCCCGTGTCGTAGATTTACGGCACGTAAAAGAACCTCAAGCCAGATAAAGTGGCCTCTGAACAAAATTACCGGTCTTTCACGCCCAATATAGGATGGGACGCTAAGAACCACAGCAGTTAAAGAGTGTCCATAAATTGAAACAAACTCAAAAACTCCTTCTGATGTTTAGGGGTATTTCATGTGTTTCAGATTGCAGGTTTTTAATCGTACTGGTATGGAATGCTCCAGTTGCTATTATTAATGTAGAAATTTGGATAGTATCTAACATTTTAAGTTTAGCTTGAGTTGTAGTAATGTATCTTTTCCATATCTACGTTTAATCTACGTTTAAAATGCAACGTAAAAGTTTCCGCATTACTCTGCGCCACGTTTGACAAAACACTTGACTAATCCCTTCCTTAATTCTCTCTTTAAGGAAACTAAATAGTTTTTATTTTTCTCATTGCTATACTCCGATTTCTTCACATCAGATCTGTGGTATATTCTAAGCATCTAAAGATGTCCACGACCCTCAGTTAATACAATGCCTCTGTTTTTAATATAATAATAATTATAAAAATAATAATTCCTTATTGCATATGGACTTGGTAGTACAAATTTGAAGCATGGTCAACTCAGGAATTACATTACAAAATGTCAAAATTCATCCAATCTGTACAAAGGTCTGCTTAAAGGTGGTGTTTTAAGTCTAGTTTTAAACAGAGTACTGTTTTGCAATATTCAAGTCTCTAGGTAGTTTAGTAAACAGTGTTGCTTCTATATTTAGAGGGCATTTATAACAGAATATTTTGGTGTCTGCAGATCTATATACATCAAATTTTCTTTGAGCTGCGATTACAAATTTAATCTAACTACCTAAAATACCTACTTAGTAACCTATACACTCGCTATTACGTCAATAGCCACTTATTGTGGTTCCTGTTAAAATTTGACAACGGGGAGTTCTAAAGGTTAACCAACGACCTTTAAATGTGACCCTAGAGACATTTAGGAAACCCAGGCGGTCCCTCGATAGGTCACTCAATTTTTCAGTGCTTCTTAGAATTTCCTAGGCCATTATAACAAAGACAGAACTCTGGGGACACCGGTGCTTTCTGCCAAAACGGATACAAATTTGTATTAGACAGCAGCACCGTCGATTTCCCGTTAACACAGATAGTGTACGGGAGTGTACTGCGGCTAACCTAACCTTCCTCTGAATAACTGTGACGGCGCGCACACAAAGACGACGACAAAGTGGATTCCAGGGAGGCTGCTATTGTTGAGATTCCAGTGATGCCAACTTCGTGAAAAGAAAAGCTGCTATTAACATTCCAGAGCACGCGGTAATACTAGTGGTGATGAAGGAACCTGCTACCCTAAAAGGTATTGATGCATCCAACACGTTACAAATCAACGAACAATACTTCACTATTAAAGTAGTGTACTCACAGTTAGCAAAGTGTGCACTTCAAGAAGATAAACACCTTGATTTAATGTTGAACTATTGGAAAACATTGCTTATTCATGCGTGTTTCAGTATGCCATATGAGGTAAACGTATATGTAAGTTTATGTTTCTTAATTAACGATCCACTTATTGTGGTTATACCAAAATCTAGTCGTTTATTATTCTTTGTTTTATGCATCCCGTAATTTTACTTTCTCTACTATATAGTGTAGAAGTATTGCATTCCATATAAAAATGTCGTATTCATATTTCATTGGAAATACAATTTTGAGATCACCTGAATGAAAACAGAATTCTTAGACAAAGATCCGTGCGTATGTATCTGTGAACAGCATAACTCAAACACGAAAAGTCATGGTGTTTAAATTCAGTATTTTCCAAACATACAAACATTTTCAGAAAGCCCCCCACCCCAAAATATGTTTCATATGGAAAAAGTTTCGTTATTTTTATTTTCTCAAAAGTGGCTGACGATTTTTGTTAAAATAGATATAATTAAGTTATTTTTAATTTGAATTCTGGAAATAACTCGTGAAGTACTCTTCATACTGAATGACTTTTGTAGAATTTGTAAACCGTAATAGGTACACAAAATCGTGAACTAATATAATAATAATAATAATAATAATAACAATAACAATAATGTATATCTCGTTAAAGCACACGTTTTTGTGGCGTTCACCATTTCCCAGATATTCTTTGTTGTTGGTTTGAATTTTCAAATACTTATACTGTTCTAAGAGGTAAATCGCTATTCGTTTTTTTCTTGTGATGACGCAAAGGGAGCGAAATTGAAAAACCATCACATAGCCAAGGGCTTTTTACAAATCTGACTTTCCCTTTAGCCTACCGAAGTTTATATCACTTAACAAGAAGATACAACAATAAGCCTTTATAATGAGAGTTAGAAGAGAAAGTCATGCAAGTGCAACACATCAAAGCAAAAGTGTTTTTATTTCCCCAAACTTCAAATGTTTTTTTCACGCATTGCCATAAACGCCTAACTAACATACCATCCTACTTAGTTTTGGTGCTTATCTAATTGTTTTAAATTAAGTAAACTACTAGAAACTAAAGCTATCATTTAACAGATATCACAGAGTAAGAAGAAATGTATGGCTCAGGCAGTTAATTCTGTGGGCCGAATTCGGGAAGTCCGGCGACCGCCACCTCTGACCCATTGGTTTTACGTGGTTTCCCCGGGTCGCCAGGCGAATGCTGGGGTGCTTAATCTTCTACCACGACTCTCCTTCCTCTCATTTCCTGTACCCATCATCTTCCTTGTCAACTGTTATAGGACCAGGCGACGGTGTTCGGCGGGTACGGGCGGTTTGTGCTCTGTTAAAGGCTTCTTCCCTGACGTCGCTGTGGTGCCGCTCAATTAGGCCTCTCCTCAGCGTGGGACTCCGCTCCAGGGGACCCTGGAAGTTGGTAGCTTTTGGGCAGGGACCGTGCGGCGTCGGGGGCATTTTATCTGCAAAGTAAGTGACCCCGTCCATGGTTGCGACCGTCGGCATCGGATCTGGTCGCCCTGGGTCTCTCTCCTCATCCTTCACTCCCAGGGCTTACGTTGGAAGCAAAAAAGGCCGACGGGCCTGCGTGCGGTGCTGTGCTGTGCACCGGTTCCGGGAGCCCTTCTGTGATAAGTATCTTTACCTTTAAGAACAAATTTGCCGCAATTGGATGTAAATAAGTGAGATTGAAAAAGTGTCACTTCTCTGCTTAAAACGTTGGTTAACTACCAATTGAAATCTATTTTAAAGGAGTATTTTGTGACACCTTTAGGAGGGACTACATGGCAAAGATGCCAAAAATTACTTTTAGTTCTTTCTGCAGTTGTAGTAACCGGAATTAACTCTTTTAGGGACACTTGTCCCGAGTTTTTAGGTGAAAAAACCATTTTCGATTTCTTAATTATAACGCAAAAATATACTATGTGAATAATTTTGACCCAACATTTATTACAGCTACATGTTTAGTTCACCAGTGCACTCCCTGTTAATCCCACTGGGCGTTTTCTGTATGCTTTTGCTCAGTTCTACATTTTTGTGCATGAAAGTTCTTCCTTACGTTTCAGTTTTGTACTAATTTGTATCCACGTTTGCATATACAATCTAAAATGTGATATCTAAACATTCAAGGATCCATGTTATTCATTGGATCGCAAAAAATTAATTGCTACTGAAAAACGAGAAAAGTTTAACTCCAAAAACTTATTTCCAAAATTTATTTCTCTACAACTAATAACGTCAACTCTTCAATCCAATTCTTACATTTTTTTCACTGAACTAAAATATTAAAAAATTATTATACTTCTCCAACAAATTTGAATGCGCAAGGCAGTTTTAGAAATTTTGCATTTTGCTTGCGAATTAAAAACATTTAATTGTATTACATGAAAAGCCATTTGAGCAAAAGTTTTGAAATTTTGCACAGTAATTTCTTTATTTAATCATATTAAGGGGCCAATTTTTAAAATAAATAACTTTAACATTGAAAAAGTTAAAAAATTCAGTCCCAGTATCCCTTAATTTGATATATTTTAAATGTGTTTTTAAAAATGCTTCTATATCTGCTATTTTGTATTCAGAATCCTGCATCACTTCACAGAAAAAAAATCACAACTCCTGCACACTTTTGAGTAGACAGGTAAACTTCAGCCCATCTTTTAGGAGAAGCTTTTCTCTAAAAATTGATTCTATTGTCAAGAATGCCTGCCTCTGTGTGTTCAATTTGTAGTTTATTTCTAGGGAAATATATAATTAGTTTTTTATTTCGTTTTTCGCTTTGATCAGCTTTTTCTAAGAATGACATTTTCTTAGAAACTTTTGAAGATAGCTAAATTAAACTTTAGGATGATAATAACAATGCCTATGAGCTTTGTAGATCTACTTTGGTGCCAATATGGTTCTTGTTCATTTGTTAAATAAGTACCTTTTAATCAAAAGACGTTAAACTTAAGAAAACAATGCTATTTTCCTTAATAAACAAACGTATTGTATAAAAATCTGATGTGTTACACTCACATGACTTTCTCTACTCTTGTACAATCTATTTTTACAAACGCCTATTCTCCATATGCTTCATGTTAATCGAGATATCGAGATGTCAATCTTATTGCTAATTTTCTTGTAGATGCAAGGGAAATATGGTGGGCTTTAAGCGATAGTCAAATATTTTAACGCTGGTTGCTATGCGGCGCATTCCATTCTCTTTGCAAGTCCAAGACATAAAAAAATGAATAACGAATTTGAGAAAAAGTATAAGTATTGGAAAATTTAAGGGAATAACAAGCAATATCTCGAAAACGGTTCACTCAACAAAAGAAATGTATATGACATAAGTTGTGTATTTTAAGGCGATCTACATTTTTTGTGTAGTAAAATTTTGTCTATCTCTTATGGTTTACCAGTTATGCAAAAGTCGTTCACAATGAAGAATACTTTTGGAGACATTCCCAGAAAATTCAAGATATACATTTCATTTCTCATGACATTATCTTAAACATATGATATTTTAATCAAAATCGTTAGAGCCATTTTTGAGAAAATTAAAATTTTCGAAAAATGTTCCATGTAAAGGGTAGTCTGGGGTGGGGGGATTTTCTTGAAAACCTTTGTGTCGCATCTCTGGAAGACACTGAACCTAAATATCAAGTTTGGTGTTTATCCGACTGTTCGTTTTTGAGTTATGCTGTTCACACACACACAGACACACACACAGACACACACACAGACACACACACACACAGACACACAGACACACACACGGACATGTTTCCAAAAATGCTTTTTTTGGATTCAGGAGGTCTCAAAACATGTATTTCCGGTGAAATCTCGGTATCGAATTTTTGGGTGGAATGCAATACTTCCCCTACTTACTATACGTAGTAGAGAAAGTAAAAATAGACTAGTGAACTTAGAAGGCATGCATCTCATCCTGTAAAAAATTCAGTCTCATATTTTAAAGAATTTCTGAGATAATGGATCATGAACATAACTGACTTAACGTGGTAGGTTAGGGCTTTTAATTTCCTCGAAGTACCTACATACGTAATATAAAAGTCCTTTGCTTCCTTGTGTTAATGAAATTCTTATGTTCCTACATTTTTTTGATCTTTAAAAATTCTCTTTTAGTACAGAAATTTAGTATGGGTGGCTCATCACGGAACCGCTGTTCTTCAATGAACGTTAGTTAAGTGATGAACAGAAGTTTGAGATTTTGCAACATCATTTTTCTCCAGTGTTAATTAAGTTAAAATCATTAGGAGCTGCCATTACATGTACGTGCTTTACTGCAGCTGTGTGTAAAGCTTGCAGGAAAACATGTTCATTGTGTTAAAGTCTTACAATACAACTACTTAAGAACTATGTTACATATTTATGCATTGAATGAATCTCAGCTTCAACCTCGTTATTTAAATTTTCATTCTGTAATAAATGCGAACTTCTCGCCAATGCGCAATAGGAACCAGATTGTGCGAGATAAATTCGATGTTAATGGAGAAAGAAACAAGGATGTGATACGGATATTTTCAAGATCCCCCACCGCAAACTACCCTTTACGTAGAATTTGTTTTTTAATACTTTAATTTTTTCAAAAATGGTTAATAAATTCTGATTAAAATATCATACGTGTAAGATAGTTTCATGAAGAACGAAATGTATATTTTGAACGTTCTGGAAATAACCTGTGAGGTGCTCTTCATTCTGAATTACTTTTATAAACTGGTAAATCGTAAGAGATAGACAAAATCTAGTAAAGCATACAATATATATGGAGTTAACCATTTCTGAGATATTCTTTTTTATTTGTTTGGATCTCTGAACACGAGTACTTTTCTCAAATGGGAAGTCTTTATTAGTTTTTTTACTTTCTCTATCAGGCACATAATAAGTAGAGAAGGTATTGCATACCACCCAAAAATTTGATACCGAGGTTTCAACGGAAATACATGTTTTAGGACCCCTGAATGAAAAAGCATTGTTAGAAAAAGGTCCATGTGTGTGTCTGTGAACAGTATAACTCAAAAATGAAATGTCGGATAAATTCCCATCTTATTTAGGTTCAGAATTTTTCAAAGATGTGACACGAATATTTTCAACAAAATCCCCGGTTCCAAACTACTCTTTACATGGAACATTTTTGGAAAAGTTTGATTTTCTAAAATATTGCTCTAACATTTTGATTAAACTACCACATTTAAAGACACTTACATCACAACTAAAATGTATATTTTTAATTTTTTGGGAAGAGGTCCTGTTTACATAATCTTGTATAACTGGTAAAGGTTAAACCATAAACGAAAACGTACTACACAAAAATGTAGATCTCTTTAAAACGCAAAATTTTTTACTGCATCAGCCATTTCCGAGACATCCGTCATTAATTGTTGGATTTGTTCATACTTTGTCATTGTTTTTAAGTTCCATGATTTTCACTTGTTTCTCGCGATTAAATAATAAATTTAACTAATTAGGGTATATAATTATGTAAACACCTCAAAAGAAGTAAAAGAAAATAAATTTACAAATTTCATAAACAATTAAAGCAGACAAGGATAAAATAAATGTTTAACCATAAATGAATTATTGAATTATTTGGAAAGGTAGAATCAGATGACCGAAAAATTCAATTTTGAATTTTTCGGTCATCTGATTCTACCTTTCCAACCCTGTCCAACACACGGCTTGTGTGAAAGAACAATTAATTCTATTGAATTATTTGTTTGTTATAGTGTTAGTTTTGTATTGGAGGTGTTGGATACCAGTACCTAAGTTATCGATTTCCGACGTATATTTAGTTATTTAGTTAGAATGTGTTTAGATGGTTTAGTGAGATAGCTGGCTACCAGTTAGTTATTTTTACTGGCTACCAGTATAAATGTAATTGTTGTATGTTGTATTTTGAATTAGAAGGTGGAAATTTAAAAATTTTGTTTTAGTTTCTTTTACTATTTTTTTGTATTTTCTTTCTTTTTATTAGTTATAGTTAATTATCTGTACAATGATAATGTAAGTATATTGTATTAATAGACTGAAAATTTGTTAATACACGTCCCAGTTTAGGTAACAAGGTGTCAGGATGGAGTATTACAGATTTTATGTATTCATTTACATTTGTTTCTCGCGATTGTATGGAAACAGTGTGGAATTTTAAAGCCAGCATATAGCATCCAGTTCTTAAACATTTGACCATTGCTGCTCTCTATGTATCCTAACGAAATGTATAGTGTAGCTATTTCTGCACAGGTTTATCTGGATTAAAATGAAGTAGATAGAAAAATAAATTTCGTAAGAATAATTTACATACCTATTAATAAACAATAGAGGGTAGAGAAAGTAGTGTGAATTTAACACATCAGGTTTTTTTTCTCCTAAATGCCAAGAGAACGGAATTTCAAGCGCATCACATAGCGATACGCTCTTTAAACACGTGACTATTAACTATATAAATGCGAAATATATAATTATACATTAAAAGTTTATCTGGATTAACAAGTAGTAGATAGATGGATAAGTTTTTGTAAGAATATTTTGTAGAAGAGTGAGTAGAGAAAGTTCATGTGACGATCATATCAGATTTTTCTAAAAATTATATTTTCCATTCAGAGAGTCTCAAAACGCCTATTTCGGTGAACCCTGGGTATAGAATCTTTGGGTGGAATACAATACCTCTTCTATTTACCATGTAAGTAATAGAGAAAATAAAAATCAAGGGAAAAAATGAAGGCGAACAAAATTAGGAATGAGACAAAAGAATATAGGAGATTCCTCAAGATCGATAGCGATTGCATAAGAGGTATTACTAATCAAAATGGCATATGTAGAAATTCACTGAGCCACTATAAGTCTGCCTATATACCCAATCATAAAGTCCATACACGGTCCAAAGAATAAATGCTTCTGCTAATAAAATGAGATGTCGCTTTCTTCAGCTTTTCTGGTTTACTTCAAGTTACTATTCAGATGACTCTAAAGGGAAGTTAGCTGATGAATCAGGTGAAACAATACGTCTATTCTACCACAGGATCTGCTCATGAATAACATGACCTATTACCTATCCTTAATGCTCTGGTAATATGATGTATGGAGAACCTTAATGTCTTGCTGAAAGGACAGGTACCGAAAACATGACTTGGTGTTCCCACCTCACTACCAGACAGGTGACAATAGTTTCCGCCTCGGGATCTTCCTGATGCAACACGCTGTGGACACACGTTCAGAGCTGCTCCCTATTCATAGATGCTAAGCCGGCCGGGTAATGTTCAAGGGAATACAGTTTAAGGGGAGTCTGTGCACTGCAATTGGACAAAAAAGGGGGAAAAAACGTGTTTATCAATTTTTCAACACATAAATGAGTTGAGATAATAGAAATGTTTTTACTTTCTCTATAACCTAATTATACTAGGTAAGAGGGAGTATTTCATTCTATCAAGAAATTCGATCTACCACGATTTCAGAGGAAATACACGTTTTTAGGCTTCCTTAATTCATAACAATATGATATGTTGCACTCACATGACTTTCTCTACTCTTGTACAAACTATTTTTACAAACGCTTATTCTCCATCTCCTTCATGTTAATCGAAATGTTAATCTTATTCCTAATTTTCTTGTAGGTACAACGGGAATGGTAGAGTTTAAATGATAGTCAAATCTTTTAAGAGCTGGTTGCTATGTGAAGCACATTTGATTCTCTTTGCATGTCCAGGACTTAGAAAAAACAATGACAAATTTCTATTTGAAAAAAATTATAAGTATCCGAAAATTCAAACAAATAACAAGTAATATGATTGTGTCACTCGACAAAAAAAAGTATGCGACATAAATTGTATGTTTTAATGATATCTACATTTTTTGTGTAGTAAAACTTTGTCTATCTCTTACGATTTACCATTTTTGCGTAAGTCATTCGAAATAAAGAGGACTTTTGGAGACATTCCCAAAACTTTCAGGACATACATTTCATTTACCATGAAAGTATCTTAAACATATGATATTTTAATCAAAATCGTTTTAGCCATTTTTGAGAAAATCAAAATTTTCGAAAAATTTTCCATGTAAAGGGTAGTCTGGGGTGAGGGAATTTTCTTGAAAATCTTCGTGTCGCATCCTTGGAAGATAGTAAACTCAAGCTCCAAGCTTGGTATTTATCCGACTTTTTGTTTTTGAGTAATCCTATTCTCAGACTGACAGACAGATACACACACACTCACACCTTTTCCAAAAATCCTTTTGTTGGATTCACGGCACCTCAAAACATGCATTTGCGGTAAAATCTCGATATCAAATTTTTGGGTGGAATGCAATATTTCCCCTACTTACTATGCTTAGTAGAAAAAGTAAAACATCATGCATAGCGTAACTCAAAGAGGAAAAGTCCTTTAAAAGCCAAACTTGATACTAAGTTCCCTATCTTCTAAAGATGGGACACGAAGCTCTTTAAGAAAATTCTCCCAACGTAAACTACATGGTACATTTTTTAAAATTATTTTCTCAACTCTTTTCTAACAACTTTTACTAAAACATCATATATTTAAAATATTTACATAACAAATAAAATTAACGTCTTGACATTTCTGGTAATTCGTCATCCGGAAAGAACTTTTGCAGCATCTTGCTTAACTGGTAAAGCTTAAGAGGTGGACAAAAGTATACTACACAAAGCTGTAGAACTCTTTAAAAATATATACATTTCTAATAACTTTCTTGTGGCATCAGTCGTTTTCGAGTTACCTATTCTTATTTTGAATTATTCATTACCTTTGTTGTGTTTTAAAGGCTGTCGCTATTCAGCTTTTTCTCGGGATGTCGTAGAAGGAGTTTGGAATTTTAAGGCCAGCATATAGCAACCCCTTCTAACATCTGACTCTCGACTCGGTTTCCTCTATCCCCCTTGTATCTAAAATGAAATGTATAATCAATTTCTACTCGCGACGCTGTTCAAGCTGAATGTATTTCAAGTCCGCCGAAACACGAACATAAGTATTAAACTCAGAACTCAGGCAACGAAATATAGAAACCAAAATGGAAATAGCTCGGTGCACACTCAAGCCATTGTACACTATCGTGTATAAAAAGTGGCCCAGTCCCCTAGATCGCCATAGTGTTTTTGCATTTGTGAGGTTTCCACCTTCAGGTAACCAACTTTTGACTCCCAACCGCCGTTATCTGTTCTCTATGCGAGTGGCCTGAAAAAGTAATTCAGTGACATAAAAACGATGTGATATGAAGGGGTGGTTGAGATACCATCTCTATGAAAGTATTTCGCTACAATTGGCACACAAGGAAAGTGTGAACCAATTACAACATAATTGGACGTTCTAGAGGAAGAGTGAACAACCATTTGTAGGTGTGGTTAAACTAAACGACAGCTACTACATTTACATGTATGAGAGCTTTCATCAACGGCAAGGAGACGAAGGTTAAGTTATTGCCGCTACAAAACGGCAGTAAGAAAACAGTAGTGTGGCATGAACATATAAGGTTCAAGCTGTGTGTTACTCTTCGGCAGTTTGGCCGTACTTTAGGGGAGGTAAAGTGCTCAGCCAATTCAATGGCTAGAATCATGCTCCGAAAACAGTGGTCACGCTAGTAGGGATGGAGCTAGATTTTTCTCAGTACCAATATAAGCAGCTCCGTTCCATTATGGGCCACATTTTATGCACGCCAGTATACACATCCAAACATAGACGCAAATTCAGTTCAAGCCTTATTTTGATGCGAGGAGGGACAACACTCATGAATCGAGGCGAGCGTTTCTCCGTACACTTCTATTGCTTGCGGATGATGTCAGTTTCGGATTACGCTATGAAATTCCGCGAAAAATAAAGGTGGTTGACTAGCAATATGCACCAGCTTTAGAATTCATGAAACTTCAGACGAAGGTCAAAGGGTCTTTACAGAACGCCACCAAAATTCTGAGATTCTCCTTTCGGGAAAATGTTATTTTGTGAAGGGGGAATGAGGTGGTGCACCAACTTGCTAGAAACTAAAAAGGTCTTATTCCATTCTGTTCAGGTTCGGTTCGTAGAGTTGTAACAATACAAGTACTATTTGAGATTGGTGATTCGCTCAGACAGCACTAACGATTGCTGTTTCCCCTTTCCCCTCTAAGGTTGGCATTTCTTTACATTGCGTATGAAAGAAAATAATTAATTTGTTCTATAAGGCAAGTCTTATGAAGCGTTTGCATTGTCTTGTATTTATATTTTTAATGCGTTTCAATTTGATCTGTGCGCTCAAGTTCGAGCATAACTATCGAGAATCTATGACTGGACTAAATTATTTCATTTACACTGGCAATATTGTGACGTTTCCTTTATTCGACAGAACAAACAATTCTTGTATTCTCCAGAATACATCGTTTTCCTGCATACCAAATCGGATCCAAAGACACAATGAACAAGAGTATTGAAAGCTTCTCGGCCATCTCGATCACGGTCGTGCTCGGTTCCGGTATCAAGAGGAAGGTGGTGGCAGTTACAGATACCAAAGTCTGCTAGTTGGACGTCTATTCGAGCCGTTAACATCTTATCTTCATACAACTTTAATGCCTCGTCTTGCAACCCCCCACCCAAAATGACGGGAGTGCACACAAAGGGGAGCTATCCCCTACAAACCACGAACTAGAGGAGAGTAAAATTCTACCATCGTTCTTAAGTCACGCACTCAGCAACCGACAGAAATACACCATGGTCCCAACAGTTAATTCCACTGGATTGAAAGGCAAAACGACTCTTAATGAATTTTTCTTTCTTCTAGGCTTGCATGAGCCTGTTGGAATTGGTTCCCTTTCGATGAGAACTGTCAAGTCCAACTCTTCCTTTACACAGACAAAATATTTTCTTACCCATTTCACATCTCTTGAGAGTTGTCTATTGCAGCAAACCTTCACAGCTTGGAATTTGGAAGGAACTATTGAAGTTTTCACTTTTCATACGCTTAGAGAAAAATACATTTTAATTCAACACTTTCAGCAGAAAATAGGCTTAGGGCGCTTTCCTGGGCAGAGGAGTGGAGCTGCGTTGCCGGCTCTTGCTTGTTCATTATTATTATTACCTTGGCACCATATTTCCAATACTAGGAACGATTCATGTACGATTTACGAAAGTATACTACAGAACAACAGATGACCTACGCCTATCTTTCTTTGATAGCTCATATCGAAGGAGGAGAGTGTGACCTCGACGTTGGATTACTATTAACTTCTTCCTTAAGAGCCACAATTTCATTTTGGTTCTGCATAAATTGTAACTCCACTGCAGTTAAAATTTGTACACACCCCAGATAGTTGTGCAATATCGATGCCAATAATTCAACTAGCTTTTGTTTCAATTTTACTTTCTCTACTACGTAGAGTAAATAGGGGAAGTATTGCACACCGGCCAAAAATTTGATATCGAGGTTTCATCGGAAATACATGTTTTGAGGTCCCCTGAATAAAAAAACATTTTTAGAAAACGGTCCGTAAGTGTGTCTGTGAACCGCGTTAACTCAAAAACGGAAAGACGGATAAATACCTTTCAAAGATGGGACACGAAGATTTCCAGGAAGATCCCCCACTCCAGACTACTCTTTACATGGAAAATTTTTCGAAAATTTAGATTTTCTCCAAAATGGCTTCAAGATTTTGATTGAAATATATACTTAAGATATTTTATGGCAAATAAAACGTATATCTTGAATTTTCTGGGAATGTCCCCAAAAATCGTCTTCATTCTGATTGAATTTCGCATTACTGGTAAACCGTAAGAGACAGACAAAATTTTACTACACAAAAATGAACCATTTCCGAGATATTTCTTGTTATTTGTTTGAATTTTCCAATACTTATACTTGTTCTCAAATGGGAATTGGTTATTCGTTTTTTATGTCCTGGACATACAAAGAGAATGGAATGCTTCACATAGCAACCAGCTCTTAAAAGATTTGACTGTCGCTTAAAGCCTACCATATTCCCCTCGCAGTTACAAGAAAATTAACAATAAGATTAACATATCGATGTTTCGATTAACATGAAGTAGATGGAGAATAAGTGTTTGTAAAAATAGTTTGTACAGGAGTAGAGAAAGTCATGTGAGTACAACACATCAGAGTTTGTCTGTACAAAGAGCAATGTTTGCTCCAAGGTTTCTCGAAAACTATATATATTCATTTAAATAATTTCTTCAATTGTGGGTGGCTTAAACCCTTTTATATAACATAGGCTATCGCTTTGTGGAAACGACTAATTTTTGGAAAAGAAAATTCTACGTTAATCTGAAAGTTTGTAGGAACGACTAATTGAATGAATGAATGCCACAAATATCTTCGTTTTCTTATGTGGGTAATATATACATTTTAAATGAGAACCGCAATAAATACGATGCACAAAAAAAATCTGATGTGTTACACTCACATGACTTTCTCTACTCTTGTACAAACTATTTTGAAAAATCTTATTATCCATCTATTTCATATTAATCGAGATAAACATTTGCAAAAACGATCTTTTGACATGCAAAGGGAATTAAATTTTACACATAGCGACCAGTTCTAAAAACATTTGCCTATCGCTTAGGGCCTACTATGTTTCCCTTGTTTTGTATTTGCAAGGGCAATATAGAAATACAGTAGCCTTTAAGCATCGACATATCTCTTAATAGCTGGTTGCTAGGTGCAGCACCATTCCCTTTGCCACAGATTAATACACTTTGCATATCCAAGACAAAAAAATGAATAACGAATTCCCATTTGAGAAAAATTATAAGTATTGGAAAATGTAAGGGAATAACAAGTAATATCTTGAAAATGGTTCACTCAACAAAAATGTATATGACATAAATTGTGTATTTTAACGCGATCTACATTTTTTGTGTAGTAAAATGTTGTCTATCTCTTATGGTTTACCAGTTATGCAAAAGTCGTTCTCAATGAAGAATACTTTTGGAGACATTCCCAGAAAATTCAAGATATACATTTTATTTGTCATGAAAATATCTTAAACCTATGATATCTTAATCAAAATCGTTAGAGCCATTCCTGAGAAAATTAAAACTTTCGAAAAATGTTCCATGTAAAGGGTAATCTGGAGTGGGGGGATTTTCTTAAAAACCTTCGTGTCACATCTTTGGAAGATACTGAACCTAAATACCAAGTTTGGTGTTTATCCACTGTTCGTTTCTGAGTTATGCTGTTCACACACAGACACATACACACACGGATATGTTTCCAAAAGTGCTTTTTTGGATTCAGGGAGTCTTAAAACATGTATTTCCGGTGAAATCTCGGTATCGAATTTTTGGGTGGAATACAATACTTCCCCTACTTACTACACGTAGTAGAGAAAGAAAAAATGCTTTCTATTCGGTTGTGACTGCAGATATGAACACCCCTCTGCGCCGGCCTGTGATCTGATTTCTGAACTATGCAGTAGAATAATAATAATTGACCTATAAGTACCTTTACATTTATTAATCTACATTAATACTTATTTTGGGAAGCGGGGAAAGCAATCAGATGTTAAAAAGCGAAAATTGGTATTTCCCCATTTACTGGGATGATCAGCCTTGCTTTTTCTGCACTGAAGATAGAACAACGCAAAGTCGGGTTGCTCAAATGTTACAAAAAGCAGGCAGCACTTAATTTTAGGTCTACAAGAAACGCGGTGATAGTAATGCGTTTCGCTTTTTGTTACTTATGAAACATACGGGAGTAATTACAATATGTTTTTGCATTACGCTCGCTTCAGGGAACCACATGACGACGTGAGCTTGTATGTTAGACCAGTCATTCCTTATATAAGCGGAAAAGTAACATTTATTTTACTGTTGTCTTATCTTATATTCACTGGAGTTCAGATTTGATTGTTATTTGCTTCAACAAGCTGATGATTTGGAAATATAAAATATAAAAATTAGTGGATTGCCTACAATTACTATACTGCTATTGATTCGCAATTAGAAAACTCCTGTGTGTTACATTCATGACCTTCTCTGCCCTATATCGTTTATTAATAGGAATATAAACTATTCTTACCAAAGCTTATTTGTCTATCTACTTTATTTTAATCAAGAAACCTTGCAGGAATAGCTACACATTTCGCTATAGATACAAATGGAACAGTGATAGTCAAATGTTTAACAACTGGACGTTATATGCTGGCCTTAAAATTTCATACTGTTTCCATGACATCGCAAGAAACAACTGAATGTTGACAGACCTTGAAAGGAATGACCAAGTAATGAAGATTTGGAACCATTAGTAACGGATATGGCTGATGCCACAAAAAATTTATTTGAAATAAATTGTGTGTTTTAAAGAGATCTACGTGTTTTATGTGCTATTCCCAGAAAATCCAAGGTATACATTTTATTTATCATATAAATATCTTTAATATAAGGTATTTTAATCAAATTCATTACAGCCATTTTTCAGAAAACCGAAAATTCCAAAAATGTTCCGTGTAAAAGGTAGTTGGATGGGGGCATCTTCTTGAAAATCTTTGTGCGCATCTTTGGAAGATGCTGAACTTAAATACCAAGTTTGGTATTTATCCAACTTTTCGTCTTTGAGTCATAGTAAGTATATAAGTAAGTTAGTAAGTTAGTTATTGTTAGCCCAATCAATTGTATAAATTTACAACAACAGTTTTACAAATTTATTCTTAACCCAATTCCTAAAAATAAAAATAAAATATAAAGAAAACTAACCTCTTAATTACTGGTATCTAGCAGTACGGAATACTGGTAGCCAGCATTCCTCATAATCTAAAAATATAATTATAAATATATTTAATCTCAATACTAACTCTAACTCTACCTTAAGTTGCTTTCCTGAGACTCCAACAAACTCAAACCTTGAGGTTGTCGAGTTGTTGGCTTCTACTTGCATCATACCAAATAAAACTACTGTAATTTAACACTTATTTGCCTCTTCCTTGCTAATTTTCCTCATCCATTTTGCTCTTACTCTGCCCCCAAAATTTCCTACTTCTATTATATTTTTCCTAGATTTTACATTTACTAACCTTTTAGCTTGAATTTCTATTGGCAAATTTAACCATTCTCTCTTCTCTATCCTCTTTTTAAGCAACTTCGTTTCTTCACACTCTAAAACTATATGCCTCTTTAACTTTCCGGTGGCATAGTGGGAATTTCTCCAAATCAATCTCTTTTCTCAAACCTTTCAAATTCACCACCCCTGTCCTAGCCCATGCAAATCCTGCTCTTGCTGTTTCATCACATATATCAACATACTGTTCCCTGCTCCATACTACTTTCGTTTCTCTATATAATCTCAGTGAGCTCTTAAAAGTAAAACTCGCTAATAAATCTTGTTTTTCCATATCCTCTATTCTTGTCCTAATTTCAATCCAGAAACCTGTTTTTAATAATTCTTTAGATCTCCAAATCTCCCAAAACCTATCTTCATCAAGGTTTACCTTATCTTACCTAGCCAAGACTCTTTATGATTAAGTCTTTCCTGCACTATCAAACATTGATGTAATATGTTCTGATGATTCAAAATTTCTAATTCTAATCCAATATTTTAGCACTCTTTCCAAAATGTTTCCTTTAATTTCCATTCTCTCTAATTCGGCTTGAGCTACTCCGTTGGGTGATGATCTTGGTAAGCCCAATATTTGTTTACAAAAGCTCCTGTGGATCATGTCTATATTTACCCACCCTTCTTCCAGGCCCCAAATCTCTGCTCCATATAACATTTTTGCTCCTACTACAGTAGTATAAATTCTCTCTAACCATTTTAATTGCATTTCTGGTAATTTATCTATACAAGTTTTGATGGCTTTCATTGTCATTTTTCCTTTAGGTAATACTATTCTCTTTTGTTCGCTCCATCCACCATTGTTGCTTAATCGTATTCCTAAATAATCAAATGTTTGGTCCATCTTAATTTCTCTTCCATTCCAATACCAATTCTCATCTTTCCGTAATCTATTACCCTTTTAAATACCATAATTTTTGTTTTATTTACATTAATGCTTACACTCCATTTTTTGCAAAATTTATCTATCATTTCAATTGTTCTCGCCAATCCCACATTACTTATAGATCCCGCAACTATATCATCTGCAAATAACAAACCAGGTATTTCCTTATTAATTATTGGCACACGTCTGTTCTCTGCTCTAATTGATTCCAAAATATCGTCTATGAACAGATTAAATAATACAAGACTCAATTTACAACCTTGTCTTAGACCAATATTATTCGAAACGCATCTCGTTATTTTATTATTAGCAATTTTAATATAAAACTGATTATCTGTATATATTCTTTGAAGTACTGTTATAAAGGTAGTACTCATCCCTTTTATTTTTAGTGAATTTCTAAGTGCTTGTCTCTATTTACTACACGTAGAGAAAGTAAAAATTGTTTACAACAAATGAAAATAATCAACGGAACTTACGTTTTATACAAATCCATCGTTGTCACCCATAATTTGGAATCAGATTAGGGTTTTAAAACAAAAAAGTTTCTAAACGCTACACATGAATTAATAGCATCAAGAGTCAGTTAATGTCCATTAAATTTACGTTAAGAGCAAAAAAATTGAATACCAAAATAACTACTTACATATTCAGAATAAATTTATATACAAAACTATTAAATGTACTATCTTTTTGGTTAATGACTCATGTTTTACAGGTGTAAAAAGTTAACGAATCAGAAGGCTCACTCTCTTGTGAGAGGCGGCTTACCAGACTGAGAAAAAGAACGCTGGTACTAGCGTCTCTTCATTGCTCAACTTTTTATGGCTAGAACACAAGAACGGTGACAGATAAAGGATATTTCCTTTAACAGTTCTCTCTACTGTTTATCCATAAAATTAGACTTTAGAGAATCTAATACTATGACTGGTAATTACTTTCTCTACTACGTATAGTAAGTAGGGGAAGTATTGTATTCCACCCAAAAATTCGATGCCGAAATTTCACCGGAAATACATGTTTTGAGACCTCCTGAATCCAAAAAAAAGCATTTTTGGAAACATGTCCGTGTGTGTGTCTGTGTGTCTGCGTGCGTGTCTGTGAACAGCATAACTCAGAAACGAACAGTCGGATAAACACCAAACTTGGTATTTGGGTTCAGTAAGGTTTTCAAGAAAATCCCCCCACCCCAGAGTACCCTTTACATGGAAGATTTTTCGAAAATTTTAATTTTCTCAAACATGGCTCTAACGATTTTGATTAAAATATCATATGTTTAAGATATTTTTATGACAAATAAATTGTATATCTTGAATTTTCTGGGAATGTCTCCAAAAGTATTCTTTATTGTGAACGACTTTTGCATAACTGGTAAACCATAAGAGATAGACAAAATGTTACTACACAAAAAATGTAGATCGCGTTAAAATACACAATTTATGTCATATACATGTTTTTAGTTGAGTGAACCATTTTCGAGATATTGCTTGTTATTCCCTTAAATTTTTCAATACTTTCTCAAATGGGAATTCGTTATTCATTTTTACTTTCTCTACTACGTATAGTAAGTAGGGGAAGTATTGCATTCCACCCAAAAATTCGATACCGAGATTTCAACGGAAATACATGTTTTTAGATCTCCTGAATCCAAAAAAAGCATTTTTGGAAACATGTCCGTGTGTGTGTCTGTGTGTGTGTGTGTGTGTCTGTGTGTGTGTGTGTGTCTGTGTGTGTGTGTGTGTGTGTGTCTGTGAACAGCATAACTCAAAAACTAACATTCGGATAAACGCCAAACTTGGTATTTGCGTTCAGTATCTTCCAGAGATGCGACACGAAGATTTTCAAGAAAATCCCCCTACCCCAGACTACCCTTTACATGGAACATTTTTCGAAAATTTTAATTTTCTCAAAAATGGCTCTAACGATTTTGATGAAAATATCATATGTTTAAGATAATGTCATGAGAAATGAAATGTATATCTCGAAATTTCTGGGAATGTCTCCAAAAGTATTCTTCATTATGAACGACTTTTGCATAACTGGTAAACCATAAGAGATAGACAAAATTTTACTACACAAAAAATGTAGATCGCGTTAAAATACACAACTTATATCATATACATTTTTTTTGTTGAGTGAACCGTTTTCGAGATATTGCTTGTTATTTCCTTAAATTTTCCAATACTTATACTTTTTCTCAAATTCGTTATTCATTTTTTTATGTCCTGGACATGCAAAGAGAATGGAATGCGCCACATAGCAACCAGCGATAAAATATTTGACTATCGCTTAAAAGCTACCATATTCCCGTTGCATCTACAAGAAAATTACAAATAAGATTGACATCTCGATATCTCGATTAACATGAAGCATATGGAGAATAAGCGTTTGTGTAATTAGATTGTACAAGAGTAGAGAAAGTCATGTGAGTGTAACACATCAGATTTTTTTATCTTGTATATGCAAAGAGTATTAATCTGTGGCAAAGGGAATGGTGCTGCACCTAGCAACCGGCTATTAAGAGATATGTATATGCTTAAAGGCTACTGTATTTCTATATTGCCCTTGTAAATATATATTCCCCTTACATCTATAAAGAAACTTAGCAATAAGATAGAGTCTGCAAATGTTTATCTCGATTAACATGAAGTAGATGGAGAATAAGCGTTTGTAAAAATAGTTTGTACAAGAGTAGAGAAAGTCATGTGAGGTAACACATCAGATTTGTTTATGTAGTGGAAATACAAAGAGAATGGAATCCGCCACATAGCAACCAGCTCTTAAAAGATTTGACTATCGCTTAAAGCCTACCAATTCCCCTTGCATCTACAAGAAAATTAGCAATAAGTTTAGCATCACGATTAACGTGAAGCTTATGGAGAATAAGCGTTTGTAAAAATAGTTTGTACAAGAGTAGCGAAAGTCATGTGAGGTAACACATCAGATTTTTGAGTTATGATGCTCATAGAGATGCATACGTGCGCGCACACATAACCTTTTTATAGAAATGTTTTTCTTTGTTCAGGGAACCTCGAAACGTTTCCGTTAAAGTTTCTATATCGCCTTTTTTCCTAAATGTTGTACCATCCCCAAGATCATTCTTAATTAAATTGAGACTGAAGTTAGCTAAAATAAATTTGGAACATTTGATTCATTAAAGTTGAAAGAGTAGGTGCAAAAGTTAAAGGCATGTCAAGGCGGGCCGTACTGAATCATATGCTTGCCCCTCCTTCCAGGGCTGCCGAATGTGGTACACGCATCTTATGCACCTGAACCGGCAACATGATATTCATTGATTATGCTCTGATAAATATTTGATAAGATAGATGCCAGTGTTACTGGAATTTTATTCTCTGATAATGGCTGTAATATGGCTCCACGATACCTAGAACGCGAACTATGCACCTTTCATCTTCACATATCTAGTTATCGTCATTCAATATCCATTTAACACTGAAAGGTCTGAAAAACACAGCCATTTCTTCCTCAAACGCTCTCAAATATAAACAGTATACTGTGAAAATACAAACCATGCAGTTTGAAAAGTAATGGGTTTATGTTCAGTTCGTTTTCAGAGTATTGGTGTTATTTTATTATTAAAGTGACCCGACAAATGTTACGTCGTGTTTCAAACTCGACCTAATTACTGACAATATAAAAATTAAATTATTAAATTATATTTATATTCTTTCCTTTGTTTGTAATAAGAATATCTGAATATGCCCATCGAAGCTGGGACAAGTGCTGTTTTATTAACAAACGTGTAGTAATTTATGCTCGGAGCAGAAAAAAATATGTTTAATGCATACAACTTCTTTTTTTAAAGAAAAGCAACTTAAGAGACTGGATTTCACGAGTTAACAGCTTCGAAAGGAAGATTTCAACAATGAAATTGACGGAGACAGCACTTTGGAGCCGATACCATTAATTCAAGGAATGAAAGTGACTACTCCGAATAAAGTTCTATCGAAGAAGACGAAGAGAACACTCCGAAGTGCTTGCTGTTCCATTGATGTAACGTATGTCATGGGTTTACACAACCGAATGTAAGATTTGAATGCTTTAAGGATACTTAAAATCTTACATTGGTAGTGTTAACCCTGACATGCGTTACATCAATGGAACAGCAAACTGTTCAAACCCGGTGGAGGGCGATGAATTTTTTCAGGTGTAGAAATGCTTAACATGGCCGGTGTCTAATAAAGAGTCTAATAAAGAGGCCTCTGAGCAAAATTACCGGTCTTTCACGCTCAATATACAATGGGACGCTAAGGACCACAGCAGATAAGGAGCGTCCATAAATAAAAAAAATCTGATGTGTTACGCTCACATGACTTTCTCTACTCTTGTACAAACTATTTTTACAAACGCTTGTTCCCCATATGCTTCATGTTAATCGAGATGTTGATCTTATTGCTAATTTTCTTATAGATGCAAGGGGAATTGGTAGGCTTTAAGCGATAGTCAAATATTTTAAGAGCTGGTTGCTATGAGGAGTATTCCATTCTCTTTGCATTACCAGGACAAAAAAAAAAATGAATAACGAATTCCCATTTGAGAAAAAGTGTAAGTATTGGAAAATTTAAGGGAATAACAAGCAATATCTCGAAAATGGTTCACTCAACAACAAAAAATGTATATGACATAAATTGCGTATTTCAACGCGTTCTACATTTTTTGTGTAGTAAAATTTTGTCTATCTCTTATGGTTCACCAGTTATGCAAGATTCGTTCACAATGAAGAATACTTACGGAGACATTCCTAAAAAATTCAAGATATACATTTTATTTGCCATAAAAATGTCTTAAACATATGATACTTTAATCAAAATCGTTAGCGCTATTTTTGAGAAAATTAAAATTTTCGAAAAATGTTCCATGTAAAGGGTAATCTGGGGTGGGTGGATTTTCTTGAAAACCGTCGTGTCGCATCTCTGGAAGATACTGAACCTAAATACCATGTTTGGTGTTTATCCGACTGTTCGTTTCTGAGATGCTGTTCACAGACACACACACACACGGACATGTTTCCAAAAATGCTTTTTTATTATTCAGGGTGTCTCAAAACATGTATTTCAAGTGAAATCTCGAATTTTTGGGTGGAATACAATACTTCCCCTACTAACTATACGTAGTAGAGAAAGTAAAAAGAAAATGTTTATACTTAATATTTAAACGGTAAGGTAAATGCACATTAGAAGTATTATTGCGAAAGAGTGCACTTCTTTACAGGGCTGTAAAATGCACAAACACACGGTGGCAGTCCAAGAAAAGCAATGTTATACACAGAAGACAACCCATGATAAGTTCATGCTTTACTGTTAAGTTCCTGAGATGAGAATATTGGGGACGCTCATTATTCTGATTTGTTTCACATCTCCTTGAAACATCTTCTGGCTAGAATCACATCCTTGTGGTTTCAAGTCTTGCCTATGTTACAGATTACAGAAGACTTATCTCACCGATTCTAGTAAGGGCATGAAGTGCGACGGAGAGGAAACGTTAAGCACAATGGACGCATTTTGTAGTTTATTATGAATGGCTTGATGGATTCTGTGAAGAAACCACGGTTGCATCACTATGCATGGTATACCCCCAAAATTCTTCTTCGACCAGACTTTGTATTCACTCAGGCTTCAAGATGCAAGTTCTGTGTACAGTTATAAGCAAATACATGTCTCGCAATAAACATCTGCTTTGATTGTTTGACCACGCGGTAAGAAATCAATGAGTAAGATGCCTTTCCAGTCCCAGAACACTGTGCACATCATTTTTCGAGGTGTCAAGATTTGTTTCGGCTTAACCTTTGCTGGGGATGAAGTGTGCTTCCATTCTTTATTATGAGTTGCAACATTATGATTATGTGACCCTTTCGGACTATATAATGTATTTGGAAACAGAGCACGCCAAGCTCTTCCGTAATAGACAATCTCCCAAATTGTACAAGGTGTATAAAAACATTATTTATTTATTTTAATTCTTTCACTGCAGAACATAATATATGTAATGTGCTGTGGCACCAATCAGATGTTTACCATTCAAGTTTTTGTATAATTATTGTTTTTCATTGTAAGCATTTAAGAAATAAATAATACGCTGAGGGAAAAATAGGCCTAGAAAGATTTTCGTTTATCCCAAAATTCTTGAGACATTGAATAAACATTTTCATGCAACGTGTTGTTATAATTATCATAATCAGTAATCAGCTATTACGTGAACAAAAAGCAAATAATTTACGGGTCCAATAAAATCTATTATTATTATTGTTTCACAGTTTGATGCTATTCCTGGAGACATTACAAATAGTTCATAGACCTTGCATGAAAATTAAATTGAGTTTTTTTATGCAAGCTGTTTAACTGCTGTGGTCCTTAGGGTCCCATTTTATATTGGATGTGAAATCCTGGCAATTTTGCTCAGAGGCCTTTTTATCAGGCTTGAGGTTCTTTTACGTACCGTAAATCTAAGACACGGGACCACCGGCTTTACTTCCCTTCCGAAGGAAGCCATGCTAAGGATTTTTACGCCCGAAAAAATCCGTTTCCCTACGCTGGGTTTGAACCCGCGACCTCGGGAACTAGAGGCTAGCATGGTAATCACTACACCACGGAGGAAGGAACTTTGTTCTATAGGAGAAATATTTTTTTCTCTATTTATTTTACGTCGCTTTAACTCCTTGGTCATATCGCGACGGATCTGTTAATAGATAACTTAGAACAATATGTGTGGACAGTTAGCCTTCTAGGTCTCATCCCTGTAACCCCCGCTCCATCACGTGTCACAGAGATCCTAGCGCATAACTACCGGATCTTCTGCTTCGTGCCGTGCAGATGGCATTAGGGTGCCGTCCAGTCCAACTGCCGCTCTTATTTAGAAAGACGTATAGTTAGCCTTCTAAGTCTCATTCCTGTAACTACCTTCTCCTTTATTGTGAACTATATTTGGAACAAAGTCGAGTGGCTGGCTGAGCATACACTCATTGATTTACCTTGTAGCTTCGAACCTCCCCGAATTTATATGTTGTTGTTACCCTCATACTCTTTCATTCACAGAGTGGCATGCATTAATACACTGGACAGATTTTACATGAAAATGCTTTCCAAGTATTCAGATTAATTCCTTCCTTTCCTCTTCTCACCTGCAGTGACGTTTAAAGCTTGTGTGAATATTCATTTCAAACAAATTCCAGATTTATTTCCAAACAATATATAGAATTGTTTTGCCAATATAGCATAGGAAAACATCGATACAAATTAGATGCCTAATTGCATGATCAAGGGTCTACGTCAAATAGATGTGTCCTGGATTATCATTAGGTAAAATCTTCTAACATTGGTACAAAATTTTGTGATATAAAAGTAGCTTTTCTCCTAGAAACACCCGCTTCTGCGAAAGGTGGAGTTCAAGGTTCATGATCCTTGTAATTACAAAAAGAAGTTACATAACAATTTTTCCAGACGTCTATATTTCACAGGACATAAAGTGTGGCCCCAGATTCTAGTTTCAATTAGTAGAGGAGCACTACGTGTTATAACATTTATCGCAACTAAAGCGTCCTGAAACGAGTTATGCCTCTAATATCGAATTCTAACATCAAATTTCGTTAGACTCTACTCAAGTTATAAGCCGCTGTATGGTTGTGGCGTGGAGGCAATAAGCGTTTGAAAAGACGCAAAAAATGGCAGTAATTCAGCACCGGAAAGCAATCGAGCGGCTCTAGGGTACTTCATTACAAAGGATCGAGCTTCTAATAAGATGGCGTGGCCTACAGGACGTTCACGCGATGCCGTTCCTAGAAATATGGACAATGCTGGATATAGCCTACATGAAAAACCCATATAGGCCATGCGACTCACGCACAGTTCCAGGAATCCCTTACTTTCTCATTTTAATTAATAATGTTCTTTGCTTTTGCCCAGGTTATCGACCTCTTGATTTCTCCGTACAAAACAGAAGAAAAAAATTGGGGTGTGAAAACAATATATTTTTATCGTTATTAAAAATTCGAAATTCAAAAATATAATTTTATAATTTAAACATAAGCATTATATTATTATTAACTTGTCATAAAATAGGGATATAAATAGCACGCGACTCAAAAATTTCCATTCTTATAGAGGATATACGGTCATAAATATCCTTATGCATTCTGCTCTCCGCCAGGTTTAAGATTCTTGGATTACGCTGGATCAGGGTGCATATTAACTTAAACACATTTCAGAAATATTAACAGTACAGTTGTGATACTAAGCAACATATCAGGTTTTAATATCCCCACTGAGAATTGCCATACCAAGATCACGCACAGTTATCTTCTTTCAAAGGACCAACCACCAATCTGTCACCCATGTAGCGTACTGTTAACGACGAAACACATAATCGTGGAATGTCCACAATACGATCAATGGAGACAACACTACCAGATACCCAATGATTTACAAACAGCACTCAATTATCCGACGTACCCTAAGATAGTCGAATTTTTTAAAAGCATATATTTATATAAAAGTATATAATGTTCAAACAATTTGATTAGTTATAGTGTCACAATTTTATATTAGTTCATTAATGGTTCAAAATTTCCAATATGTTAAGCAACCTCATTGTTATATTTGTTAAATATTTATTTTATAAAAAGTTGTAAAGTAGCGATATGACTAATATGTTAAAGCTACTATAAACTTCCAAAATAAAATGAAATCCAATGCCTCGAATAAGGTTACGGATTGTTGTAGTGGTTAGTGTATTTCATGGATAGTTTTAATGCCAAAGAAAGAATGCTTAATGCATGCCGATAGGAGCTATAGCGCATAAACATGAGTGAGGGAAAGTAGAGAGAGAGAGAAAGAGAAAGTGCCTGCTCGTGTCAGAACGAGCTAATTTCTACGGAGAGGAGAGAAGACTGAAGGAGGGGAGCTCACATATGAAGTAATGTTATAAAACTTGAAAATGATGTTTCTGTAGCTCACATAAGTTTACCGTGGTCAGAAGCACAGCACAGTTATTCTTGTATCAAATTTTAGATTTCTTCGCGTTTATTGATATGTATTTAATAACTTTACCAGATTACGATAACTTAAATCCAGGTAGACACGTTTTGTTGATGGAATGCAGTCCTAGGCCAAGCCGGGTAGATACTACACGGAAGGAAGTTTGGAATTATCACACCACACTTGCAATGCACTGAAGTGTTGATGCCAATCTACTGTGCAGGGTAATATACTGAAGACATAGACATTAAAAACGATTGTGTGTGTAGCGTGCTTTGTTGAAAAATATGATGTGACGCATTCACATGACTCTTTCGACCCTCTATCGTTTATTAGTGAGTATACAAACTATTCTTACTAAAGCTTATTTTTATAAGTTTTAATCCAAATAATCTCTTACAGAAATAGCTACATTACACATTTCGCTATAGATACAAAGAGAACAGCGATAGTCAAATGTTTAACAGCTGGACGCTATATGCTGGCCTTAAAATTTCATACCGTTTCCATGCAATCGCGAGAAACAACTGAATGTTAATCAAGAAATTAACAACTCGGACCAATAATAATAATAATAATAATAATAATAATAATAATAATAATGGATGGTTTATGCCATAAAAAAACTTATTTGAAATAAATTGCGTATTTTAAAGAGATCTACATTTCTTGTGAAGTACGTCTTCGTCTAACCCTTAACGTTTACCAGTTATACAAGGTTCCTCCCAAATGAAGAGGACTTCAAAGGATTCCCAGAAAATTCAAGATGTTTTTATGATGTTTTCTCACTCCTCATAAAAAACTAAACAACATTTGTATAAAGCACTTTGCAATTGTTCTTACAACGAAAATTTGAATGGTTGCGTACGAAGAGCGCAATGTACGGTTGGAACCATCCATGGATGGTCATTTTGAGGGTTAAGTTACGTTTCGTAATTGGGAACCAACTTTTTTTTATTTTGTTTCCTTATTCCTCGTCACAAAATAAACATGTTTTTATAAACCATTTTCTAATGGAAGAACAACATACAAAATGTAGGTTCCCATTTAAAAAAATTAAATTAACCCTAAAATGACCATCATAACGTCCTCCAAACAAAACAGGAATAATGGCATTTACTTTCCCCCATACTTTCCCAAAGTTTTCGAAACATGTTCCATGTAAAGCGTAGTTCGGGAGGGGTACTTTTCTAGAAAATCTTTGTCACATCCTTGGAAGATGCTGAACTTAAATACCAAGTTTGGTACTAATCCGACTTTTCGTTTTCGAGTTATGCTGTTCACAGATCCACACATAGAATTACAATTAATTTGTTTCATACTTATTTCAGTATATTTAATTATAGTAGGGCTTATTATGTATTGATTTCATATACGGGTCTTTTTCTAAAACTGCTTGTTTTGAATTCTAGGGGCCTCAAAACATGTATTTCCGGTGAAATCTCGATATCAAAATTTTGGGTGGAATGCAATACCTTCTCTACCTACTATGTGCATGGCAGAGAAAGTAAAAAGGAATTCGCAAATCAGGAAAATCACCCAGCAGCTTTATTGGGTGGTATTGTGAAGCCAGATAGACATTTCGGCTGTATGTTAACACTCTCTATATTCTGAAATAATTGTGATGCTCTGCACTCGAAAATTTAGAACCTTTAGTATTTAAAATTTTTTGCAGTATTTTATCCATAAAGTGTAAAAATATTGCCGTGCATTTGCATATATGTACCTGTACCTACTATTACAGATGTCAAGGACCATTTTCGGCATGATGGCCGCCTCTGAACTAAAAGGTTTAGCAACGGAAAACCAGCATACTGAGGTTACATAGTTTTTATCCTTACCTATGTTCATGAGCACAACAGTAATGAAACCACATGAAACAGTAAGGCGCTTACGAAAATTTCTAGCGCAAAGAATAAACCGCTTGCCGGTTTAAACAATTTATCCTGTAAAATGTTTATTCAAAACTGATGCCTTTCAAAATACTTTTAATAAACTATTGTGGCGTATCAGTAGGTTCATTGTTATTACCAAACGCACTGCTGTGTTGCATTGCCGCTACTAGACATAACATTATTGGGTTTCTTTGATTTTTCGGCTTAATGGTCCCTCCTTTTGTCGCGGACCACCCAAAGGGAGGGCTCTGTTTGAAATCGTCTAGTATGACGCCAAACCTGGCTGGCGCGGAGACACGGTTGGAGGGGGCATTTAGATAGCGTCTCTTGAGTGAGAGTAGTCGTTGTAGCAACACGTGTGTGATCAGTCCACGGCTGCGAGGCATCTCCCTCCATCCTCTCTTCCTAGTTCATAATGTAGAGTCGCCAAATGTTTGTTAATAAATTCCAGGTAATGGGTGTTGTGTAATGTTTTTGTGTAATGTAAAGCTCCACCCTTCCTTAAATCTACACACCAAGATGCCGGTCTTCTTGCTGTTAGCGAGTTGCGGCCCCCATGTGCGTGTAGGGGGCGACCTAAATTTAATCATTTTCTGGAAACCTTTTGGCCCATACCCCAGCATGTAACACTATTTATTTAATAATATCATGCATTTTGTAATTTTTTTATGTATAAGGTCCATATGAACACAGAAGACAACACAGTTGGACGTAAAATGCGTGAATTGGAATCAAAACATCGAATTCAAAAAATAATTAAAACATTTTAATAAAGTGCTACTCTCTAAAAACTGATAAAGTATACGTTTATGTTAGTCAGTTGGAAGAGAAAGCTTTAGAATTGAGCCTTGAATATAGCCAGGTAATAAAGACACATCCATTAAAATACACCCGCTTCTACAGATAACTCGCAGCACCGCTCGAGTATACCTAAGTACCTAAAGCAAAATAAAAATCCCCAACGATTATTGTTTTTTGCAGAGGTCTGTTTTGCTGTTGATCATTTCTCCGGGCTATAAAACGCCAGAAAGTGATTAAAGAAAAAGCACCTTCCAGGTACGAACAAAGAACTCAATTATACGGATTACATCCCCCTCTTTTGTTTCTGTGGAATAACATTTCCTCTCGCAGGAAATGGACGTAATGGGAATGAAGACAGATCAAAGAAATAAACTTGGACGTTCCATTTTCAGTAAATGTCTTTCATTGTGCAGGAATACAGCCATAAGTTTGCAACAGAGTAAACGTAAATGACGCCTCCTTTTTAGCGATTACACACAAATTGGCATTTTCCTTTGGCATTTAAAGTGAAAAGGACAGGTTTTTTGTAGAATCAGATAAATAACATAGAATCTCAATTTTTATACACTTAACACAGGTATGTTATGAAATTTTCTTTGTAGCGGCTCTCTTGATGAGCCCCACCCCACCAGTTGATGATGGATGCTGTTAGCTGTACCTGTAAGTCCTCTTGATGCCCGTACTCTTGTGATGTATCTTGAGGTTCTCGTAGACTGGAATCTGATGATCGTGTATCTGTATTCTTGTGTGTGTTAGTTTGTTGTAATTACTATTTTAAAATTGTGCCACGGCTGCTGTATTTATGTCGGAGAGCACTTGTGTCTTGTGAGGGTTGTGTATGGAGAAGGTTGAAATATTTTACACACACGTATTCTGTTGATTATTTCACTTGTATTTCGATAAACCACATAAACATATTCACAATTCACTATTACCTTTGTTATGTTAAAATATGTACAACTGGTAGACTTTAAATACGTATTTTTAGCGTCTATTTATAAACGTGCTTATACACGGCCTTCCTGTTCGAACATTGACAAGCTTCTGTTAGCGTTCCTTCCAACCGTTCTTCTTAACGTACGTATTTGAATTATAGGCATGTATTAATGTTCCTGATTGGTGACACTATCCAATAACAGTTTATGTTTTTTTTTTATAGACTTCCATCGTCTTAATTATGAATCCAAAGTTCGTTACATGCTTACGTAGATACTACTGCATTTCTGGTAAATTTATATTACTGGTTATATAGCTAACAATTGTCTTTTCCCCTCATATTATGTTATAACGTTATATACTTTTTTCTGCATTGTGTACCATATGAATATATGTGTTATAACATCCTCTTAATTATTATACGTACAATATTATCAAAGAAAATACATAACACGTAAAACTTAGAACAAAATATTAAAGAAGGAAATTATTAATGTGTTGATGCTGAGAAGCTATGAATTAGATATCCTATTACATTAATGAGTTACCATATTAGTTTGCCCGTGATAGTACTGTATGTTGCTTCATCTTTTAAAAAGATAAAGATATGAACGAATAGAGGTGCCCTCGTAACCGCGGCAGAGCACCTCAATTAGGCCTAAGCAGCCCTTGTTGCTTCTACCTTGATACCTGAGAAGGAGGGACAAGGAGAGAGAATCGAAGAGCAACCATACCCGGATGACAACAGGAGCAAGCATAGACGGGGTCCCTAACGTTTCTAGATCGTTCGCATTCAACGTCGCCTGGGCCCTATTACAAGCCACCTAATCCCCGGCGGCGTCCCGTATTGACGTCATGGAAGAAACCTCTTTAAAACGCACATTCACCGCCCAGCCGCAACCAGCCAAACACAGCTGCCTGGTCCTACAGCCCTGAAACAAATGACAATGAATGAGATGGTGGGTACAGAAAATGAGAGGCAGGAAAGTCGTGGTAGAAAAGCCACCACCGACTCGCGGAAACCACGAAAAACACATGGGTGAGAGTGGCCGATCGCCGTGGATTGAACCCGGGACCTGCCGAATGCAAATCGCATACGTTACCACAGCGCCACGGTAAATTTTCGTTTAAATGTTAGCTCTCGTTTTTGTTGAAATTAGAAACGAAATAAAAAAAATCTGATGTGTTACACTCACATGACTTTCTCTACTCTTGTACAATCTAATTTTACAAACGCCTATTCTCCATATGCTTCATGTTAATCGAGATATCGAGATGTCAATCTTATTGGTAATTTTCTTGTAGATGCAAGGGGAATATGGTAGCTTTTAAGCGATAGTCAAATATTTTATCGCTGGTTGCTATGTGGCGCATTCCATTCTCTTTGCATGTCAGGACATAAAAAAAAGAATTACGTATTTGAGAAAAAGTATAAGTATTGGAAAATTTAAGGAAATAACAAGCAATATCTCGAAAACTGTTCACTCAACAAAAGAAATGTATATGACATAAGTTGTGTATTTTAACGAGATCTACATTTTTTGTGTAGTAAAATTTTGTCTATCTCTTATGGTTTACCAGTTATGCAAAAGTCGTTCACAATGAAGAATACTTTTGGAGACATTCCCAGAAAATTCGAGATATACATTTCATTTCTCATGACATTATCTTAAACATATGATATTTTAATCAAAATCGTTAGAGCCATTTTTGAGAAAATTAAAATTTTCGAAAAATGTTCCATGTAAAGGGTAGTCCGGGGTGGGGGGATTTTCTTGAAAACCTTCGTGTCGCATCTCTGGAAGATACTGAACCTAAATACCAAGTTTGGTGTTTATCCGACTGTTCGTTTTTGAGTTATGCTGTTCACAGACACACACACAGACACACACACAGACACACACACAGACACACACACGGACATGTTTCCAAAAATGCTTTTTTTGGATTCAGGAGGTCTCAAAACATGTATTTCCGGTGAAATCTCGGTATCGAATTTTTGGGTGGAATGCAATACTTCCCCTACTTACTATACGTAGTAGAGAAAGTAATAACACAGCGTGCAACACGTTTTCACAAAATTATACTGGATTATTTTCTACAGTATCCCTAAATACTCTGATTTTGTAACATACATAATTTTCAGTACTATAATGTCAAGGTTCCGTATTAATATATTGATGGGCGCTAGAAAATATGCAAGTCTGTGAGAAGGGTCATTTGTAGGTATAATGGTCGCGGCCAATTGTGATTGCCTAAAAACACGCTTTTTGTTAATTTCGCGGATGGTGTAACAATATTTCACGCAGAATATACTGTTGATGTGGATACGTTTGAGCATTCATGTCTTCATTTCTTGTATTCGTTGCGCCAAATAAAGTAATAAAGAGAGCATTTGATAGAGGGCATAGAGAACAAGTTCTTGCAACAACTAAATACAAAACATTTTTTCGACTATAGGGTCTTTCGATCCACTCCCCATTCATGCTGTTGTGGTGGAAAGTTGAATTTACTGCATTCAACGCTGACCTAAGCTACCTGTGTATTTTGCCTATTTTGCAGCACGTATGTGTATGAACTATATTAAATCGTCCAATAAGTAAGTTTGTATATTTTATAAAAAACATTACACACAATTGATGATGTTGAATTAAATTTATTTATATTGTACAATCCTTCTGTTACTTTTCTACATAGTCAACATGTTTTTCCAAGCATTTTTGGGGACATGACACAAGTTTTTCCAAGCCAGTGCTGTACCAGGTCGGGTCCTGTGATCGAAACCAGCTGTTCACTGATTTGACTTCATCATCGGTGTTAAAAGTGCTTGCCTTTGAGTTGGAGAAACATGTGAAAATCACTTGGGGCAAGCTCCGGTGAATACGGAGGATACGAGGAAACTTCCAAGTTGAATCTCGACCCAGGCGGAGCTCAGAAGATTCAACTGGGAAGTTTTTTAGCATCCTCCATACTCACCAGATCTTTTCCCAAATAATTTTCACATATTCCCCTGACTCAAAGGTCATCATGGAGGTAAGCACTTTGACACCGTGACGAAGATCAATCAGAAGTGAACAGCTGGTTACGAGCACAAGACCCGACTTCTGGTTCACGTCCCCAAAAACGCTTGGAAAAGCATATTGACTAGAAAAGTAACAGAAGGATTGTACAACATAAATAAAAGTAATCCAACATGATCCATTTTATGTAATTTTTTATAAAATAGGGAACTTACTTATTGGACGGCCCTCGTATTATTACAGATACTGAATATAATAACATCTTATGGCTAAATGTTACCATTTAAATCTTGGCTGTGTCTTAACTTGCTTCTTATGTGTTAACATTTAATTACGATTTAATTCATGCAGCAGCTAAGTATGAGCAGCAAGCTATTAATTTTTCTAAGATCAACAACCGGCCATGGATAACTATTTTAAAGAAAGATTACCTTTAAATTGCATCGCGTGGAACATTTGACATAGTACAAAGTTCATGCCTGAAGCCCAATGTTATGAAAACTTAAAAAGTTAATCTAACAAATATTTTAAACAATTCATTATTTATGTAAGCCAAACTGAGTGAAAACCTTTAGAATATATATTTTTGGTGCATTCTCTTTGACTTCAGAAAAAGCAGCTTTAATATTAATTTTTAAAAAAATCATATGATATATTCTAGGTTACTCAAAGGGAGAGGGAGATAGGAAAAGGAAAGAGTACAAGAGGTACAGGCGGAGGGAGAAAATGAGAAAGGGGGTGAAGGAGGGATGAAGGGAGGATACAGTGATTAACCAACATCGCGAGCAGAGCTGCAGATTCTGGTAATATAATTTGAGACAGAATGCGAACTAGACGAATTTCTTACCCTTCTTTCATCCCAGCAAGTCAACAGTGTTATGAGTTCCACAAGGTTTGAACTCTGAGCTTAGAGTATTTTCTAACTGCACATCTAGTATTTAACCTGAAATTATCCTATAACTAAAATAATGATAGGAAGTAATTAATCTCGGAGTAAGTCAGGGCTGTCCATTGTCACCCACACTATTTAGGATGTATAGGCGCTGTTGTCCTCGAATGGGTGAAACAGTCCAGAACTAAGTTATAAATACAATTTTTTCTGCGGACGATCAGTTAATAAATGCAGTCAGAAGCTCTATGGTATTGAATAAAATCATGCAGCATAATTTAATATATCTTCAACAAAAACAATAGCACGTCTTTCTCGGCTAAGCATCAGTTGTAAAGTAACAGTTGAACCGGGCGAGATGGCTCGCAGTAACGTGTGAGAATCGCAGTCGCGAGGTCTCGGGTTCGATTCCCGTCGACCGCCCACTCTGACCTTTGTTTTTCCTGGTTTTCCCAGGTCGGTCGGCGAACCCTGGAGTTGTTTCTCATGTGCCACAATTTCCTTTCCACGATGTACCTTTCATTCCGTTCCCTCCGCATCTTTCAGGTGTGCTTCTAGGTTTCGTGACATTAGAAGGCTACTTGGTAGATAGGTCGTTCATCGCAGCTCCAGCTATGCGACGAGTCTTCCTGTCTGGAAGAATTAAGGATTTCCGCGCATCTCTGTGGCCTGTCTGCCTGCGGCCTCCTTTAGTTGCTTCACTTCATATCTTCCTCCTGGGGGGTGTTAATCACAATAGAACTATGTAGGTCGCAGTGTGCCTAGGTGTCCACCTCCGTTGTATAATTTATATAACAGTTGATATTGTGACGTATGGATGGTGGCGAGAGAACGTAGCCCGAACGTCATAACCTCACGTCCTCTCCTCTTTTTTTTTTTAATTTTATTTATGGACGCTCTTTAACTGCTGTGGTCCTTAGCGTCCCATTCTATATTGGGCATGAAAGACAATAACTTATAATTTTGCTCAGAGGCCTCTCTCAGAGGCTTGAGGTTCTTTTAGCTACCGTAAATCTACCGGCTTTACTTCCTTTCCGAAGGAAGCCATGCTAAAGATTTTAACACTCGAAAAAATCCATCGACCTCCGACGTTCCCTCGTCACCACCATTACGTCAAAATATAAATACTTAAGACGTATAGAATTTTAATTATTTAAGGGGACAAGGTACTCTGAAATGGTCAAAAATCACATTTTTTGTTTTATGCTAATAAAATCTATTATTTCCAGTTTCAGAAAATATACTCTTTTAGGGGTTAAGAGGCTTTTAAGACATTTAAATACCATTTAAATGGTCTGCATTCCTTTAAAGCCGTCATGCAACGCCCCTTTTTAGAACATTTTTGTATCTTTCAACAACGAACGATTATATCATGCCCAGCGAGCAGTTCAGCAATTAACAAAAGAGCCCAGGATCAAGAGAAGACAATCAGAAACTGAAGCAATCCAGGAATGAAGATTGCAGATGATTACGACACTGGAATGTACTGAAGTGTGTCACAATTTTAACGTTCAAACTTTAAATTCAGTTTTCTCATAATATTTTTGGATACTAATGCACCTTTTTCTCATAATGTATGAAAGTTAGAGAGCTGAAATTTTCAATACATGTACACAACACATAGTTAAACTTTCTGAACCGCAATCATAATTTTATAATGTATATTAGTGATATTATGAAAGCAAGCACATTGCAAATTTTCCACATTTTTCTCCTTTGACTTTGCAAATAATCGTTTTTAAATTTCTAGTGAACTGATATACATAACTAAATAATTGAGGTTCAGAAAATAGCTGATTATACTAAGAACAAACATGCAAAAGTGTGGTTCTGTATTGCAAGTAGGATCAGAGAAAAAGGTACATGAATTCACATGTTTTAAGAATAAATTTTATTATTTTTCTGCTGAATGAAATAATTTTACGGACTTAACTACATAAGTTATCAATAAAACCAACCACTTGAAATAATTGCATTAATTTATAGAATAATTCATAACAAATTTAGGAGAAACCATTGTGAGCTTTAATAGCAGTGGTAATTTAATACACTTAAGATGTAATTTCCATTTGTTCAGACTACCTTGTCCCCTTAAGCTGTGATGTAATTATTCCGATGAAGATTTAAATCACAGAACAAGTAGATTTCAAATTTGTGTAGGAACATTAAAAAATAAAGCCAGAAAAGATACTATGATGAAGTTTCACAAAGCTCTGGCGGTACACACAATGAGTGCGGATCAGAAAACTGATAATAAACAGGTCAGAATGAAGTAAAACAGAACGGCAGCAATGAAATGTTTGAGAACAGTTGCTAATATGCCGTAAACACCACATCAGACAATATCTAAATCATTTCGCTTAAACCAATATGACTCAAAACAAGACAGAATGGCATGGACATTGGACAACTTCGACGTGGGCAGCAAGTTGACCTCCGAGACAGAATGAGCTGAAGGCCCATCTTGTAGTAGATGATGATGACTGTAATATTGAGAGGAGTTTTCAAAACTTAAGATAACCCCTTGTTTTGGAATATTTATCCCCATACTTTGCATTAGATGGAGATGTATTACCATAACACCGCACGTTCCAATCTGTGTAAAGGAAAGGTGGCTTAAAGGATAGTGAGGGAATGAGCAAAGTTATTAAAATATTTGGAGAAGTTGGCACCAGCTAGGAGAAACCAAAGCACCGCGGATGTAAGTTTTAATCAGAAACCCGACCCCATTAGTCCGGGTCGCCGCAACTCTGCCCGCTCGCCAGAGAACCGCCAAAACCAACCAAAATATGTACAGTCTAGCCAACTCTGTCGGCAACATCTGCCACACAAAAGAATACGCCACCACTAAAGGCTGTGTCCTAACTTCGTTACCAACGTTAATGCTTTCAACTGTCGCAAGACATAATTTCTTAACCATGGAACACACACTAGAACTAAATTCTTGGCCTCATGATATTGTTTCTTGTCAGTTGGTGTGAACAGGTGAGAAATGTGTACAAGATGAAGATTTAAGACTGCCTCTGTGGTCGAGTAGTCAGCGTTCTGCCTTCTCAATTCATAGGTCCCGAGGCCTACTCCCGGCTGGGCGGGCAACTTTTCTTTAACCGGAATCATTCTCTATCCTTTGCAGAGTCTGGAAAGTATTGTGGGAATGAATGTGAGTGTGTTTAATAGCAAAATGGATTAAAAACTAGTGGTAAAAAAATCTATAGTTCAATTACTAATAACACCATCCGCCGTTACTCAAGCGAAAGTTTCCGCTATAGACATAGAAGTTAAAGCGGTCTATAGAAAGGAAACAATTACAAGAAAAGAGAATTAAACATTCTCATAGTGTTAAATTTCGCGGAAGGGTGTTCTTTTATTTTTATTATTATTATTATTATTTTATTTTTATTATTATGAACATTTTAGTAAATGATCCTAAAAGAATTCTTAATGTGTAACACCTACACAACTTTCCCCACCACTTATTAGCTATACTAAAGTTATCTAAAATAAAAGTAACTACAAGGCGGAAACAGCCAACTGGGCCAGAGCATTCCCTCCTTAACGCCCAACCGAACCGAGGACTCACATTCCCCACGATATATGACAACGCCCGGAGCAAACGCTTGACGGGGGACAGACGGCCTACATATCAGAGAGTGAGATACCAGAGTGGGTGATCACCACACGCCCGGGATGAGAACGAGGAAGTGGATGTAAATGCAGGCGAGAAATGAATAATAGGAAAGATAATGATAGAGCACCGGTGGAATGAAACTTGGCGGGGGAAACCGGAGAAACCGTAGAAAACCGCCCAGATGCCCACATCCCTGGCATTAAACTCTTGGTGAGAGGCGAGTAGTCTAAACTCTCGGCCACGGCGCCGCCCGCTAAGTTGTCTACTTCCTGCTAATCATGATAAATAAATACTTTAAATATACACACCAGTATGTGCAATGCTGACACAAAATACAAATGTTTTAAAAGCAAATCCGCATAACATTCTGGCCTTGACATTACCTACTCATTGCTTACTCGTGAGAATAAAAATAACGGCTACTTGACGTTTCAAAAGTATCACTATAATATTGAAACAAACGAACAAATAAGAGCTAATATTTCTGAAATTATTAATGTTAAAAAATAATTTCCTGGATATTAATTGTGTAGTTTCTGCTCCAGTAAGCCTTTGTCTGCCTCCTACTTTTCGCATTTACACAAAATTCAGCAATAATTAATGGGGTTTTGCTTCTTATTTGCACAAAATTAAATATGTGTACTTTAACCTGTTTCTCTGTTAAAGTTAAGAGTACAACTGCATCCTTAAACCACACAACGCTTTTTTTTAGATTCAGGAGAGAGTTTCTTCTTTATCTATTATTGAAAAACGTTTGCTAAACATGTTCACTATAAGTTTACCTGTGTCTTAATTTACACATTTATCTCGGAGATCGTGGAACACTAATTCTTATTTATATAAAAATATTCAGGTAATACGCTACCTACTGTTTAAAATCAATATCACTATTTTGTAAAGTTAATTATATTTAATAACAAATACACGAGTATTTAATAACATTTTGTTACGTTTTCTTCCCAAAACTAAAACAAATTCTTTTATTCAAGTGACTAATTTATATTTAACCCACATATAAGGTACTTATATGTCAGTACTTGAATACAAAAGCAGAATGGGCCTCTGAATGTAAATAAGTATTTTTCATAAGGCCACAAAAAGATTTTCCATACCAACAATACCTAGTGCACTAACTCTCCAGATTCCTGTTCCACGGCCAAATTAGGGACAATACGTATATGGCATTTATGTTCTAAGTAAATAGTTTGAAAGTTATAGCCGTTGAAACTTAACCAATTAAAAGGCGCGATTCTGCATAATAGTTTAGCTACCAGCCTGCTGCTGTCCCTCCCAACAGCCATGCACTACGCTACTTGCTGCTGTTCCTCCCACCCTTACAATCTCACATTGTCCTCAAATAACCACAGCGTAGACAGGTAGCCTGACCAGCCCGCATGGGTACTGTCAGCAGTTATACGCAGCTGCCTGGTAAGTGTGTAGCGCCAGATTGTGATGCAATATAGCTCCTTTTCACTGTTTAACTTTTTATGGCTACAACTTGAGAACTATTATCCTTTGAACAAAATGTGACAATGTTTCTATTTCCAATTTTTGAACACACTGAATATTAATGCTATAAAAACAAATGAAATACTGTTTTGATGCGTTTAAAGTAAGCTATCATACGAATTTTAGTATCAAGTAATTAATTTTAAGGAGTCACTTCAGCAGTGTAATATATTTCTATGTAACCAGATTTAATGCCATTTTGAAGACATAAATTCAATTACTGCAATAAGAGCTATCTTTCTGTGCAAAATAAATTTGTTCTTACGTGTTCATTTGCCTGCTTTTTCGTAGCTTAAAATCTTAGATAGCTGACTTTTTAGATTTATTTTTGATAATACACAGCTGAAAATGTAATCCAAGCTACATATTTAATACCTATTGATACAATAATATTAATTTTTAGTCAAAAATTGCTACTGATACTTTAAGATCTTGAAACCTTCGTGGTACGAATAAGCAGGAATATATTCTGAAAATCTTGTATAAAGTGAAAAAGGAACCACTAAATGAACATGCCTTAAAACGGATACTGTGTGCATAATTTTCAACTTAACTGATATAATATTCTTAAATATAATGTGCATATGTAATTCTCAGATCGTTTTAGATAGGAATAAGCAGAATTTTTCTAGGTTATTTTATGAACAGATCATTGGTAATTTGACTTTTTATTTTAGATATATCCAACAAACTATCTGTAGGTGGGTTTTGTTATGTGGAGTTAAACCTGTTTTAATTCTTAAAACTAAAAAACTGTCAATAAATATTTACTGGAAATGTTAACAATTTATTTTACAAAAATTAATAACACTATAAAATGACTGAGCGGTTTTTTTCACATGTTAATTTAAACATCTACTAAAACGTTTAACCTGTTAGTTATTTAGAAAAAAAATTAAACTAAAGTAAAAGGTTATAGTTTTATGCAGAAACAAAGTTTTGAAGAAATAATGCATTTTTCGGGATTAATGGGTGTTGTTATTGCAGAGCCATGGAAAAAGGTGGTTTCGTATTGAAATACATTTTCCAGTGCAAAGCTTAAAACACTGCCATAAGCAATTTATTTTCGGAATGAATTGAGACGAATTCTTTTTGTAGTTAAATTCCGACACTGCCAGATTTTACTTCCAATAAGCGGGAAGAAATCCATTTTTGCTTTGAGGTGGTATTTTTAATACTTAGAGGATTTCAGTCTAATTATATAATATAAAATATAATAACAGCCCGCCTTAATACAATATATGTATAATATAATATATAAAGTGTATGTAACAGTCACTGTATTATGTTTATATTATTATGTACATGTTCAATAATGTTATGTAAATGTATTACATAATTTAATAATGTAGGAGCTGTGAGAATAGAGACCGAAAGTTGCTAACAATGAGGTAACCTTGAGGCAATAATGAATTGGAAAGTTTAATAATGCTACTAGTAATTCTTGGAACAATAATGTAACATTTAAAAACAGTTTATAAATAGCCAATCAACAACTAGAAAAGCTGAAAGTTAAATAAAAGTATACTATTGGAGTAAAATTAGCCAATCAGAGACGTGAAATAGAAAAATTTACAAATTTCAGCGGTAAACGCCAGTCGCTAGAAGGCAACGTATCTTAGCAGTTCGTTCGCTCGGAACGTATTCAGTGTGAGACATATAAAATTCATTACGGCGAGAATGTTATGAAGTTTACGTGTTAAAGAGTGCAAGTAATTAATAAATAATCTCATAGCTCTCTATATAAGTGAAATGTTATTAAATCGTGTGAAGGATTAATAAAAGGAGTGAAGTAAAAATTATAATTTGTGTAAGCCTACATTCTTCAGCCGCACTACCCCTGATAAGAATACAGGTTTCTACAAATTAATACTGATGCAGCCGAGGAAAACATAAATACAAATATAATGTTTAAATAAACATTAACAATTTTAAAAATGGATTTTTTAAACGTTGGGGCGAAGGCCACCGGAAAGTTTGTATCGTATGTGGTTGCCAATACTTCAAGTTTTGGCTCCCCAACAGTGGAACTATAATACAACTTCTTCAAATTGGCTCTCCAACAGTGAGGAGAAAACCGTTTCAAAAAAAACATACTTTTTTTTTGAATAAATTAGTGTTTTTTTTAAAGTTCAATTTTATGATAAACTATTTAAGTAGATTAACTTTTATTTAAAATCAAATTAAAACATAGTCTCTTTTTAAAATCAATAAATTTAACGGTAATCAATGTAGTATCATTAATAAATAAATTACAAGACAATAAGAAATCAAACCTAATCCATCTCAACCTAATAAAATTCTATTCAACCTTCTCAGCTTATTGAAATGTGTCGTTTACATCGCGTTTGCAAAGCTGCGACATCGCGAAATTTGCATAACTTAAGGATATCTATTCATCTAAACTAAAAACTGAAGGTTACTCCTCAGGAGAAAGTGAAATTGCTTATTTGTACAGATACTGAAAGCGGAAAGCACTGTACTCTGTTCTCATTTAAAGCGATTTCGTGGCGGAAAATACGAAAAAAAAAAGTGGCGGAAAATTGACAGTGTGGATACGCCAAGTGAGCAGCGGAATGGCTGGCTCGAGAAAATGAAAAGAGCAGCAGATAGAAAAGGGGAAGGAACACACTCAAGAATTTGGATCGGCATTTTTTCATTTCATTTCCTGGGTCGTGTTGGCGCAGAAGAGCGGCACTTTTACAACGTTTCCCGAGTGTTATTTCGCTGCTATTGGCTCTCGACTTAGACACCATTACGGAACTATTTCCTGCGCGATCTATTCAATTTGCATATGCATTGTGCTCCATTTCTTTGCCTCTATATGTAAACCAAGCGCGCCTATTGCAAAATACGAGAGCTGGCAGAATTCCGTCCTAGCGCAACACATGATACTCCTCACTTTATGTCATCTTACTTCTTTTTCTTGTGCTTTTCCTTCTACTCACCCTTCTTCTTTCTATTAGATTAGCAGAACCTAAAAGCAATGCACAGCAACACTTTATACATGTGATTGATACCTTCAATATTTTGGTTGTGCACGAGTTCAGTTAAAACTTATTTCAAAAGTATAACAAAGCATAATTTTAAAAATAAAGCATAAACGTTTAATACGTTAAATTAAACATAAAAGTGAAAAATATAAAAGAATTCGTAATTCTTGGAAAATCAGAATATTTTTAATTGTTATTCTGACATATGCGAAGGTAAGACACGAGCAAAACATCTCGTTGCTCAATAGACTACGGTTTTATAGGTGGGGATAAGTTGATGGCGGGAGATTGGTGTGATATCACAATCGACTAGAATGCACTGAGTGATTAAGCTCGAGTAATTTATTTTTTTGTACGTTTTCCTACATACTTCTTTTTACAATGTTCCACTTATAAACTAACTTAACATATGTACAAATTTCCTTGCCAGCTATGCTGCTCTTTTTGCCTGGCACCCTGGCCTTCTGGCTCCTCTAAACATTCCTTACTACCTTTTATCCCTATTTGCCCATCTTCTCCTTCCTCCATTTGCCTTTCTACCTTTCTTATCTCTCTTACTTTTCTACTCCATTTCTCTTTTACTTTCTTTAGGAACTCCCCCATATTCTTAATTTGCTTTTCTTCTTTTCTCGTTAGCATTTTAATTGCTACTATTTTCCTATCCATTTTTTCCCATTTTTCTTCCCATACTTCTTGTCTCCATTCTGCAAATTCTTTGCATTCTGACATATAATGCTCTGTGCTTTCGTTATCGTCGCATAATTCACAAATTCCATTTTTTTTACCTCTTAACCCTCTCAAATACATTGCTCCTGTTCTCATCCATGCAAACGCTTCTTTTCCTGCTCTATTACAATAATCTACATCCCATTTCCTTTTTACTAATCTATAGAACCCTAGTGACTTTTTATTTTCTAAGCTTCCCCAAATCTCTTGTCTTTCTAAATCCTCCACTCTGTTTCTTACTGCTATCCAGAAACCATCGCTATTTCTTTCTCCTATTCTCCAGATATCTCCCATTCCTATTTTCTCCATAATTTTTAAGCTCGAGTAAGCAAGGTTCTGCCTTCTCAACTCAGACATCTCGGGTTCGATTCCCAGCTGGGGCGGGAGAATTTTCCTTTAATTAGAATCGTTCCCTTTCCTCCCAGAGTTTTGAGTATAAATGTGTCTTTCACAATAAAAAATTAATAAAACCAGAGTAAAGCACAGGTTGCTTCTTTAGTCAAAGCCCTCCTTATGCCATAAAAATTTAAGGGAGCTAAAAAAAACAGTTATGCAGAATATCTACAAATTCGCACGGTAACTCTCCAGGATCTTATTCAAAGGACAAACCAGAGACGAGCGGTTTATTGCACGTCTTTTGTAAGTGTAATTATTTTTTATTTATAGCCGTAAAAACTTAACCATGAAGAGACATTGTTTATCGCTACTTACTTAGCCTGCTGCTGCTGCTAACACTCACGCGGGCTATCTCGGTTACCACGGTAAAGGTCAACTTGCCGCTGTTCCTTCCCTCACAGACCCACATTGTCTCCAATTAATCGCAGAGCATGCGAGGTCGTTAAATTCGCAGACTCGCGAATACAAATAATTACAACTCCTTGTAAACTATAAACCACGATGAAAACCGCGGAATTTTTCTAAACTTAATAGATCCTCTGTCAACTTATTGTGATAAGAACTAACTTATTCTAAAATTAGTATTCAGTTTTTCATATAAAAAGAAATGCTACACAAAAATAAAAAAGATTACAATGACATAGTTTAACTTGAAACATTTCAATGTACTATCGTGTAATATTATTTTCTTCAATGTTCTTAAACATTTCACGAAAGCAAAGTTTTGACTGTTTAAAAAATATCTGATATGCTACGTTCACATGACTTTCTATACCCCTCTATCGTTTATGATTTAGCTTCTACAAACTTTTCTTACAAAAGCTTATTTTCCTATCTACTTCACATTAACCTTTGCAGAAATGGTTTATTTACATGTTTCTTGTAGGCAAAAGAGGGATACAAGAAATCAAAGCGACAGTCAAATGCTTAAAACCGAGTCCCCATATGCTAGTCTTTGAGTTCCATACTCCTTCAATGTTACTGCGAGAAACAACTGAATACCGACATCACAATCTATGAACAATTCAAACGAATAATGTTATCTCGTAAAAATGACACAAAAATTATCTGAAGTAAATTGTACGTTTTAAAGAGATTTACATTTTCTTGTCCCATAAGTTTTTGTGTATCTCTATGTTTTCCTGTTATAAACTATTACAGCAAATTCCTTCCGAATGAAGAGGACTTCATGGGGTATTTTAGAAAATTCATTGTTGTTTATTTATTACTTTCTCTACTACGTATAGTAAGTAGGGGAAGTATTGCATTCCACCCAAAAATTCGATACCGAGATTTCACCGGAAATACATGTTTTGAGACCCCCTGAATCCAAAAAAAAGCATTTTTGGAAACATGTCCGTGTGTGTGTCTGTGAACAGCATAACTCAAAAACTAACAGTCGGATAAGCACCAAACTTGGTATTTACGTTCAGTATCTTCCAGAGATGCGACACGAAGGTTTTCAAGAAAATCCCCCCACCCCAGACTACCCTTTACATGGAAGATTTTTCGAAAATTTTAATTTTCTCAAAAATGGCTCTAACGATTTTGATGAAAATATCATATGTTTAAGATAATGTCATGTGAAATGAAATGTATATCTCGAATTTTCTGGGAATGTCTCCAAAAGTATTCTTCACTGTGAACGACTTTTGCATAACTGTTAAACCATAAGAGATAGACAAAATGTTACTACACAAAAAATGTAGATCGCGTTAAAATAAACAACTTATGTCGTATACATTTCTTTTGTAGAGTGAACCGTTTTCGAGATATTGCTTGTTATTTCCTTAAATTTTCCAATACTTATACTTTTTCTCAAATTCGTTATTCATTTTTTTTGTCCTGGACATGCAAAGAGAATGGAATGCGCCACATAGCAACCAGCGTTAAAATATTTGACTATCGCTTAAAGCCTACCTCATTCCCCTTGCACCTACATGAATATTACCAATAAGATTGACATCTCGATATCTCGATTAACATGAAGCATATGGAGAATAAGCGTTTGTAAAATCAGATTGTACAAGAGTAGAGAAAGTCATGTGAGTGTAACACATCAGATTTTTTTTATTTATGGATGCTCTCTAACTGCTGTGGTCCCATTCTATATTGGGCGTGAAAGACCGGTAATTTTGCTCAGAGACCTCTTCATCAGGCTTGAGATTCTTTTAAGTGCCGTAAATCTACGACACGAGACCACCGGCTTTACTTCCCTTCCGAAGGAAGCCATACTAAGGATTTTTACGCCCGAAAAAATTCGGCCTCCGCCGGGTTTGAACTCGCAACCTTGGGAACTAGAGGCTAGCATGATAACCACTACACCACGGAAGACGAACTAGAAAATTCAAGATATGCATTTTATTATATAAATATTTTAAATGTATGGTATTTTAGTCAAAATGGTTTGAGCCTCTTTTTAGGGTAGTTTGGGATGGGGTGTGATTTGCTTGAAAATCTTGGTGTCACCATCTTTGGAAGATAGTGAACTTGAACAGCAATATCTAGCTGACTTTTCGTTTTAGAGTCACGCTTCTCACAAGCACACATTGTGTGTGTGCGCGCTCTTGTGCTTGTAAAAATTAACATTGTATAACGTTACAAGCGTAATATTCTAAAAATATTTTTTTTATTCAGGAAGCCTCAAAACTGTGTTGATGGAAATTCGATGTCTAATTTTTGAGTGGAATGTAATACTGCCCTTAACTTAATTGTGGCCGAGAAACCAAAAAAAAACAATATTGAGCTTAAATGTCCTTGAAAACATCAACTCAATTAAAATAAATTTCATTATTTCCTCTTTCAAACGAACATACTTTTACTCAAAATATCATTCATTTTTCTTCCTTTGCAGATGAATACCTGTTAAGTTTTAAAAACACGTATGATGTCGACGATGACGAGAAACCTTAGCTAAAGTTTATGTATCAAAAGTAACCTTCGCATGACGCGGTAAGGATTCTTGGTATCAATATTTCATGAATGATACTCTTCCACACCATTAAGCAGTAATGGAGCAAGTCAGCAGTTGAATAGATGAGTCCATCTAGCACTTCGAAGAGACTTGGAGCACTTAACCTCTCTTGGTTGACTATCTTCTACAACCCCAAGGATAAGATCCAGAGAAATGGCTACCCTCCTCTCAAACCGCCAGGGAATGAGAACGAGAAATTAAATCCATCTAGGAGCATTTCGTTTCTATAGTAGCCAATTCAGTTAAGGGAAGCTGGCTGGAAAAGCAGCGAGCTCATAGGTAATTAAAGATCAAAGATCACTGAGCAGCGGAATTTCTGATGGTACCAGTGTATCGGTAACAAGGTTTAATATTGAAATGAGGCGAAGTCGTTTATGCTTGTTTGCTATGTTTCAGAGGACGAAGTTCTTTGTTTACATACCTGAGCCTCTCTCGGTATTCTGTTTTTCTCTTTATTCAACTTATTGTTTATGCTATAACTATAGCTGTAGCTATTTATTTTACAAAAGAGGACAATAGGAATATAAAGATTCCCACCGAAAACGCATTGTAAACCACATTTTATTGAACAGGAGGTACTCACTCTTTTATTATATACATATCCATTATTATATTCCTTTATATATGGTGGACCATTTAAGTTGAGAATGTACAATATCTCCAAAATTAAGTGTTTTAGAAAGAAATGTCTTGAATAAAAGCTCCTTGATATTATGCGGGAAAGTAAATGCCATTAGACGTGTTTTATTTGGAGGACGTTGTGATGGTCATTTTAGGGTAAATTTAATTTCACCCTAATTGTAGGTTCCCATTAAAAAATTAAATTCCTAAGTCCCGAGCTAAAGGTGCTTCCTCGACGCTCATTGAAACTCAAATTCTTTCTTCTCTTCGTGCTTGTTCCCCTCTCAGTTGACCTGCGGAGACCATCATGTGACTGTTATTCTTCAGCACCCTGCGCCCATGCTGATAGCACACATCTGTTGATTCTACGTGAAGTATTCCTCCGGCCTGTAATACTGACTGCGTCATCCACCGGCCAGGAGAAGAGTAAGTTTGCGTTAGCCGGTAATGCAGGTGATATATTGCTGGATTTTTCATCCTTTGGCCAGGCAAAATGAATGCTGCTACGAGATAGGAGCTCAAGAGTACATTGAAGTTGCAATCATATTTGGATTATGTTTATAAATGGAGCTTGGAAATAAACTTTACTTCGATGTTAAGAAATGTTCCTTTGTGATATATACCAGAAGCAAGCAATACTTAAATTCTAATTATTACTTAAATAATTCTTCACTGGTTAGGGTAAATCCTATCAGAGACTTAAGTGTAACTATGACTCAGAATTCTCTTTTGATCAACACACAAAAACTATTAACCAGTGACTCCTAAAAAAATTGAGTTTTGTATTCAAAATCTCCGGGGATTTTAAAGATACTCAGGTTATGCTAATTTTATATAAATGCCTTGTTGCGAATAAGTTGGAATATGCCTCAATTATGTCGTTACAACAATCAACTGGAGAAGTTTCAAAAAGACTTCTCATATATTTTTATTACAGAATTCACTGTAAATTGACTTATAATCAGAATATTCCGTATAGTCAATTGCTAAATGAATTCCATATAATCTCGCTTTCTGATCGCACAGCAGTTGCCGAAGAATTATTTTTGTATAAACTTATAAATGACGTGGTATGTAATGAAGAGATGGTTGATAAAGTAATTTCACCAGAAATTTCGGAAAGCGTCATTTACTCGAATTTAGGACATCGAAAACATCGCCACATAAAAATCTCCCGTTCTGAGGTTATGTGACAAAACAATGAACGTTCAATCAAAATAGAGTTGGATCATAGCTTCTCTTGTAAGCAGTTACAGAAACAGTTAAATATAGAACTAAATGCATGTGATTTTCAATTGTATTGTTTATGGTATCTGTTTTATGACTATATAATCTGCAATGTCTTGTCTTTAATAGATTAAGTTTTAGTCTTAGTTTCTTTGTATTCTTTTTTGTATGCTTCTTCTTTTAGTTACTTTTTTTTGCATTTGAATTAGTACATTTACCCTATAGTAGCTACTGTAATTTAAGCTTTGCGCTGTTTTAGCACAAATAAATAAACATTTGAGAGATAAATAGATTTGGTGTTTAGCCCACACATTCCTGGAGCAAGTAAATGTTCAATACGTGATCTCGGTAATAAATTTCCCGCTTAAGGGAAAACAACAGATTGCAGTTATGTATATCTGGTATGTCAGATGTTTTCGCAGGTAACAAAACCAAACAGTTTGTGTTCTGCAAGTGCAGTGTGGGTGCCGGTATGTGGGCGACTGCGTTGAAATAAAATCTGTTGGAGGTGTAAAAGGTTAGAGGTACATTTACAAAGTTGCTGTTTGCCGGTAAACATTTGTAACTGTAGGCAGTGTAGTAACGCCCTCCCTGCTAGCTACAGTTTTAACACTTGTGGCTCAGCCCTACACGACAAACCTGTTACAACGCCCGTTAGCCTTGACAACACATTTTCATAGCTTACTGGTATGGTAGCTATCTCATCGCTGAATCCCTCTTCATGCGGCCTGCATAATCAGCGCTCCTTTATTTAAAAATTCTGATATGTAACATTCACACCACTTCCGCTACCCATTACCAACTCACTCTGTGTTCACATGCAAAGCTAATTCTCCTTTCCGTTTTACATTAATCCCCGGAGACAACACTCAACCGTCTAGATCACAAACTAATGTTTGTTAAAATAACATATGTGTTGCATTCTCAACTCATTCGATCACTTACAAAATAAACCTAAAAGAAATATTGGATGTGTTGCACTAACGTGACTTTCGATACTCTTGTACAAACGCTTATTCTCCATTTGCTTCATGTTAATTGAGATAAACATTTGCATAAACTAATGCTTATCTTATTGCTAATTTTCTTATAGGTGCAAGGTAGGTTTTAAGCGATAGTCAAATTCTTTTATGAGCTGGTTGATATGTGGAACATTCCATTCCCTTTGAATGTCCAGGCCATAAAAAAGAAAGAACAACGAATTCCAATTTGAAAAAAAATTCCAAGTATTCAAAAACGCAAACTAATAACAAGGACAAGCTTGGGAATGGTTCAATCGACAAGAAAATGTAAAGGACACAAATTGCGTGTTTTAACGAAATCTACATTTTTTTTATTAGTAAACCTTTGTCTACCTCTAGCGACTTACCAGCTATACAAAAGTCATTCAGAATGAAGAGGAGTTTTAGTCTTCCCAGAAAGTTCAAGATATACATTTAATTTGCCATGAGAATATCTTAAAATTGTGATATTTTAATCAAAATCGTTAGAGCCATTTTTGAGAAAATCAACATTTTTGAAAAATTTTCGAAATAAACATTAGTCTGGGGTGGAGGGGTTTTCTTGAAAATCTTCGTGTCGCATCCTTGGAAGGTACTAAACTCAAAATACCTTTGGTAATTATCCGACTTTTCGTCTGAGTTATGCTGTTCACAGACAAACATGTACACAGACATTTTCAAAAAATGCTTTATCTGTATTCAGGTTACCTCAAAACGTGTATTTCAGGTAAAATCCTGATATCGAATTTTTGGGTGGAATGCAATATTTACTATATGTAGTAGAGAAAGTAAAAACATGTTACAGGTAAAGCGATAGTCAGATTTTTAAAGAGCATGTCCCTATATGATGGCTTTGAAATTCCATGATCTTTGCACGACTACAAGAAAAACAAAATAGCGATATACCACTTGAAAAAAAAAATTGTACTTGAAAATCCAAACCAATAATAAAAATGTCTTGGAAATTGCTTACATCACAAAGTATTTTATTTAGCATTAATTGTGTGCTTTAAAGAGATCTATATTTTTGTGTAGTAAGATTTTGTCTATCTCTTACGGTTTACTAATTATACAAAAGTCATTCAGGTATTCACAGTCTATTACCAGAAAATTCAAGAAGTACATTTCATTTGCGGACAAATATCTTAAAATAGGTTATTTTAATCAAGATCGTTATAGCCATTTTAGTGAAAATAAAAAATGACTAAAATGTTTTCATGTAAAGGGTAGTTTGGGATGGGTAGATTGTCTTGAAAATCTTTGTATCGCATCCTTAGAAGATGCTAAACTTAAATACCAAGTTTGGTATTTAACCAACTTTTCGGTTTTGAAATTCTAATACTGCGAGAAAAAAGAACATAAAGCGTGTAGAATTTTTTATTATTATGCAATTAATTGTGATTCATTACAACTAATAAAATTAATTACACTTTTTAAAGACCTAACCTGTTCTGGGCATGTTTTTAACATAGAGTCAGCTGAAAAATGCAATGCCACAGCTGGGATTTGGTTTGGGCCAGACCAGGTTAGGTCTTTAAAAATAAATTAATATCTTTAATTGTAATGAATCATAATTAATTATCTAATAAAAGCTTCTAACAAAGTAATACCCCGTAATAATAAAAAAATAGGACTTGCGATTGCAAGTCGCCATTGAGGTTGCTATATGTAGTTGGCGGCCTTGGTGTTCTACCTGGGAAATAACTTGTGCCAGTTGAGAAATTCAATATACGAGTAGTAGCTCAGAGGTTAGAGTAACAGCACGGAAAGGGTGAGAACCGCGTTCAGATCCCGGCTGTAATATTTAATTTTTCAACTGACTTCTATATTAAAACTAAAACGTGTATTTTAACGAGCTTTACATACTTCCTGTAGAAGGCTTCTACTTCTTTTTCTTTTATTCGCGCGCGCGGACCATCTCAAGGGACTTGAAAACGCATACTTCCGGTGAAATCTCCATTCCGACTAATTGGGTGAAGAACGAAACACTGGAGGTCTCGCAGTTTACCGAAACATCTAGTTTCCTTAGTGTTTTCCTTTATTCAATTTCGGTAGAACCCCTGTGTCATTCGATGTTTAAACCAGGTCTTGAGTAAGTGGTTTAAGTAAATTCCGGCACAAACTTGTAGCCTGTTCTAAAGTGAGAAGTGAAAGTGAGAAGTAATAAAAGCTATAACCTAAGTGACTGGAAAGTACTGCTTGGCAAAAGTTGTCTTCCATATTAATTCATGCAACTTTGCCAGTAAACATGGACTGCAAAACCAAAAGTTATGGCATTGATGAAAAGATAAAAACCAGCAATATACTGATCAATCCTAAACATTTTGTAACATCATTAGTGTTAATACTTTCATCTTGATGTAGCTAAAATAAGTTAAAATTTCCTCTTTATACCTTTACTTAATTTTTACAGTTCTAAAATACTTTTAAAGAAACGGAAATAAATCTACATTGTTTCACCAAAAGAGTTTCCTCTCCTCTATTATTCCTTCTCTATTTTAAGAAAATGTTTTGTATGTACCTTAATATGAGTACTATTTTGATTTACCATTATATTCACACTTTTACAAAACGGATAAGCGCAGTTATAATTAAAAAGTGTGATTTTAAGATGTAAACATAAGGCTTTCGAACATGGAAATCTTGGAGGTATTCCCATACTTTTATGTTCTGTAAAACAACAAAATATGTAACTACAAATAAATATATATGATTATAGGTATAGGTTATACATATGAGGGGGACATCTCGCGCACTGCGACCTACATACGAGGGCGGATTGATAAGTCAGTGACTTTCTAAAGAAAATAATTTTTTCCAAAAATCAATTTTATTTCTCAACATAGTCTCCTTTCAATTCAATACACATTGTCCAACGTTTCTCCAACTTTTTTAACTCTTCCAAAAGCCATGATTTTTCGAAGTCTGCAAAATATGAGACGGTTTCTGCCATGAATGCGTTCACTGGACGTGAATTTCTTTCCAGCAAGCCAATTTTTCAAACTTGGAAGAGGAAGAAGTCAGTCGGAGCCACTTCTGGAGAATATGGTGGGTGAGTTAGCAATTCATAGCCCAATTCCACAAATTGTGGCTGATTTGTGTACGAGTGCATTATCTTATTGAAAGAGAACCTTTTTCTTCACCAAATGGGGTCGTTTCTTTAACAATTCCTTGTGAAACTGATCCAGCAGTGCATCGTAATATGAACCTGTGATCGGTTTACCCTTTTTCAGGTAGTGGATGTCTATCACCCCTTGTGAATCCCAAAACACAGCTGCCATGACTTTTCCTGCCGACGGAATGGTTTTCGCTTTCTTTGGAGCAGGTTCGCCGGAGGAAATCCACTGCTTTGATTGTTTTTCGGTTTCAGGTTGTTAGTGATGCATCCAAGTTTCATCAACCGTGATATAGCGCCGCAAAACTATTTGGGTTGCGCTGGACCATGTTCAAACATCAGTGAAATGGTCGCACGATTCCGCTTGTTCTCAACTGTGAGCAGTCGCGGCATCCATCTTGCTGACAGCTTTCTCATACCCAAAAATTTCTTGCAGAATGTTATACACCGTTCACTCGAGATGTTTACGGTCCTGGCTATCTCAGGGATTTTCACTCGGCGGTCTTCCAACACAATAAACTTTGTTCACCATTTCTTCTGTTGTGACACCCGGCCGTCCTGTGCGCATGTCAAATCTTGTGCTCGAACGGCCACATCGAAATTCTGTCAATCACTTGTGAAACATGACATGCGATGGAGCAAAGTCCCTATAATACTTGTTCAGCGTTTCTTTCGTTTCCTTCACCGTCTTACCGCGCAAAAAGTAGTGCTTTATCAGAACACGAAATTCGCTTTTCTCCATTTTCTACGAAGCAACACCCATCTGCTTATTTTACACGCTCTCAGCAATGTTCTAAGAAACAAATGACGAAGAATTGCTGCGATTATACCCAAAATAGATACAAGACTTGGGTGCAAACAAGAAACCTGTGATTAGAACACTCTCTTCAAGGTCATGGACTTATCAATCCGCCCTCGTAGATGTAGCTATCACCCCTCAGGAGGAAGGGATGAAACGAAGGAATCATAGAAGGCCACAGAGACGCGCGGAAGTCTAACATTTCCTGGCTTGAAGACTCGTCCCACTGCTGGAGCTACATGAGAGGGTGAGGAACGGTCCGACGACCAAGTAGCCCACTATTATTTTTTTTTAAATTAAGCAAAACATAGACTATATCCGCCTGCTGGCAACAAAGGATAAGCGCCGGCTGGCAATCAGCTCAGGGAAATTGCTAGTATCAGATAAAGGTGGGGTGTAGGTGTTTTAGCATTCTGTTACGAACAAACTACTCATGCTCCCAAACGGCAGAGAATGTCTTGACAACACAACAAAACAGCGGACTATTACAAATATAGGAACACTGATTCACGACGCCCAGCTTCATTACCGATGAAACTTCGAACCATTAACTAAATGTGTAGCAGTCTGGTTGCACTTATTTTTTCTGCTCAGTGTTTTGATTGGTGGACTCAAACATTTTGAACACTGCGCTTAGCAGGTTAGGTGCTGCAGTGTGAACCATAATTGGATAATTGTCAATTACTGACAATGAGGATGGGGTGTGAAATGCGGTCACACAGAATCACTCCCCGTAATTATACCCTAATTATTGAGGTCAGAGTAGGGGGTGAAGGTCAAATTGTTTATCCTAAAAGTTCCGCCCTTGCTCACAGCATTCCGATGTCATAAAAGTTATCAGAGTGTAACGGAGGTATTTAGCGCAGCTATTTGCCGCGCTATTCATATTTTTGTGTTATTATTGATCCTCTTGTTTCTGGCGAAAATTTAAAGTATGCCGCACTGTATTTATTGCCATTTCAGTAAATAACGTGGTGATATGGTAAGGGTAATACACGTTGAAATTGGGAGGCTATGTTCCTTTATTTTTGGCAGCCTTACATAACTGCCCTGTTTTATTGCGTAACTACGGTACATATTGCTTTTTCCACAATAGTGTTTTTTTATCTTCCCGTTAATGCTGCTGTGTTGGAAAGCTGAATTTCCTGCATTCACAGCTGGTAACCTAACCTACCTGCGTGTATTTTACTGCACCAACTATATTAAGTCCCCTAACTTTTGATATATTTATTACTGCAGACATGGAATATAATCATATTTGGTAGCACAATTTTAACATCTAAATCTTATCTGAGTAACTACAAGCAGCAGTTAAGTATGCTAAGTATGAACAATAGATCGTCTTTTCGCCACCAAAGTGACCTTGCTATTCGAACCACTGTGTTCAACAGCTGTTAGTCAATTATTCATTTTATGTTTTGCAAGTATTATTTATATTATTCACTATCGTCGAGAAAATAGTGCGCAATGCGCATACATTAAGTTGCATTAAAGATTCTCGTAAGTAGAAAATATCCAACTTTGTCTTGTATTTTCAAACTCTTTCTCGTCCTCCAATGGTGCGCTTACCACTCTTGTATTGCAATATACTATTTTTATATGTCTCATTCTAACGGTGGTTAAGCCAGAGAGCTTGCAAAATCACTAAATTTCTTTACATCCTCTTTCAAGGTAAAAAATATTTTTAAAAAAATATGATGTACACTCCATCACTTTCTCCTACTCTCATTTCTACTCTCCTACTTACATACATAAAATTTATTAAAAACTGATTCCTCTAACCATGCACGCAATATACTTTTGCCTAAAAATAATCTGAAATTAACAAATAAAGCATTACATGTAAATTGATGTTCAAATTTTAATTTAAAGAAAGGAATAATGAATTTAAGTCCTAGTCTTAGGGGAATAAAACCCCTCCATGGTCATAATAACCTGTTGCATGGCAAAAGTGAAAATACGAGGAAATTTTAGGCATCTTCTATGAGATGACACTTAATTCTGGAAAATGTAAAGATTAAATACTTTGAAAACTTTTAAAGCTAACAAGAAAACTGGCATAATTTTTTTTTCAATGAGCTCTATGTTGCTTCTGGAGTATGTTATTGTCTATCACTTATGGCCTCCTAGGTATACAAAATTCAATGAGAAGAAGAGTACTTCACGGGTTATTTGCAGGAAATCGAAGATTCACATTATATTAGTCATGTCAATCTGTCAAGTGCAGTATAGCTTAATTTTTACAGCCGTTGTTGTTAAAATGGAAAATAACAAATGTTTCCTATGTATGGGGTAGTTTAGGGTGGGAAAAATTTCTTGGAAGATAGTGGACTTAAATACGAATTTTTGTATTTATTCGCTTTTCGATATTGAGTTGTGCCTCTTTCTCCCTCTTCCTCACACACATATTTACATTTGTTTCTGAAAATGCCTTTTGTAGGCTCACGGTTCCTCAAAAATGATAATGCCGATGTAACATAACATAGGTATGGGATAGAGAAAGTAAAACTGTATTCTTAACTATTCATGGTCTATTTAATTCTTGTATTAATCTGTGGTGCTAGCTGATATGATTCGCGTAAATAGAGGTTGTTACGAGGGGGATTCGGAGAGGAAAATCAACTAAACAGAAATTTTCAAAATTGGTGAAATGTGAATTACTATCACAATTAGAAAGCGCAGGAAACATTAATTTTAAAGATATTTAGTCCTGGACTAATGAAGGTTCAGTGCGTGAAATGCCTTGCTTTGTATATCTCTTGTCCTCCGAGGCCTAGGGGTACCAAGAGCGCGGGTTCAAACCCGGCGGAAGGCGATAGACTTTTCGGGCATAAAAATCCTTAGCATGGCTTCCTTCGGAAGGTAAGTAAAGCTGGCGATCCCGTGTCGTAGATTTACGCACCTAAAAGAACCTCAGGCCTGATAAAGAGACCTCTGAGCAAAATTTCCGGTTTTTCACGCTCAATATAGATTGGGACGCTAAGGACCACAGCAATTAAAGAGCGTCCATAAATTGTTGTACTTCTCCGCCGCGGAGATACATAAATACGATTTTCGTTCATTAGCGCATTTTCATAATGCTTCCTCTATTTTTCTCTCATACAATATTAAAAGCAATTGTGTTTGATTGGTAAACACACTGCGGCGATAGCAGGTTGCACACCTGAGAGTATTTCACAAATTATATCAACATTTAAAGTGCAGAGCCGATAAGCACGTAACCACCCTTCTCGAACAATCGAGCTGACCTTTTATTAGGTACTGTGATGTAGGACTAATATGAAAAATTTAAATAATAATTTTACAAATCATCATCAGTGACAGCAATTTCTAAGGACTAAAGGAATTCAAGTTGAATTGTTAGTGGACTTTACGCAGTGACGTTACAAATCACCCCCACCCCTCATACAGTCTGTTGGCGTTTGCAGACAGCACACACCAGAACGTGTTTACCTGGCCAACAGTGATCGCAGCCATTGTTGTTTACATTCTTTTTATTTATGTATGGTCTCAGTGTATATAACTTGAAGCCAGCAGCTTAATTCTGTCTGATGATTATCATCTCATTTTAATGGCCTTACCAAACAGAGATGAAGAACGTCACAGAAAAAGTAGTGGTTACCGGAAAAATTGTGGGTCAAGAGTGGCTATTCAATAAGAATTATGTTTTCAATAAAGTTGTCTTATAACAGTATTTCTCAAACTGATTCATTAATATCTGCGTAGTTTAAGTTGTTTTAATATAATATAAGCAATTCTTTTTAGAAAATCATGTTAACTTCACCTTTTAAAGAGCTCGATTTGCACCATCTAAGGCAATTAATCTAAATAATTATTCAACATCCATATTTCTACCACGAACATTAACAAATAAAGCACAAAAACTCTTCGGCAATTAAAACTCAACCATATGCGTCATGTTTTCAGTTAATTAATGAAAAACAGTTTTATATGACAGATAAAATTATCTACAACCAATACGTTAGATTAATTTGTTACAGGTTACGGTGTCATTTCTGTTACTAAGTTGCTAAGACTGATTGCCATTAATGTGCCTATTAATTACACAGTGACTCCAGAAAGTTTAGGTAATAAACGGAGATACTCCTCTGATTTTTAGTATGCAGAAAGAACAAACGTTATTAATGTGTGCTTTAGCAAATGTAACAATATTTTTACTTTCTCTACTACGTATAGTAAGTAGGGGAAGTATTGCATTCCACCCAAGAATTCGATACCGAGATTTTATCGGAAATACATGTTTTGAGACCCCTTGAATCCAAAAGAAATTAGAATCACGTCCGTGTGTGTGTCTGTGAACAGCATAACTCAAAAGCGAAAAGTTGTATAAATACCAAACTTGGCATTTAGGTTCAGTATCTTACAAGGATGCGACACAAAGATTTTCAAGAAAATTACCCCACTCCAGACTACACTCTACATGGAGTATTTTTCGAAAATGTTTATTTTCTCAAAAATGGCTCTAACGATTTTGATTAAAATATCATTTGTTTACGATATTTTCATGGCAAATGAAATGTATATCCTGAATTTTCTGGGAATATCCCCAAAAGTCCTTTTCATTCAGTTTGACTTTTGCATAAATTTTAAACCGTAAGAGTTAACAAAATTGTTCTACGATTATTCTATACAAAAAACTTAGATCTCGTTAAAACACACAATTTATGTCACATACGTTTCGAGTGAACCAACCATCTTTGAGATATTCCTTGTTATTTGTTTTCATTTTGCAAAACTTAATTTTTTCAAATGGGAATTCGATATTCCTTTTTTTTATGTCCTGTACATGCAAAGAGAATGGAATGCTCCACATAGCAACCAGCTCTTAAAAAGTTTACTATCGCTTAAAGCCTACTATAATCCCCTTGCACCTGCAACAAAATTAGCAATTTCTGCAAATGTTTATCTCCATTGACATGAAGTAGATGGAGAATAAGGTTTATAAAGATACTGTATACAAGAGTAGAGAAAGTCATGCGAGTGCAACACATCCGACTTTTTATAATTTGTACACCCTTAGATATAGGCAAAAATTTACTACATAAAAATGCAGTTCTTACAAAAACATATAATTTGTGTCAAATAATGTTTGTTGATTAAATATTTCCTAGATTTTTTTATAGTTGATTGTAATTCTAAAGTACTGTATTATGTAAATTTCAAGTGGTAGGTTGGTACGGTGTTTTTTCTTTCTCTCTCTCCCTTTCAAAGCCATCACACAGGACCCGCTTTTAAAAGATCTGATATGCTTAAATCTACTGCATTCTCTTGTACCAACAACGAAATATCCAATAAAATCATTTCTACGAATGTTGATCTCGATTAACATGAAGCAGATAGAAGAATAAGCTTTTGGAAGAATAGTTTGTAGATCGGGGAGGGAGAACGTCAATATAATACACCAGAGCTTTTAATTGTGCTTTCTTTGCCTACTTTAAAAATCCCCGTTTATTAAGGACAGAATAATGAAGAATTCTTAGCTAATACCATTTTATACTTTTTCCCTTATTTCTAAGAGAATCCCAAGTAAGTAGCTCCGGTTTACTGGTTATTACTTTTCCTGGAAAATATAGGGACCTTTTAAAAGCCGTAATGCTGCTCGTGTAGCTCCGTCTCTCTGGTTGCTATGATACTAATTCTCTTTTGATGCTGTTGCCTTAGCGACAGAATTGATAGTAATAGGAATCAGAATTCAATCACTTCTTGCGACCTTCGTTCCACCAAAGTTCATCTCCTTCAACTTATTTCACAATATTCTTCTCAAAAAAATCCCTTATTTTTCTTACACCATCTTTTCTGATACCTTCTCTTTACGTTATATGTCCTCATAACAAGCTTTTTATTGTTTGTGTTAACGTCTAGGAAGAGAAGCTTTCAGTGATGGTAACATTTAAACTAAATAGGCGTCTCAAATTAGCTTTTAAAATACATGTGTCAAGAATTGAAAACTGGAAGAATATGCTCTACTTTCTATTACTACGTAGAGGTAGCACTGCATTTCACCCAAAACTTCGATACGGAGATTTCATCGAAAATACACGTTTTGAGACTCCCTAAATCCAAATGATAAGTCTCAGAAAAAGGTCCGTGCTAGCGCGTGAGTGTGTGTGTGTGCATAAACAACATAAATAAAAGGCTAAAAGTGGGTTATATACCAAACTTTTCTCAAAAATTGTTCTAGTGCTTTTGAATAAAATACCATATGTTTAGGATGCTTGCATAACAAATAAAATTCATATCTTGACTTTTCTGCAAATACCACTGAAGTGCTGTTTATTCTGAACGAACTGCAAGCTATAGGCAGCATGCTACTATATGTGTTAAAGCATACAATTTATGTCAAATATTATTGTTGTGGCGTTAAGCATTTCCGAGATATTCTTTGTTATTGGTTGAATTTTCAAATGCTCATGCTTTTCTCAAGTGGTAAGCCGCTATTCGTTTTCTCCCCTTCTCATGGTGATGCAAAGAACATGAAATTTCAATAGAACATTACGTACCGACCCGTTTTTACTTTCTCTAGGAGAAGTATTGCATTCCACCCAAAAATTCGATACCGAAATTTCACCAGAAATACGTGTTTTGAGGCCCACTGATCCAAAAAAAGCATTTTTAGAAACGTTTCGTGTGTGTGTGTGTGTGTGTGTGTGTGTGTGTGTGTGTGTGTGTCTGAACAGCATAACTCAAAACCGACTAGTCGGAGAAATCCCAAGCTTGGTATTTAGGTTCAGTATCTTTCAAAGCTTAGACACAAAGATTTTAGAGAAAATCTCTCCACACCAGACTACCCTTTACGTTGAAAATTTTTCGACAATTTTTATTTTCTTATAATTGGCTCTAACGATTTTGATTAAAATATCATATGTTTAAGATATTTTTATGGCAAATGAAATGTACATCTTGAATTTTCTGGGAATGCCCCCAAAAATCCTCTTCATTTTAAATGACTTTTGCATAACTAGTAAACCGTAAGAAATAGGCAACATTCTACACAATAAATTTAGATCTTGTTAAAACACACAATTTATGTCATATACATTTTTTTTTGCTCAGGGAACCATTTCCGAGGTATTCCTTGTGGTGTTTGAATTCTCGAATACCAATACTTTTTCTCAAATGGTTATTCGTTAACTTCTTTTTTTACTTTTCTCCTACGTATATTAAGTAGGGGAAGTATTGCATTTCACTCAAAAATTCGATACCGAGATTTCATCGGAAATATGTGTTTTGAGGCCTCCTGAATCCAAAAAAAGTATTTTTGGAAACATGTCCGTGTGTGTGTCTGTGAACAGTACAACTCAGAAACGAACAGTCGGATAAACACCAAACTTGTATTTAGGTTCAGTATCTTCCAGAGATGCGACACGAAGGTTTTCAAGAAAATCCCCCCAGGCCAGGTTACCCTTTACATGGAACATTTTTCGAAAATATATTTTAAAAGCTCTAACGATTTTGATTAAAGTATCATTTGAGTGAACCATTTTCGAGATATTTCTTGTTATTCCTTTAAATTTTCCAATACTTATACTTTTTCTCAAATGGGAATTCGTTATTCATTTTTTTTGTCTTGGATATGCAAAGAGTATTAAATTGTGGCAAAGAGATTGGTCTGCACATAACAACCAGCTATTAAGAGATATGTCTATGCTTAAAGGCTACTATATTTCTATATTGCCCTGGCAAATGTATATTTCCCTTACACCTACAAGAAAATTAGCAATAAAATAGAGCTTACAAATGTTATCTCGATTAATATGAAGTAGAGGTAGAATAAGCGTGTGTAAAAATAGTTTGTACAATCGTAGAGAAAGTCATGTGAGTGTAACACATCAGATTTTTTATATAAGTCCTGGACATGTAAAGAGAATGGAATGCTCCACATAGCAACTAGCTCTTTAAAGATTTGACTATCGCTTAAAGCCAACCATTTTCAGCTTGTACCTACAAGAAAATTAGCAATAAGATAGTTTCTGCTAGCTTTTGTCTAGATTAACATGAAACAGATACAGAATAAGCGTTGCTAAAAACATTTTTACAAGAGTAATGTTAGTACTGTGAGTGTAACAGATCAGATTTTTTAAAAATGTGACTCGCTTTAACATATCCTACATCAAAATATCTAAATGTGTACTGAATGTTTATCTGCATTAAAAATAAATAGAATAATCAACAAGCTTTTGTACGAAAAGTCTGTAGAAGAGTGAGTAGAGAAAGTCATTTTGATGCTATTTATGGCTTCAATGCCTTAAATAATCAATAAAATATTTTAGTACCCTGAAAAGTATAACTATTTTTACTTTCTCTGCTACGTATAGTAAGTAGGGGAAGTATTGTATTCCACCCTAAAATTCGATACCCAGATTTCACCGGAAATATATGTTTTGAGGCCCCCTGAATCCAAAAAAAGCATTTTTGGAAACATGTCCGTGTGTGTGTGTGTGTGTGTGTGTGTGTGTGTCTGTGAACAGCATAAGTCAGAAACGATCAGTCGGATAAACACCAAATTTGGTATTTAGGTTTAGTATCTTCCAGAAATACAACATGAAGGTTTTCAAGAAAATCCCCCACTCCAGATTACCCTTTACATGGAACTTTTTTCGAAAAATGTAATTCCCAAAAATGGCTCTAACGATTTTGTTGGAAATATCATATGTTTAAGATATTTTCATGACAAATAAAATCTATATCTTGAATTTTCTGGGAATGTCACCAAAAGTATTGTTTATTGTGAACGACTTTTGCGTAACTGGTAAACCATAAGAGATAGACAAAATGTTACTACACAAAAAATGTAGATCGCATTAAAATACACAATTTATGTCATATACATTTTTTGTTGAATTAACCATTTTCGAGATATTGCTTGTTATTCCCCTAAATTTTCCAATACTTTTACTTTTTCTCAAAGGGAATTTGTTCTTCATTTTTTATGCCCTGGCAATGCAAAGAGAATGGAATACTCCACATAGCAACCAGCTCTTAAAATATTTGACTATCGCTTAAAGCCTACCAATTCCCCTTGCATCTACAAGAAAATTAGCAATAAGATTAACATATCGATATTTCGATTAACATGAAGCATATGGAGAATAAACGTTTGTAATAATAGTTTGTACAAGAGTAGAGAAAGTCATGTGAGTGTAACACATCAGATTTTTTTACACATATTTCAGTACGGTATAACAGAAGGTATTGTCCCCAAGCCCCCTAAGACACCAGGTACAATTTCTTCAACCCTTCGCATAAACTCGATTGTTACAGCAAACGCAATATCGGAACTACCAGTTCCCAATATTGTTCGACTTCGCTGCAAATCCCTGTCGAATTCTACAAATTTAACGAGACAAGAAAACAATAGGAAAAGACAGATAGGTACTCTTCTTTTTTCACTTTAGTCGTCGGTCTTTTATGTGTTGCAGACACATACAGTCTGATGCAGTTAATGAGTTGGAAGCCTTGTTTACTAGACCTTGCTGCTGTCTCTTCCCTTTTACTTCGACATGTCTCCTTTTTCTCCGCTTTGTTAAATTAGGAGGAAATGAAAAGAAAATCAACAATGAGTACGAGAAACAAAATTTCCAGCACATTCCGGATTTGAAACAAAGAAAACAGACGAAGGTTTAAGAGAAAAAATAACAAAATCGCCTTTGTCGAATTTCACTCTAATCTCATGGTACAAAAGGAAAAGCGTTAAGGTTTAAAGGCATGATTAAGTAATAAGCTGCGAGTTTTATAATTTAACAAAAGATCTTTGAGAAGCATAGGCCATAACAAAAGAGAAAACAAGGTTTTGGCTTTCTGAGAATTATGATGTTTGCTAACACGCACGACTAGGTCGCTTTAAATTCTTAAATGCAAACGATTATTTAAGCACGTGACATTGCCAACATCATGATCCCAATAGTTACGGCATTACTGGAGTTTATTAATTATTTAAGAGCATTTTATTAAATATTTAGGGGTTTTTCTGGCAAAACCTCGTATTCCAAAATCATAAATCTCTAAAGAGAGCAAAACCAGGAATTGTCTGTTTTAAATTATTAACTCCCACACAGTATGTGTAGAGCCGCTGCATTGTTGAACAAATATAAGTTATAGCTTATTCTCTTAGTCCCGAAAATGTTTTCACTTCCTCTACTACTGACCTATGATAAGTATTGTCATACTCCACCAACACTCTGAAGTTGAAACCCGTAAAGCCTGCCCAGCAAAGCGTAAACATTTTGTGATTATATGAAATTTAGAATGCGTAAAACATTCCGTGCAGTAAATATTCTAAAATTACATATAAAATAAACAAAATTCCGTCTTATAAGAATTCTCGAAGACCTGGTAGTACTGCTTATTTCTGCCATACTTACTGAATTATTGTTGGTACCACAAAACACGTATTAAATAAAGGAAAACACTTCCCAGGATATAGACAGATTTATAGCCCATACTTTACGCTTCATAGCATGAACTATAAACAAATACTGTCTCAAAAACTGGGAAACATTCCGCAGCCATAGAACCTGAGGTAAATAATTTACCTGAGGTAGCAGATTTTACAATTCACATCGTCCATTACTGAAAGATCGCGCCCTTAACTCCTCCTAGGTTACTGCTGGTTAGCACTAGAGGTGCAATCAAATTCTAATTTTACATTTTGCTACGGCCCATTGAAGGAAGAGCGTGGTCATGATGGAGGAGAATAGACACACAGATAAGCTCTGCCCCATCAACGTACTGTATAGGTATATTCAGTCTGTGATCTTAAGTTATAATACAGTGCAATATAATTCAATGCTTTATCAAGTCATTGTGAAAAACTAACACCTTGAATCTGCTCACAAAACTGTAAAAACGCCTCCTTTGGCGTAAAATCGTAAACAGGCCTATGCTCCTGTACACATAATGGGAAAACCGCAAAAATTGGCAAGTAAATACGTAAAAAGTATTGTATTCCGGCCAAAATTTCTATATTTCACCGGAAACACACGTTTCGGAGTCCTCTGAACACTGGATTTTCAGAAAAACTTACGCAAGCGTGTCGCATCTTTGAAAGATACTAACTATATACCAAGTTTGATATTTATCCAACTTTTCGTTTTTGAGTTATGCTGTTCATAGATACAAACACGGACCTTTCCTAATTTTTTTATTCAGGGGGTCTCAAAACATATATTTCCGGTGAAATCTCGGTATCGAATTTTTGGGTGGAATACAATACTTCCCCTACTTACTATACGTAGTAGAGAAAGTAATAAGACTGCTATGCATAGGCACACAACCGATTCTATCTATGGCCTTTTGACCTTTTAATGGGTTACGTAAGTTATATCTTATCTGTTTCCTGTTATGGATCCAATTAGGTAATTCCAAGAAACAAGCATAGTCAACTTTTAAAAAGCAAATTGTTATCGATATTACAAAATAGTTGCGTGAGCTCATAAGAAGCAAAAGGAGACCATTTTGGAGCATGATTTCCTACTATATAAACATAGAAATGTCTATTGTTATAATCCATCTCAAAAATTATATATTCTAATAAACTATTTATAAAATGTTTGGTATACTAGCTGTGATATTACAAATTGTTTAACATCAGGTGAAACAAAACAGTGGTAACTTGGTATTTAAATGTATACTCGTCAAAATATGGAACAATTTAAACAAACAGCAATGAAATAGAGTAAATCTGCCTATTAGCTTTGATTTTTAAGATACTTCATTCTCTATTATCTGCGTAATACCCAATCCAATAGCCGGAATTTGAAATCGTTCTTGGCGCGACAACTTTGATGTGGCTCCTTGCTTCAAATTTTTATAACATCTAATGTTACCTGCTTGTTGGTGAGCTTTATAATGTTATCTCGTAGCTCGTTCTGCGTTGAATCGTGCGCCAAGCTTCCCTAGCGGTATGGTTATCAGTTCTTTATCTCGGGGGTATGGCCGAGTGTATTTTGAAAGAATAACACCAGTTTAGTTAGCTGATAAATTTTAATGCTGACTAAAATGTTTAATTTGTGACGAGTCGCCGACTGTTGAATTTACGAATTAATTACTCCTATAAGAAGTGCCAGTTGCAGTTAAGTCGCAGAAATGTTGCTCGGAAAAATCCCTCTCAATAGCCGCTAAATCTTTCTAAAGTCGGCGAGTTCATGTGCACTACTCAACTTAAAAGTTATACACGAGAGTAGGTACACAAGAGTCACGAATAGGTCACGAATGTGAATGTGTCTCTGATTTAGAATATGTGATCTTTCCTTAACTTAAGCTCCGCCCACATATCACTACCCGTAGTTACTTCTCGCACGGTCCAATCTTAAAATCTTACGTGCGTCTCTTACCTTGTTGCTAAGCCGTACCTCACACTTTTCTAATTTACAGAATTGCTGCCTATGTGACTTTGCAAACGTACTGAACTTAACTCTCACTGCATTTCAGGAATCTTTATGCTAATGTATTCTATTCTCGGCTGTTACTAGTGTCATCACATGACTTGCTAATGACCGTTTTCTTTCCGGACAATACTTTCAACTCGGGTTTATTATATTATACAATTATTTAACACACGAAAATTATTTATTGCAATTATTTCTCTATCTTACTATCATTTCTTTATTTAGTTATTTATATCTTCCGGTTAATAATTACGGTATCAAATTTCTGCGCGTATAATACGCAGTCTCGGGAAGTAACACGCCAAAAATTGGAAATTAAGGAATATTTGGAAGAAGCTGGCGCATTCAAAGACACGATACTTTAAATACACACATAAAGGCCAGTTTTGAGAACCCAAAAGCAATATGTAAAGGGAGGTACAAATGCACGTAAGGTGGTGAAGAATATTCCTGCAAGTCTTAGCTTTGCATCCTCAAAAGAACCAGGTAAGCAGGAAAATTCTCTCTCTCTCTCTCTCTCTCTCTCTCTCTCTCTCTCTCTCGTGCACATTAATAAATTCGCGTGGGCATTCCATTTTCTAAAAATGCTACTGTAGGTTTTTATTTTCGCTGCTACATTCCTTTAGTGGGAGTGTGCTCTATTCCGGCAAAAAATTCATTCGAGATTTCTTCGAAAATACTGTTTTGAAGCACGCTGAATAAAAAATTAGATAAAGATACTGTGACTTGTGTGGGAGAGAGAGAGCAGCTTAATTCAAAAAAATAAATGTCGGATAAACACCGAACTTGGTATTTAAGTTCGGCATCTTCCAGAGATGCGACACAAATATTTTCAAAAAAATCTGATGTGTTACACTCACATGACTTTCTCTACTCTTGTACAATCTATTTTTACAAACGCCTATTCTCCATATGCTTCATATTAATCGAGATATCGAGATGTCAATCTTATTTGTAATTTTCTTGTAGATGCAAGGGGAATATGGTAGCTTTTAAGCGATAGTCAAATATTTTATCGCTGGTTGCTATGTGGCGCATTCCATTCTCTTTGCATGTCCAGGACATAAAAAAATGAATAACGAATTTGAGAAAAAGTATAAGTATTGGAAAATTTAAGGAAATAACAAGCAATATCTCGAAAACGGTTCACTCAACAAAAAAAAATGTATATGATATAAGTTGTGTATTTTAACGCCATCTACATTTTGTGTGTAGTAAAATTTTGTCTATCTCTTATGGTTTACCAGTTATGCAAAAGTCGTTCATAATGAAGAATACTTTTGGAGACATTCCCAGAAATTTCGAGATATACATTTCATTTCTCATGACATTATCTTAAACATATGATATTTTCATCAAAATCGTTAGAGCCAGTTTTGAGAAAATTAAAATTTTCGAAAAATGTTCCATGTAAAGGATAGTCTGGGGTGGGGGGATTTTCTTGAAAATCTTCGTGTCGCATCTCTGGAAGATACTGAACGTAAATACCAAGTTTGGTGTTTATCCGACTGTTAGTTTTTGAGTTATGCTGTTCACAGACACACACACACACACAGACACACAGACACACACACACACAGACACACAGACGGACATGTTTCCAAAAATGCTTTTTTTGGATTCAGGAGGTCTCAAAACATGTATTTCCGGTGAAATCTCGGTATCGAATTTTTGGGTGGAATGCAATACTTCCCTTACTTACTATACGTAGTAGAGAAAGTAAAAAAAATTATCTCACTCCAAACTATCATTTACATATCAAATTTTTAGAACTTTTTCTCAAAAATAGCCCTAACGATTTTGAAAAGAACTGTCATATATTTAAGATATTAACATGAAGATTTAAAATTATTGAGCAGGTTTCCAGTTTCAAGTACTGAGGATGTGTAAGCTCAAATTTAAGTAATAGTGATGTAGAAAATAAATTAATGTATAAAGTTAAGTGGGACTATTAAATGGACATTATTAAATGAAGTAGATATAGAGACGATTTCATTTTATAGGATGATGGGTTTTATGGAGTTATTTTTATGGAGTTGAGACTTGGACATTAATAAAAAAAATCTGATGTGTTACACTCACATGACTTTCTCTACTCTTGTACAATCTAATTTTACAAACGCCTATTCTCCATATGCTTCATGTTAATCGAGATATCGAGATGTCAATCTTATTGGTAATTTTCTTGTAGATGCAAGGGGAATATGGTAGCTTTTAAGCGAGTCAAATATTTTAACGCTGGTTGCTATGTGGCGAATTCCATTCTCTTTGCATGTTCAGGACATAAAAAAAATGAATAACGAATTTGAGAAAAAGTATAAGTATTGGAAAATTTAAGGAAATAACAAGCAATATCTCGAAAACGGTTCACTCAACAAAAGAAACGTATATGACATAAGTTGTGTATTTTAACGCGATCTACATTTTTTGTGTAGTCAAATTTTGTCTATCTCTTATGGTTTACCAGTTATGCAAAAGTCGTTCACAATGAAGAATATTTTTGGAGACATTCCCAGAAAATTCGAGATATACATTTTATTTGTCATGACAATATCTTAAACATATGATATTTTAATCAAAATCGTTAGAGCCGTTTTTGAGAAAATTAAAATTTTCGAAAAATGTTCCATGTAAAGGGTAGTCTGGGGTGGGGGGATTTTCTTGAAAACCTTCGTGTCGCATCTCTGGAAGATACTGAACCTAAATACCAGGTTTGGTGTTTATCCGACTGTTCGTTTTTGAGTTATGCTGTTCACAGACACACAGACACACAGACAGACAGACACACAGACACACAGACACACAGACAGACACACACACGGACATGTTTCCAAAAATGCTTTTTTTGGATTCAGTGATTCTCAAAACATGTATTTCCGGTGAAATCTCGGTATCGAATTTTTGGGTGGAATGCAATACTTCCCCTACTTACTATACGTAGTAGAGAAAGTAAAAACGTAAGGGATATTGGAATAGCAGAAATGAAATTACTAAAACCTCTTGCTGAATATTTGCCTCTGAACCATCAGAGAAACGATAACAATGTAACCAACATATCAGAAGTAATGGCACAATGCAGATTGCAGAACAACGCAGTAAACATTAGAAGATAGAGAAAAGTACGTTTTGATAAAAGTTATTTTATTTTAAAATACTATCCAATAATACTTTAAACAACCCATTGCCAAGTTTGGTGTTTATCCGACTTTTCGTTTTTGAGTTACGCTGATCACACAACTCAAAGCATGTATTTCCGATGAAATCTCGGTACTGAAATTTTGGGTGGAATACAATACTTTCTCCACCTACTACGTACGTGGAAGAGAAAGTAATAAATAACTTAATAGTAGTAAATGGCAAATTCTAAAATAAGATTCACTCTAAAAGTTGTGAACGTTCCATACCAATACCTACATCCAGTTCTGAGAAAAGTGCGTCCAAAAGCTGGAATATTAGTATATGTGAGATAGGGCACAAACACACACGCTGCAATAGATATACTGCTGGTATCTCCGTTGAACTGTCGACGCCTTCTGTCTGGGAAGGTAATGCAGCTCAAGTGGCGGCGCGAACCAGTGGGGGATTCCAATTACAGAAATTAGCGGCAAACTCCACCTGAATTAAGTCCTCCCATTTTCATTAACACGCCAATAAATTAATTGCTCGAGCATTATTCATTCACAACACCGTCATTGCGGTGACAGAAATATACATGCAGTGGAAATGTGATTTATAGGGAGGACCCTTCTAAGGACATAAATCAGGTTGGCGTGCCTGCAGCGACATCACAATGCGCCACAGTGCAGCCAACTGTTTCCGAATATGCCCTTCTTCCCAATTTCTGACGGCTGTTCTCGAGACAGAGCACAGTTTGCGTTATACACTAGGAAACTCCAGTTGTGCGGTTGGCAGTACCGGATGGTCGAAATGATATGTATTAAAAACTTAATCCAACAGTACTTTTTAAAATGCTAAGCGACCGTCCTTTTGCTTCTCGTGAACCTGTGCAGAAAGTGTATAATACCAAAGTTGGCAAAATACGAGTATATCCACCTGTTTTGGAAACTATGCGGTAGTAATACAGGGTTATTCAAAAAGAAGGAACAGATTATAAGTATTAATTTCTAAAGAACGACAACAGGTAACGACACACACGATACATCAGTGGATAGACGAAAGTTCAAAGTTTTAATACCGCACCTACTAGATCCATTAAGTGCCTACAGAGGCGCTGTGGTTTGTTTACGCGATAATGGCGACGCCACATAAAAGGTCGCCTTGTGTGCTGCAGCATGCAAAGAGTAAATCCATTGTTTCAGTGCAGCGTGCATTTCGTTGCAAGTTCAACATAGAGCCGCCTCTCGTAAAAGATTTACAATTGGTACAAGAAATTCTTAGAAGATGGTTCCATAAGCATCCTCGCATAACAAATGGTGCTCATGTTGAATGCATAAATTAAAACTTTGAACTTTCCTCTGTTCAATGATGCATCGCATGTGTGTCTATCTGTTAAATAAAATATTTTAAATCTGCTCCTTTTTAAATAACTCTAAGAAATACTTCTAATTGTAGTTTTAGAAATATTAGGCATTTAAATTAAATTATTTGCGACGAATAATACTATTAAAGTCAAGCAGATACAAAACTTAACCTTTTTATGAATAATTCATAGATTTAACTACCAAGATGTCAGCGCCGGGGTAGTGGGTTGAAGCGTGTCGTTTCAGTTACACTTGAGTTCAAGCCCACCACGGGGTTGCGGGTTTTTCGGCACATATATAGGACCGGTGCATCGTGATACATTTGGGTTTGCAGATCGCGAAAACCAACCCCAGCTGGGAGAAAGCATGGCCACAACATCTCGTCGTATCGGATGAATGGTCGTACAACTCAGCCATGCTCATATGGACGTGAAGTCGACGGCCGGGTTAGTAATTGCACAGAGGTTGTCGTGTCACAGATTATTAGAGTAACTACGAACATACATTGTAACGGGTAGAAAAATTCTAATGATTTTTACACATCGTATATCAGTATTTGTGTCAATATAGACTATGTCTGGTAAGACAATTCGGGAAGTAGTTCTTTCCACAGCATGGGAAAAATGGCGATAGGAAGAAGAAAGAGGGCACAAGGTGTTTTGATATGGCAGAAGAGGAAAGGACCCTAGAAAAGGTTCTGGTGGAGATAAAGAGCAACCTTGAGGATTAGGGTATAAAGTTAAATGCCAGAAAGAGAGAGAGAGGGACAAAGACTGTGGTTAATAGAGGAAAAGGAAAAGTAAAGAAGAATTGGAAAGGTAGAATCAGATGATTGAAAAATTCAATGTCATAGCCGGCATTTGAACCACGGATCTCCCGGTCTCCGTCCGGTTGCTGTAACCACTGATCTACCATGGCAACATGCGACACGACATTAAATTCTCCAACTGATTCGTATTTTTCCCGGTAAACCACAAGGAGATCTCAGATTGTATTGAGATGTCATACCCCAATGGCGACTTACATACATGGTGGTTTACCGGGAAAAATACGAATCAGTTGGAGAATTTAATGTCGTGTCGCATGTTGCCATGGTAGATCAGTGGTTAGAGCAACCGGACGGAGACCGGGAGATCCGTGGTTCAAATCCCGGCTATGGCATTGAATTTTTCAGTCATCTGATTCTACATTTCCAACCCTGTCCAACACACGGCTTGTATGAAAGAACAATTAATTCCATAAAGAATTATTATTATTATTATTATTATTATTATTATTATTACGAATACGAGGTAGCGGAATAGGTGGACAGCTTTAGATGTATTATAAGTAGTCTTATCTGTTCTCAAGAAGTCAATCGTGAGATAGGAGTCACAAAGGAAATTTTAAATATAAAACGAAATATCATCTGTATATCCTTATGGAAAGGAAGATATTAGATTTGAGCAGAGTATGGCATTTTGTAGTGCGAAAACTATGACTGGTCTATCGTTATAAACTAATTGCTAAGATCTTGTATAAGTTTCAATCCATCGAAAACCTCCCATCATCAATAATACCACAGAATGTGCTGTTTCAAGAGGTAGATTTTAGTTTACCCTTTTTACTTGTTCAGGTTGACCCAAAATAGAGTATGCTATGGGATACAAGTAATACTGGAAGTTGGTCATTGGCTTCATGTTGTGTATAAAGCTGAGGTCATTAGCTTACGATAAGTACAGGTAAAATATGATCCGTTGTAATTTAGGCCTTAACGTACTGACAAAACTAATGAGTCCAGTTAAAAGTACACGCCGTTTGATGACTGCACGGTGAATTTTAGTCACATTACATTCGTTAAAGAGAAACGCTGACAAATAGCATGCAAATTACAATCTGCAGCGTATAACAAATATACGGCTAAACTTTCATTCCAACATGTAGAGGAATAAAATTGCTTCATGGATATGGATCCAGGAACTCTTTATTTCATGTTAGAATTTCATTTTCTACAATTCTCCATAGTATATTGATTATCGGAAGCACACAGAAACAGAAAGCACCAGCGTAACACGTGAAACTATTACCTACATTTAATGTTCAAAATGCCCACCGCTAACATTGATACATGCATCAACTCGCTGTCGCATTGAATCCCGGATGCGCTGATGTATCCCTGGAGAATTGCTCATTTGTTTCGTGACCTTTTACAATACGGCCAGAAAGACACTGCATGCGGCCCAATACTAAAAACTCTTACACGTGCGTCTCTGACGATGTTACTATGCGGAACTCCCCCCTACCCGAATTTAAGAGTTTCATTTACCTTTCTCTTTTACAGAATTCTGGACTTATGACTGTTCAAACCTGAGAACCCAATCCTAACTGCATTCCAGAAACTTTTAGGCTAACGCATTCGTTACTCGGCTAATGCTAACCTGAGTCGCTAATGAACTTTTTTCTGCGAACAAATCTTTCAAATCAAGGTTGTTAAATTATTTTAATATTCGGACATTATTTTTGTAATCATTTCCCTATCTTACCATTATTTCGCTAATTATTTATATCTTCCTGTCAATAATTACGCTATCACCAATTTATATACTTAAGCTATAGGACTCGGAGAATTTCGCAGGCTAGCTTACAGCTTTCATAAACTACCCCTACTAATATTTCCAACCCTCACAAATAAAACTGTACTATTTGGCCATTCAGACAAAAATCAGGAATTACACACACACTGTAGATCTCAGTGAGCCTTATTTCCGTAGGTACACTGTCGTACATAAAAGGTAGCCCATTCCCTTAGATCGCCATAGTGTTTTTCTCTCCGTAAGGTTTCCACCTTCGGTAACCAACCGTTGATCGCCATAGTGTGTTACTCTCCGTAAGGTTTCAACCTTCAGGTAATCAAACTTTGATCGCCATAGTGTGTTACTCTCCGTAAGGTTTCAACTTTCAGGTAACCAAACTTTGATCGCCATAGTGTGTTACTCTCCGTAAGGTTTCAACTTTCAGGTAACCAAACTTTGATCGCCATAGTGTGTTACTCTCCGTAAGGTTTCAACTTTCAGGTAACCAAACTTTGATCGCCATAGTGTGTTACTCTCCGTAAGGTTTCAACTTTCAGGTAACCAAACTTTGATCGCCATAGTGTGTTACTCTCCGTAAGGTTTCAACTTTCAGGTAACCAAACTTTGATCGCCATAGTGTGTTACTCTCCGAAAGGATTCAACCATCGGTAACCAAACTTTGATCGCCATAGTGTGTTTCTCTCTGTAAGGTTTCCACCTACGGTAACCAATTTTTGATCGCCATAGTGTGTTACTCTCCGTAAGGTTTCCACCTACGGTAACCAATTTTTGATCGCCATAGTGTGTTACTCTCCGTAAGGTTTCCACCTACGGTAACCAACCTTTGATCGCCATATTGTGTTACTCTCCGTAAGGTTTCAACCATCGGTAACCAAACTTTGATCGCCATAGTGTGTTACTCTCCGTAAGGTTTCCACCTTCAAACCAAACTTTGATCGCCATAGTGTGTTACTCTCCGTAAGGTTTTCACCTTCGGTAACCAACCATTGATCGCCATAGCGTGTTACTCTCCGTAAGGTTTCCACCTTCGGTAACCAACCGTTGATCGCCATAGTGTGTTACTCTCCGTAAGGTTTCCACCTACGGTAACCAATTTTTGATCGCCATAGTGTGTTACTCTCCGTAAGGTTTCCACCTACGGTAACCAACCTTTGATCGCCATAGTGTGTTACTCTCCGTAAGGTTTCAACCATCGGTAACCAAACTTTGATCGCCATAGTGTGTTACTCTCCGTAAGGTTTCCACCTTCAGGTAACCAAACTTTGATCGCCATAGTGTGTTACTCTCCGTAAGGTTTTCACCTTCGGGACCAACCATTGATCGCCATAGTGTGTAACTCTCCGTAAAGTTTCCACCTTCGGTAACCAACCGTTGATCGCCATAGTGTGTTACTCTCCGTAAGGTTTTCACCTTCGGTAACCAACCGTTGATCGCCATAGTGTGTTACTCTCCGTAAGGTTTCCACCTTCGGTAACCAACCGTTGATCGCCATAGTGTGTTACTCTCCGTAAGGTTTCCACCTTCGGTAACCAACCGTTGATCGCCATAGTGTGTTACTCTCCGTAAGGTTTCCACCTTCGGTAACCAACCGTTGATCGCCATAGTGTGTTACTCTCCGTAAGGTTTCCACCTTCGGTAACCAAACTTTGATCGCCATAGTATGTTACTCTCCGTAAGATTTGCACCTACGGTAACCAACCTTTGATCGCCATAGTGTGTTACTCTCCGTAAGATTTGCACCTACGGTAACCAACATTTGATCGCCATAGTGTGTTACTCTCCGTAAGATTTGCACCTACGGTAACCAACCTTTGATCGCCATAGTGTGTTACTCTCCGTAAGATTTGCACCTACGGTAACCAACATTTGATCGCCATAGTGTGTTACTCTCTGTAAGATTTGCACCTACGGTAACCAACCTTTGATCGCCATACTGTGTTACTCTCCGTAGGATTTGCACCTACGGTAACCAACCTTTGATCGCCATAGTGTGTTACTCTCCGTAAGATTTGCACCTACGGTAACCAACATTTGATCGCCATAGTGTTTTTCTCTCCGTAAGGTTTCCACCTTCGGTAACCAACCGTTGATCGCCATAGTGTGTTACTCTTCGTAAGGTTTCAACTTTCAGGTAACCAAACTTTGATCGCCATAGTGTGTTACTCTCCGTAAGGTTTCAACTTTCAGGTAACCAAACTTTGATCGCCATAGTGTGTTACTCTCCGTAAGGTTTCAACTTTCAGGTAACCAAACTTTGATTGCCATAGTGTGTTACTCTCCGTAAGGTTTCAACCATCGGTAACCAAACTTTGATCGCCATAGTGTGTTACTCTCCGTAAGGTTTTCACCTTCGGTAACTAATTTTTGATCGCCATAGTGTGTTACTCTCCGTAAGGTTTCAACCTTCAGTAACCAACCTTTGATCGCTATAGTGTGTTACTCTCTGTAAGGTTTCAACCTTCAGGTAACCAACTTTAGATCGCCATAGTGTGTTATTCTCCGTAAGGTTTCAACCTTCAGGTAACCAACTTTAGATCGCCATAGTGTGTTTCTCTCTGTAAGGTTTCCACCTTCTGTAACCAACCTTTGATCGCTATAGTGTGTTTCTCTCCCTAAGATTTCCACCTTCGGTAACCAACCTTTGATCGCCATAGTGTGTTACTCTCTGTAAGATTTGCACCTACGGTAACCAACATTTGATCGCCATAGTGTGTTTCTCTCTGTAAGATTTCAACCTTCAGGTAACCAACTTTAGATCGCCATAGTGTGTGTCTCTTCGTAAGGTTTCCACCTTCAGGTAACCAACTTTAGATCGCCATAGTGTGTTTCTCTCCGTAAGGTTTCAACCTTCAGGTAACCAACTTTAGATCGCCATAGTGTGTTACTCTCCGTAAGGTTTCAACCTTCAGGTAACCAACTTTAGATCGCCATAGTGTGCGTCTCTTCGTAAGGTTTCCACCTTCAGGTAACCAACTTTAGATCGCCATAGTGTGTTACTCTCCGTAAGGTTTCAACCTTCACGTAACCAACTTTAGATCGCCATAGTGTGTTACTCTCCGTAAGGTTTCAACCTTCAGGTAACCAACTTTAGATCGCCATAGTGTGTTACTCTCCGTAAGGTTTCAACCTTCAGTAACCAACCTTTGATCGCTATAGTGTGTTACTCTCTGTAAGGTTTCAACCTTCAGGTAACCAGCTTTAAATCGCCATAGTGTGTTACTCTCCGTAAGGTTTCAACCTTCAGGTAACCAACTTTAGATCGCCATAGTGTGTTACTCTCCGTAAGGTTTCAACCTTCAGGTAACCAACTTTAGATCGCCATAGTGTGTTACTCTCCGTAAGGTTTCCACCTTCTGTAACCAACCTTTGATCGCTATAGTGTGTTTCTCTCCGTAAGATTTCCACCTTCGGTAACCATCCTTTGATCTCCATAGTGTGTTACTCTCCGAAAGGTTTCCACCTTCGGTAACCAACCTTTGATCGCCATAGTGTTTTTCTCTCTGTAAGGTTACCACCTTCAGATAACCAACTTTTGACTCCACCCAGCAGGTATCCGTTTTCTATGTGACTGGCCAGAAATACAACACAGGAATACTCAAACTAGCCAATGAACGATGTTCATAATCTATGTGGAATGAAGGGGTCGTCCGGATACCACCTCTATGAAAGCATTCCACTACGATTGGTACATAAGGAAAGGCTAAACCAATTACAAATAATTTGGCCTTATAGAGGAAGGAATGAATGATTATTAATCGCATGTGTGGTTAAACTGAACGACAGCTATATTTACAAATATGAGAGCTTTCCATCATCGTCATGGAGACGAAGGTTAAAGTTATTGCCACTACTAAACGAAAATAAGAAAACCGGCATTAAGTAAAGGGTAGTGTACCTTGAAAATATATGGTTTAAGTTGTAATGTTAGCCTTCAACAGTCAGTCCATACTTTAGGGGAGGTAAAGTACCAATCCAGTGGCTATAACTGTGCTGGAAAAACAGAGCTGCTCACGCTGATAAGGGTGGGGCTAGATTTTATCAATACCAACATAAACAGTTCCGTTCCATTATGGGCCACATTTTATGCACATCAGTATACATTCATGCCACACTAGTGTTTTATATTTAGTTTTTCCTAGTTAAAATACCCGACATATGGATAAAACCTCAAATTACTTTAGAGACATGGGGATAAATTATTAAACTTGGAAAACGTTAAGCATCTGCATTTTTTAAATGTTCCATTTATACCCCGCCTTTAACTGCAATGGTCATATCGTCGGCCTTTACCTTTGGAACATTTTCCTATTGCAATGGTGTTAACTCGTAGAACGTTGTCAATGGGTTTTTGGTTGTTTCTTTGGGTTTTCTACATTAGATCACACACACATTCACACTCTCATTCATGCTTCCAGATTCTGGGGAGAATAGGGAATAATCTTGGTTAGAAAAGAATTTCAACCCCCATTCGGAAAAGGAACCCGGGACCCCTTGCACAGTAGACAGATGCTCCGACTGAGCAACGGGGGCAGCCCAATATATGCATTGTACAGCTTCCTAAGATGGTTTCTATCGATACACATGTTTCTTCCTCCTGACAGATGCAGAGAAAGTAACTGACTAAACAGCATTTTCCCAATTATGCATGGAAAAATCAGATAGTTATACGAAAACGTGATATTGTGGGTTATCAAGCAATTTCCTCACACACGTAGTTTATGTGAGAGAAAATAACTGTTTGGACGAGTACTATAAGCAGTTTCGTTAATGCTGTACTAACTCGGCTTAAACATTCTTAATCCCATACTAACCCATCTGTTCTACAGGAACTCATGTTCTGAGCTAGGTACTTACTCTCCTCTTAAGATAAAGTGTCGTGCAATCTTTCTGGAACTTACCTAGAAGTAGAAAAGAAAAGATATTTTAGAAATTAACCAGGTTACACATGAAAACATATACAACAAAACATTTTACTGAGGCAGAATTTTTAACACTTAAATGATTGCAGTCTAATTATATAATATAAAACATATGTAACAGTCATTGTATTATGTTTATATTATTGTATAATAACGTTATGTGAATGCATTAAGTAATTTAATAATATAGGAGCTGTGAGAATAGAGGCCGAAAGTTGCTAACAATGAGGTAACCTTGAGGCAATAATGAATTAGAAAGTTTAATAATGCTACTAGTAATACTTGGAACATTAATGTAATATTTTATATAACAGTTTATAAATAGCCAGTCAACAACGAGAAAAGCTGAAAGTTAAATAAAAGTATTCTATTGGAGTAAAATTAGTCAATACAGACTTGAAATAGAGAAACTTACAAATTTAAGCGTTAAACGCCAGTCGCTAGTAGACAGTGTTCCTAACCGGACGCTAGACACGTTCCTGAGCAGTTAAATATGTATTCAGTGTGAGACATATAAAATTCATTACGGCGAGAATATTATAAAGTTTACTTGTTAAAAAGTGCAAATAGTTAATAAATAATCTCACAGCTCTCTATATAAGTGAAGTGTTATTTATTCGTGTGAAATTTTAATAAATGGAGTGAAGTAAAAATTTTAATTTGTGTAAGCCTACATTCTTTAGCGGCATCACCCCCTGCAAAGAGATTCATGTTTCTACAAATTACTACTGACGCAGCCGAGGCAAACATAAATATATATACTAGTTAAAGAAACATTAAAATACACCACCGGAACGTGAACGTTGGGACAAAGACCCACCGGAAACTTGTATGGCACGTGGTTGCAACTACTTCAAGTTCGGTTCCCCAAAAACGGAACCACAATACAACTTCTACTTCAAATTTGCTTCCTAAATGTGGGTTAATATCATAAACAACACCCTTCTTTATTACTAACCCTACCATTAACAAACTACGGGTTGAAAGGGGTTTAAATATTATAAGTGTAATGCATTCTGATGTATGATTAGTTCCCGAGGTCGCGGGTTCAAACCCGATAGAGGGGGATGGATTTTTTCGGGCGTAAAAATCCTTAGCATGGCTTCCTTTGGAAGGGAAGTAAAGTCGGTGGTCCCGTGTCGTAGATATACAGCACGTAAAAGAACCTCAAGCAGATAAAGAGGCCTCTAAGCAGAATTACCGGTCTTTCACGCCCAATATAGAATGAGATGCTAAGGACCACAGCAATTATGAGCGTCCATAAATAAAAAACTCAATTTAAAGATGTATGACAATACACTAAAGTATAATCATACTGTAAAAATGTGTAACAATTATACGATTCCTTTTTTCTGTTTGTCCAAGATGTATGTAACAAATTCTTTTGCATTTCTTTTATTACAAATCGATGTAAAATGTGGAATAATTTTAGTTGCATAAGGAATGGCCTTGACAACAATGTCGTTTTGACTGAACAGAATCCTGTTTGGTGCACGTTTCACATACCGAACTGTGGAACAGGCGACTTGCATTGTGGTGTTGCACTTTGGTTTAAACTAGGAAAGACACAGCAAAATGTTTGTTCCTCGTAAATTGATTTATGTACGCATTTAATAGTAGTGTACTCTTACACCTTTCATCCCGTAGAGGTCGTAGGATTCTTAACTCAGGATTTGCATTCTCTTACATTATTGGCATGGATCGTTCCGGTACCCTGTTAATGCAGCGCTATTGCCGGTAAATCAATCTTTAATGACTGCAAGGGCTTACAGCTTCCTGGAGTAGTAATTTGCAAAGGCATCTTCAGAAAGCTTTTGGTAGAAGTGTTCAGGTTTAGACACTGTCCGCTGGATCGTATCCTATGATATACTGCCTACCTACGTAAGTCACGTAAGTAAACTATAGACACAATCTAAAGGAAAGCATATTGGTTACTAGATCACAACGTAACGTTATAAGAACATTCATATATTACTTGGGGCCGCATTCTTAGGTTTTAACCTTTCTTTCTTTCTTCCATTTAATGAACCATTTTCAGGTTATTAATGTGCTTCATACTTCCTGGGGCTAAACACGAGGCGCATCCAGAAAGTAAGTTTCCCTATTTTTTACATGAAAAACTTTATTGGCAAAAGGTACAGCAATGTTTGAGCTATTTTTCGATGTAGTCACCACAAGAATTGAGACCCTGTCATAGGTGGGATCAACTTGTACTCCAGTATCGAAGAAGTCTGCTGCCTGTGAATGGAACCAGCGTGTGACAGTCGTCTTCAGCTCCTCGTCGTTGTCAAAACGCTGACCGGAGGACAGGAATTTCTTGAGGTGCAAGAAAAGATGGAAATCGCTGGAAGCTAAATCAGGATTGTATGGTGGATGATCAAACAGCTTGCAGCCGAACTTCTGCAGTTGCTGTGCGTCGAGCCGTATGTGGACTAGCATTGTCATGGAGCAGCACAACACCTGCAGTAAGCATTCCACGGCTCTTGTTTTGAATGGCGCGTCGCAATATCCGCAGTGTTTCACAGTAACGGTCAGCGTTCACCGTTTCACCTCTGGGCAGAAAGTCATTGAGCGGAATGCCCTTTCTGTTTCAGAACACCGTGCACATCACTTTCTGCACCGACACAATCTGTTTGAATTTCGTCTTGACCAGAGATCCACTGTGACGCCAATGCATTGACTGCTGTTTAGTTTCCGGGGTAAAGTGCGAAATCCACGTCTCATCGCCGGTGACGATCCTGCGAGAAATTCGCCGCCGCCATCATGATACAGCTGCAGAAATGTCAGTGCTGCTCCTAATCGTTTCGTTTTGCGCTCGAGTGTCAGGTTTTTCGGCACCCACCGGGCATACAGTTCCTGAACAGCAGGTGCTTAGTGACAATTTCATGCAACAAGGATCGCGATATCTGCGGAAAATGGCTGCTGAGCTGCGTAATCGTGAAGTGACGGTTCTCCACAATGCGCTGCCGCACCAGCTCAACAAGGTCATATTGATGAGGGACGGTCACCCACTGCGCTCTTTATTATGGACACTTTGACGACCATCAGAAAAATCGCCTGCACCAGCGACGCACCATCTGTTTGCTCATGATGTTCGGGCCGTAGACCTGACAGAGCTGACGATGAATTTCGATCGGCGCTATGTTTTGTGCAGTAAGGAGCTTTATCACTGACCGAACTTCGCAGGCGGCGGGAAAACGAATAAGAGCCTCCATTTCGGGCCACTGCTGCCGCGCTACTGGCACCAGACGGAACCTGTCCGGCATATGATTCATACGTCATAGATCTGTTACGCATGCGCAATTTTCCCGGCTAAATACGTTTACTTTTAATGAAACAAAATCGGGAAACTTACTTTCTGAATACGTCGCATATATTAATTTCATAGGACCTAAAAATTCCTGAATGAGGGGTTGATACCTAAAATGTCCTAAAGCGCTGTTTTCAGTTCTTCAGATGATAAATACATATTTATCCGACGCTCCCATTATTTTTGTTTCTCTTGCAGATAACAATGCACATAAATATATACCAGAAGCTGTTCTCTATTTGGAAAGCGCAACCCTGACACATCAAGAGAGGCTTTGGATATCATTGGCAATTTCCAGAGACGAGGTATCCGGACTAGAGGGAGTTGCATGTTCTTCGAAGCTTGACGCTGATTTGTTTAGTACTTCAGGGAGAAAAACACACAGGATAATTAAGTGTAGAACCTGCATTAGCGTCTACGATCTATACTTCAATAACAGTGTTCCGTGGAGAGAACCTTTTCAACATAAAAATGTACTATTTTTCAATAGGAAATCGTTCATGCCAGAAAATGTGGGCATGTACGAGTGTACGCAGTTACCTACCACAATATAAAGGCAACAGGAGAAGCTGATATTATTGTATGTTTATTGTGTATTATTTGTATGTTTTCCTGTTAATAGTTTGATGTGAAACACGTATCTATAAATAAATATTACTAAGTTAAACAGAAAGTGACAATAGGAAACCGTCCACGCCAGACAATTGTAGATATACTTTATTGCGTTGTCAACAAATACAAGAAAAAGACGTAGTAAAATCTATTCAATTCTGTTGGTTACTGATAAGGTGTACTTTTGTGAGAAAAAAAAGCTTAAAATGAGCGTTAGTAAAATAAGAAGCAGAAAATTATAGGTGTTTGTAATAATGAGCCACAAAGAAAACCTAAAAAACAAATCCTGTTTAAATGAAACGAAAGCTTAAAACCAAGTCTAACGAGACCTAAAACTCCGGGCCCTATGTGGGGAAGACTTCTGTTGATTTTCCAACATTAGATAAGGCAAAATATTACTACAAACTAGAAGCATAGGCGCGTTTTCGACAACTCTAAGCTTTTTATAAAAGAACAAGAAACCAAAAGTAAGCAGAAAGATAAGTGCTGCGGTTTGAGCAGATAGTGTAAACATAACGGGTAATTTGTAGTGCTAAGCTTTCCCTGGCCCTACATAAAGAGAGCGCTAGATAACAGAGCAATTCGTGGGGTACAAACACAGACCCCCAACCCTAGTTACATTTTGTACTCCTGCACCCGGTGTGTGATCAGCCTTGGGGTAGCCGTCTCACAGCAATTCCACATCGACGATAATGGGCAAAAATATGGGCGCCTGTCTGTCGTGTTTGGACAATGAAGAATAATGCGCCGTCCATAAATCCATCGGGTTCGATCCCTTTTTGTGTAACCTGTATAGGAAATATGGAGTCATAAAAGTAGCAAACGCCAGGCTGGCCATTAGCTGCGTGGAGCCAACAGGCTTCCAGATTAATGATTAAGCGCTGAAATTTGCGTAACACGGACGCTGTGATCTGATCTCTGCACCCTATCGACCTGTGAATGGCCATCAAATAGCGTCTAAATCTATTACAGTCGCCGATATTCATGTTAGGTCCTTTTTGTATTTATATGTATGATTTAGCGAATTATCATGGCACAATCTTATTCATAAAACAATTAAATGTCACATTGCTGCTAAAGGATAGGATGAAAACGAAGTTAACAACAATTACTTGAAGTGTTCAAGATAAACGATTTAACATTATGAAATGTTTCTGGAGAAACTGGCAAAATTTCAGGACTTTTTTCAACTAATTGCAGATGAGACTCTACAGAACAGGAGTCATGTCTGAAAAACTTACATATAAATGTTAGTCTTGAAATGTCATTAAAATATTTGGACTTGCTTTGTCTTGGTATCATTTGGATAAACACATTCCAAACAGATACCCAGAGTTCATTATAATACGTGTATATTAAATCCATCAGCGGTGAAGTTATTCAGAAATAACTAAGATATTAATTCAAAGAATTCTTATTTGTTGGAAAATTTTAGGAAAAAGCAGTCAAATTTTGAGGAATATTAAAATGTAAATGGACTTGCATATTCTTTAATTCAGTGTTCCCTTTAGATGGGCTTATTTTAATCATTTTTTCGGATTTGGATGAAAATACAAAATATTTAAAAGATATTTTAAAATGTTCAGACATATTAAATCTAAGGTATTCTCGTTGGAACAAACATATAACACAGTTGTATGCATAATTGCTTTTATCTTACATGCTTTTTATATATACTACATTATTATACTGTGTTAGATGACTTTTTAAGAAATTGGAAGACAAATAAAAGTGTTTTACATTAAGTCAAAGGCTGTGAAAGCAGTCAGTCACGACCATACTAAACAAAAACATTTTCTTACTTTTAAACAATGAGCTTTGTATCATTGCTAGTTATCTGTAGTATATACCATTCTAAGTAGACTCAACAAAGCCATCATGCCAGGCTAAGTTTCAATATATCTTATTACGAAGAATGGAATTCAGAATCAGAGTTAAGTCAAAGAACTGTTGTATAAATTAATGTTCTGTGAACAGTTATGTTGGTCTTACTAGATTGCAATTCACGGAGCTTTATTAACTTATTTTACGCAAGTACTATATGACCTTAGATGTTATATTTTATTTTTATTTATGGACGCTCTTTAACTACTGTGGTTCTTGGCGTCTCATTCTATATTGGGTGTGAAAGATCGGACATTTTGCTCATAGGTCTCTTTATCAGGCTTGATGTTCTTTTACGTGCCATAAATCTGAAACAAGGGACCACCGACTTTACTTCCCTTCCGAAGGAAGCCATGATAAGGATTCTTACGCCCGAAAAAAAATCTATCGCCCTCCGCCGGGTTTGAAACCCGTGACCTCGGGTCCTAGAGGCTAGCATGATACCACTAGACCACGGAGGACGACTTAGATATAAGTGGCATACACGTGAAACAAAGTATAAATAAGAACCTTCATTGCAATACTTGTGTGTTCATTGGCTTGCAGAAGAAATGCTGACACGATACACTATCGTAAGCAAACTGGAGGGAGGAAAACAAAAGTACGATTGATTTCCAATCAGAAAGCCTATATTTAATTAGAATAAATAATTAAAATTCTAAGTCTTTTGAAGGTTGAGAAAGGAGTATTTTAGGAGCCGAACTTGTAGTAGCTGCAATCGCAGGTATAGTAAACAGCTTCCGGTAGCCTTCGCCCCAAATGTACTTTCAGGTGGCCTTTGCCCCAAGTTTAAAATAAATATTAACTCTGTAATTTAACTGTTTCTTTAAATATTATATATTTATGTTTGCCTCGGCTGCGTCAGTATTTGTTAGAGACACGTTTCTCTTAGCAGGGTTGTGGTGCGACAAGAATGTAGGCTTACACAAATTATAATTTTACTTCACTCCTTTTATTAATACTTGATACGATTTAAATAACACTTCACTGATATAGAGAGCTGTGAGATTCCTTAATTAATTGCTTGCACTTTTTAACACGTAAACTATTTTTCGTCTCACACGAATACGTATTAAATCTCCCGAGGAGGTGTCTTGCGTCCGGTTAGGAACACTGTTTGCAGGCAACTGAATTGATTTCAACCGTCTCAACTTGTAAATTTCTGCATTTCAAGTCTCTGATTGGCTAATCCTACTCCAATAGAATACCTTCATTTAACTAAACCTTTTTCTGGTTGTTGACTGACTATTTTTTAAACTGTCTCAAAATTTACATTATTGTTGCTCCAATAATGACTAGTAGCGTTTAAACTTTCAAATTCATTATTGCCTCAAGGTTATCTCATTGTTACCTCATTGTTAGCAACATTTAACCTATTATTCTCACAGCTCCTACATTATTAAATTACGTAATATATTCACATAACATTATTACACACGGATACAATAAAACAAACATATACACTGATTGTTACATACATTTTTACAAATTATTACATACACATATTGCTTCAAGGCGGGCTGTTATTGAATTTATATATTATATAATTAGACTGAAATTATTTTAGTGTTAAAATACTGCCTCAAGGTCACTTCTTAAAAACATCTAAATGCGACTTCTATGACATGTTCAATTAACTATTCAATGTGAATTAATTCTACATTATTCATATAATGTTATTCTATATAATAAGAATATTATACGTTTATTTATATATTGCTGAAGACATACATAAACAAGCTGAATTATTTCATAAATTATTATTCTTCTTGTTGTTGCTGCTGCTTATATGCAAGACCTTCTACATACATGTTATTCGTTTCGCAAGTGAAGTCCTCGTAACACCATTAATACTTCAAATCAATAGCAACTTCGTCTCGACGTTTCTTCTGCATCGGATGGTTCACATAAGATCATTAATAACGTTTCAGAAATAACCATATCCATATAAAATGTTATCCTTTCTAGGCTTTTCTTGGAAAACATTACTGACAAGGGCAATTTCTCATAAGATTAATTCAAATATAAAAGCATATGTCGTAATAAAGTAGGTATAACTAGTAAGCGAACAGATTAATCTTAAAATTAAGCTTTACATTTATACTGAAATAATTCGATGAAATCTAGATTAATAAAATCGTTTTAATTATATTTTTCAGATTAAAATAGAACGTAACTGTTAATTGTCTGTTTCTGTAATTTTATATTATAAGGCCGTGTAAGAGTGATTCAATGTTTTTTTTTCTTTCTTTCGGTTTCCTTTCTTTTTTGGCTAATAAAGTCTACGTTAATACTTTAAATCCATTTTCCTATTTCCGAAACATTTTCAATCAACAATTTTAACTCACGCATTTGTAACTGGTTTATTAAATTCTATTTAAATAATGTCTGTGTTCAAACTTTTGCGAAGCATACATATATGACATCACCAAGCAAAGCTCGAGCGTCCAGGTATCTAATCGTTTTAATTACAGCATAAAACTTTAAATATGTAACCGATGATTTTGGCATTAAATTTTAAGACGTGTTTAATAAATTAGAAGAAACCTTTGTCAGTGTTTAAAACAAAGGATATAGCATTTAAAAGCTTAAAAGAATGTTTGCATTTCATTTGGAAACCCTAGCTTTGCAAAATAATTTGCAATCATTTCACATTCTATCGAACTGATCCTATAATTTATAGATCAATATTCAGCTTTGATTTGTTGGATAACGTTAAAGAACGAATTTCGGTGGCTAAGAATAAATTGGAAAAATTCCTTCCCTGGCTGCAATTTTTCTGTTTTGTGTTCTACAACAATTTAGTGTTTGAAGACACTTCTGGAATATCCCATTGTTGCAGATATCAGGGAAAGCACGAGCAGTTTCCACTTTTGAAACAAAATAATATTCTTTCATAACCTTGATAGAATTTCATATATAAATTGCCTTAAGCGAGCATATTAAGTTGATAAGCTACCTTTTTCACAAGCTATTAATTTCAGCAATATGATATTGTCTAAGTTTTAATTTTTGTGTTGGAGCGGAATTGATCTGATGTTTAAAGCGGAATACAATCTCGAGAGCCGGTCCCTGGGGATTGACTTCGTTTTTATTCTGATTAAATCTCCTCCCCTTCCCTCCCCATGTCCCCCACAAATCAAATTTGCTTCGGGCGCCGCAATGGGCATTCCATACGCAACGCCTCCCTTCCCCTTTGTGTCCAGCTCAACAAGTTGCCGAAAAACATTTAGCAGTGCCCTTTAAGGGCTTTGCCACATGCACAACTTCCAACTGATAGCGGTTCAATAAATTCCTCCCATCTTTTAGAGTAGAAAAAAGTGAAACTACCCTGTAGTCAACAGTTTACTCACAGCCTTCAACATCAAAGTGATTGACAGAGACAACTGCGTTCACAAATACCTAAGGGGCATACGATTACTTTAAATGAGAAATCTTAATCCTCAAGCTAACAGTATAACGTTTGGGCAAATCTTGCTTTACCCAAAACAATGAAAACTTTTTGCACCTTCCCAAGGTATGCGAAAGTGCAAATATCTGAATGGGGCCGGGTGTTGGTGTTGCTCTAATCAGTGTAGTGTTGAATAGGTTATTCAAATACAAATGAATTCAAGTATTAGTGCTGTCAAGTACATATAAACATTTCAAAAACACAAAGAGTGTAATAATGCGGTAATAATTAAAAAATCTGATATGTTATATCCACATGACTTCCTCTACCCTCTTTGTTTTATTAGTGAGAACACAAAGTATTCTTATGAAAGTTTGTTTTGCTATCTAATTCTAGTTTGCAGAAATAGCTACATTACATATTTCATTAGCATGCAAAGAGAACATTGCTAGTCAAATGTTTAAGAACTGGACGCTATATGCTGACCTTAAGATTCGATTTCCATGCAAGCATTACAAACAACTGAAAATCGATTACAGTATTGAATGACAGTAGTGGACAAATCGAACTATTAATAACGGATATCTCGGAAATGGATGATGCTACAAAAAAGTTTTTTTTTCAAATTAATTGTGCGTTTTAAAAATATCTACATGCTTTGTGTAATACGCCTTCCTATATCGCTTAAGTTTACACAAAATTTCTTCCCAATAAAGAGGTTAAGTCTATTCCCAGAAAATTAAAAATATACATTTTATTTGTCATGTAAATATCTTTAACGTATGGTATTTTAATCAAAATCGTTAAGAACCATTCTTTAGAAAATAAGTTTCGAAAAACGTTCCATGTAAAGCTTAGTTTGTGGTTGGGGATTTTCTTGAAAATCTTCGTATTGCATCCTTAGAAACTACTGAACTTAATACCAATTTTGGTATTTATCACACTAGACCCTCTTCTAAAAATTTGATGTGACACATTCATATGACTTTCTCTACCCTCTATTTTTATTAGTGGGTACACAAGCTATTGTTACTAAAGCTTATTTTTCTAATTACTACGTTTAATCCAAATAAACTTTGCAAAAATAGCTACATAACACATTTCGTTACAAATACAAAGAGAACAGCCACAGTCAAATGTTTAAGAAGTGGAAGTTATATGCTGGCCTTAAAATTCTATACTGTTTCCATGCAATCGCGAGAAACAACTAAAAGAATGGCAAGTATTGAACAATTCGAACCTCTTTTAACGAATATCTCAGAAACGGCATATGTCACAAAAAATATTTTAGGTAAGCTGTGTTTTAAAGAGATCTACATTTTTTGTGGTACGTTTTTGTCTATCGCTTAACGTTTACAAGTTATACAAGATTACACAAAATTTCTTCCGAATAAAGAGAATTTCCTAGGCTATTCTCAAAAAATTCAAGATATTCATTTTGTTTTTCAAGTAAATACCTTTCGTATATGGTATTTTAATCAAAATCGTTTGAGCTATTTTGAAGAATCTTCCACGTAAAGAGCAGTTCCGAGTGTAGGTATTTTCTTGAAAATCCTCATGTATTCTTGGAAGATACTTGACTGAAATACCAAGTTGGATATTTATCCGACTTTTCGGTTTTGAGTTATGGCAACATGCTCCTGCACCTTCATCTACTTCCACCAAGTAGTTCATTTGTTATATTACTTTAGTTCTCGAGGTCACGGATTCAAATCCGGCGGAGGGCGATGGATTTTTCCGGGCGTAAAAATCCTTAGCATGGCTTCCTTGGGAAGGGAAGTAAAGCCGGTGTTCACTTGTCGTATATTTACGGCACGTAAAAGAACCTCAAGTCTGATAAAAGAGGCCTCTGAGCAAAATTACCAGTCTTTCACGCCCAAAACGGAATGGGGCGCTAAGGACCACAGCAGTTAAGGAGCGTTCTGAAATAAAATTCAATTTAATTTGTTATGTTACTTTACCCATCTCATCCTTAGGGTTTGTACACCAGTGTATTTTATAAACATGCACCACGTACATATTTTTCAGGTATGCTCCTGTGTATTCCCTCTGTTGGTTACATTATCCTGCCAAAGGCACACAGCATATTTTGAAAATTCTCACTTGGGTGCTACAGGGAATACTCTATCGTTGTATCATAGGTAATCCCATGTGAGGTTACGAATAATTTATTGGTGAAACTCTTAACTTCGAATGCGATTTGTTACGCTTATACAATGCAACATGTATACACAATAATTACTTTCTTGCTTATGTTGTTTGAAATCAAATCGCCATTGTCAACTGTCAGATCACGGCATGCTAAATGAATGTGTTACCAAAAACTACGCATCAGTGAGAAATGGGAAGAAAATAGTTACTTCATAATTAAGAAATCAGAGATGAATAAACAAACAGTTTTTTCAATAATATCATTTATTTGGAAAGTGACGCTATTTGAATGTGCGTTAATTAAAAATGCCATATCCAAAGTTGAAAGTTAAAGGAATCTATTGATTTTTGGTAATGGAAGCTTAACTGAATTGCACTGGAGTGGATGTTAATAGGATTTCGTAATTTCTCTGGTTTTGTTGTTGTTTTTTTTAATGACGCTGTCAGTTGACAGGAGCGCCGCCGTTGTGCTGGAATTTCGTTCCGCAGGAGTTATTTTACATGCTAGTAAATCTATTGACATAGTGCTGTCACTTTTAATCACACTTGAAAACCATCGGTCTGGGCCGGGTTTGAAACCGCGACCTTGGGATCAGAAGGCCAGCGCCTAACCAACTGAGCCACCCAAACCGACAGAAATGTTGAATGACGAGATGGATGACGGAACAGTCTATTAATCACTGCATCTGATACTGTTACGGTTCTGTAACGAACCTGCGTTTTATCCGATAAAAATCCATCATCGCTAGCATATTATAAGATAAGCAACCCTGATTGGTCAATATACGAGGCCTTGGTAAACGTTATTGGTCAATATTAAGTATGCGGTATATGCATGGAAACATTAAAATAGAAGTGGCCCTACAAAGATGGAATTTTAAATTCAATTAACTGCTTACCTTCTTGTGGTTGAAAAAGAAATACTGTAAGATGATAAGTTAATCCCTGCATTATAAGTTAGAACGAGATTAGACGGTTTTATAATTTGCTTTCTCTAGCACCCACTTATAGCAGGTAGAGGAAGTATTGCATTACACCCAGAAAGTCTATTTCGAAATTTCACCGGAAATACATGTTTTGAGTACCCTTAATAGAAAGTTTTTTTATTACATGTCTGAGTGTGTGCGCACATGAACCAAACCTAAAAATCAAATGTCGGATGACTACCGAACTTCGCACTTAAGTTCTGTATCTTACTGGGAGGACACTAAGTTTCTTGAGAAAATTCCCCAACCCAAACTACCCTTCACATCTGAAAGTGTTTCTTTGGTTTTAATTTTCCAAACAATGGTTAACATTTTGATTAAAATACTATACAAAATAAGATTATGTACATCTTGTATATATTAATACATATATTGAAATTTCTGGGAGCAGCCGTGAAGTCTTCATTCGGAATTAATTTTATATAAGTTTGTGTAACTGGTAAATTATAAGAGATACAAAAAGCTTACTACAAAAACATGTACATCTATTTAAAATTGGCAATTTATTTCAAATAACTTTATTTATGGAATCAGTGATTTTGTGGAATGTTTCTTTAAATTGTTCAATAATTTTGTCATTTTTTGAAGTGCTGAAACCATTCAATAGTGCCTTATATCATGAAATTTTAAAGTGACCCAATTTTTAAACATTTGAGTATGCCTTCAGCCTCCTGTGTCCCCATAATGTGTAATGAAATTATTTCTGCAAATGCTTATCTCGATTAACATGAACCAGATAGAAAAATAAGCTTTAGCAAGAATAGTTTGCAAAAGCTGTATAAAAATAAACGGTATTTGTTAAAGAAAGTCATGTGGATCTTAACACATCAAATGTTTTAATTGTAATTTTTAGGCGCCTCTAACTTAGAGTTAATTTCGGTGACTTTGATGGTGAGAATTGATATTTGCCGGATTCACATTGTTTACCCCAATCAGCTATTTTGTAATAGTTCGCTCAAAGTTGAATTCTATTTTGCTTCGATTTAATGTTCTAATACTACAAAAACAATAGAGATATTGCAGCTGCAATCACGCTTTTGAAGATTATTCAAACATTAGTCAACACTAATAATAATAATATATTTTTTAAATATTCCATATTGATAACTTAGTTTCACTATATTTTCAATTGAGTTAAGTTTATTGTTGTTCTAATATTTGTGTTATTTATGTTTTGTATTCCTTTGCATATTGTTTACCTTGAGGCAGTATTTTTAACACTTAAATGATATCAGTCTAATTATATAATATTACAAATAATAACAGCCGCCTTAAAGCAATATGTGTATAATATAATATAAAGTGTATGTAACAGTCATTGTATTATGTAATATTATTATGTACATGTATAATAATGTTATGTGAATGTATTACGTAGTTTAACAATGTAGGAGCTGTGAGAATAAAAACAAGCTGTTTTCCGTAGCAAACAGAATTATAAAGTAGAAGCCGAAAGTTTCTAACAGTGAGGTAACAATGAGGAAACCTTGAGACAATAATAAATTAGAAAGTTTAATAAAGGTTATTAATAATTCTTGGAAGAACAATAGTGTAATATTTAAAACAGTTTATAAATAGCCAATAAAAACTAGAAAAAGTTTAAGTTAAATAAAAGTATTCTATTGGAGTAGGATTAGGCAATCAGAAACTTGAAATAGAGGAAATGTGCAAATTCAGGCGGGAGACGCTACAAGATTGCGTACCCAAGCAATCAGTTAGATTTGGTACGTGTTCAGTGTGAGACATGAAAATTTATTGCGGTGAGAATAATATAAAGTTTACGTGTTAAAAAGTACAATTAACAATAATCTCACAGCTCTATAGTAGGATACATCAGTGAAGTGTTATTTAACTGTGTGAAGGATTAATAAACAAAGTACAATACCATTATAATTTGCGTAAGCCTTGTTCTTTAGCCATACCAGCCCTGCTAAGAGATACGTGTTCTGAAAATTACTACTCACGTAGCCGAGGCATACATATATAATATTTAAATAAACATTAAAATACAAAGTTGATTTTTAAACGTGGGGCGAAGGCCACCGGAAAGTTTGTATCGTATGTGGGGCTACAACTACTGCACGTTTGGCTTTCCAACAGTGATACCTTCAACCTGGACCATCATTGTGTTCAGGATATTATATTTAGGATTTTTCTGTGGTTGAGCGGAAGAGGAGGCCAAATGGCCATAACTCTGCCACGATAAATAAATCTCCTTTTTCATGGAAGACAAAAAAATATCTTCAGTGATATTAAAAGAAACAGATGAGGCGAAAAGTAAATATTTTTGTTTGCTTCACTGGGAATGAATACTGATCTACTGAAACAGTGTTTTACTTAAAATTCAAGATATAGTTTTTTCCGCAGCATTGGCATTTAAAATGTTCCGAAACCTCAATTGGCATTTATTATCGACCAACGTAAATAGCAAGTTACAAATGTGCATTTGTAATTGCGCACTGTAATTACTGCAACTATCTAAATCGCCATTTAAGATGCTGCGTTCGAAAGCAAATGCAGCATAAGATCAGAGAAACTGCACAATATTAACACTTACAAATCTCAAACAATAAAAGGGCGAAACCGATCACATTATTCGGCTTTCTTTAAGAATTTTAGATCATATGTACTACAAATAATAACCAAAAGAATGATTTATGAGCTCACTATGCAGTTATTATAAGCAGAATTGAAGTAACATTGAAAAAATATTTTGCCTATTTATTACTCGTTTAGCCAGGCGAGGGGCGTGCCGCCTGGAGTGAAAAATAGGTCCTTGTCTATAAAACATTATTGCCGCATAAGGATTATCGTGTCCCGTTGTGCTTCCTCTCTCGGGCGGATAGGTACTAATCCCTTCACCTAACTAAAACATGAGTAAACGTACAGTAGGTACAAATGTGAATATAAAAATGGATGATAAATCTTTAAGAAGATATTCATACTTTGCTTCAAACTGTGAATGAATATAAGCTGTTACAGATACTGGCTAAGACTGCACCAATGGATTGACGTACTAAAGAAGCCCTTCTTTTGATAACAGGTGGTTGCAACAGGCCACTCTAAAATATTATTTATGCACTTTCGTCAGTTTCATGACAGGTGGCTTCTAACAATTTTAGTTAACTATGTTTCATTGTTTGAAGTCGTAGTAATAGGTACTAGCTAATGCATTCTAAACCAACCGAAAAAAATTGAAAGCAAAATAAAAGACTCGTACTTTTTTGAGATAGCGTTCCTATTTTCTGAGACGTGATTTACTTTCACGGGATCTATTTTCCTCTGGCATTATTCCCTTGGGAACTTTTATGACCACGCCGTTAGGACTTTAAGGGATGATTTACGCTTTAATACATATGGAATAGTTGGCCTTCTTTGATCTAGAACCACGTCTGCTGCCGGTTTAAAAAGGAAATGTTATTACCCGCCGTGCATGACATCCTATAAGAGACTATATAGAAAAAGGGCTGCATTTTACGACCTATAACGTTAGAAATTAAATCAGTAAAATGTAATAAAAGATTTTTAGAAGCGCATACAGGAGTGATGCGTTTGAATTAATATCCAATTTGTAATACATTCCCTTTTAAACGTCAGCCTTTACACCTTTTACAGGGATATTTTTATATTCCTTTTGTTCTAGTATTGAGTTCTGAATTGCGATATATTTGTCACACAGTCAACACCTTCTTCGCAGCATAAATGGTCTATAGAGCCATTCGATGAAAGGGAGACATGAAGCATAAAAATCGGATGAGTACTTTCACATTGGTTTCGCTACCAACTATGGTTTATTTTAATACACCTTCTACAAACTTCTCTTCAAATTTTTATTTTTCTACCCATTTCATGTCAATCGAGATAAACTTTTGTTTAAATATGTTCTAGGTACAAACAAGAGGGATAGAAGAAACCGAATTGATAGATGTTTAAGAGCGGCTCGCCATATTTTGGCTTTGAAGTACATTACTCTTTCCACGACATTGTGAGAAACAAATGAATGGCGACAGCATTATCGAAAAATTCAAACTAATATTAATAGATATCATGGAAAAGAATGATGCCACAACAAATTTATTTAAAATATATTGTGTTTTTAAACACATTTACATTTTTGGTGTAGTAAGTTTTTGTCTATCTCTTATAGTTTACCAGTATACAAAATTTCACAAGTGAAGGGAACCTAATAAGCTATTCACATAAAACGTCGAGATAAACATTTTATTTATCATTTTAATATATTAAATACATGGTGTTTTAATGAAAATCGTCAGAGCCGATGTTGGAAAAATAAAAAAACATCTAAATGTTTTCAAAATAGTGGGGAGGAGGATTTTCTTTAAAATCTTCGTGTCGGATTTTTTGATGATACTGATCTTAAATACCTAATTTAGTAACGCAGTGTTTCGATCCTGGCTGTCGTACTGGTGGTCCAAGGTTAGATTCCCGGCTGTGGGATGGCGATTTTAATTCGTCCCTATCCACGCCTTTACCTCTGACTTGCCCATGTGAAGCCTCCAATGTCCAATGTGATTTGTAGTCCATGGCAAAAGCTGCGGGTCCTCTCATTTCACCGGCATCATCACCACCCTACCATCGGAAGTAACGAATTCTGCCCGCTGGGTACTTCCACCTTAGAAGTGGATCTAGTCATCTCTTGGTGGAATGAGATAAATCCCGTAGGTCATAGACCATATATGAGTAGAGTTAGAGACGACGGCGACGATTTATCCAGCATTTTGTTTTAGAATTACGCTGTTCATTCTTTCTCTCTCTCCCCCTCCCCCTCTCTCTCTCTCTCTCACACACACACACACACACACACGCATACAAGGATGTATTTTCTAATATTACTTTATTTACTAACCTCATAACATGTACTTCAGTGAAATCACGACTGAAATTTCTGGGTGGGAATACAACACTTATTCTTACCTAGTGTACGTATGTTGTAGAGAAAGTAAAAATTATTCTTCTCCTAAGCTTAACAGAACGTTTCCAGAGCTTGTTAGCGATCTTAAATATTCTGGAGAAAACAGCCAGCTTCTGACAACTGAAAGGGTTCCATTTTTAGAATGGTTATAATTAGCTGGGTGAGTTTTTACTTCCTCTACTACGTATAGTAAGTAGGGGAAGTATTGCATTCCACTGAAAAATTCGATACCGAGATTTCAACGGAAATATATGTTTTGAGGCCTCCTGAATCCAAAAAAGTATTTTTGGAAACATATCCGTGTGCCTGTGTGTGTGAACATCATAACTCAGAAACGAACAGTCGGATAAACACCAAACTTGGTATTTAGGTTCAGTATCTTCCAGAGATGCGACACGAAGGTTTACAAGAAAATCCCCCCACTCCAGATTACACTTTATATGGAACATTTTTCGAAAATTGTTATTTTCTCAAAAATGGCTAACGATTTTGATTAAAGTATCATATGTTTAATATATTTATATGGATTATATAGAAAATAAAATGTATATCTTGAATTTTCTGGGAATGTCTTCAAAAGTATTCATTGTGAACGCCTTTTACATAACTGGTAAACCCTAAGAGAGAGACAAAATTTTACTACACAATTTATGTCATATACATTTTTCTTTGTTGAGTGAACCATTTTCGGGATGTTGCTTGTTATTCCCTTAAATTTTACAATAGTTTTACTTTTTCTCAAATGGGAATTCGTTATTCATTTTTTGTCTTGGTTTATGCAAGGAGTATTAATCTGTGGCAAAGAGAATGGTGCTGCACCTAGCAACCAGCTATTAAGAGATATGTCTATGCTTAAAGGCTACTGTATTTTTATATTGCCCTTGCAAATATATATTCCCCTTACACCTGCAAGAAAATTAGCAATAAGATAGAGTCTGCAAATGCTTATCTCGATTAACATGAAGTAGATGGAGAATAAGCGTTTGTAAAGATAGTTTGTACAAGAGTAGAGAAAGTCATGTGAGCTTAACACATCAGATTTTTTTCTTTATTTTAAAATAAACTTTAAAATGTGTTTTAATTTGTATATAACATCAGACAGTTGTAGCAGTAATTTCAGAGCATAAGCGCATGTAGATAGATTATCTCCGTAAAATGCTGGCCGAAAAGTTCACATTAGAATAAAGGATTTCATGTACGACGCATTTCATGTGAAAACCAACTCGTGTCTAGAAGCATGTAAGCAATTTTTAAAGAAAGTTCCTGAAGTTAAATTCTAAGAGACACAGCTAGACGCTTGTTCTTAAATTTACAGAAATTGGTGTGTCAATAATAACACATTTAATTATGAATATTGGAGAATGCTGAATGCAATTGGAGAAGCTTTAGAAGGTTCAAGAAAATCCCCAAGTCCTCTGTATCGGGAAGTGGGCGTTTCAAAAGGATTATTTCAGGCCATAATTAAGCTAATAAAGTTGAAAGACTGTTTAGGCACATGTAACCCGGACGTTACGGGGTTAAGCTTCCGGGAGTCAGGCGCAACTACGTTGTATACCGCTTCCGCGCTCTCTCGGCCGAAACATAATATGACCTAAATTTGTAGGTACTAAAATTAGTATGTTATACTGCACATCATCTATAATGGCTTCCCTTATTTTCTGTATAATATTCAAGTAGACAAATTTGTAACCTGACTCATAGTAACCAAAATTCTAAGTTGGTAACTAAAATTAAGTATTTATTTTCCAAGATAATACTCTCTAGTATTTCAAATATACTACGTGCAGAAAGTAGCTTCCTGGGATAATCTGGAGAGCAGACTTATATAAAACACAAATGCTTAATCTTGCTGAGAATCCATTTCAAAGTAGCGCGTGTTACTTTAAAAATTACTTTAAAATTTTAAAAAAAAATGTAAATGATTTTTTAAATGTTGATTTTATGAACAGATATTCTATTAATCACGAATTAAAAGTAAACAGAAACGTTTTAGCTAGCAGTATTTGGTTGGAGTGCGCACATCTTTCAATTTAAAGAAAAAGTCTCCAGCTATGATACTAGTCACATGGAACGATCGTGAAGCTAATAATTCGGACTTTTTAACGTAGGTAAAGCGATATAACATGGTGGAAAAAATGAATTCAAAGTTGGAGAACGTAACAGATATTCATATCACGTGACGATCTCTATTTCATACACATTGTGGGTAATATACCAAGCCCGATGAAGGCTTTGAGCAACTACTCCTCGAGAATGCTTGCCGTTTGCATTGTGGTAAATTCTGGCATATGTGTCTTCCTAGCAATAGGGGATTGTAAATAAGTATGCCTGAGTTAGGAGATAACTGCCAGCGAGTTATGAGCGATTTTTAAGTTAGAGCTGCAAAGCGAGTTTTGTTAAGTATTCCGCGTAATATATAGTTTATTACAGTGGTGATAACAATGTGATAACGGTATTCATTCATTATCTGTTTACCCTCCTCTTATGTAGGACTTACAAGCGGATGCCTGGAGTCAGAGGCCCGTCGAGGAGCAGACACTCATGGATCAGACAGAACATCCAGGATGGGATGAAGGAAGTAGATGAAACGAAATGTTGGTGAAATCAACAAAATCAATGAAAGAAAAGGTGATGATGGAGCAGTTGGTGAAAGGAATGGCGGGGGAAAGCGGAGAACCCGGAGAAAACCCGCCCAGACGCCGCTTCGTCCACCATAAATCCCACATGCAGGTCCCTGGGATTGAACCCGGGCCGCCTCGGCCACGGCGCCGCCTCGTGATAAAAGTAGCTAGAACAAAATGTTCCCAAGGAATCATAGTAATTAATAGGTAGAAAAGGTGTTTTTCCCACTACCAAGCTCTAAGGAATGCCATTGTCAAACTATTTTAAGTTACCAAAGTTGTCCTTTTTTAGTTTCTCTACTACGTATAGTATGGGAAGTGTTACATTCCACCCAACAATTCCATACTGAGATTTCACCGGAAATAAAAAATTCATATACCTGTGTGAATATGTATCCATGTGTCTGTGAACAGCATTAACTCAAAAACGAAAAGCCGGATAAATACCAAACTAGGTATTTAGGTTCAGTATCTTTCAAAGATGCGACACGAAGATTTTCAAGAAAATCCCCCCACTCTAGCTTACTCTTTACATGGAACATTTCTCGAAAATTTTTATTTTCGCAAAAATGGCTCTAAAGATTTTGATTAAAATATCATATATTTAAAATATTTTTATGGCAAATGAAATGTATATCAAGAATTTTTTAGGAATGTCCCCAGAAGTCCTCTTTATTTTTAGTGACCTGCATAACTGGTAAACCGTAGGAGATAGAAAACATTTTACTAGACTATAAATGTAGATCTCGTTAAAACACACAGTTTATGTCATATATATATAATTTTTTTTTTGGCCGAGTGAACTATTTCCGAGATATTCCTTGTTATACTTTTAAATTTTCCAATACTTATACTTTTGCTCAAATGATCATTCCTTATTCGTTTTTTAATGCCCTGGACATGCAAAGAAAATGGAATGACTCTAGTTCCCGAGGTCGCGGGTTCAAATCCGTCGGAGAGTGGTGGATTTTTTCGGGCGTAAAAATCCTTAGCATGGTTTCCTTCGGACGGGAAGTCAAGCCGGTGATACCGTGTCGTAGATTTACGGTTCGTAAAAGAACCTCAAGCCTAATAAAGAGGCCTCTGAGCAAACTTTCCGGTCTTTCACGCCCAATATAGAATTGGATGCTAAGGACCACAGCAGTTAAAGAGTGTCCATAAATAAAAGTCAATTTAATTTAATTTTAGAATGGAATGCTCCACATTGCAACCAGCACTTAAAATATTTGACTATCGCTTAAAGCCCACCATATTCCCCTTGCATCTACAAGAAAATTAGCAATAAGGTTAATCTCTTATGCAAACGTTTGTCTCTATTAAAATGAAGTAGATGGAGAATAAGCGTTTGCAAAAATAGTTTGTACAAGAGTAGAGAAAGTCACGTGAAATTAACACATCAGATTTTTATTCAAGGAAATTAGTTTTATTAAAGCAACTTTTGAGCACAATTATACTTGAAAGAGGTAGCTTTAATACAAAAGGATTTTTCAGCCCTTTTATGACATCCGGTATCTTGAATGTATTTTCTTCGTCGTATTCGTCGCTCTTAGATTCAGTTCCTCTTTGATTAATATAATGATCCAAAATTCTCTCTGTGCAGAAATTAATGGCAATACAAACAACGATAGTTTACTGCCGTGTCATAGCAAGGTAGGAATTATGAACACCTGGATGCTTTTGATAATTCATAAATTCTTGTTAGCAGAAAAAATTAAGTTTGCAACCCGTACAGATAGCTCTTTTTGTACTTCGCTTACGGCTCGTTCCAAAATATTCTCACCACCTTAAAGAAGTACTACGCTTTCCGACCTGCTGCATAAATAACTATTTTAACCCTTTATTACGATTTTAGCCGTTAGGTTGGACTTGAAATAGTTTCTTTATAAATGGATTGGCAGCTCTTAAATTTTAACATAAAAATAGAGAGTATTATGGGGAGTAAGCTTTACTTTATGTTTAAAATAGTTCCTATGTAAAAATATATGGAGAACAACATAGCATTGAATAGTTACATGTAGAATAACATAATGCGGATAGAAAAATAATGCTTATTTGAATAACAGGTAAGATATATTTCAACAAACATTGTGGCGAGCATATTTAGAGTTATGTTGGTACGCCTAACACGGGGTCGGCGCTTCCGGAATGAGTTTGGTAGACCTGTTCATTCCGAAAGGCTCAACTCAAATTTTGGTAGCTTGATTTTGTTCTAAATTAGCTCAGAATGTTTTGGTGGCTTTGAGGCCTTTTGATAGGAAGTAGGAATGGGAATGGTTGCACATAAAATGATTGGAGATTAATTGTTGGACCTCTCTGACAGCAAGACCTCTTAATGTAGATAGGTAGGTGGATGGATGGATGGAAGGATGGATGGATAGATAAGGTATCTTTATTAGTTTCATATTATCGAAGTTATTACATAATTATTTAGTGCATGTTCATTGACCGTGCATGCATATTTAAAATACAAGGTATGGTGGCAAAAGAAAAAACAGAAAAACAAAAAAACCAAGAAGGAAAATAGATATAAATTGCCTTTCACTAACTGAAAAGAAAACCCTAGCTTCGCGCACTTTAGCTAAGAAATTGCCCGTTTTGCCAGTTCCTCTGGTCAGCCAGTAGATCCCAACATGCCAACCTTCTTCTACAGGACTTAAGAATTTTTCTTTGAGTTTAATTATTCGCTGGTTCTCCCATTGTGCGCATTTCGCCAAAATTTGTACCCATTCCTCACCCAAATCACAGAAGTGGTGTGCTCTCTGCACCTACCTCGTGGTAAGGATGAATTATGGGCGATGACTTTTTTGTGAACAACATGTAAGGTTAAAGTAACATCTTTTGTTAATATAATAGACACTTGTAGCGATCTAACTACTCTCTTCTTTAGACTTCTTTATATATTCCTCAACTCAAATCCTTAGTTTCGTATGCTTAGCGAGTTTCACCCCGTTGTCATGGCTTTAAGTATGGAAAGGTTCGGGAAATTGCTTAATTAATCTATATTCGTGGCAATGTGGAAGAATAAATGTAATATTTATACTTATACACAATAAATTTAAAAAAAACTTGGTATCATACGTTCTGGAGTGGACTTCAGGTGCCAGGATGCATTATAGTAGGTTTTATTTTAATGTTTTAATGAATAAATAATGTGAATTTTTAAGTAGTAGAGAAAGTGGTATGCACATAAGATTTTTCTGTGACATTGTATTATTTTCCATAAGCTGATGACGCCTATAAACCTTCCATTTGAAAACCGCTTATCGAGAATTCGTTTCCAAAATGTGTGGCAGTATTTTTCTACTCCGCTTATTCAACTGTGTGTGTTTTAAATAGGTATTACCAAAGTTAGCAACACGAAGTAGACAAGAGGAACATCAGTGACATTACTTCAACAGAACTTCTACATTAACGACGACTGCTGAAGGAGGGTTCTAGCGGTTGCCATTACTAACCACGCCTACACTCTTTTGTTTTCCCACATGGGACACAGCCATTTGTTTTTCTTCGAATTCCTACTTTTGTCTGCAACAGGAGGGAAAGAGGCAGCTTCTCTCAGTTGGCACGCGTGTTCTGGGTCAATGGGAGAGAGACAAAAGTTTGATATAACACTTTCTTCATCCATGCAGAGAGGCGTTGTGGGTCTTCCAACCCGTGGGAAATCACAAACACAATTACGTCATACGGCGCATATTGATAACCTATCTGTATTCACACGCACATCCTTTCCAAATACATACGTTTCAAAATCAAAATATTGCCTTGTTATTCCTGCTTCCAAAGCCCCTCCAGTATATTGACAGTACGGCTCGGAATTCTTTCAAAACGGAAGCCCTAACATGAGTCCCAAAAACACTGTGGGCAAGAGCGAGGACTGGGTAAACATACTATGTTGCACTTAAAAACAGCCACGTGAAACTGAAAGCATGAATGCAAAACTTTCATCTTTCCTAAGCGGAGATGGTTCTGCCAATCTCGACAATGTTAATTTACCTAATTTCAGGTGTGCTTTTCTTGAAACCTTCAGTGCAATAACATGAATATTTTTGAATATTTAATTAACTCTTCTTCTTGGTGTTAAACTAAACTTCGTATAAATTTAATTTTAATTTAAGAACATAATTCTAATAATTATAAATTTCTTTATTTAAAAATGTGGAAATTAAGGTTTTATTTTGAATTTTAATACTTTTATCATTAACATTCTATTGCAGAAAACTTTTATAAAGCTATACAAAAAATGACTACAAAAATGTTGGGAGTCATTGAAAATATTCATAGCGTGTGGCAATTAATTTTTCTTAGCACTAACCGTTTGCGCAGTATTGCTGTTATATGAAAATTGTGCTAAAATTTACCTGGTAGTTATTAAAGCTAATAACTTCAAATTCACAATGAACATGAAACCAACGTATTAGCAATTTAATATAAAAAATGTTAATAATCAAATGACTAAAATCCAGAATAAAAATTTTAATTTCAATTTTAGAAGTAAACCCTTATATATATATTAAAAAATAGGTTGTATGAAACGAAAATAAAAATTATATAACATTGACTTAACAATAAGTTAAATCTTCAAAAAATCTTAATGTTTGTATGTTAAATAGTTTCTAGGAAAAGTATACCTAAATTTAGGCAAATTAACATTGTCGAAATACGGAGAAAGCATTAAAAGTTTTAGTTGTAGCATAACAAGCTATGGAAAGAAAAAGGAAAAAATAAGAATTCCAAACTTTCGAGCATGTCTATCAGATGTAATACTTGGGAAAGTATACATACGCAACAAGAATATTCCGAAATAAATTATTTTACACTAATAGTATATTTCAATGAGCTCGACATTTTCTTCGCAGTATATTTTTCTATATTTCTACACAAAATCGATTCAGGATGAAGAGGGATTCACAAACTATCCACATAAAATTTAAATAGATATTACATATAAGGTCATATTGATACCTCCTATATATTGTAATCAAAACTGGTAGAACCGTTTTTGAGCCGTATTTATTTTATATATATATATATATATATATATATATAAAACGTAAGTGTTAGAGTGGATGGATTGTATTGAAACTGTTCGCCTGGGCGACTTTGGTATTTATTATTAGGTAAGCGTGCTATTTAGTATTAAGTCTAACTTTTCAGTTCTTTGTTGTGCTTTCACACACATGCATATGCTCACACAGTTTTTTCTAAAAACATTTTTATTCAGCGGAGCTGAAAATATAACTCTTATGATGAGTTTTTAGGTGGAGTACAATACTTCCTCTACCTGCTCTATGTAGGTGGTAGGGGAAATTAAATCATTTGCTTGGTAAGTTTTCAAACATGGAAACATTATAAGACATGTAGTGGTATACAACAGCAGATAATCCACATTTTGTTATTTTCACAACCTTCTTTAAGTGCCTCGTTTCACTGCAATTTAGCATTTTAACAGTAAATCGAAGCTTATGCCAGTTATGGCGAATGTTACTTAAACCGTACGCAGCCTTTAATTTATTTTTTATACAGCATGGCCTAAAAGTTGAACTTCTAATACAGAGCACACGAGCTAAAATCTTTAGATTATCGCCCTAGTGCGATAATCCACAGTGTGGCCAACTTTGGTTTCAAGTCCAATTACATGGCAATTACGTTTTGTATTTCCACATGTTTAACATGACCTGGTTTGGTTAGGTTTTACTTTTCATTATGTTTTTATATAATTAATTTCTCATGGCGCTCACATTATCTGTTCACAACACAAATCGTAATGCTTCAATTTTTCGCAATTCGTTATGGAGTTAACCAAAAGGTTATATTGTCAGCTTTCTTTGATATAAAACGTTACTGATCTATCTAACCTACATAAATATTAAATGGCGGAAGTTATGAATTCAGGCCTATGGATTTTGTTTCGCAAACATTCCTACTCGCCAAATAAAACAACACTTCTACCCCGTGCATCATAATCTAATACTATCTGCGACCATTTAATGATGGCTATTTATCCATCATCTTATCACCATCGTAATAAATCAATATACTTACATGTCATGCTTAACATTCAAAACGAAAACAATATTTATTATTACTACACATTTCTTACAAATAAAATAACACAACAGATTATTAGAAGCAGAATTTCATCAACAGTATATTATTAATTACATAGATTAATATCACAATGAATAATTCAAAATATGTGACGATTGTTAAGTATAATTTTCCTAATAATTCTGAATTATTACATTATCTTTTAAACCAAAAATATTTAAAGAAGTGATACTTTCTTCAGAATAACTCATTATTCACAGCGAACTAAGTCTATTTTGCTTGATTCCAGATCATACACATCATTCCATTTTTACCGTATACAAATTAATATCGTTATATCAATTCTTTTGTTTCTAGAGCAACGTTACTATGATCAACAGAATAATATTAACTATGCTTTTTTTTCATTGAATCACAGAGTATCACAATATTTACTGAATGATAATGCTGTTATTTACGCATAAACGTAATCGTCATCGTGAACGTAGATAAGGTAAGTAGCCATTATTAAATGGTCGCGGATAAAATATTGTATCCAACTAGTGGGGTGGGCATAATTACCGCTCTCATGTAATTACAGAACCCGGCTTACGCCTCGTTCTGGCAAAACACATTCGAGTGGTAATGACGCTCATATCCCACTAGTTGCGTAAATAACTAGTATTTTATTGTATTTCTAATTGCTAAGCAAAACACAGCAGTTCGGCTTAAAAGAAATAATGTCAAGAGTTATTTTGGCATTCAGATAGATAATATTAAGATAATTTTCTGAAATCAAATTAAGATCCCGTCGCTCATTCTTATAACCTTTCAATTTTAATCTTGATTTTAAATAATTCAGGTCGTTTCAGTTTTCTCTATCAAAAAGACTCCCTAAGCCATGGAAGCAGGAAGTTCACTTGTTTCATAGCCTTCGTTATTTCTTTTCTAGCTTTTATTTTGCATCTCTGTTTTCCTCTTCATTGTTATGTTCTGGTATGTATAAAAAGTTGCGTTTCCATTATTCTTTTGTTATCTGAAATACTACAAAGAAACCTCTCATAAAAGCCTTAGCTTTAGTAGTCTCCGAGACACAATAAAACCTATATTCTGTAGCTATTTGATTTAATCTCGAGGTAAAAATATACCATTTTTGTAAAATTCTTATATATCAGCGAAGTTCTTTGAGACCAGCGCTATGATGATAATAAATTCCACAGGATATCGAGAACTTTATATCCCCAGTCTTTGTGCCCCGTGAAGTGTGAATTTCATTTTCTTCTTCCATCATTCTTTCATTTCCCATTCTCTTTTACCCACTCCCCGCCCGCGCGCGTCGATCTTCTCACGAGTTGACTTCGCCGGGGGCAGAACCCTGATGTTGAATAGCAAGATGAGATATCGATGCAAGTCCCTCACCCTTTAGCCACGGCTACACTAAATTTAGTTTTCAACCTTCCCTTTGGAGGGTGGCAGGCACCTTATCACTGTGTTATTATCGAAATGGCATACGTTTGCAGGAAATGAGTACAATACCTGCACATGATGTAGAACATAACACATTTATCATGAAGCAGCTATTGGTAGCTTTTATCACAATGTTTCTGTCTTCAAAAGCGTTGTCCAATAAAACACTTTAAGGGGGAGGTATACTAAACAATTTTTATTTTTTCTAATTCGATACTGAAATCAGCAAAAATTCGAAACCGAAATTTCATTGGAAATACACGTTTTAAGGCTCTTTAATTCAAACAAAGCATTCTTATAAAAAGGGCGCGCGGGCGCGTGTGTATGTGTGAATAGAGAAAAGTTAAAACATGAAAATTCGCCAAAATACCAAACTTGATACTTAGGTTCATCATTTTTAAGGATGGGATACGAATTTTCAGAAAATCCCTTCACTCCGAAATACCCTTTACATGCAAAATGTTTCGTTATTTTCGATTTTCTCAAAAATGGCTAATGATTTTCATTAAAATACCATGTGTTAAGATATTTTCATGACAAAAAAAACGCACTATCTTGAATTTTCTGGAAATAGCCTGTGAAGTCGGCTTCATTCTCAATAACTTTTGTGTAATTGATAAACCGTAAGAAATACAAAATATGTTGCTACACAAAAATGTAAGTCTCATTAAAAAACAAAATTTGTCAAATAAGGTTTTGTGGCGTTAAGCATTTCCGAGATATTCTTTGTTATTGCTTTGGATTTTCGAATACTTATACTTTTTTAAGTGGTAAGTCGCTATTCTTTTACTATTATTATTATTATTTATGGACACCCTTTAAGTACTATGGTCCTTAGCTTGCCATTCTATATTGGGCGTGAAAGACCCTAATTTTGCTCAGTGGCCTCTTATCAGGCTTGAGGTTCTTTTACGTGCCGTAAAACTACAACAAGGCGCCACCGGCTTTATTCCCTTCCGAAGGAAGCCATGCTAAGGATTTTTACGCCCGTAAAAATCCATCGCCCTCCGCCGGGTTTGAACCCGCGACCTCGGGAACTGCAGGCTAGCATAGTAACCACTACACCACGGAGGAGCGACTATTCGTTTTTCCCGTGGCCATGCAAAGAACATGGAATTTCAAAGCCATCACAAAGCAATCCGCTTTTTAAAAATATGACTATCGCTTTAGAACTACTGTAGCTAATACCCACAATGAAATGAAAGGGTTTAAATATGTAATGAAATTTTATCTCTATTAACAAGAATAGATCGAAGAAGAAGCTGTTGTAAGAATAGTTTATGGAAGAGTGAGTAGAGAAACTCATCTGAATGCAACACAAAATAAGTAAATAAAAAAAAACTTATTTTCTTTTTGCTTTGAATCGTTCCTTCGAGTCAGATACATGGAACAAATCATTTACAGCTGTTCTACCTCTGTAAAACGTGATCAGGCAACCATTTTTATGCAGTTTGTTAGTATCTTGATAGGATAGTTTATAACGTTACAGCTCTGTTCCTGGGATATATAGTATTTTTTGTTGCTGTTTACGTTTTTTATCACAAGAACACACATTACTTGAAATATTAAGCTACAAGTATGATCGGATGTGCTTGTTCGTTAAATTCTAATGACTATTGTTCTGTAAAGTAATTAAAGTTTGAAATGAATTTTAATTACGCATATAATAAGTATAAGCTGTTTAAAAAACTCGGTATTTTAAAATGTCCTTCAATATTTTCAAGCTTGCGCTGGTATAAATGCCTAGTATTTTAACAGTGTGAGGAATATGCAGTGAATCTATCTAAAAAATGAAAGGAGCTTAAGTATTTGAAACTAAATATATAAAAAAAATGTAGGAGTGCATAAATCCTAAACCATAAAAAGTAATACGTAAATGAGTAGGAAAAACACTTGAATATTTTTCAAAAAATTCACTGGTAGCTTAAGTAATGTAAATATGATATTTTTATGCCATTAAATATGCTCGCAATAGATAAAATATTTAAGAATAATCCATATTTATACCATTAAACGATTAACATATAAGATAAGCATCATCAAGTCCACATCATGCTGTGTATAGAAGGGATCAGGCGCGTCGGATACTGTTCAATTTTAATTTAAATTGGCACTGCGAAGATTACCTCACTTACTCAGTCTCCCCATTGCTTTAAAAGGAATGTGCATTCAAGCATAGCAGTGCTCCGCTCGAAATTTCAACGGAAAATCGGAGAAACAATCACGGATATACTGATGGGACTGTAAGTCTGCTGTGTTAACTTAAATAAATTTCCCAATGCTTAAATTTGACAAAGAGTAAGCATCTGAAATGACTTACATATATTAATCTCCTAAGCGTAAGGGTCCACTAGTCCACATCTTACGCTTCGAACTTATTAGATCTGTGCAATGCGACCTCTTGGTGACTTATCTTCCCATTAATGTGAAAAATGTGCGGATGCATTGCTCGAAAGTGCAAAGCCATCAGCACGTATTGGGAAAGGTGCCTCTCTTACAATCCGTCACTGGTTTACCGATATTCCCATGCGTGCGTTACGTTAAAGGCCCCCCCCCCTTGGTGAAAAACGTATGATTACAAACAATTACCTATAACATCCAGAGTTTTTAAGACCATGTAATGAAACTTGGCGTCAACATTTGAAATACTAATGCTCACTAACACTGAAAGTTTGAAATTTTTTCCTAGCACGTTAATAGCTAATAATACAAAACTTTCCTTGTACTTTTCGTGAGAATTCATACAGCCAATTGTATTCAACCTTTGCGATCAAGTTCCTTATACGGCGATGATAAATAGTGTGCAGTAAAATTTTGATTAACATACTGCTTTTTTAAATAGAAAAAATTATAATTTTGGTTTGAAAAAGAGTCCTTCAATTCATTGGTATTCATAATCGCAAAGCCTATCATTTTTAAAATATCAAAAATATGCTTACTGGATTCTTTATTGTACACTTTTAGATAATACTTAGTTTCACTGCTGAATTAAGTATATTTGGTTTCACAAAAAGGCGCCTTATTTGTAGAAAAAAATTGTCCATCTTATGACACCTCTATTTCAAGGCTGAAAATATGCTGTTGGTGGGATGTTTAAATGTGCTTAGAGGTGGAAACAAACAAAATGCCCTAGGAACGTGTTACAAAATGTATAATCTATCAAATAAAAACGTTAGAAAGAAAATTCACTTTGCCTACATGTACCCTTATTTGGACGCTGTTGCATTTGACTTAACGAACATTTTTCTGTGCGTCCGAACCTACAATTGAAAATTTATCTTGATTCCGATTTTCTGGATGCACTAGTATGCCATTTATTTTATTCTTATTAATTTTGAAATAAATTATAAAAGATTCGACAATACACAACGCAGTATGTGCATATTAAGTTATAAGGGTTAGTAAAGCATAACTAGTTCATGCTAAACCTCCTTAAATCTGGTGAATCAAACCGACACGGCATTAGAATTACCTGAACATCCGACAGAATGGTAATATGTAGATTAGTTACCACTATCAATGGCATAGCGTCTCTACCTCAAAGTTTGAGACAAACATTCTTTTAGCTGATCTTGGTTTTCAGTTTTCCATAACATTTAAACATAAATTACACTAGTCTGCATGATATTGGATGACTGAAAACTAATAAATGATTCTGACTCACTTTTGTATGCTGATTTCAGAACTGCTTTTAGCTTTTTTCTATCACGTACAGTTTTTTTTCACAATTGCACTTCAAAGCTATAGAGATATAAAGATATTGCTTCCGCCACTACACATAAAATTGGGCTTCATAAGCAATTTGTAAGGACTCTACCACAGGATGGACCCTGCTTCAAGTACCTTTCCAAGAAATTTCCCTTCATTACACAAGACAAATTAAAGGCTGGAATTTTTGTTGGTCCTCAAATAAAGAAATTGATGAAGGGTGAAGATTTTGAGAAGGCAATGAATGAGAAGAGAAATAGAAGCATGGACCGCCTTCCGATTAGTTACTGAAAACTTCTTAAAACAATAACAAAGATCCTAATTACAAGGCCATTGTCGAAACAATGTTGGAAAACTTCAAGAAGATGGGTTGTAACATGAGTGTAAAGGTGCATTTTCTGCATTCACATATCCACTACTTATCAGAAAATCTGGGACATTATAGTGAAGACAGGGTGAACGTTTTCACCAAGATATTAAGAAAAAGGAGAAGAGGTACCAGGGGAGAGGGAATGAAATTATGATGGCCGACTACTGTTGGATGTTGAGAGGGACAGTCATCTTCAAGGATCTGCAAGGAAGTCAAAGGAGGGAAAGTTTGAAAAAAATCTGATGTGTTACACTCACATGACTTTCGCTACTCTTGTACAAACTATTTTTACAAACGCTTATTCTCCATATGCTTCATGTTAATCGAGATATCGAGATGTCAATCTTATTGCTAGTTTTATTGTAGATGCAAAGGGAATATGGTAGGTTTCAAGCGATAGTCAAATATTTTAAGCACTGGTTGCTATGTGGCGCATTCCATTCTCTTTGCATGTCCAGGACATACAAAAAATGAATAACAAATTTGAGAAAAAGTATAAGTATTGGAAAATTTAAGGGAATAACAAGCAATATCTCGAAAACGGTTCACTCAACAACAAAACTGTATATGACATAAATTGTGTATTTTAACGCGATCTACATTTTGTGTGTAGTAAAATTTTGTCTATCTCTTATGGTTTACCAGTTATGCAAAAGTCGTTCACAATGAACAATACTTTTTGAGACATTCCCAGAAAATTCGAGATATACATTTCATTTCTCATGTCAATATCTTAAACATGTGATATTTTAATCAAAATCGTTAGAGCCATTTTTGAGAAAATTAAAATTTTCGAAAAATGTTCCATATAAAGGGTAGTCTGGGGTGGGGGAATTTTCTTGAAAACCTTCGTGTCGCATCTCTGGACGATACCAAACCTAAATACTAAGTTTGGTGTTTATCCGACTGTTCGTTTCTGAGTTATGCTGTTCACAGACACAAGGACACACACACACACACACACACACACACAGACACACACACACACGGACATGTTTCCAAAAATGCTTTTTTTGGATTCAGGTGGTCTCAAAACATGTATTTCCGGCGAAATCTCGGTATCGAATTTTAGGGTCGAATACAATACTTCCCCTACTTACTATACGTAGTAGAGAAAGTAAAAATTAAATGAAACACTTTGGCTTCTTCTTTTGTTAAAATGTAGTCATGAAATAAATTAGGGAAGTCCTTGAGAGTATTCCTAAAATGTTTCTTGAATAAAAACTTACCTTGTGTGAAATGGTATTTGAATACTTTTCTACGCTCATTAGTAAAATTGTCAAAACATTACTTCTTATTTTGTGTAAAAACCTGAAGTGATAGAAAAAACGGAAGTTATTTCTGGAATCAGCATAAAAATTTGATACAAGAACACCTACTTTTAAGAAATCATCTGACAAAAATTTGAAAATGCAGACTAGTGTTATTAGCGTCTTCAGTTGTGCCTAAATAACATTTGTATCAAGAGTATATATTGAAAGAGAATATATCGCTCTATTGTACAAAGCTGCCCCTCTGGAATATATTTTTCCTTGTGTGTTTACTCTATTATGAAAGCAAAGCGACAATATAATATGTGGTTGCACTACCACCTTCACTTTCCTTCCGCAGCTCCACTTCTGCATTTGGATAGCACCGCGTATTATAATTTGTTTTCAATAGTGTTAAGTGTTACTGCGCATGCTCTCTTTACCCTATTGACCTTCATGTTCGATGTCTATCTGTAACCGACATGTCATAGCGGGGCATCTCCATGCAACATTGGCATGTGTATATCGCCCATACACTGTTTTCTTTCTTCTGAGTATCAATGTCTTTGTTGTAGATTCGTTAGTGAAGCTGTGCGTTTTGAAGCTTATATTAATATAATTAAATGGGGCATGTTCTGGGGAGTTTAATACGTACATATAACTTTAAGACGTCATTCTTTTAATAAAACATTCATTATTAAATTTGATGTTGCACTCACATGACTCTCTCTACTCTTGTACAAACTATTTATACAAACGCTTTTTCTCCATCTACTTCATATTAATCAAGATAAACATTTGCAGAAATTTCAGAAATCTTATTGGGAATGCTCCACATAGCAATCAGCTCTTAAAAGATTTGACTATCGCTTAAAGCACACCATATTCCCTTTGGACCTACAAGAAAATTAGCAATAAAACAGTTTCTGCAAATGTTTATCTCGGTTAATATGAAGTAGATTGAGAATAAGCGTTTGTAAAAATAGTTTGTTCAAGAATAAAGAAACTCATGCTAGTGCAACACACCAGATATCTTATTCATGCAAAGAGAACAGAATTTCAAAGCCATCATAGCGACCGGATTTGAAAAGATTTGACTATCGCTTTAGCTTATGTGTTCTTCTTATACCTACATCGAAATCAGTAAATGAATAATGAAGCTTTATCTGTATTAGCAGAAGTAGATAGAAGAATAAGCTTTTGTAAGGGCAGTTTATAGAATATTGAGTAAAGAAAGTCATGCAAGCGCAACAAATCAATTTGAAATAGGCGGCTGGTTTTAAAACTAAGTACAGGTAACTTTTTAAAAAAACTGCACTGCATTCATTTTCAAATACTTTATCATCATTCTTTACCTTACACCGTTTCTCCATCATCGTCGTTGAAATGTTTTCCACCAAGGAACACATCAAAATCACCGAGTGCCAAATTCGGACTTGTGAAAGAAGCGCAGACTTGGCCTTCATCACAGGCGGCATCATTCTTTGACGAAGGCATACAAAAACTGATTTCCAGTTATGACTAGTGCCCGAATAACAGCGATGACTATGTGGAGTAATAGGTAAGGTGTAGGATAATGAATAATGATGAAGTAATAACTCTGTTATTTTTTTAAAAATTATCGGTACTTTAAAACCACACCTCCAAAAACAACCCATCCCAAGGACATGTCTGAGCGTTCTAGCTTGTAACATAGTTGTTTCTTCACCGCTTTATAAAAGGGTTTTCCATGCGAAGTTTCAGAACTGAAGTATGCGGGTTCGATCTCGGTCCTGGAGATAATTAATGCCCCCAACTATTCTACTGTGTGTATAGCCTACGGAATGGACAGTGCATCACCACTGCACTCCTTTTATTGTTTCATTTGTATAGCCCCCTTTAACTTCTCTGGTCATGTGAGGGCTTTTGACTTTAGAAACAATTAACCCGTTGACTGTAGGTTTTTTTATTACTAGGAAACACATTCACTCCCAAATTCATACTTTCAGACTCTTCAGAGAGTATAGAATGCTTCTAATTAAAGTAAAAATTCCCCAACCCAGGCTGAAATCGAACTCAAGAGCCGTAACGCGACCACTCGACTACAGAGGCAGTCAACACATTGATAGTTCTGTACTTGTGACAAAAAATGTTCGCGAGTTCTTTGAATACACGAGGATAAACCTGTTTTGAATAAAGAAATAATTTATGTCATAGAAGAACTCTGCGAGCAATAACCAACGAGAGACAACTAAGAAAACTTATGGTTGATATGCAGAGTAAGGTAAGGGGAACCTGAGCTTATATATTCGTCTTCTTCTTCTTTAGCAGATTATCCGCTCGTTGTAGGACTGGACTTAAAAGCCAATACCTTGGGTCAGTAGCCTGTCAGGAACAAGCAAACTCTGGATCATAGCATATTCAGGTTGTTGATCATGCCTGGTATGGCCGTGGAGAAGCAGGAAATGAAATGTAGTGATGAAAGGGATTATAGGAAAATTCGCGGATCAAATTATCCAACCCAGCATTCACCTAGCAACCGAGGAAAATACCTTCGGTCAGGATGGTGGGCCCCGGGACTTTGAATCCGGGTCCTCCAAAATGGATACCACAGACACTGCTGCTGACCCGCTCGGTGAGCTTAGATATTCAAGAAATGTAACTCCTTAAACATCACGGAATAATTGAACCTAAGCTATTAGACCAAGTTATATTAACTGGACTACGTGTTGGACATACTTCTATAACGCACAAACATCTCCTCAACCGTGACCTTCCTCCTGTGTGCGATCTCTGTAGATCCAACCTCACAGTTCATATCTCGTTAGTGTCTACCGTCACTATGTACAACACAGAGAAAGATGTGAAACCCCCCAACAGCCTGCCAGACACCCTACATTCAGCACAACAAACAACTTTAAACTTTATGAAAGCGACAAAATTATATAACAATGTCAGCACACCTACCTAGAGAATTTAATGTTGTATGTACTATTACTGTTTATTTATTAACACTTCCCTCAATTAAGGGCTGTCATATAGACAAAGTATACCTATACAATTAATAAATTTAAATTGACAATGACGAAGTTAACATATCAAAATAATGAAAATCAACTTAAAATACAAATATAAATGAATTTAAATCGGAACAGAAAAGTGGTATAAAACAATCCTATTATGCAGTTAAAATAACTAAATATGTAATAATTTAATAATTTCAATTATTTTTAAAGTGGTGTATCAATATTATATTGAATGCAAATGATTTCTGAGGATGAGAATTGATCCTCTAATAGCCATGATTGCTATTTCATAAAGTAGGCGTTTATCAAGGCCGTACTCACCAAAACTTGTGTGGATTTTTAGTCATTGTCCCTCTAGCTCCTATCATCAATCCTGTGACTGAGATTTTATTTAAATTGTATTTATCCTTGTAATAGGAGATAGTGAGTTCATAAATAGCCTTTTTTTCTGCGTCTACTTCTTCGGGCTGTTGACAGTGGAATTCAAAGCGCACAGTAGGATCAATGATTAATCCGCTACTGTCAGATGATGTCTTGCAGGCGATGAAGTCGATGCGGCTGCTGCTACCACTGTTGGATAATCCATATACCTCCTCGTGGACCTGAAAACCGCTTTCCTCCATACCTGCTGCAATCACGCTTCTTATTTTGTGATGTCTGCTGTTTCGCAGACCTTCTCCGTATGGACAAGCACCTAGAACGTGTGTAAGGGTTTCGTGCTCTCTGCCACAACGGCGGCAGAGGGTATTGTTCTGGGACCTCCCTGGTAAGAAGCGTACAGCAGTAACTCCAGCAGTCGTTTTGATGGCATCGCTCCATTCTGAGCAAGAAAGTCCGCGATGATCTCGGATCCATTTATTAGTAGGTGTATAATCACTGAACATTTTAACTCCTCTTCGTTTGTGCGGTAATTCGCTCCCAAGTTGAAATTATTTTTCTCTCGGACGTCGTTTTACTTTCCTTGCATCTGGGAGAAGACTCACAGGATCTCTGATGTCGTTTTGAGTGATGTTGAGTAGTCGTAAAGTTTTGAGTTTCTTGATCAAAATCTCTTATAGTGTTAACAAGTGGGTCGTTGAAGTAATACTGTAATTTTATTGTAATCATGTTCTGTATTCTAAAGTAGTCGCGATATGACTTTTAAAGTTGAAGCGACAATAAAGAATATATAATAAAAAAAACATTTTTATATCGTGCTCCTAAAGCAGCCTCTTCCGAGAGGCAACTTTCTTCCAGCACACTGCAAAGATTTCACTATAGGATTGTAAGATAGACTAATCATATTCCAAACACACACTGAATTCAGCACGACTGTCCTAAAGGAAATGACCACTGACCTCAACTGGAGCTACACAAACGTGTTCTTTAAGAGAGCGTGGTCCTCCAGTGGTTAGAAAACCAGGAGTCGGAACTCTGCTCCTTTTAAAATTAAAATGTCCCTAGTCGCTGAGCAACACACAGAAACACCTGTGTCGGCCCCAAAGCATCGATGCTCTCTTGTTAAAGTCTTACTGTTGCGGGACATCAAAGGCAGCATTTGACGAAAAAGACAATGCCACAAGAAGGTAAAGTGAAAGGAAACAAAACAGACGCGCGGAAAGGGGGGAAACACGCTTGCCAACTCTTTTTGATGAAAATTCACCTCATCCATATTCCGATGTAAGTGTGGGGAGGTTAAAAGAAGTGAACGCCATACATCTGTATTCTGCACTTTGGCTAGATAAGATCTTTGTCGTGTCTGAGGGAGACGGTGATGTCTTCTGAAATACAAATCGGTGGAAACGCTTGCGTCAACCCCAACAGCCGTTAGTCATCAGTTGTTGCAAGCCTAGTGTCAAGATTGGAATCTAAGTAAAAAATTAGCTTTCTAAATGCTAAACTTTTGTTTGGCAAGAACCCAAACATACTGCTTATTTTCCAGTTTACCATCTTGTGCTCCTTTTCTTCCCTATATTCTTTATTATTAATCCACTTTTCCTTCTGTTTACACTTATATACCTCATCTGCTGCCTTTTTCTTCCATTATTAGGAGTGCGCGAGTTCAGAAGGAACCAAAACAAAACATTTAATTGTTAGATAGTCATTGCAAGAAAAAAAGGCTCCAAGCCAAAATATGCGATGACTAGGGCCCGAATTTGTCTGCAAATCATACAGTAATATATGTATGCAAGTATGCACAAAAATGTAAAAACCATGTACCATAATAAGCAAAAACAAATGAACGAAAATAAAATAAACTATTTCTTTTTGTGGGGAAATTTCTTATCAATACGAGTAAGGGTCCCTGGACCTCGCCACCATTAACACAAGCCCTTAAGACCGTAGCGAGCCGCAGCGAAACTACATTGCCCTCTGTTTTCGGGATTTAACCCGAGATTAGGCTAGAGCGTGTGTGAACTGGATTCAGACCGGCTACAAGGAAATCTGTCGATGTCAGCGACCCTCAAAATATCAACTCGACACTTATCTTAATCATTTTTGCATGTACACCCCTTCTCACCTCCCATGCTGATGAGGTTGAACTTGGACCTGAGGAGACCTATCGATTCGACATTAATATCGCTCGTTTTTATTATTTCTGCATGTAACCCATTTCCACTCCCGCAGCATTGTTTTCTAGATTGTAAGTCATTTGTATACTGAGTTTAGTTGAAAGTTTCCCAGGCGTTCCAGAATTAACTGGAACTACATACATATACATATCTACAGGGTGATTCAAAAAGAAGGAACAGCTTTTTTCAATATTCAATTTTAATGAACGACAATAGATATGACGCATATTGAATAGAGGAAAGTTCAAAGTTTTAAGCCCCCACCTATTAGTTCCATTCAGTGCCTACAGCAGTGCTGGGTTTGTTTACGAGAAAATGGCAATGCCACAGGAAAAATCGTTTTGTGTGCTGCAGTATGCAAAGAGTGAATCCATTGTTTTATTGCAGCGTGCATTTCGTTTTAAGTTCAACAACGAGCTGCCTCGTCATAAAAATTTACAATTGATACATAAATTAGTAAAAATAGTTGCGTATGCAAAAGGAAAACACTGGTCATCCTCGCATAACAAATGGTGCTCATTTTGAACTTTTCTCTATTCAGTGATGTATCGCATGTGTAGCCATTTATTGTCGTTCATTAAAAATAAATATGTTAAGTTTATTCCTTCTTTCTGAATAAACCTGTATTTTATAATATAATTATATTCACTGGAGAGACTTCGAGTATTAGTAATTACTGATTAACTGAAGTGTAAATTATAATTTAATACCACATTCACGATTAAAACATGAATGCCTGCATTAAAAACTTAAAACATGGGTTTTCCGATGGAATATGCGTTTATATGCATTATCAAACGCTGCTCAAATTGTCTGAGAAAGTGTTATTTACAAGGTATATCATTCCCGAATACCTGTAAATATATAAAGAAGGAACATGCATCTTACATTTAATCCCGGGCTCTAGTGATGACTTTAATCACAATCAACAAGACAATCAAACTCCAAGAAGGTGTACATTTTCATACAGACTGGGTATGGACCAGCATTAAAATACATAGCATTATTTTACACTGTCGTGAACTGAACGCACGGACTGAATGCTTTATAATGGGAATTTCCGAACTCCCTTTCTGTGTACTCTTCAGGTTGGTGTACAGGGGTGCGATTTTGTACACGAAAAGAGAAAAAGATAAAAGTAAAACGAGCAACAGCCAGGAAGCGATCCTATTTGGAAAATATCGGAAGCACTCACTGACGCTGCGTTCACAGTATGCTATGCCATATTACGTTCCTTTTCAAGATATGCGATAAACTGGAAAAGGCATACCATCCTGGGTATGTGCTTTGATGGCTCAGCGATCAAACGCAAGTGCCTTTAATTAGAACTACCTCGGTTCCAATCCTCCGTGCATTTCAGTTCCTGCTGAAGCTAAAATTAATATAGGAGAGTACTATATATTTTAAAATGGACAAGATATATTTTAATAAGTTATTTATGCTGAAACACAAAAAAATAAATTTGTCCTCGTTTCCAAAACAAATATCCCAAAAATGAGGCGGTAATGGAAGCGGAGTGTTTATCCACCTGATATTACGTTACATTGTTTAGCTTATTGTTACTTAAAGCTTTTATTAGTTTCGTATTTATTCTGAAAACAAAGAGGAGCACTGCAGTTTTTTCTGTATAAGTACATACACCTTAAAACAAGTAAAGGTTTGTAGTTGGAAATTACATTATGATGCATGCATTAAACATAGCATTTATTTTGGAGGAAACTTCATGGTGAAGATTCAAACATCTATAGCTCTATTGCTGGATAGTTTCTTATAAACGCCGCGCATTTAGAACTTAATTCGATTGATGACAAAACGAAGCTATAAGCTTGCGCGCAGAGATGCCAAGTATGAATTGACAGCTGAACTGAGCGGAATTTACTGTTTGTTCAGTGACAGTTTAACTAGAGGGGTGGGGTGGCCCATTCCTTAAGGTAAAGCGTTAGCTAGAGAGAGGGATACGCAGTATGCTGAGCTCGTGACGTGTACCGTGGAAAACAGCCAACAGTCTTCTCTCTTTTGGGAATCTGTACCCCTCATTTACCTCGGATTAAGTAAACACTATCTCCTTTCAGCACCCAAACCCCTACCTGCTTGGAAGATCACCCCACCTCCTAGCTAAAACGTCGCTGAACAGACAGATTTACGCTTAGAACCTCCTGCGTGTGTACATGCATACATTCCGTGGTAAAAGTAAACGCAGATGATAAATTAGTAAGAATTTAGAAGTAAGTGAAATTTGCTGATTTCTCGTGGACCTCTCCCCACTCTCTAAAAAAATAGTTTGTTTTATAATTTACTATAGTTTAAATTCTGTGATAGCTTCCCGTCATTGCGCAGTGTGTAACATGTCATACGTTAGCCATTTTTAAATACGATCCACTAATTTGCATATCTTATTCCACGGCGATGATCAGCACCCAAGAAAATGAAAAACGCCTTGCTTGCTACTTCCATGTAGTAACCGCAAGGTTTATACCCATTATAATTTAAAGTACAATTAATAATTTCTTTAACTGAATTTCAAATATATCCGAGTCTTGTGTTACATGTCATTTTAAATTATTAGTCCTAATTTAATTAGTATTTTGTTAGGTTGGAATGGATGCATAGCAATGTTTCGTTCTGACATTACTATTAATTATGCTACAGGTTATCTAACTCAAAATGTTACATGAAATTTTTGCCTTTTTCATTCTTTATGGCTCTGAAAGTTTTCAATAACTTTGCTCAAAAGTTTAGAGAAATTGTATTATTTATTTTGGCATATATCTACTATTAATTAATAAAGTAATTCTTCTCATGGGTTTTGTAATACAGTTTACCAAAAATATGTATTATATGTATTATAACTGCGCTTTAAATTAGCCTATGAAATGATAGAGTGGTATTAGCACGTACTGTTTTAAATGGAAGTTATGTAAAAATACTGAATGTCAAGTTAAGGTTTCGATGTAAATGAAAGCATATAAAACAGGAAAGAAAGGCCTTGTAAGGTAACAAAATGTCTAGTTTATGGAAAGTCATTTAACCGATTTAATAATAAAAACTGACAATCGCGAATCAGTACATCTTTGAAATTCAAGTTGAATGTGTATTTGGAAACAGCATGAATTGTTTATGGCGGAAACCATGGAAAAGGAGCGTCTTCACACATGCGGTCAGAGAGCAAAATCACGGTCTCGGAGTTACGTGCATCCGCTTCCATTTTAGCCGGCAGCCACATATTTCATAAAGTGCTACGAGGAGAACTCCCAGGTGAGAGGGCGAAGCTGGGGCTCAGGAGGGCAGTAACTTAACAGGAAACCTGTCGACAGCCTGCCATTTCATTTCCAAGGCCGACCCACTTTTCCATAGAATTTAATGCGAGGCCTTGGAGAATAGCTTCCACGCACTTCCTTTTCCAACATTTGAATAGGTACACAAAGGCGGCTGGCATTTTAAAGTTATTAGAATTCCCAGAGTATGTGCATTTGATCTCCATCATACCGGGAGAGAAATATGTTAGTCAATTTTTACTGATTAAAGGAGTTTACTAAAGGGATTATGTTAATTTTACTATTATCGCACATTGCTTATTTCTGAAATTAATACAAAATGTTGTTCACATCCATTATAAAAATAAACGTTTATATATTTTAATTCCTGAGAATGATTAGCTTTTAGTATTAGTACCTAATTTTTATTACATATTGTTATATCCTGGGGTGAAAGCCAAAAGGTTTCCAGAAAATTATTAAATTTAAATCACTTCAACACGCACATGGGAGGGGGGCGCAACTCGCTGGCAGCTAGAAGTCCGGGACCTTGGTGTGTAATTAAGGGGAAGGCGTGGGTTTTATATTACACAGAAACATTACATAACACACATTACCTGGGATTTATTAACAAAGTTTGGCTTCTCTACATGATTAATAAAGGAAACAGGATGAAGGGAGATGCCACAGACCGAAGATCGGCCACATACGACTTGTTCAAACGACCACTTACTCTCAAATGACGCTATCTTTTCCCACCACCAACCGTGTCTCACCAAGCCAGACAGGGTTGACGTCGTACCAGACAATTTCAAACAGATCCTTCCCTTTGGCGTGGTCCGCGCCAAAAGGAGAGACGGATAAGCCGAAATATAACTAAGGAGACCCAATAATGCTACGTCTGGTAGCAACAATACAGCACAACACTGCGTCTGGTAATGACAATGAACTTACTGATACGCCACAATATAAACAGAAACCCAAATGGTCTTCAAAATCTGCATATTGATTTAGCTAATTCCAGTAAGTAAAACTTCAAAATTTTACATTAAAAACATTAATAAAATCTGATTTTACAAAGTTATGGTAAAGGCCAACTATTATACTAAATGCGAATGGCCTTTCCAGAGTTTTGGGATACGGCCATTGACATTACCATTGTGGGTAGTCAGCGTTCTGGCTTCTTAACCCTAGATTCCGGTTTTTTTTTTTTTTTTGGCTGGGCGGGGAATTTTTCTTTAGCTCGAATTTTTGTTTACCCTCTGCAGAATCTGAAAGTATGCATTTGGGAGTGAGTTTGAGTATGGATGTGTTTCATATTAAAATGATTAAAAACCACTATTAACTTTTAACTAAATTTTAACTAAAACTATTAACTAACCACAGGTTAGTTCAATTTTTAATAAGATAATTGAGCGTTTCTTGCAATTAAATATAACACTTGGTAAGTATTAACCAATTATACTGATTGTATAATTGAAACCAGTTCGGAGTGTTAAATTATATTGGGCCGATATAAATGGAGGATTACTAATATTTATTAAATGAATATTGCGGAAAACAATACTAAAAATAGTATATTTTAGGCGTTATTGTCCTTAATTTTGAAACCAATTTCAAACGAATTTTAAATATTTACTCTTAAATAAAAATTTCAACTAGCTGGATACATCCAATCCCCTAAAACAGCTTTTTTTAGGGGTTTGCATATAAACTAGCCTTAACCTTGTGATAATTTCAATAAAAAATATAAAAATCTGATGTGTTACACTCACAGGACTTTCTCTACTCTTGTACAAACTATTTTTACAAACGCTTATTCTCCATCTACTTCATGTTAATCGAGATAAACATTTGCAGACTCTATCTTATTGCTAATTTTTTTGTAGATGTAAGGGGATAATATATTTAAAGGGCAATTTGGAAATACAGTAGCCTTTAAGCACATACATATCTCTTAATAGCTGGATGCTAGGTGCAGCACCACTCCCTTTGCCACAGATTAATACTCTTTGCATATCAAAGACAAAAAAATGAATAACGAATTCCCATTTAAGAAAATAAGTATTGAAAAATATAAGAGAATAACAAGCAATATCTCGAAAATGGTTCACTCAACAAAAAAAATGTATATGACATGAATTGTGTATTTTAACGCGTTCTATATTTTTTGTGTAGTAAAATTTTCTCTATCTCTTATGGTTTACCGGTTATGCAAATGTCGTTCACAATGAAGAATACTTTTGGAGACATTCCCAGAAAATTCAAGCTATACGTTTTATTTGTCATGACAATACATTAAACCTGTGATATTTTAATCAAAATCGTTAGAGCCATTTTTGAGAAAATTAAAATTTTCGAAAAATCTTCCATGTAAATGGTATCCTGGGGTGGGGTTATTTTCTTGAAAATCTTCGTGTCGCATCCCTGGAAGATATTCAACCTAAATACCAAGTTTGGTGTTTATCCGACTGTTCGTTTCTGAGTTATGCTGTTCACAGACACACAGACACACACACGGACATGTTTCCAAAAATGCTTTTTTTGGATTCAGGGGGTCTCAAAACATGTATTTCCGGTGAAATCTCAGTATCGAATTTTTGGGTGGAATACAATACTTCCCCTACTTACTATACGTAGTAGAGAAAGTAATAAAGAAATGTATAGCTGCGTTCATAAAGTATGGTCCATTCCCGTACACCACAAAACTATTTTGTCTGCCAAACAGTTTCCACCTTTGCTTAACACCAAATTTAATCCAGCCCTTATCACTTCGTCCTAGGGATGGCTTTAACAAATCCAAGAAAAAATGAATCAATGGGGTATATTATACTGTTTATGAAATCAAGAGAGTGTCAGAAATAGCCTCGCTAACTGCTTTATGCTGCAATTGGTGTAAATATGAGGAGATGGGCCAGCCTATGTAACATGATTAGATACTCCAATTTGTAGAGGTAGGGGTGGGTGAGAAATTAACTGCACCATTAATATACACAAAAACCACAATATTTGTCAAACACTTTTTCTGAAGTAGACATGCCATCGATAAGGCATATAACAGTGCAAGGGCTGCTGAATTGTGCGACTTAACTGGAAGAACCGAATCCATTGATGAGCAATTCTCTATTAAATAGAATTAACAATTTTCAAGAAAAAGGAACAAGCAGGGCAAGAAATTTGGACAAATTTCACAGCTTTAGTAACTGACTTTGACCCATAAGCATTTAGACCAATTACCAGTAAAATAATACTAACACCACTAATAATAATAATAATAATAATAATAATAATATAAACCGTCACTAAAACGTACTATTATTATGAGCATGTTAATGTTGACATGAGTATTAACTCAACTATAATCAGCCAGTAAACACAAGACAACGTTGGCAGTGTTACGCTCTACCCACCGTTTGCGAAGAGGTAAGCAATATGCCATTAAGTTACTAGAATTATGCAAGAGGTGGAAGGAATTTGTCAATGGCAGAGAGTGCAGCCCTCTAACTACTAACTCTTACTAACCTAACTCATCGCCTCGCTATAAGAGCCAATTATTTTCCAAGCAAGTTACTTCAAAGTTTTATGTGTAAAATTTCGATTCCATACATGCGTATGGATGGAATGAATGGTCAAAGCGAAGATGATCTGTAGCACCTAAACCACTTAATTAAAGTACTGGTTTGGTGAGATTACTGTGATAAGTAGACCTCGAATTTTTAGGCCCTTAAAAACCAATTTTAAGCACCTAAAATAGGCTCTCAAATATAAAAATGAAATTAATTGTTCTTCCACACAAGCCGTGTGTTGGCAAGGTTGGAAAGGTAGAATCAGACGACTGAAAAAGTCAGTTCATACTTAAAGTACCTACGGTACTGTAAGTCGCCATTGGGGTATGTCATCTCAATACAATTTGAGAGCTACTTGTGGTTTACCGGGAAAAATGCGAATCAGTTGGGGAATTTAATGTCCCAACGGCATGTTGCCATGGTAGCTCAGTGGTTAGAGCAACCGAACGGAGGCCGGGAGATCTGTAGTTCAAATCCCGGCTATGGCATTGAATTGGATTTTATGTATCTAAAATGTATTTACATTTATAAATGTTTAAAATGTAATTAATTAGTAAGAATTACAGTTACACAATATCAAAAACAAATTTACCAAATTATTATCGCCAGAAACATTTTATTATGCCTTAAATTATGATTTATTTATGGTTGGTAGTACATAATACATAATATGAGCTTATAAAATTGGGAAAAAGACATCTCTAAAGTAACTGTATACATCACAGCGAAAATGCACCATATACTACAGACATATCATTGTGATTTAAATGCTCTTGAGCTGACATGGAGCCACCTCCAAACACAATATACCGATAAGAACAAAAGTGTAAAAGAACTGTTTAAAAAAAATTAGAAAGTCAACAGATAAAGTGGGATAAATCTTGCGAATGTGTGCATATCAACAGTTAATGAAGGGGAAGAGGTACGTGAGTCGCAGAAAACAATGGAAAGTGTGCCATTTGAAAGGAATTTCTGCCGTACTGCATTCACAGACCGATACCAAAGTATAACAAACAGACCTAGAGGTACAAGTATTCTGTTTCTCTTTCTACAAAACGAATGAATCAACCTGCTAAAGCGTTAAAAAAATCAGTCTTTTTCTCAGAATGCCCCATACCTACAACAAAACTATTATATAGTCTTTGAATCAAATCAGTGCCATGATATCAATCCTTTATCCTTCATTGTTGCATGAAAAAATTAATGGAACAAAACAAATAGTAAAATAGGCACTTTTAGACTCTAAAACCTTAAAATAGGAGTCAATGGTCAAAATAAGCATTTTAAGACACCACAAAACCCCTTCCATGATTTGTTTTATATGAAACGTGAAGGTATTTAACTGGTTTTAGTTTATTCTCGTACATAAAAACAGGAATTTAGCCTAAAATTCGAGACCTAACGATGAGGCACAAAACACCTTGAAATCACTGAAATCTCTGCACACAAGTCCATTAATTTACTTTTATTTTATTTATTTTTGTATGTTGGTCCTTAAACAGCAGACCGTGAATAAATGAGGTACGAGAGCAGTCCCAGAGATACCCGACCTGACGTATATGTTTCAAACAAATGACTAGGTAGAAAGCACCATCTTCATAAAGCTTAAGTTTGAAGTTTGACGATGCTACGTTGCTTAGTAATTGTTTGGCAGCCATCAATAGTGAGCTCTCTCAGCGAATTTGTAAACATGGATAAAACTGGCCATCGTTATGTGATACAATACTTTCATTTAAAAGGTCTTAGTCCAACTAATATTAAAGCTGAGCTAGATTCTACTCTGGGGGAGTCTGTTCCTTCGTTTACAACAGTAAAATATTGGGTGGCAGAGTTTAAGCGAGGCCGTACGAACTGCCAAGACGAACATCACAGTGGTGGAACAAACGAGGTGACCACGCCAGAAATTTTGAAGAAAATCCCCAAAATGGTATTGGATGACTGAAAGTGCGCGAGCTAGCAGACATTGTAGGCATTTCATAAAATGATGTACATCGCACACTAACTGAAAATTTAGACATGAGAAAGCTGTGCAAGATGGGTGCTGCGTTTACTCACAATAGAACAAAAGCAACGTCATGAAGATGTTTCAGTCGAGTGTTTGGCGATGTTTCGCTGCAATAAAGCTGATTTTTGCGTCTATTCATAACCATGGATGAAACATGGGTCCATCACTTATCACCTGAGATGAACGAACAGTCAAAACAGTGGATTGAAAGGGGAGAATTGGCTCCAAAGAAGGCGAAGACCGTTCCACCTGCAGGCAAAAACATGGCGTCAGTTTTCTGGGATGCGCGTGAGACAATTTTCATTGATTATCTTCAAAAAGGAAAAGCAATCATTGGCGAGTATTATGCAAACTTATTGCAGCGTTTGAATGATGAATTCAAGCAAAAACGGCTGCATTTAGCGAAAAAGAAAGTTCTGTTTCATTAAGACACTGCACCACATTACACATCCATTATCGCCATGGCCAAAATCAATGAGTTAAATTTCGAATTGCTTCCTCGTGCACCCTATTCGCCAGACTTAGTCCCCTCTGATTATTTTCTGTTTCCAAAGTTGAAGAAATGGCTTGGTGGTAAAGGATTCGCCAAAAATGAAGAGGTGGAGTTTGCAGTTGATGGCTATTTTGCAGAACTCGACGGTTCTCACAATAAAGAGGGTATCGAAGCTATTGAACATCGCTGGGAAAAGTGTATCGGGCAGAAAGGAGACTATGTAGAGAAATAAGGATGTTTTTTTCCAAAATATGAGTTTTCTTTGTTAGGTCAGATACTTCTGGTACAGCCCTCGTACTAGCTTACAGTCACCCAACATTGTCTTCTCATTTGTCTCCTCAATTTGAACTCGGAACCATAGAACGTGAACCATATACGTTGGGAGCAGTCAAGCTATATAAACCTGAAGTTTACCTTCCTCTTTTTAAAACGTTGAAAAGTTTCAGGAAATACAGAGTGAGATGACAGAAGTTTCTGCAGCTCTTATTCCGGAAATCGCGGATGCATATATATTTAGCGGGCAATTAATTCTTTACGTGGTTTTTCTTATTTATCATAAGTACTGAACTGGATATTTTGTACCATGATTTGAAGTTTCACCTACAGAACAAACGAAATAGAAATAGGAATAGCGGTGAAGGAAGGCGAATACGAAATAGCGCTATCCGTCCAGCACCACAATGAATACGCGTATACTCCAAGAACACCCAACACCTCCACTATCCTAAAGTTCACATTCAGCCAAAGCTAATTAGCAACACAAATAGACGGTACAGGAATGCGACTACGGAACTAAGGCCAACTGTCTGATATACACTGAGCCAGATAAACCAACTAACCTATATTAACCATCGCGTAATGGCCAAGAGATTAAAGAAGCTTTAAAAATCCAGAAATCTTACACAGCGCATGAGTTATTTTAAAAATATTTATTTTTTTACAAGTTGGAAGTTGTGGTAGAACAAATTATCTCTTAACCGGTAGCAGTGAAGTATTTATGATATCTTTCAGATGCATATCAGAACTCTTAATGTACTTTTTAAGGAGAGAATGATAAATTTTGACATTTTCTTTGTCACAAAAGTAAATTCTGGAATTCTTTCCGAGTTAGAATACTCTGAGCGCCTGAACTGCAATGCATGCCTCTTAAAAGTTTTGGATTACCATATCCATTTTATTGGAATTATTATTTTCAACTAAATTTTCCTAGCTGTGTCTTTTTCAAAAAAAACTATACAATAATCGTTAAAGTTACTGAATTAGAATTATATTTTTCTGTTTATTGGTATTGAACACTGTCTTAAAATTTTAGGAAAAATTTTAATAAATTTTCTTCAGAAAGGAAAATAAAATTGAAAGTTAAGTTCTTTATTTCAGTGGCATGAAATATAATAACAAAGGATTGTAAAGAAGCAAAACTTCATAAGCATACTGAGGTTAGAATAGTATTTTTACAATGATCTATTCAGGAGACATATGTATGCTTCCTGGGTTCGGTGCATGTCTAGATATGCCATACAATTCGTGGTACTCTAACTGCAAAAATAAATATTCAATACAGTTCCGTAGCAGGGTTTAAAATAAAGAGTGCTTGTCTATCGTATACAGATCAAAACTTTTCGTCCTCCGCGGTGTAGTAGTCATCATGCTAGCCTCCAGTTCCCGTGGTCGCGGATTCAAACTCGGCGGAGGACGATGGACTTTTTCGGGTGTAAGGGAAGGGAAGTAAAGCCGGTGGTCCCGTGTCGTAGATTTACGGCACGTAAAAGAACCTCAGGCCTGATAAAGAGGCATCTGAGCAAAATTACCGATCTTTCACGCCCAATATAGAATGGAACGCTAAGCACCACAGTAGTTAAAGAGTGTCCATAAATAAAACTCAATTTTAGATCAAAACCTACTCAATATAGTATCCTGGATCCTGACCAACATGGTTTTAGATCAGGTAAAACTACTACTGCTATTTATTCTGTATTCAGAGAGATTTTGCTCTCTTTTGATTCTAGTGAATGCCCTGTTGGAATTTTTTGTGATCTTAGTAGAGCGTTTGATTGCGTTAATCATGATTTGCTGCTTGCTAAATTGGAATATTACGGTATACGTGGTGTTGTTTTAACCTGATTTACTTCTTATTTGAAAAATAGAATTCAATATGTTCAGATTAACCACATAGCTGATTCCTTTAGAAATGTTTATAATTCTATTATTGTTGATGTTGATATTGGTGTTCCTCAGTGTTCCATTCTTGGTCCGGTGTTATTTCTGCTGTTGAATGATTTACCTGGTCAACTGAAAGATTATTTTTTTAACAATGTATGCTGATACCACTGTGATTGTTAAAGATTGCAATATGACAGATTTGTAAGTGAAATGCAATGAATTACTTAGGGATCTCAAAACCTGGTTTAATAATTTGCTTTATCTGAATGTTATTAAAACAGGTTTTGTTCATTTCCATATGTATCAAAAAAGGAATCTTGAGCAATTAAGTATTAATATATTTGGTCAGAATCCTTTCTGTCTTCAGCATACTAAATTTTTAGGAATTTATTTTTGATGATCATCTATCTTGGCAACCCCATTGTACTGAATTAATTAAAAAATTAAATGTTTGTTCTTACCAATTACGGGTTTTGAGATCCTGCCTTAATGTTAAGGCTGTACTCTTGTTTTATTTTGCACGTGTTGAATCTCGGTTGGAATATGGTGTTTGTTTTGGGGGGTCAGGATCCATGATGCAGCAGGTTTTTATTGCCCAAAAGCGCATAGTACGATGTATTGCTGGCATTGATAGTAGGGTATCCTGTAAGGATTATTTTATTAGTTTTAATATATTGAATGTCTACGGATTATATATTTTTAAATTAATGGAGTTGATATTTATTAACAGAGATTACTTGTTTAGAAATGTCGATGTTCACGTATAAAACGTAATTTTAACATTCCAGTGCATCACTCGACGAATATTTAATAGATCTCCTATGGTCTATGGTATGAAATTGTTTAATTCCTTGCCTGTTGATATTAAATCTACAACTAATTTTAAGTATTTTAGAAGTAATCTTAAGAAAATTTTAATTCAAATGTGCCCTTATGATTTGCATGAACCTAATTTTAAGTTGTAATTTATGACTTGTCTTATGGCTTACTAGTTCTACAAGATAAAATAAATATCTATCTATCTAATTAAGGACCGTGTCGCTACTGTTTATTAATTTTGACACTCAGAAATATTTTAATATAAACATAGTTTTATGAAAATGTCATTTTTCTCTGGATTTCATAAGATGTATATACTGGATGCTTGATATTTTTATGGAGAGTAGGTCTTTTCAAAAAGGCTACGTAACACTATTAGCTAAATGATTGTTTCCTACACAAAAAGGCTGGTAAGAGTTTTGTAGCTCTATGGATATAGGTAGTCTCGAACTGCTACCAGCAACACTTCTTCTCCAAGCAGAACGTAAGGAGCAGCACCTGACTTGCTGGACACTATCAAAGGGATCAATAACGGTGAATGTCTCGGCGGTAGCTGCTGGACCTTAAACTTTGCCCAATAGATTTAACCTCGACAGCACAATATTTACGAGTCAAAACAAGCACGATATTTTATCCACGTGTTATGGTAAACAGTTTATCGGGATAGCTTATCTTTTGAACTTTCCGTTCATGCTGTCCTGGTTAGCGCTGAATGCTAGTAACCTAACCCACCTATGTTTTCCTTATTTTACTGCACGTATGAACATGGACTGTATTAAATCCTCTTACTTTGATATATTTATTCTTGCAGATATTATACATTTTGATTGTAGAATTTTATCACTTAAATCTTTACTTCCTGTTTATCTGTTAATATTTACTTACAATTTAATTCATTCAACAGCTAATTATGAGCTGCAAGATTCCCCGCACCAATGTTTCACTTACCGCACTTGTATCGCAATATACTATTACATAACTCTCGAACGAATAAAGGAAAAGTTTTGAAACCGCCTTTAACGTCGGTTTTCTTTTCGTTTCCTTCCCTTAGGAGTTTCAGCCAGGCTATGACATTCCCATATGCTGATTAAACATTGGAGTATCTCCTAAGAGCTAAATTAGTTTCTGCAAAGTAATAAATGACAAAATAGCTCTTAGAACCGTCGAACATAAGGTTATCTGAGGAATATCACTTTTAACTGCAACTGCACTCTCTTTCACAAAGCTTATTTTTACAAAATGTTCATAATTAATAGAGATCGGTTTAATAAGAACTATACATTGAAACTGGAAATATATGAATACAATAAAAAGACCGCCACGATTATTTTCTCTGCCATGGGAAATCCCCATGTATACTTATCTATTAAAGTACTCATAAAAAGTTATTTTTCTACGTTAACTTATCTACAATAAATCGTTTCGTAGTAATAATTTCAAACTAAACCACGTCGTCTTAATGACATACAACATGCAAAACAGGCTGGCCCCGTAGCTCAGTCGGTAGAGCAGCTGCCTGTTGTGCTAGGGGTTCTAGGTTCGATTCCCGGCTGGGTGATGGGAATGTTTCTCTAGCAAAGATTATTCCTTATCCTCCCCAGAGTCTGGAAGTATGAATGAGAGTGTGAACAAGCGTCTGATCTAATGACTAAAAAACCAAAAGTGCAAGAAACCCAACGACAAGAGTTACACGAGTTAACAGCATTGCCAATAGGCAATAAGTTCCAAAGGAAAGGCCGCCGATAAGACCATGCAGTTAAAGGCGGGGTATAAATGGAACTAAAAAAAAACATGAAGAACGACCTTCAGTTGTAAAAGGCTTAGAGCATTTGATATAAAGAAAAATAATAAAAGAACAAAAAGAAAAGAATGTGCAACCAGATGACGCACTTAATATTGGAAAGTGTAAGAATATTACGTGGAATATCTCGAAAATATTGTTATTCCGAGAACGAAAATAGTTAACACATACTGTATGTTTTAATGAGTTATGCATTTTCCTTATGCTAAGTTTTTTTACTATGGCTTCCTATTTAAATCTGAATGAATGGAACTTCACTGGTATTCATATATCATTCAAGATAAATACATTTTACTCCTCATATTAATATCTCAAACAGTCTAACCGAAAACTCTGTGGCCATTTTAGAAAAACACAACGAAAATGCTTCCATTAAAGAATAGTTTAGGGTAGGGAGTTTAGGGATTTTGTAAAAATTTGTGTGTTTCATCCTTGTAAATTAATTTAAATACGAAGCTTAGTATTAATATGATTTCCCCTTTGGCGTTATGCAGATCTATTTCTCTCTCTCTCTCAGCCTCTCTCTCTCTATTTTAAAGCCCTTTTTCTGCATCACAGGACCTCAAAACAAGTGCATCCGGTGAAATCTTTTGAGCAAAAATACTAGGTACACTTCCTCTACCTAGAAAAACAGTAAAGAAAGACAAAAATTAAAACAGTTTGAGTTCCTACTTGATCTATAACAACCGAGTTGGGAAGTTGAATCGTGCTAGAAAAATCCAGTGCCACATAATTAGATGATCAGGTTTAATTTGGATACGGGCATCTCGTCGTGGTAACTTAAGGGTTCGAGTCCCAGCTGTAACACTGAATTTCTCATAGTCTGATTTAGCTTAGCGTCTACACACGGCTAGCGTGAAAGAACAAGTACCAAACAATACCCTGGTTGTTTCGCGAAAGTTATACTCCACTGTATGACAACAGAGGCATGGATTTGTTACTTCTTACACGAATTATTACACTATTTAAAACACCTTAGACATTGAGGCGAATTTTGAAAGACATGCTTCTATGGCTGATAACAAAACATTCGTTTTCCAGGATTTCTTCTATTTTTTCATTGCCTAGATATTCTTCATCATCACACCTAGACGCTTAGTAGAGGTCATTAAGGTACGTACTTGTGAACGGGAGGTCCGCGGTTCAAATCCCACCAGGACCGTCCTCCTTGACTGAGGGTTTTTCTTTCAGGTTTCCTTCAGCGCGCATAACTGACAAATGCCGGGGAGAAACCTTAAACTCAGGTCTGGAACGCTTCCTTTTGAAATTTCCTTTCCCAGATTACTTATTTCATTTCACGCAACACAAGTGTCATCATTATCTGTGGTACCGTCGTAGTAAGAACGGGTATTAAACACTATTCAAGAAATCATCTCGGGTCATTGAGCAACAGTACTTAAAAACCTAATGTGTATACTGGCGTGCATAAAATGTGGTCCTTAATGGAATGGAGCTGTTTATGTTTGTACTGACAAAATCTAGCCCCACCTCATACCAGCGTGACCATCTGTTTTTCGAGAATAATTATAACCACTGGGTTGGGAGGGTACTTTACCTTCCCCAAAGTGTGTCCGAGTTTCGAAGGGTAACATTACAACTTAAATCTTATATTTTCATGTTACACTACCGTTTTTTTAATGCCGTTTAGTAGCGACAACAGCTATAATTTTCGTCTCCATGAAAGCTCTCACATATGTAAATGTCGTCATTGGTTAGTTTGTATGTCCATGAATTGTTTTTCAGGCCATTCATATAGAGAACTGATACTGAATGGATGGAGTCAAAAATAGGTTATCTGAAAGAAAAACACTATTGCGATCTAGGGGAATGGGCCACTTTTTATGCATGAAGTACTTGGTTGAGCAAGTTTTGGGCATTCATATCAACCCCGCCTGATAGCCAGCATCTGGATAACGAAAGCAAGCTCCCTCCTAAACCCCTGGAAAATTTGCTAGCTGTGTAAACAAAGGAGCGATTATTCTTTGCAGAACAGGATGCTAAACTAATAAACGCGCAGTTAAGATAACTGCAGTAACCGTAAATCTTTGTTACACTTGATAAACGTTGCGTTGGTCTGTACAAAATGTTGCAACTTGTTCAGGATAAAAGCAATACATTTAATCTAACGTTGTTATAGGAGGGAAGGCTCGCTGCGTAGCTTAATTAGTTTATTTTTAATTGTTGCAGTATCTTTTATGTATTCATCACTGTAAATTCTTTAATACGAATCTCTTTAGAACTTTATATATACCCTTAATTAGCCCGATATACCGCTTTGTGTAAACTTTGTTTTGTTCCGCTGTTGGATCGGAATAAATCAACAATTTCCCAATTAGGGCGTGCAGTTTCCATCAGTCATAGTCTACATCTCTAATTTCGATTTTCCAAGAGAAGCAAATGCCCCCTTTGGACACTTCATACAATTTACAAACAAAACAGCCCTACATTTGGAATTAATTGTTCTTCGACACAAGCCGTGTGTTGGTCAAGGTTTGAAAGGTAGAATAAGATGACTGAAAAATTCAATGACATAGCCGGCATTTCAACCACAGACCTCCTGGTCTAATTCCATTAATTCACCTAATAGTGCTCGAAATTATGAACTTCGGGACTTAAAAGTATCTACAACATTGTAGGTTGCCATTGGGGTATGTCATCTCAACACAATTTGAAATCTCCTTATGGTTTACCGGGGAAAATGCGAATCAGTTGGGAAATTTAATGTCGTACCAGCATGTTGCCATGGTAGCTCAATGGCTAGAGCAACCGGACGGAGACTGGGAGATCCGTGGTGCAAATCCCGGCCAGTGGCATTGCATTTTTTTCAGCCACTTGATTCTACCTTTCCAGCCCCACATTTATTTCTTTTAAAAAATGTGTTAAACAGCACACACAGATACAATACCATTCCTAGTACTCCCAATACCTATACAGTACGATTATTGCCAGCCTTTCAGAAACGTCTATGAAATTTACGACGGGAATATCAGTGATTTAATAAGGAGAAAAAGGCAAATAAACAATAAACATCACTTGACCGTTCTGTAAAAAGGTAATAATTTGCTACTAATTTTCTAACGAAAGGCAGACAAAGGATAGAAAGAGGACATAGTTAATAACCTTAAAAGTAAACGCAAGCTCCTTTACGTGCTTTTCTCGGCTGCTTCCTGTTTCCAAAATATATCGTCTTTCTTTTTGCTCTTCTTTACCTCTCAATTTATTTTGCAGATTTCTTGGCCTTAGAGGACATGAACACTCGCACCGGAACAAAATTTTTACAAATACTATGAAAATCCTAGAGGTTGCCAACTTAAGTAACGATGTTGCAAAACGTTGTAAATAAACTCGTCACCTTCTATAGATAATGGGTTTTTAAAATATTACAACCTTGAGACAGTATTTAACACTTAAATAATTTCAGTCTAATTATATAAGATGTAATTTCAATAACAGCCCGCCTTAAAGCAATATGTGTGTGTAACAATATATAAAAAGTGTATATTACAGTCATTGTATATGTTTATATTATTGTATACATGTTCAATAATGTTATGTGAATGTATTACGTAATTTAATAATGTAGGAGCTGTGAAAAATAGGTCAAAAGTTGCTAACAATGACGTAACAATGAGGTAACCGTGAGGCAATAATGAATTAGAAACTAATAATGTGATGTGTGCGAATACGTCTCTTTGGTCACCTAGATTCGAGATGGGGGTTGTAGTTTAGGTGGGGATTAGCCGTTTAGGTGGGGGTAGGTTATTTGGCGTCCCCCACGCTTTTTGTAGCGTGGCTTGGGGCTGAGAGTCAGTGAGTAGAAGTCAACCAGACCAGACGTGTGTTCGCTCTCTCCATTCAGGAATGCATGGCGGTTGCGGCGATCACCTCCTCATCCGTTGCTGTAGCTTACCTTGATGCTTCTCCCGTTGCTTCCAGAAGTTCTCAGCGTGTTGGTTCTTCAATTTATCCTCGGCTAGCTGCAGTAATTTTCCTTAAATTATATGGGAGCATGGACTTATCCTCGGTAAAGGAAAACGTAGATCTCGGGTGGTGATATAGGAAGACATAGAGTTGCTTTGTTTATGAAAAGATGACACTGCCGTTTCTTTTTATTTAATTAACACTCGTAGTATACAAAACTGGTATTGCCGCTGTAAAATACTGTCCACTGCTGTTAAACTATGGCGTGGATATGGCACGAAATATAACTATTCTTATTGTCGCTTTCAGAGTAGCGGATCTTAGGTGTGTTGCTAAAACTATTTTGATTCCCTGTTTTGGCGCGATATCTCACACATTCTGCAGCATCTCTCCCTGACCACACATTACGAAAACTCTCGAATAAAATGCAATACTAAGCTGACATGACAAATTTGACTTGATTCCCTTTTTGGCGCGATATTTCACACATCCTGCAGCATCTCTCCCTAACCACACATGACATAAACTGTCCCGAATTTTCCCCAAACAGATCCATTTATAGTCTCAGGCTTCTGAGGCTGCTTCCTTTCCTATTGGTCCATTTTTAGCGCGACTCGACGCGTCTAACTATTTCGAATAAACTTTCAGGGATCTCATTGGTCCAATTTTAATATAAATCGCGGCTTTTCCTACATGTACCGTTGGATTGTCCTTCTCACTCACTTGGTCACGGCGAATTATCAAATAATGGGACAAAGGCTCTACACCCTCGCTGTAGGAATAATAGCACTGCGACCGAAGAGAGGTAATAAAACTAGGTTTTCTGCCTTCGAAAGCACTATTCCTGTAGCTAAAACTTTCCATCGTGGACAGTATTTTAACATAGCGCTTAAATTATTTACATTAAACCATTTATAACTCTACAAATATTAATAACCTAGATAGATACATAATGTTAAATCACCCTTCTTAAAATATACAAGCAGTATTGAGAAAAAGATATTTACATAGTACGATTTAACATCAATAAAAGTTAATTAATAAATTGTCTAGAATTACTGTTTTCGGGCCCGGCCTAGAGTTGCCGTTTCAAATTGCCCTGTTCTGGAAAAGAATAAATTTTTCAGCACTTGATACAATTTTCTTTTCCAGAATAATTCCTCTGATTATGGCCTTTGTAGGTTTGTTTTGTTGACAGAGACCCTTCGCTATACCTGTTCCTTTTACAAGGGTTCTGCCACACCAGTGGTGTTTATATTTGGGTCATTCACTCTACATTTGTTATGGTTGATCCCCTCTCACCATTTAAAAACAGGTTTCCGAGAGACATTCTTACACAATACATTTCGCGCACACGAATAACTTGTAACGCAAACAAATACTCTAATACCCAAATTAAGTTCTAAAATTAAGTCTATTTACATATATATTGGTACATAATTATTATGCCTTTATTTATTTCTTTACATCCTTATTTATCGGGTGTATTACCTTTACTATTTGTTCATAGGGTTGCTACCTCATTTCGAGTAAAACTAACCTGATTCTTTTCATTACATTCTTCACCCTTCTCATTCTCTAAAAATTTGTATGGTTTGAGCAACTGTTTATGATATCTCCCTACGATCTTGGAATTCTTTATTTCTTGTAACTCAAATGTATCCGAGCCAAAAATGTTAATCACCCGGTATGGACCTTTAAATAAATTTTCCTTTCTTTGATACCTCTTTTTTTTTTATAATTGATAAAACTAATTTATATGTTTAAAGAAAACTGTCAGCATATTGCTAGCATACCAACCAATTAATAATTTACAAATATTTCTAAATATCAAAAAAAAATAATAAATATTCTTACAATAAAAGCTGTTTCAACCTTAAGACAAACTTATTCAAACAGAAAGAAACTGAAACATATTAATGGCAAAGGTGTTTCTTGTTCTTCTTCACTATCACTAATGATCATTTAATACTCAAGTCTCTTTAGTAATGCAAAAAAAATGTTCTGCACAACTGCTTAAGATAATTCATTAATTCACATGTGAAAGCTCTCCTTTCCAGGCACTGTAGAGTCAGGATCAATGATATTCTGTCTTTTTTTTTTTTATACCCATACTAATTCTCCAAGTTCGATCAACCATTTCTTTCGCTTCCTGGTTTTAAATTCCTGCTTTCTTTTCTGCGCCCTCTTTGACATTCTTTCAAAAGCTTTCTTTGACGTCTCTTTTCCCGTTAGTGTTTTCGGATCTTTAGTTTCTAGTATCTGTAGTAGTTTCCCTTCAAGTGTTTCTATCAACTTCCCCTTAATCAGCTCAACTAATTTCCCCTCTAAACTCTTATTTTGTTCACCTAAGTTTCTTTCTGAGTCCTTACTCTGCTTACTTAATTTCCCTTCGAAATCCTTTTTCTGTTCACTCAGTTTTCTTTCTAAATCCTTACTTTGCTTACTTACGATTCTTTCTAAGTCCATATTATGCTCATTTGATTTCCCTTCTACATTCTTATCTTGTTCACTTACGATTCTTTCTAAGTCTTTACTCTGCTCATTTGCGATTCTTTCTAAGTCCTTATTATGCTCATTTGATTTCCCTTCTAGATTCTTATCTGGTTGACTTACGATTCTTTCTAAGTCCTTATTCTGCTTACTTATGATTCTTTCTAAGTCCTTATTATGCCCATTTGATTCCCTTTCTAAATTCTTATCTTGTTCACTTACGATTTTTTCTACTTCTTTACTCTGCTTCCTTACTTCCCCTTCTAAATTCTTATCTTGTTCCCTTACGACTCTTTCTAGATTCTTACCATGTTCACTTACGATTCTTTCTAAGTTCTTACTATGTTCACTTAAGATCTTACCCCGTTCCTTTATGTCCTTACCCATCTCGTCTATCTTTGTGCTCAAATGTTGAAGCAATATTAGCAGCTGGTTTTGACCTGCGTCAATGACCTGCTTAATCGGTGGTCTCCTTTCCAGCCTAGCTTCTCCCTTTGCTTTACCCATATTTTCTCCTTCTGGTGTTTCGCTGACAATAGCCTCCCTATTCAGTTCTTTCAAATCTTCCCTTGACCTACTCATGGTTCCGTTAGCAAGTTCTACCTCCCTAGTAATGACTTTACCCCCTCTCAATAACATGTGTTCACAAAACTGAGTCACTACTCTGCATGCCTTTTTGTTTGTTTTTGAATAAATGTTCTAACCTGTATTTTTTTCAATGTTAACTGATGCGTTCCGGGTTCGACTCCTGGTGAAGTTCTAGAAGCGATGTTCTCAGCTGTTTTGTTGTCCCACGTAGGTAGACTAGAAGTTCGCGTTGTAATTTTGTTCTGCTGTGCCCCTTTCCTCTGAAGATCCTTCGTCCGTTCGTTGTTTCCTAGTCCTCCGTTTGTGTCGTTCTTCCCTTCGAGCTCCACGTTATGGCGCCAGTTTGCGGCGATCACCTCCTCATCCGTTGCTGTAGCTTACCTTGATGCTTCTCCCGTTGCTTCCAGAAGTTCTCAGCGTGTTGGTTCTTCAATTTATCCTCGGCTAGCTGCAGTAATTTTCCTTAAATTATATGGGAGCATGGACTTATCCTCGGTAAAGGAAAACGTAGATCTCGGGTGGTGATATAGGAAGACATAGAGTTGCTTTGTTTATGAAAAGATGACACTGCCGTTTCTTTTTATTTAATTAACACTCGTAGTATACAAAACTGGTATTGCCGCTGTAAAATACTGTCCACTGCTGTTAAACTATGGCGTGGATATGGCACGAAATATAACTATTCTTATTGTCGCTTTCAGAGTAGCGGATCTTAGGTGTGTTGCTAAAACTATTTTGATTCCCTGTTTTGGCGCGATATCTCACACATTCTGCAGCATCTCTCCCTGACCACACATTACGAAAACTCTCGAATAAAATGCAATACTAAGCTGACATGACAAATTTGACTTGATTCCCTTTTTGGCGCGATATTTCACACATCCTGCAGCATCTCTCCCTAACCACACATGACATAAACTGTCCCGAATTTTCCCCAAACAGATCCATTTATAGTCTCAGGCTTCTGAGGCTGCTTCCTTTCCTATTGGTCCATTTTTAGCGCGACTCGACGCGTCTAACTATTTCGAATAAACTTTCAGGGATCTCATTGGTCCAATTTTAATATAAATCGCGGCTTTTCCTACATGTACCGTTGGATTGTCCTTCTCACTCACTTGGTCACGGCGAATTATCAAATAATGGGACAAAGGCTCTACACCCTCGCTGTAGGAATAATAGCACTGCGACCGAAGAGAGGTAATAAAACTAGGTTTTCTGCCTTCGAAAGCACTATTCCTGTAGCTAAAACTTTCCATCGTGGACAGTATTTTAACATAGCGCTTAAATTATTTACATTAAACCATTTATAACTCTACAAATATTAATAACCTAGATAGATACATAATGTTAAATCACCCTTCTTAAAATATACAAGCAGTATTGAGAAAAAGATATTTACATAGTACGATTTAACATCAATAAAAGTTAATTAATAAATTGTCTAGAATTACTGTTTTCGGGCCCGGCCTAGAGTTGCCGTTTCACGGTCTCGGCGGACAGGCATGGAACTAAGGAGATGGGTATGTAGTGAGTTTTATCTAATAAACACTGTGCCATCCAGATCTTTATAGTCTTATTTATGATAGTGTAAAGCTTCTTCTACCTATTTTGAGCCATGTAAATGTCCTTTTGCCAGTTTTTAATAATATTTCTGCACTTTCACTTTAGCTGCGTCCCTAGTCGTAGCCTCGCCTTGTTTAAATTATTAAAATTTGTTAACTACCTGATACCTCTCTAGCGAGTGCTCTGCCCCTTGAGCGTGTTTGATTGGAGGCTACGACAATAATACTGCTGGTGATTCTTGGAAGCAATAATGTAATTTTAGAGACAGTTTATAAAATAGCCAATCAACAACCAGAAAGAAGCTTAAGTTAAATGAAAGTATTCTATTGGACTAGGATTAGCCAATCAGAAACTGAAATATAGCAAAATTTTCAATTTCAGAGTTCAGTTGCTTGTAGACAGTGCTCTTAACTGGACGCATTAGTTGTAGACAGCGTTTCTAACCGGACGCGAGACACGTCCTCGAGAAATTTAATACGTATTTTGTGTGAGACGAAAATAGTTTTACGTGTTAAAAATTGCAAGTAATTAATAAAACAATCTCAAGCTCTCGCTATATTACTGAACTGTTATTTAAGCATTAATAAAAGGAGTGAAGTAAAATTATAATCTGTGTAAGTCTACATTCTCCAGTCGCATCACAGCCCTGCTAAGACATCCATGTCTCTAATAACAATACTGACGCAGCCAAGGCAAACATAAATATATAATATTTAAAGAAACAGTCAAATTACAAAGTTAATATTTTTTAAATTTTGGGACGAAGGCTACCGGGTACCATACGTGCGTTTGCAACGAATTTCAGGTTCAGCTCCCCGACAGTTGAACTACAATACATCTTCTACAAACTGACTTTCCATACGTAGCAGCAACAAACCGTCATCTCAAGCTTCAGAATTACTCCCATCCCTTGAATTTAACGCAATCTTTTGTCACTAAACTGGTCCCACTAACCATGATAACAAGTAATTAACTACAAAACCCCGCTTGGTATTTTAAAATATTTTCCTCGATTCTTCAATTCTATTATAATACGCCTTAGATTGGATATCGTCACCAACAACATAACGAGGAGGTTACTGATGTAATGGAATACAGCGAAACAGTGGAAGTACTGATAGTGCTTACACCACGCAACAGAGTTCTCTCCATATCACCGATACTAATGTGTGTAGTGTGTGTGGTTTTTTATCCTAAGACTCAAGAATGAGTAATTTGGTTTATGCAAGCGTTCTAGGTCTCAGTATCTGAAATACTTTTTCCCAAAGAAGCGCACAAACAAAACTCTAATTATTTCGCTTATTATCAAGATTTATGAAACACTGGTATATATAAGTTTATTAACATAATTTTTCTACAACTTTTGTAAAATGCCGTTAAGATAAACATTTATGGAGTTAAATTCATTTAAGGTCACCTATGTCTGGTAAAAGTAGAGAACAGAGAAATAAGCCTTCATTTGTTTTCTTTTTTTCTTGAAGTTTAGTGGAAGTTTCTTACCAGAATTTGAAAGAAGACGATGGAATATCCTCATTTTAAAAAAAATCAGCTCCTAGATAGAATTTTATAGATGTTCTACAAAACAAGAATTACAATATTCCTAAATTTCCAATTACTCAGCTTAGCTTTATTCCATAGGTTTATTGAGTATTAACTGAATAAGCAGATTATGCAAAAACCCATATATCTATCTGCAAAAGTAAAATGTCCACGGAAAAAAATATACGCAGCCCTTCAGGTCATTTTTTTCATTAGGTTTTAGCTTTAATGGAAATTAATAAAGAGGGGTTATGTAGCTGTTTTGTAAAACAGTGTCATATGTCAACTATTAGTATTGGATTCTTTGTCTATTGCACTTTATGTTCACCAAATTCCAAGAAAAAAAACAGTGCCGCGTAGGATTGATTTTGAATACGTCAGATTAACAAATGTATATTGTTTTAAAGGAGAAGCAGAGAGAGGAAGGAGGAGAAAGAGAGATGGGGAGAAAGACGCTTCTCAAAGTCAACAGGGCATGAGCTAAGCTGCTAATCATAGATAATCTGCAACCCAAAACATTATTAAATTTTAATAATAGGATTTTCTTTATATATTATTGTTCGACGGTAAATCAGAAACTAAGTTTCTTCAATGTTTTTAAAATAGGTTAATGTGTTGCATAGTTTAACTAGTGGAACATCAATAGTTATTTTAGATGTAAAACTATTACATAGAACTTAATATGTGAACACGTAAATTAAACAAGCGAGCAGTGGCGATGTACGTTGTACGTTTTATGGTATTTTGAATCATAAAATTTAAAAACAGAATAATTTAACTTCGCTTGTGCTTTGAATAGTAACAAAAAAAAACAGTTATGTCCTCCTGTAGCGTAATTTAGGCTCTTTGGGTTGGCAACAAAAAGTTGAAAACAAATCACTGTAGATAACAGTTCAAAATACCAGAAAACGTTTATGGGAAACCAAATTGTTTACTATTAAGTTGAATCGAGATGTGTTATTATTTTCAAGAAACGGATATTTATTTAATCCCTGTCGAATCTTTGCAAGAAGCTAAAGAGGCAGCAGCAAACTTACAACTGAAAAATCCCGTGTTCGCTACATAAGGGGTTCTTCACTTTTAATTTAGGTTCATTGATAGTTCGGGATCGGCCTACGGCCTTCGTATCGCAAACATTTCTAGTCGCAAATAAAACCACTTTTAGCGCAAGTTTGTGAAATATTAATAAAATAATATTATATTGATCCTTGAAACTAGGAGAAACCACGTTTAGAATTAGATCAACTCACGTGTATAGCCAGATTCTTGAAACAAGAAAAAAGACCTTAAAAACGAGATCAGTCAGATGTTTTGATCTAGCAGTCATTTTCAGTGAAATTATTACTTTCTCTACTACGTATAGTAAGTAGGGGAAGAAATGTATTCCACCCAAAAATTCGATACCGAGATTTCACCGGAAATGTATGTTTTGAGACCCCCCTGAATCCAAAAAGAACATTTTTGGAAATATGTCCGTGTGTGCGTGCCTGTGTGTGTCCCTGTCTGTGAACAGCATAACTCAGAAACGAACTGTCGGATAAACACCAAACTTGATATTTAGGTTCAGTATCTTCCAGAGATGCGATACGAAGGTTTTCAACAAAAATCATCCCACTGCAGATTTCCCTATACATGGAACATTTTTCGAAACTTTTAATTTTCTCAAAAATGGCTCTAACGATTTTGATTAAAATATCATATGTTTAAGATATTTTCATGACGAATGAAATGTATATCTCGAATTTTCTGGAAATGTCTCTAAAAGTATTCTTCATTGTGAACGACTTTTGCATAACTGGTAAACCATAAGAGATAGACAAAATTTTATACACAAAAATGTAGTTCGCGTTAAAATACACAATTTATGTCATATACATTTTTTGTTGTTGAGTGAACCATTTTCGAGATATTGCTTGTTATTCCCTTAAATTTTCCAATACTTATAATTTTTCTCAAATGGGAATTCGTTATTCATTTTTTATGTCCTGGAAATGCAAAGAGAATGGAATACTCCACATAGCAACCAGCTCTTAAAATATTTGACTAGCGCTTAAAGCCTACCAATTCCCCTTGCATCTACAAGAAAATGAACAATAAGATTAACATCTCGATATCTCGATTAACATGAATCATATGAAGAATAAGCATCTGCAAAAATAGTTTGTACAAGAGTAGAGAAAGTCATGTGAGTGTAACACATCATATTTTTGGAAACATATCCGTGTGTGTCTGTGAATAACTCAGAAACCTAGTAGTAGTAGAGTAATAGTGGTAGTAGTAGTAGTAGTAGTAGAGTAATAGTGGTAGTAGTAGTTGTAGTAGGAGTAGTAAGTTGTGGATGGTAGCAGTAGAGGTGGAGATGGTAGATTTGGGGGTGATGCTGATTAGCAGTAAAAATAGGAATGGTAGTGGTAGTAGTAGTAGTAGTAGAAGGTTGAGGTGGTAGTAGTAGAGTAATAGTAGTAGTAGTAGTAGTAGTAGTAGGTTGTGGATGGTAGTAGTAGAGTAATAGTGGAAGTAGATTGGGGATGGTAGTAGTAGAGTAATAGTGGTAATAGTAATAGTAGTAGTAGGTTGGGGATGGTAGTAGTAGAGTAATAGTGGTAGTGGTAATAGTAGTAGTAGGTTGGGGATGGTAGTAGTAGAGTAATAGTGGTATTAGTTGTAATCGTTTCGGGATGGTAGTAGTAGAGTAATAGTTGTAGTAGAAGTAGTAGTAGTAGTAGTAGTAGTAGTAGTAGTAGTGGTAGTACTAGTTTGGGGATGGTAGTAGTAGAGTAATAGTGGTAGTGGTGGTAGTAGTAGGTTGGGGATGGTAGTAGTAGAGTAGTAGTGGTAGTAGTAGTAGTAGTAGTAGTAGAAGTAGGTTGGGGATAGTAGTAGAGTAATAGTAGTAGTGGTAGTAGGTTGGGGATGGTAGTAGTAGATTAATAGTGGTAGTGGTAGTAGTAGCAGTTTGGGAATGGTAGTAGTAGAGTAATACTGATAGTGGTAGTAGTAGTAGTAGTAGTAGTAGTAATAGGTTGGGGATAGTAGTAGTAGAGTAATAGTGGTAGTAGTAGTAGTAGCAGTAGTAGGTTGGGGATGGAAGTAGTAGAGCAATAGTGGTAGTAGTAGTAGTAGTAGTAGTAGTAGTAGTAGTAGTAGTAGTAGTAGTAGTAGTAGTAGTAGGTTGGGGATGGTAGTAGTAGAGTAATAGTGGTGGTAGTAGTAATAGTAGTGGTAGGTTGGGATGGTAGTAGTAGATTAATACTGGTGGTAGTAGTAATAGTAGTAGTAGGTTGGGGATGGTAGTAGTAGAGTAATAGTGGTGGTAGTAGTAATAGTAGTGGTAGGTTGGGGATGGTAGTAGTAGAGTAGTAGTGGTAGTAGTAATAGTAGTGGTAGGTTGGGGATGGTAGTAGTAGAGTAATAGTGGTAGTGGTAGTGGTAGTGGTAGTAGTAGTAGTAGTAGTATTAGTAGTAGTAGTTGTAGTAGTGGTGGTGGTAGGTTGGGTTGGTAGTAGTAGTAGGTTGGGGTGTTAGTGGTAGTAGTAGTAGTAGTAGTAGTAGTAGTAGTAGTAGTAGTAGTAGTAGTAGTAGTAGTAGTAGTAGTAGTAGTAGTAGTAGTAGTAGTAGTGGTAGGTTGGTGTGGTAGTAGTAGTAGTAGAGTTGGAGATGGTAAATTTTGGGGTGATGGTAATTAGTAGTAGTAATAGGAATGGTAGTGGTGGTTGTGATGGTGGTGGTGATTGTAGTAGAGGAAGTAGGTATTTGCAGTAAAGGGAAGAGAGCGACTGTGACATCGTCAGTTATTATTGTAACTTGCTTGCACCTAAATCTTTACACTTTACTGGTTCAGTCGGCAACTTATAAACTTACATACACGGAGAAATGCTGTTAAACATCGTCTGCAAATAAAAATACCATAGAATATGCAACAATGTTTTATGTGTATGGAATTTAATTTTCTGTCATATTACCCAAGGCATGTCATCATGTATAATTTAGGATCTGAATTCTTTGACGGGTTGTCCTGTTTATTGAACAACTTTGTCCTTCTTTTCGTTGTAACTGGAAAATTGTCTGCCCCAAATATATTTTTTGAATATACGTAAGCAAATGGAACACCGAAGCGGCTAAATTGGGTTGTATGTGTCACATTTGTTTATGCTCAACTCCGTTTGTGTTATTTTCGTACTATATTTACTGACTGAATTTGAAACTTTTGGACTATATTTTTTGCATTTAAAATATTTGACAATCTAGAAATACATTCTTAAATTGACGGTCTGCTCACTTGTGTAATCTATAGCTTGTTTCAACCTTAAAAGACACAATGGAGGTAAATGGGCTATCTTTGTCTCTATCTAACGCATCTAACTAGTTTTGTTCTTTTCTACTCTCACGTTGTTGCCAAATTGTTAATAACATGAGGTACATATTTAATTGTTATAAATTTCAGTTTAGAACACATTACTCTATGCAGAATATTTTTTTCTGTCTGACTATAACAATTTATACCTTTACAGATTTCTGTGAGCACAAATTTGTAAAAAACAGGTGGTTTTCAGTAAAAGTCCGATATTTGCTATTTCCATCATTATGGCGCAGTAATAATAAACTAAACGGTAGAACGCAACGATAATTTTTATTACATATAATAAATCAGAGTGATGACATCTGCCAAGTTTGAATTCCCTATCTTTAATTATGTGAGTTATAATTTTTTAAATTAAATATTTTTGGAAAATGATATACCTCTGCAGTAGAAAAGTTAGCTAGGGAGTAACGTTTTCGTTATCGCAGTTACAATGGGGCCAAGCGAGAGAGAATGTTCAGGATGGTTAGAGAAAGTTTGTAAAAGAAGCTGGAATCCTTTAACTTTTTGCATCCATTGTATATGACAAATAAGTCATCCATCCTTCTGCCACCAGGAGCGTGGCAGAAGGCTGTAAAGTTTAACATCAGTTGTAAGGTACTATGTAGGTTTATAGCATGTGGAACACCTGAAGTGATTTTTAGGATATTCAACACTTTAGGTAAATATGTATATTGATGAAGGGTAAAACTAAGAAGAGACAAAATGTTGGCAAACTATGAACGAACGCAAATTAATAATGAATGTGTTAGATTATTCTAGTAAAATGAGTGTTAGTAAGGCAGTAAAAGAAACAACTAAGGATACCGGGTGTTCAGAAATAGCAGTATACAGGATAAAAAGGGAACCAATGATGATGATGATGATATGCGGTTTAAGGGCGCTAAACTGCTGCGGTCATCAGCGCCCTTACAATGTGTAAAATATAAGGTCAAAATATAAAAGACAGGTAAAAAACCGCATAATTAAAAAACGGGACACAAACCCGCGATGTCAAAAAAGTTAAAAATAACAATAGAATAACAACAATAATAACAATAAAACAATAACAATAATAACAATAACAAGAATAACAATAAATATATCTGAAAAACCAACACACTAAAATCATGGTCACTAAAAGAATAAAACGTGTCAAGAACTGTAGAATGCAAGGAACATGAGCGCCTTATGTCAGGGGAGAAGGGCCCCATTAAAACTAACAATATAAAATCAAACAGCTAAAAGGCGCTCAGCGCATCAAATGCGACGGCTAAAACCAATGTCAGTGATAAAACGTAAAAGACATTCTACAGCATGCGCGTCGTCTGCCAACACGTTGGCTAGGCCAACAGGCAGACCCACGCGAACGCGCAGTGGAGCTAAAACTTGACACTCGGTTAAAATGTGACGGACCATTAAGGGCACGTCACACTGACCACACAGAGGTGCGGGATCACCACTTAACAGGTATCTATGACTAAAAAGGCAATGTCCGATACGAAGGCGTGTTAAAAGTACCTCTTCCCGACGAGAAGCACGGGAAGAGGTAGCCCAGACTAGCGGAAGAGGTTTAACCTCCCGCAACTTGTTCCCCCGGAGGGCCGTCCACTCATCGCGCCAGCGCGAGAGGATGTGGCGACGTAAAATAACACACGAATCTGACGAGGGAACAACAGAAGTAAAATATCTGGGTAATAAAATCGCCGATTTCGCAGCGGCGTCGGCCGACTCATTCCCTGAGATACCCACATGACCTGGAATCCACATAAAAGAGACGCTGATGCCAGAGGCACCTAGCGAATGGAGCAGGTCATGAATGCGGCTGTACGAGGGGGTGGTAAGAGTACAGCGCGTTAATACTCTGAAGGGCACTCAGAGAGTGCGAACAAACAACACAACGCCGTAAGACATGCCGCTGAATGTATAAAACACATTGATAGATACTAAAAAGTTCGGCGGTATAAATCGAACATTGCCCGGGTAAACGAAAAGTAAAACTATGCGCACCTAAAACAAAGGCACATCCTACTCCAACATCAGTCTTAGACCCATCAGTATAAATAAAATGACAGTCTCCGAATGTTGCCTGAAGTTCTAAAAATGCGGATCTAAGGACTGAAGCAGGGGTCTCATTCTTCGGCATCGACGTTAGCCCAAGGTGGATGTGGGCCTCAGCGCGCGACCATGGAGGAAAGCGCGTTTCCCCTCGGGTAAGGGCCGGCGCTGGCGTAACGTCCAAATGCCGAAGTAGCAGTCGAAATCGAACCCCTGGAGGGAGCAATTCAGAGGAGCTAACGAAATATTGGCGATCAAGCGAATCCTCGTAAAATACATCGAAGGACGGGTGGTTAGGCAAGCTTGAGAGTCGACAAGCATAGCTGCACAAAAGCATCTCACGCCGGAAGGACAGCGGAGGCTCTGCAGCTTCTGCGTACAGACTGGGTACAGGGCTAGTTGGAAAGGCCCCTGTAGCGACTCTTATGCCACGATGGTGAATGGCATTCAATCGACGTAACACAGATGGACGTGCCGACGAATAAACAATACACCCGTAATCAAGCTTGGATCGGACCAAAGAGCGATAAAGGCGAAGAAGGACGGTCCGATCAGCTCCCCAGGATGTGCCACTTAAAACACGTAAAATATTAAGAGAACGGTCACACTTTGTTTTTAAAAAGGAAACGTGCGAGGTCCAACACAACTTCCTGTCAAAAATCAACCCCAAAAATTTCGCCTCGTCTGCAAACGGAAGTATCCCTGGCCCAAGATGGAGAGAGGGCGGAGGGAAATACTTCCGGCGCCAAAAGTTGATGCAGACGGATTTCTCGGCGGAGAAATTAAAGCCGTTGGCGTTACTCCAGGCGTAGAGACGGTCGATACAGCTCTGGAGACGGCGTTCGAGTAGACAGGTCCGCCGTGAACTACAATAAATGGCGAAATCGTCAACAAAAAGGGACGATGAAATGCCAGGTGGAATACAATCAACAATGGGGTTGATAGCAATCGCAAAAAGTGTGCCACTGAGTACAGAGCCCTGCGGTACTCCGTTCTCTTGAATAAAACGACGAGATAAAACCGAGCCCACACGTACACGAAAGACGCGGTCCGTCATAAACTCCCGAAGAAATATGGGAAGACGACCGCGGATATCCCAATCGTGAAGTGTACGTAAAATGCCGCCCCTCCAACAAGTGTCATAAGCTTTCTCCAGGTCAAAAAATACAGCCACGGTTTGACACTTTCTCAGAAATCCATTCATAATATGCGTCGACAAGGACACCAGATGGTCGACGGTAGAGCGATAGCGACGAAACCCGCACTGAGCGTTCGCTAGAAGTTTCTGAGACTCAAGCCACCATGTCAACCGCCCGTTGATCATGCGCTCCATCACCTTGCAAATGCAACTGGTGAGGGAGATAGGGCGGTAGCTGGAAGGTAGTTGGCGATCCTTCCCAGGCTTAAGTATAGGGACAATGGTGGCTTCGCGCCAAACGGAAGGAAAAATGCCGTTTTGCCAAATACGGTTATAGACCTGTAAGAGAAAGAGTTTACTGTCGGCTGAAAGGTTCTTTAGCATCAGGACATGAATGCCGTCCGGCCCAGGAGCGGAGTGCCGAGAGCAATGAAGAGCGTGCTCCAGCTCCCTCATTGTGAATAGTTCGTTATAGCATTCATCATTAGCAGACCGAAAAGTATATGATGCGGAATCCAGCCGGTCTTTAATAGAGCGAAAGCCGGCGGAATAATTGTCTGAACTGGAAACCGCCTCAAAGGCAGCACCCAGAGTGTTAGCGATGACAGCCGGATCCACTATGGTGGCATTAGAAACCTGAAGGCCAGAAACAGTACAATGTGACACTTTACCTGAGAAGCGACGAAGTTTATCCCAAACAACGGATGAAGGCGTAAAACGATTAAAAGAACCGACAAAACGAGCCCAAGATGCCATCTTGCTATCCTGAATAATGCGACGAGCCCTGGCGCGCGATTGTTTAAAAGTCACCAAATTATCATGTGTAGGGTGTCGCCGAAACACCCTAAGTGCAGTCCTACGGGCACGAACGGCGTCCCGACAATCCTCGTTCCACCACGGAACAGGTGGCCGCCGAGGTTGGGAGGATGAACGGGGTATTGCGCGTTCGGCGGCAGAGAAAATAATAGACGTAAGGTGCTGCACTAGTTGGTGAATGTCGGAGAAGGGCTGGTCGTCAAAATGCACGAGGCTGGAATACAAGCTCCAGTCGGCTTTTGCGAATATCCAGGTAGGTACTCTGGAATGCTGTACGTGGTACGACAGAAGAGAAACGATGCAGGGGTAATGGTCGCTGGAGTAGGTGTCAGCGACGACGTTCCACTGAAGACGATGAGCAAGCTGGAGGGAACAAATGGCAAGGTCCAGGTGAGAGAATGTACCAGAAGAATCAGAAATAAAAGTAGGTGCACCGGTATTGAGGATGGAAAGATTGAACTGATAAAAAATGTCGGAAAGAAGAGTACCCCTCGCACAAGCCCTTGGCGAACCCCATAGTGGGTGATGGGCATTAAAATCTCCCAACAGAAGAAAGGGTGTTGGGAGAGCGGACAGGAGAGCTCGAATGTCCGCGGGAGCGAGGGGAGACGATGGAGGTGAATACACAGAGCAAACAGAAAACAAAAAGCCGGGTAAGTGAAGGCGAACGGCAACAGCTTGCAAGTCAGATGTAAGTGTGGCAGGTGTAAAATGAACGTCGTTACGCACTAACAACATGACACCTCCATGAGCAGGAGTACCCTCCTCCGGTTCGAGGTCGTAGCGAACCGGAGTATATCCTCGGAGATCAAAAGGATCGTGAGGGCGAAGCTTAGTCTCCTGCAAACATACGACCATAGGCGAATGGGAACGCAATAAAAGTTGTAGTTCCGCCCTATGCGATCGTACACCACGTACATTCCAGGTCAGGATAGCCATTAAGAAAAAGGGGATAAACTGTCTATTTAGAAGGGCGGCTTAAAATTACCTTTTGTTTAACCTTTGGGCTCGGGCTTTTTGTATGGAGTTGGTCAGACTCCATAGCTTCCTCGGAGAGAGGGCCCACGCGCTCAGTGCCAGAAACCGATTCAAGCGCCGTGAATCGGTTCTGGGTGGCGATGGGTGAGGGGTGCCGCTGAGCGCGGCTTGTCCCAGGACCTTCCTGGGACAGCGACCTCCGAGGAGGAGAAGGTGAACTTTTGTTACCGCGCGCACGCGGAGGGTCTTTCAAAAAATCTTCCCTACGTAGTTTCTGCTTGGGCTTCTTTTCAGCGGCTTGCGACTTCATTGACTTTGGACCAGGTTTATAGGGCTTGGTAACAGTAGCTTTAATAGACGGCCGGATGGTAATGGCGGTTAATCCAGTCAAGGTCCAGGTCTGAGTTTCGGCATCTACTCGTGGTACTGGCGAGGCAACAACAGAACTAAATGTGCCAGATCGCAGGAGTGAAGGTTGGCGCGCATGGAAACGCCTCCGGGCTTCAGCGAAGGAGAGTTTTTCCTTTACCCGGATCTCCTGGATCGCCTTCTCGTCCAAATACCGCGGACAGTCGGCAAACGAAGCAGAATGTGACCCTTTGCAATTAACGCAGACGGGGGCTGTTGAACAGGCACCTTCGTGTGAGGGCTGGCTACATGATGCACAGATGTTAACGGCACTCTTACATGAGACTTGCGTATGCCCAAAACGTTGGCACTTAAAACAACGCAGAGGTCTAGGAATATAAGGCCTCACAGAAATACGTTCGTACCCTGCGGAGATGCTCGTGGGCAGATCGACGCCATCAAATGTTAGAAACAGGGTACGAGTGGGTACCAATACGCCGTCGCGTTTGGCCTGCACTCGATGAACCGCTGTCACCTTCTGGTCTGCAAGATATTCGACCAGGTCCTCGTCCGATATGCCATCGAGGCTATGCGTGGTGACAACGCCTCGACAAGAATTCAAGGTGCGGTGCTTCTCAACACGGATAGGATAACCGTGGAGAAGCGTGGCGCTCAACAAGGACTTACCTTGTGCCTCGGATTTGCTTTGCACTAACAACGAACCATTACGAAGCCGAGTGCAGGAAAGAACCGGACCAGCAATTGAGTCAATGCCCTTCTGGATGATAAAAGGGTTCACCTTCTCGAATGATTGTCCTTCCTCTGTACGGGTAATCACTAAGTAACAACCAGCTGTTGGCGGTGCTACTTCTGTTACTAAAACTTTTCGGCGCTTGTTGTTTATAATGGAGAAAGGGTGCTCCATAGCGAAAAAAAATCCTCCACCATTGCAACCGTCTCCGACCTCGGGCTCTGACTTCCCGGGCGTTACCCCGGCTTGGGTGAGTGGCCTATCTATACCTAGCTCACCCCAGGGTCACACCTCCCAGAACATAGACAGAGGGACCCAATCGCCGTCGGAAGCCAGCAGCTCATGCAATGGCCCCCCCGCGGGACTGCAGTTGAACAGCGGATACGAACAACAACCCTACATGACGACCCCGGGTGGTGGGGATGACGCCATTACCCACTCACCCAGCTGCGCACCCAGTGCGCGGGTATCCGTCAGGCTGTGTCCACGGAGGATTTAAATAAAAAGATAAAAGAAACTAAAACTGTGTGGGCGTTTCTCACGCAAGGTAGGCCGGCGGGGAAGAAAAAGAGATATGCGAATGTCGTGGTGCGAAATGGCCAGAAAGTGATAAGGGAAGAAAGAAACGATGGTGAGGTGCGGTATGGATGGAATGCAAAGAACGCACGAGAGCCTACCTTGGGTCCACCGGTCACTTGAAGAACCCACCTCGACCGGATGGGGGTGAGGGGATGAATGTGGCGATGATTGGCTCGGGAACCCCCGGGTGCGCCAAAAACCCGTACTCACATAAGGTGAGCCCCTGAGGGGAAGGGAACCAATGGAAGGACCTATAAGGATGCCATAAAAAAGAGAGCAAAATGTTGGGAGAAACAGAAACAGGCTAAATTAACGCAATATGATAGAACAGCGCAAAGCGGGGTGCGGCGCATCGTTCATTCTTTGCTGTTTGAGAACATTTCACCCACGTTGAATGTAATCTTGTTAGGGTTAAACAGTGATGATACCCTACCAAACTATAGCTTTTATTATTTTATATCTCCATATATATATATATATATATATATATTATGCCTGTAAAATCATATTTTTAAGAATACAATAGAGAAGAGAAAGTACTGGTGAAAATTAAATGTGTTAGAATAGCCTTAAATAGTAGTGCAGATATTTCAATATTTGGTGATATATCATTCACAAGATGACATTAAATTGGTAAACCGATTGCAGTTGATAGACCGATGACTTCAAAGTTGCGAGCTTATGTACAATACATGTGGCAATAGTGCGCTCCATTTAACCTGTACGGTCGTTTAAGCGTGAGACACGCTATATTTACAGTTTATTATTATCGTATATAGTGTAACCAGGCATAGGAATTTTTAAGCGTTAAAGCCAGGACGAAAGACAATAAAGTTGAACTATCAATGGAGTACACGCAGGGACGTGGTAAGTAACAAACCACCCCCATCTCTCATACAATCTTTTGACGCTTGCAGACAGCACTCGTACAGATTTTTACCTGCCTGTCAGTGACTTAGCCGCTGTTATTTACGTTCTTAATAATGATAATGGTTTGAGCATGGCTAACGTAAAGCCAATTGCTTAAAAATTCCTATGCCTGACTATAACTGTTTTAACCAGGAGTGACGAAACCAAAAGGTGTGCCGATTTACATACAATTTACAGTGTATTTGCATTTTACAAGACCACTACTTTAGCTGTGCAGCAAGGATACTGTGATGCACACAAGATGGGATCTTGCATGATCATACGTACCAACCTCATACGCGTGTTAGAAGGACAGGTCGCCGTCGATGTCGAATACTTTCCATATGGTGCATTGATACTTAATAAGCAGCTGCATTCATATTAGAATCGTGAGTCATAAAAGATACACACGAAGAACAGAGCCTAAAAGATTAGAGTGCTTTCAACCCTTGGTTTCCATATAATGAAATATGGGGAACATATTAGTTTCTCTATTACGTACATAGTAGGTAGAGAAGGTGTCGCATTCCATCCAAAAATTCGATACCGAGAGTTAGTTCACCGGAAATACATGCATTGAAGCACTCTGAATAAAACAAAAGCTTTTTAGAAAAATGTCCCCGCGCTGTGGTTGTGAACAGCATATCTTAAAAATGAAAGTTCGGAGAAACACCAAACCTGGCATTTAGGTTCAGTATATTTCAAAGATGAGATACAAAGATTTTCCAGAAAAGCCCACACCCCAAACTACCCTTTGCATGGAAAAATTTTCAAACGTTCTTATTTTTAAAAGTGGCTGTAACGCTTTTAATTAAAATGCCATATATTAATGATATTTATATGACAAATGAAATGTGTATCTTCTGGGAATAGTCTCTGAAGTACTCTTTATATAATCCTGTATAACGAGTAAATGTTAGAGAAAACGTACTACACAAGAAATGTGGATCTCTTTAAAATACATATTTATCACAAGACCTTGTGATATAAGCCATTTACGAGATATATAATATTAATGGTTCGAATTGTTCATTACTTGGTTATTCTTTTACAGTCCTATCGATTTTCAGTTGTTTCTCGCGATGTCATGGAAACAGTATGGAATGTTAAGGCCAGCATATAGCGTCCAGTTCTTAAACATTTGACTATTACTTTTCCCTTTGTATCTATAACGAAATGTGTAATGTAGCTATTCTGCAAAGGTTTATTCGGATTAAAATGTGGTAGAAAGATAAGCTTTAGTAAGAATAGTTTGTATAACCACTAATAAACGATAGAGGGTAGAGAAGTCATGTGGATGTTACTCATCAGATTTCTTTTTTACTTTATTATTATTATTATTATTATTATTATTATTATTACTTGCCTATAGTAGAGGAAATATTGCATTCTACCCAAAAACTCCATATAGAGGTTTTACTGTATATACACGTTCTGAGGCCCCCGAACAGAGAAAAGCATTTTAAGATAAAGGTGCGCGCGCGTGTGTGTAAACGTTATAACTAAAACATAAAGACACTGTTTAATACCGAACTTTGTATTTGAGGCAGTATTTTTAACACTTAAATAATTTCAGTCTAATTATATAATATGTAAATTCAATAACAGCCCGCCTTAAAGCAATATGTGTATGTAAAAATATATAAAAAATGTATGCAACAGTCATTGTATATGTTTGTATTATTGCATCCATGTGTAAAAATGTTATGTGAATATATTATGTAATTTAATAATGTAGGAGCTGTGAGAACAATTGGTTAAAAGTTGCTAACAATGAGGTAATCTTGCGGCAATAATGAATTACAAAGTTTAAATGTTACTTGTGATTCTTGGAAGCAATAATGTAATTTTAGTGATAGTTTATAAAAATAGCCAATCATCAACGAGAAAAAGCTTTAGTTAAATGAAGGTATTCTATTGGATTAGGAATAGCCAATCAGAGACTTGAAATACAGAAATTTACAAGTTTAGGCGGTTGAAATCAGTTCACATGCCTGCAGACAGTGATTGTAACCGGATGCGAGATGCGTCCTCGAGAGATTTAATACGTATTCGTGTGAGACGAAAAATAAGTTTACGTGTTAAAAAGTGCAAGTAATTAATAAAAGAATCTCACAGCTCTATATCAGTGAAGTGTTATTTTAATCGTGTCAAGCATTAATAAAAAGGAGTGAAGTAAAATTATAATCTGTGTAAGCCTACATTCTTAAGTCGCACCACAACCCTGCCAAGACATCCATGTCTCTAAAATAAATAGTGACGCAGCCGAGGCAAACATAAATACATAATATTTAAAGAAACAGTTAAATTAGAAAGTTAATATTTTTTTTAAACTTGGGGCAAAGGCCACCTGAAAGTACATTTGGGGCGAAGGCTACCGGAAACTGTTTACTATACGTGCGGTTGCAACTACTACAAGTTCGGCTCCCCAACAGTTGAAATATAATACAACTCCTTCAATAGGACCTACTTCAAATTGACGCCCAAAGTATCTTGCAAATAATAACGTAACAATACAAACTGCTTCATATTTAATTTCTGCGTATTTCATGGAGACGTGAAGATTTTCAAGAATATCCCTCACCCAAATTATATGGAAAAAGTTTTGTTATTTTTTTAATCTTAAAAAGGTGCTGTAATAATTTTGATTAAAACATCACGTGTTTAAGATATTCTCATAACAAATAAAGTATATAACTTGAATTTTCTAGGAAGGGACTGAGAAGTTCTCCTTATTCTGAATGGCATGTATAATTGATGAACAGTAAGAGATAGACAAAAGCTTACTACACAAAAGTAGATATCGTTGAATCACACAATTTATGACAACTAAAAATTGTGGCTTTAAATCATTTCCAAGATATTCTTTGTTATCGGTTGAATTGTCAAATAGTTACACATTTTTCAAGCAGTAAGTCGCTACTCTTTCCTTCGTAGTGGTGCAAAGAACATAGAATTTCAAAGTGGTTTGCTTTTTAAAAATCTGAGTATCCTTTTAGCCTACTGCATTCTTATACCTATAACGAAATGCGTGCATGAAAGTTTACTTCTATTAACAAGAGGTAGATAGAAGAATAAGCTTTGGAAGAATAGTTTGTATAAGAGTGAGTAGAGAAAGTAATGTGACTGCATCACAGCAGATTTGTTTGAATTTATATGCACCAGAAACATAAAATACGCATTAAGTTTTTACTTCCAGGAACCGATTTCTCCATCATGTGAAATAGGCTTTGATCTAGTGAAGTTAATAACTTGTTAATAAAGTTATGTACATTTATGTTGTTAAAATAACTTTCGTTAAATAGACAAAAGGTAGATTTGTCTGATCCTAGTCAACATAAAGAAATTCTTTAGTAACTACGATCTTAGATTACTCCTCAGAATGACGTTCTAAAATGATCATTTTGCCATCAAAGCTGTATTCTTGCAAATAATTGGCTAAAAAAATTATGGAGTAAATGAGAAGTGCGTTTAGGCTCCTTGAATTCTACTCTCGTTGTATGTGATCTGCCTTGGGAACACGACTGGGGACCGAAACAACTGGTCGCTGAGGGAGAGCCGTTGGACAATTCGAGAGTAGCCAGCTGTTCTTGTACATCCCTAGAAGCCACCACATGCCACGCTAAGGACTCTTCCTGATCCTGCAGGATTTGTCTGCAATCAGTTCCACGCATTGCGGATCTTACATTGTTCACTGGAGATCCTATTCTTAACTGTTAAATTCTTCTTGGGAACTCAGCCACCAACCCCAAGGATTTAGAACTCGCCTTCCAAAGCCTTCTCAAGAACCACCCCCTTTCCACCCCGCTTTTCTTGTTCTACTTCCGAAGAGAATTGAATAAAAGGGGGCGGGATTTAACTATCCCCTCCCTGCCCGCCTCTGGTGTGAAATACGATGGAGGCGGTAGTCACGTGACGCAGAAATAATTACAACCTTACCATTTCCGTTCTTACCGAGACTTCTTCCCAGCCTAACCGGATGTGACGTAAAGGCGAGAGAGATAGGGATTCGAGTTTTGCCCTGTTTTAAATACAGTGTTGATAAATCTGTTAAAGCTGAGCTAAATGGCCCTTGTGAAGAATAAATGGCTTCATATAACTCACTGAGACATGCAGTTTGCATTGGGAATGGGCTGTCGATGTTATTTTGCTTTCGAGAGCGCCTAGAACTTCATTAAGGCTCCTGCAGAATTAATATTCCATGTTATCTAAATTAAGAGACACAATTTCTGAAATAACAAGGGATATTAGAATATGACGTGCGCTCATATACCAAACGCAAGGAGCTCTACGAATTACAAAGAGGAACTTTGGTGTGTTCTTGTTGTTATTATGGGTTGACTCAACAGAGGTATTGCTGTAGCGACTGCAAATTATAACAGCTTTTATGCGGAACACTCACGTATTAACCGCCTCACATGTGCCGTTTATAAATTATGCCATTTATCTGATATATTGCTCTAATCAGTCTTCTATTAACTATTCTTACAAAAGCTTGTTCCTCTACTTCTTGATAATCAACATTACCTTCATTACATATTTAGTTGTAAGTATAAGAAGGATACAGCTACATTACACATTTCGTTATAGATACAAAGAGAAGAGCGATAGTCAAATATTTAAGAACTGGACGCAACATGCTGGACCTAAAATTTCACACTGTTTCCATGTAATCGCGAGAAACAACCGAATGTTAAAAGGACTTGAAAGAATGTCCAATTCAAACCATTAATAACGGATATCTCAGATATGGCTTATGTCACAAAAAAGTTATTTGCAATAAATTGTGCGCTTTAAAGAGATATACATTTCTTGTGCAGTACGTTTTCGTCTATCGTTTAACGTTTAATAGTTATACAAGATTATACCAAATTCCTTCCGAATGAAGAGGATTTCAAACGCTATTCTCAGAAAATGCAATATATACATTTTATTTATCATGTAAATATCTATAATATATGGAATTTTAAACAAAAATCTTTGGCCATTTTTTTAAAAATTAAACATTTAGAAAAACCTTTCATGTATAGGGTAGTTTGGGGTGAGGATGTGCTTAAAAAAATCTTCGCATGTCATCTTTAGAAGATGCGGAACCTTATTCGTATTTTCGTTCTTAAGTTATTCAGTTCACAGAAACACACACACGGACCTTTTTTCAAAAAATACTTTTTTACTATCTCTACTACGTATAGTAAGCAGGGGAAGTATTGTATTCCACCCAAAAATTCGATACCGCGATTAAATCGGAAATATACTATTTGAGACCCCTGAATCCAAAAAAAAACAGTTTTGGAAACACGTCCGTGTGTGTGTGTCTGTCTATGTGTAGCATTAACTCAGAAACGACCGTCGGATAAACACCAAAGTTGGTATTTAGGTTCAGTATCTTCCAGAGATGCGACACGAAGGTTTTCAAGAAAATACCCCCAACCCAGATTACCCTTTACATGGAACATTTTTCGAAATTTTTAACTTTCTCGAAAATGGCTGTAACGATTTTGATTAAAATATCATATGTTTAAGATATTTTCATGACAAATGAGATGTATATCTTGAATTTTCTTGGAATGTCTCCAAAAGTATTCTTCATTGTGAACGACTTTTGCATTACTGGTAAACCATAAGAGATAGACAAAATTTTACTACACAAAAAATGTAGATCGCGTTAAAATACACAATTTATGTCATGTACATTTTTTTTGTTGAGTGAACCATTTTCCAGATATTGCTTGTTATTCCCTTAACTTTTTCAACGCTTATTTTCTCAAATGGGAATTCATTATTCATTTTTACTTTCTCTACTACGTATAGTAAGTAGGGGAAGTATGTATTCCACCCAAAAATTCGATACCGCGATTTCACCGGAAATATATGATTTGAGACCCCGAATCAAAAAAAACAGTTTTGGAAACACGCCCGTGTGTGTGTGTGTGTATGTGTGTGTGTGTGTCTGTCTTTGTGCAGCATAACTCAGAAACGACCAGTTGGATAAATACCAAACTTGGTATTTAGATTCAGTATCTTCCAGAGATGCAACACAAATGTTTTTCAATAAAATCCCCCCACCCCAGATTATCCTTTACATGGAACATTTTTAGAAAATCTTAATTTTCTCGAAAAAGGCTCTAACGATTTTTATTAAAATATCATATGTTTAAGATATTTTCATGACAAATGACATATATATCTTGAATTTTCTTGGAATGTCTCCAAAAGTATTCTTCATTGTGAACAACTTTTGCATTACTGGTAAACCATAAGAGACAGACAAAATTTTACTATACCAAAAATGCAGATCGCGTTAAAACACACAATTTATGTTATATACATATTTTTTTTTGCTGAGTGAATCATTTTCGAAATATTGCTTGTTATTCCCTTAAATTTTTCAATGCTTATTTTCTCAAATGGGAATTCGTTATTCATTTTTTTTGTCTTGGATATGCAAAGAGTAGATATTAATCTGTGGCAAAGGGAATGGTGCTGCACCTAGCAACCAGCTATTAAGAGATATTTATATGCTTAAAGGCCACTGCATTTCTATATTGCCCTTGTAAATATATATTCCTCTTACATCTACAAGAAAATTAGCAATAAGATAAGAGTCTGCAAATGTTTATCTCGATTAACATGAAGTAGATAGAGAATAAGCGTTTGTAAAAATAGTTTGTACAGGAGTAGAGAAAGTCATGTGAGTGTAACACATCTGAATTTTTTTTGTCTTGGGCATACAAAGAGAACGGAATGTGCCACATAGCAACCAGCTCTTAAAAGATTTGACTATTGTATAAAAACTACCATATTCCCCTTGCATCTACAAGACAATTAGCAATAAGATTAACATCTCGATTAACATGAAGCATATGGAGAATAAGCGTTTGTAAAAATAGTTTTACAAGAGTAGAGAAAGTCATGTGAGTGTAACACATCATATTTTTTTAATTATGGGGGCCTCAATGCATATATTTCCGGTTAAATCTCGGTATGGAATTTTTTGCTGAAATGCAATACCTTCTCTACCACTATGTACTGGTAGATAAAGTAAGAAAGCGTACCCCTACGCGATTGCTTTGTAATTGCATTCCATCTGCATGACCACGAGAAAACACTAACAGCGCCTTACTACTTCAAGAAAGTAGAAGTATTTGAAAAGTTAAACAAACAACAAAGAATATCTTGCAAATGAATAACTCACGCCCTTCTCAAAAATTTCACAGATATGATGCTTAAACGTAATTTGCCTTTTTATGTAGTAAGATTTTGTGTATCTCTTACGGTTTACCAGTTATAGAAAAGTAATCCTGAATGAATCAAGCTACTCCAAGAAAATGTAAGATGAACACTAACGTGCATAAGAAGTAGCCCATTCCCGTAAATTGCAATAGTGTTTTTCCCTCCGTAAGTTTTGCACATTCAAGTAATCAATCTCTGACTCCAGCCGATGTCATTTCTCTACGTGACTGGCCTGAAAAGCAATCCAACGACACAAAAACAAACCAATGAACAAGCTATAATCAATGAGAAATGAAGGGGTGGTACGGATGCCACCTCTATGAAAGAGTTTTGCTACGTTTGATAGACAGGGAAACGCTTTGGTAAGAGGTAAACTACCCTGTCAATCCACTGGCTGGAAATTACGCTCGAGGAACAAAGGAGCTCTCGTTGGAAGAGAGAGGAGCTACATTTGTCATTACCACACAATCAGCTGCGCTCCATTATGGGCCACGTAAGTATACGTGTGTTTTGTAGAGCTAAGACACATATCCATTGACCGAGGACCCTACCTTAGTACACGTGACGTAGTACTTAATACACGAGCCCAGGGCTGCACAGTCGACAGTCAGTAGTTCGCTTGCATTACTGGTGTGGTAGAGTTGCTCTCTGAAAGCTCTGTGTTTATGTTCTGTTCGACTGACCTACTATTTACAGTTCCAGGTTATCTATGGCCCCCCTTCTTCTCGCCACACTGTCGATGCAAAGTCGCTGCATGCACACATTGTAAGACAAAGGATATTTGTCCTAGCTCTGGTTATTTGTCATGTAAACGTCTAAAATTTATGGTAATTTATCTAAATTGTTAATAGCCATTTCTTGAGGAAATCAAAAGTAACGAAAATAATAGTTTGGGGTGGGGGTTTCTTGAAAATCTTCGTGTCACTTCCTCGAAGGACGCTGACCTGAAGTTTGATATTTAACCAGCATTTCGTTTTTACAAACGCACACACGGACCAATTATAAAACACTTTCTTTGAATTCAGGGACCCCCAAACGTATATTTCCACTGAAATCGTGGTATGGAATTTTTGGATGGAATGCAACTATAGATAGTAAGTAGTAGAGAAAGTCACAAAGTTATTCTTCTAGTCATTAAATTAATCAAGATGGCTAACTGCCTGGAAATCACTTCAAATTAGCTATACAATATTAGAATGGCTATATTATGCAAGACACAAAGACACAACTGCTGACATTGCAATTCAGTTTTCTTAAGAATGTGCACAAGCATATTTTCACAAATATGTCACAGATGCCACATCAAGGTTGAATGTTGAAAAACGTAAATGATGTAACAAGGAGTATTTGGTAAACGGCTGACGCTGGGAGAAAAGTTACTGGAAATAAGCTGTGTATCTGAATGAGCTGTATTCGTTTCATATGGTAAGTTTTGTCTATCTCAAATAATTTGCCAGTTATACAAAATTATACAAAATTCAATCACAATGAAGAGGACTTAAAAATGTAAACTAAAGATTTTATTCCTCATGTAAATAGCTCAAAGATAGGAATACTTTATCATAATCTTTAGTACAGCTTTTTAGAAAATAAAGAATTATGAAAATGTTTTCGGAAAAGGATAGTAAAGAATGAGAGAATTTTCTTGGAACACAATAGTTTCCCTACGTGTCATAGGCTAGTAGTAGAGAAAGTAAAAAGCCGATGTGTTACAATTACGCGGCTTTCTTTGCCCCTTACAATTTAACATAACTGCATGTAATATTCATAAAAAAGTGCTTATTCTATTTATGTTACTTACTCACGATAAATGTTTGAATAAGTAGTAATCTCAAATTAAGCAATAAGGACGTGGTTGCGTGCACAGTACATAAAACAAAACATTTTTCCCGTTTCGTCAGGCATTTTGGCGCCTAGTAATCCATGTGTGTAAAGTAAGAACTGCACAAGAAGCTTTACAGATGCCTCATGGCAGTTCAATCGAGAAAACAAAAACGTATAACGAATATTTCGAAAACGTCTAATGCTACAAAAAAGTTATTTGCCATAAAGCCCATACTTCAATGACCTCAACATGTTTCATGTATTAGGTTTTATCTATCTCCTATGGTTTGCCAGTTATAGAAAATGTATTTTCAATGAAGGCTTCACAGACTGTTCGCATAAATCTCAAGGTATACATTTTGTTAGTGATGCAAATATCTTGAACATACGATAATATCATTAAATCGTTTAGAAGCACATTTGAGAAAGTAAAAACTAAGGGAAAATATTCCTTGTAAAGAGCAGTTTGGCGAGGGTGCGGGGATTTCCTTGAAGATGGTGTACTTAAATGCCAAATTTTATGTTTGTCTGACTTTTCGATTTTTACGCTGTTCACAGATAACGTACGCATTGGCCATTTTAGCTGCTTTATTCAAATTCAGTTTACCTCAAAACGTTTATTTCCGGTGATGTGATATTTTTGGGTGAAATGCAATGTCACTTCTACCTACTGTAGGAAGTGATAAAGAAAGTACAAATTACGTGCCACTATCAGAATTTGAATGAGAAATCTTGGATGGAAAGCTAAAAACTCACAATTTTGTTCTTAGCCGTATAATTGAATTTTCTAAATATGATTTAGCTTGTTACTCCTAGCTTACATACAGTCATTGTGAAAGAAGAAGAACATGAATGTAAATATCTACATTTTTGCTTATTCACTGTAATGGTTCTTGTCCAAGTGGAAACAATTCTGATATGTTACATTCAATGACTTCTCTTCCCACTCCCGTTTATTTTAATCTCTCCACACTATTCTTGCGATACTTATTTTTCCATCTACTTCATGTTAACCGAGATAAACCAGAAATAGTTACGTTTCGTTGTAGCTACAAGGGGATATAGGAAACTGAATCTATATTGAGATGTTTAAAAACTGGCCGCAATATGCTGGTCATAAAAGTCTATACTTTTTCCATGACATCGCGAGAAACAACTGAATATCGACAAAATTCAAAAAACATGACAAGGATCAAAAAATTCAAATCAACAATAACGGATATCTCGGAAATGGCTTTGTCACAGAAAGATTTGAAACAAATTTTATATTTTAAAGAGTTCTATTTTATTATTATTATTATTATTACTATTAACAATTTATCTATCTCGAAAGGTTTACCATTTATACAAAATTACTTCCGAATAAAGAGAACTTCACAAGTTATTCGCAGAAAATCCAAGGCATACATTTCATTTATCATATAAATATTTTAAATATGTGATATTTTAATCAAAATCGAAATAAAAAATCCCAAAAATCTTCAATGTAAAAGGTAGTTAGGTGTGAATGGATTTTCTTGAAAATATTCGTGTCGCATTTGGAAGATGCTGAACTTAAATACCGAATTTGGTATTCATCCGAGATTGCGTTTTTTAAGTATACTGTTCACATACAATGCACACGGAACTGTTTCTAAAAATTCTCATTTCTGCATTCAGGGGACCTCTAAAAGGGTATATAAGGTAAAATCTCAACTTCGAATTTCTGATGAATACAAAAAATGGGATGTATTACATTTGCATGACTTTCTCTACTCTTGTACAAGCTATTTTTACAAACACTTATTCTCCATCTACTTCATGTTAACCGAATTAAATTAAATTGTGTTTTATTTATGGACGTTCTTTAACTGCTGTGGTCCTTAGCGTCCCGTTCTATATTGGGCGTGAAAGACCGGTAATTTTGCTAAGAGACCTCTTTATCAGTCTTGAGGTTCTTTTACGTGCCGTAAATCTACGACACCGGTTTTACTTCCCTTCCGAAGGAAGCCATGCTAAGTATTTTTACGCCCGAAAAAATTCATCGCCCTCCCCCGGGTTTGAATCCACGACCTCGGGAACTAGAGGATAGCACGGTAACCACTACACCACGGAGGACGACATGTTAATCAAGACAACATTTGCAGAAACTATCTTATTGCTAATTTTCTTGTAGGTGTAAGGGTAATGTGGTAGGCTTTAAGCGATAGTCAAATATTTTAAGAAGTGGTTGCTATGTGGAGCATTGCATTCTCTTTGATGTCCAGAACATAAAAAAGCGAATAAACAATTCCCATTTGAGAAAAATTATAGGTATTGAAAACTCAAACAAATCACAATGAATATCTCGGAAACGGTTCACTGCACCCCACTCCCAAAAATGTATATGACATAAGTTGTGTGTTTTAACGAGCTCTACATTTTTGTGTAGAAAACGTTTGTCTATCTCTTATCGTTTACCAATTATGCAAACGCCATTCGAAAGAAGAGCACTTTTGGGGACATTCCCAGAAAATTAAAGATATACTTATTATTTCCATGAAAATATCTTAAATACATGATATTTTAATCAAAATGTTAGAGCCAATTTTGAGGAAATCAAAATTTACGAAAGTTACGTTTGTAAAGGTTTCTGGGGTAGCGGGGTTTTCTTGAAAATCTGCGTGCCGCATCTTTGAAAGATGCTGAACCTTAAACCAAGTTTGGTATCTATCCCATTTTTCGTTTTTAAGTTATGCTGTTTACAGACACAGACCTCTTTCTAAAAGTGCTTTTTTGGATTCAGGGTACCTCAAAACATGTATTTCCGGTGAAACCTCGGTATCGAATTGTTGGGTGGGATGCAATACTTCCCCTACTTACTATGCGTAGTAAGAGAGTAGAAATAGCTAAATGGTATTTGTTTAGCACCTTTTTGTTTCTCAGAAAATGGATGTATGAATTTACTATTCTCTACAAATCTGTATCATTCATACATTCGCCCGAATGAGAACGTACGAATAATTGCTCTCTTTGGATAAGAAAGTGTTTATTACCAACTGAGTTCTAAGAAACGTGTGCAACGACCTTGACTAAAAGCTGTTCTTCACTCTCTCAAGGTAATCCCGAACAAAAATGAAAAGTGCACTCTACGATTTAATTTATTGGCTGAGTTCTCGGATCCGGACAAGGCAGGTTATTTATTGCCAGCTACCAGCCGGCCAGAGTGGCTGGAAAAAGCTTCACCAGATAGCGCCAGTGTGTGAGCGAAGCCAATCAATTATGAATCTGCGAGTAAGGTTTCAGCCAAAACACTTACACGTCCTGAAATATGGAAATGAACCCTGCCCATCAGCGAATCCTAAATATAACCATACTGAGGCCGATTTACTTGTTGTGATTTCTTGCAAACGATATAAAATTCTGAAACTAAAATCCATAGGGCAATAGTGATTTTCTATTCAGCCCAGAATGCACCGAACCACCATTAACTAAGTATGCAGAGTGTTTAACAAACATCCATAAGGTGCAGGCAAGTGGATCATTTTACAAAAGGGAATCCGCAGCAAAAGTGCATGCTATGTCGCGTCAAAGTTTGTTCAAATTGTTTATCGCGTCGTATTAATTGCACAACCGATTAGCCATCAGCTAATTGGGAGTTAAGTTAGCTAGAGGCCTACTTTTGAGGGACACGTCAGGGACCTCGCGCATCGGGCCACTGGGGCTACGGCTTCATTGTATCCCATGCTGAGGTCGGGGATGGCTGTCCCTGTTAAGTTGCACTTTTCTCGAGCGCTCATAATCCCCGTCCTGCCTTAAGCCTGCGAGATCTGGGGCATGGCCGCAGACTCCAGGTACAGAATAGGGGCCTTCGGGCTATCTATTCTGTAAACCGCTCCTTTCCTGTGAGACTGCTTCACGAAGCCTCATCTCTTCCTTACGTCGAGGATGAAATTAGGCGCCGGACCGCAAAATTTTACGACCAGTTGCCACACCATCAGAGCGCCCTCGTTCGGTCTCTTGGGGATTGTAACCCCAGAACACGCCGCTTGAGGCGTCACTGGCTTCCCCGCATGGCATGCGGGCACATCTGGTAACAACGGAGCACCTCCATCAGCAGCTAAGGCTGAGCTCCTATACAATCCCTTCAAGAGTAGCTTGGACTTCAATTACTACCCCTACATTTTTAAATTAATAAATGACTAACACCAGCGGTGCACAAGGGCCGTTGCACCATGACCGGCTACCGTTGAGGAACAAACTTTGTTACCTCCTTTCTCTCCCCTACTAAAATGCCAACCGCCATCCTGTAACCTCCATATCCCGTCACTACGTGGTTAAGCCCTAATTAGGGCAGGTACACTTCGGGTTGCCCTCAGCCCGCCAATACGTCGTCGTCAGCGCAAAACGAATGAACTAAAGAGAACTGACAGCTCTTCTGCGCATCAGCGATACCAGTCCTCGTTAGATGTGGGGAGATTTGTTATTACTTTCCCTGTTACTTACCTGTAGTGGATAGAGGAAAATTTTTATATCAAGATATCACGAAAATACACGTTCTGAGGCTCCCTGATTAATAAAAAATCAGCATGTTTAGTAAAAGGTCAGTGTATGTGTGTGTGAACTCAAAAACGAAAAGTTTATGAAATACCAAACTTGGTATTTAAGTTCCTCTTCCAAGGATGCAAGGCTTTTCAGAAAAGCCCTCACCACAAACTTCTCCTTACATTGAATTTTTTTATATTTTTTACAAGCTCTCACCCCAAAACTTCCCTTTAAATTTAACATTTTTTGTTTTTATTTTATCAATAATGACTCTACCGCATTTGATGACATCACCGATGCTTAAGATAATTTCTTGGTAATATACATACCTGGAACTTTCTGTAAATAGTCTGTGAAGTCCTGATCATTCTAAAGAACTATTGCACAATTGGTAAACAGACAAAATCTGTTACTGTTGTTGTCCACCAATGGCACTGGGTATTGACAAATCTGCATCATTTTCCCTCTGGCTTCCCAATATAAAGTCTGTAAGTTATCACATTTAAGGCCCTTGCAATTGGCGAGATGCTGTTTGTTCAGGATGACATCTTCTTCACAGAGAGTGTACTTGGTTGTAGGGAGGCATTGTATCTTGTAGAGGTGTTCTGCGAGGTAATCGTGGCCAGTTGCCTGTTAAATATGGCCACTGCAGTCTTCCTTGGTATTTTTTGTACATCAACTCTATCTTTAATATTCTTATAACCTTTATCCTTTAATTTGTCTTCTTCATCAAGTCTCTGCTGTCTTTTGAAATGTTGTTTAATGTTATTTAATTATTTATTTATTTCTATTTGTTCTACAGGTTTTATTTGTTGTATTTCCTTTTCTTTGTTAATTTCTCCGCAAGTTCACAGCCCAAAAGTCCAACATGAGCTGGGATCCATTGTAGAGTAACATGACTTCTAGTTTCAACTGCTTTAATTGGGCTTCTTATTTCTTTAATATTTCTTGTTTTATTATTGTAATTTACTATCCCATGTATGGCTAATTTTGAGTCTGATAAGAAGACTATAGTCCGCCTCCACGTGGTGTTCTCCGGGTAACGCTAAATGGATTACAACACAGGCATGCTTTCCAAGCCAAAAAAGTTAAAAGAAGAGCACTTCTTAGACAAACTCTTACTACACAAAAAAATGTAGTTCTCATTTACACAATTACTTATTTCAAATAAGAATTTTTGTGGCTTTAACCTTCCCGAGTTACTCCTTGTTATTGGTTTGAATTTTCATGTAATTAATACCCTTTTTCCAAGTGGTAAGTCGCTATTCGTTTTTTTTTCTTGTGACCATGCAGTCAGCATGGAATTTTAAAGCCATCACAATGCGATCCGCTTTTTAAAAATTATACCTACAGCAAAATGTGTAAATGTGTAATGAAAGTTTAACAAGAAGTAGACAGAAGAATAAGCTTTTGTAAGAGTGAATAGAGAAAATAATGTAAATGCAACACATCAGATGTTTTTCAGTAATAGTTCCGACCGTTTTAGTTCCGAAAACTACTGGGTTTCAAATAATGGTTCTAAAATAACAGTCAAGTATTTCCATGAAAATTTACTCCACTGTTACTTGCCTGACACGAGCTCTTTCGCATCAAATCGTGATTCTTCGTTCCGTTCGGAAAGAGTATCGGAAGACGATATTCCCCTTCCTTATTCTCACCCTTCCAACAAGCACGTGTGAATTTCCAACGTATTGTTAACCATTCTATTTATTTATTATGATTACTACTCATTTAACTCACGTTAAAGTAATTCATGTCTACCGTCATCTAGTAATCCTCACGCGTCAGATTCTACGATGCTAATGTACATCACAAAAGCTCAAGGGCATGAATAGTTGGTTCGGAATGATTTCTAGGACGTTGCTCCTTAACAGAACTTTGAAGCAGGGACGGTTCAAAGGTCTCATACTTGTAACTTGTGCTGTAACGGACCGTACTGTCCTTTGGAACCGGCTTTAGTGAAAAGTTAGATTAGCTTAGAATTATGTAACTTGACCTAAGGTCATTTTAGAACAGTTGTACCGAAGTCAATAGATTTTGCATACCTCAATTTTGGGGGTACTTTGGGGGAGTACTGCGAAAAATATGCACACCAGACTTCTTAGAGACCATTAAAAAGTTAAAAATGTATTTAAGAATTTTGTAACAATCCTAATCCTTATGCGTTAAGAGGCGTATTACTGACCTAGCTAACTCGGAAGAAAACCTTTACAGCAAAAATCTCCTTTCACCAAGCGAGAAATCTTGGGTTTCTCCGAAACAGTCGGGTTTCTTGCTATGGAAAGTTTTTATTAAAAAGCAGATTTTCTCGAATATATTCTTTGTATTAATCAATGGAGGCAGCTTTTACTTAGTTGACGTTTTATGTGAGCCGTTAATATTAAGTTTCTGTAATAATGGGCGGGAAAGAAAGCCTCTGGCTTGGCATCTGACTATTTAGTACAAAGAGGAAGGTCGCGTGTTGAAAGTTTTCATTTTGTTTTCTCTTTGTATTCTTACGTAGTGGTACGTGTTCGGTGGCGAAGGATTGGCACGTGGTAATGCTAAAGTGGTTGTAAACTTTCAAACTGGGTAAATCTATAACTCTTCCAGGAATTAATTAGAAGTGTGGTGGGTGAAACAGGTTTTCAAGGGTCAGGAACGCGTGTATTGTTTTAGTGAATGCGATTTATTTTGAACGTCAATTAGTAAATAAAATCCATAGTTGTTCAAACTGCTGCCGATGTTATTTATTTTCTGTAACCACCCGAGGAGACGTAATATCTACATACGGCACGCACACACGTACATACGTACACACACACACACAAATTATCTCTTAAGAAGCATCTCCTAGTTAATGTGCTATTCTCGGTTCACTCAGCATAATCAGTTTTGACTATCAGATATTTCGTTCTTAATATCGGTAAATATTTAGAAACAGTCCAGAGAACACGTCATGGTAACGCCTAGAACTTTCCAAGTCGAAAGAGAGCCCACATTAGAGTTAATAGTGGACGCAGAAAGACGAGCCAACTTCTTTATTACGCTTTTAAACGTTTAGTGCAAATAACGTCTACGAAAATTAAAACTGGTTTAATTACCCGTAAAAATGCAATCAGATTTATGGTGCAAAACTGCATAAATCCAGCTGCAGTGTTAAACGGAAAGTTAATGCTTTGCTGAAACCTTGATTTTTAACATATATACTTTAAATCAGTCGCCATAGCTGTAATGATAACAGCTGCGTAACATTACTCTTCAACTTTCTCTAGAAAGGAATTATATTAGCATTTTTGGAGTACACTGACGTGCAAAAAAAAAAAGTGGCCCATTCGTAGATCGCGGTAGTGTTTTACTCTGCATAAGGTTTCCACCTTCAGGAATTATCGTGCCTCTTTCATGGTTAACATACGCGGCATCAACGGTGAGATAAAGGTATCTCACTCCACGTCGAGTTACTGCAACTATGTGTCAATTGTGGTTTCTTTGCATTCGTTGGCTGAAGAGGCACGCACATTGGTGCAATGTCTGCGACTTCCAAGAGTAATCAACGCATACAGTGTATGTTATGTGATTCGGGGGTATTGAGGGAGGTGGGATGTTATGAAGATACAATACACTGTAAAATAAGAGCAGTGAAGTACTGGCTGAGGCTGATGCAGGGGGATAACTCCACACTACGATCCAAATGTTATAAACACAGCAAGAAAACCTGTCTCCTAAGTTTTGGGCAACTGATTTAGAAAGAGGTTTGAGGAGAATAGGAATGGGGTCAGTATGGCAAAGAGCTGAAACAAATGACAAAAACATATAAAAGGTGTCGAAAGAAGACTAAGATACATCAACCAACAGGAAATAGAATCAGACTGTAAAATTAAACCTTCTCTAAGTCTAGCAAATGAAATAAAATTTAATTGGGGTAAAGAAGCATATATGCTTAACTTAGGAAGAAAGGAAAGATCAGGAATGGCATGGTTTAGACTGGGGGGGGGCTGGAGCGCACAGAACATGACTGATGATTCTGGCAGGAGAATCTGCCCATTTTGTGATTTGGATGAGGACTGGGCACATATTTTGGTGGAATGCGCTCAGTGGGAGAACCAGCGAACAATTAAACTCAAAGAAAAATTCCTAAGTCCGTCAAGAAAGAGACTGGCATGTTGGGATCTACTGGCTGATCAGAGGAACTGGCAAAACATGGGCAATTTCTTGGTTAAAGTGCGCGAAGCTAGGTCAAATTTGTTCAGTTATTCAAAGGTAATTTAGCTCTATTTCCCTTTTTCTTGTTCTTATTCTTATTTTTTTCTTTTTCTGTTGTTTATTTTGTCACCATACCTTGTATCTTAAATATGCATGTACGGTCAATGACACATGCACTAAATACTTGTGTAATAACTTTAATCATTTGAAACCAATAAAGATACCTTATCTATGTTGAGGCAGTATTTTTAACACTTAAATAATTTTAGTCTAATTATATAATATATAAATTCAATAACAGCCCACCTTAAAGCAGTATATGTATGTAATAATAATTTGTAAAATGTATGTAACAGTCATTTCATTTGCTTATATTACTGTATCCATGTGTAATAATGTTATGTGAATATATCACATAATTTAATAATGTAGGAGCTGTGAGAAATAGGTCAAAAGTTGCTAACAATGAGGTAACCTTGAGGCAATTGAGAGTTTAATAATGTTACTTGTGATTCTTGGAAGCAATAATGTAAATTTCGAGACAGTTCAGAAAACCAGAACTGCTTTAGTTAAATGAAGGTATTCTATTGGATTAGGAATAGCCAATCAGAGACTTGAAATGCAGAAATTTACAAATTTAGGCGGTTGAAATCAATTCAGTTGCCTGCAGACAGTGTTTGTAAACGGATGCGAGATGCGTCCTCTAGAGATTTAATATGTATTCGTGAGAGACGAAAAAATAAGTTTACGTGTCATAAAGTACAAGTAGTTAATAAAAGAATCTCACAGCTCTATATCAGTGAAGTATTATTTAAATCGTATGAAGTATTAATAAAAGGAGTAAAGTAAAATTATAATCTGTGTAAGCCTACATTCTTGTCGCATCACAACCCTGCCAAGACATCCATTTCTCTAAAATAAATACTGACGCAGCCGAGGCAAACATAAGTACATAATATATAAAGAAACAGTCAAAATTACAAAGTTAATCATATTTTTAAACTTATGGCGAAGGGTACTATACGTGTGGTTGCAACGAATTTCAAGTTCGGTTCCCCAACAGTTGAAATACGATACAACTACTCCTAAAATACTCCTTTTTCAATGTTATCTGAGAGTCTCCTTAAAAACAAATATAAAGCGCAAGTTAACCATGAAAGGGGCTCAATAGAAACTAGGCTATGACGCTACCCAGTCGGTATCGGTTCTCTATTTGATTGGCTTGAAAAACAATACAGGAAAACTAACGAGTGAAATATGTGTATGGTCTATGTTAAATGCAGGGGTGGTTAGGATACCACCTCTGTGAAAAAGTTTCCCTGCGATTGGTACGCAAGGAAACGCTAGGTCAATACGTCACAATTCGGCCTTCTAGAGGAAGGGGTCAAGAACTGTTTGCATGTGAGGTTAAACTGGACGACAAGTATGACATTTACATATATGAGGGCTTTCCATCAGTGACATGGAGACGGTGGTTTAAGTTGTTGCCGCTACTAAACGACAGTGTAGCATGAAAAGATAAGGTTTAAATTGTGATGTTACCCTCCGACAATTCGGCCATACTTTGGGGGAGTTAGAGTGCCCTGTCAATCCAGTGGCTAGAATTATGCTCGAAAAACAGAGATGGTCTCGCTGGTAAGGGTGGGCTAGATGTTTAACAGCTCCGTTCCATTATGGGCCACATTTTATGCACGCCAGTATACATTTCTGGATAAAATAATATTGTCCGTAAAGTAATAACGAATAAAATAAAATATATTCAGAGCTAAGGTCTCTGTTATTTATGGATCTATGTTCCCCTCCAATCTGTACAAGCGGGTGTGATTACAGCTAGTAAATTAAATGTTGTTACATGTAATAGGCATTAATGTGACAGTTAAAAACAAAAGCTAGCAAAGAGTAAATAATTAAACTGTACAAAAGCATGGCAGCGTTCATCGAATCACTAAAGTGGAAAGTTGTTGCATGACAGGACACTACAATGCAAGTGCCAGAGATAAAATTACTCAGGTCTGCATTGGAAACGCGACGAAGCAAAGCAAGTATAATCTAGCACAGATAAAATATGCAGGTCGGAAAGAAGGGAAACATGTGCCGGAAGTTCAGTGCAAGAAAGGCTTAAAATTCCAGCCTTAATGTAAATGTAAATTGCCCGTTTTCGGGAAAAGGGGACACAGCCATGATGATACTGAACCACACTTTAAAAAATTGATGTGTTGCACTCATATGTCTTCTCTACTCACTCTTATGCGAACTATTCTTAAAAAAGCTTATTTCTCAACCTACTTCTTGTTAATCGAGGTAAACGTTCATTACACATTTACACATCTCATTGCAGTTATAAAAGTCTGATGATACATTCACATGATTTTCTGTACCCTCTATCGTTTATTAGTGGGTATACACACTACTCTTGTAAAAGATTACTTTTCTATCTACTACGTTTTAATCCAAATAAACCTTTACAGAAATAGCTATATTATAAATTTCATTGAGATACAAAGAGAACAGCGATATCAAATGTTTAAGAACTGGACGCTATATGTTGGTCTTAAAATTCCATACTGTTTCCATGCAATCCCAAGAAACAACTCAATGTGCAAAAGACTTTAAAATAATGACCAAGTAATGAAGAATTCGAACCTTTAATAACAGATATCTCGGAATTGGCTGATGCCACAAAAACGTTATTTGAAATAAATAGTGTGTTTTAAAGAGATCTGCATTTTTATGTAGTACGATTTTCTCTATCACTTAACGTTTACCAGCAATACAAGATTATGCCAAATTCCTTCCGAATGAAGAGGACTTCACAGGCTATTCCTATAAAATTCAAGATATTTGTCATGAAAATATTATTAACATATGGTATTCTAATCATAATTGTGAGCCATTTCATTAGAAAATCAAAATTTTCTAAAAATGTTCCATGTAAACAAATGATAATTGGGGTGGGGGGATTTGTTGAAAACATCGTGTCGCATCCTTGGAAGATACCTAACTTAAATACCAAGTTTGACACTTATCAGACTTTTCGTTTTTGGGTCATGCTGTACACAGACACACGCACCCGCGGACATTTTTCTAAAAATGCTTTTTTACTTTTTCTACTACAAATAGTAAGTAGGGGAAGTATTGTATTCCACCCAAAAATTCGATACCAAGATTTCACCGGAAATACATGTTTAGAGACCCCCTAAATCCAAAAAAAGCATTTTTGGAAACATGTCCGTGTGCTTGTCTGTGTGTCTGTCTGTGAACAGCATAACTCAGAAACGAACAGTCGGATAAACACCAAACTTGGTATGTAGGTTCAGTATCTTTCAAGGATGCGACACGAAGGTTTTCAAGAAAATCCACCCACCCCAGGTTACCCTTTACATGGAACATTTTTCGAAGATTTTAATTTTCTCAAAAATGGCTCTAACGATTTTGATTAAAATATCATAAGATAAGTTTATTGAGATTACTATAAAAATAATAGGAATAATATTTACCGTATAAATGATAAAGGTTTTCACGGGCTTCATGTAATTATTGGAACTGCATTTTTAGTTACATGTTTATTTCGAATAACTATATGTTTAAGATATTTTCATGGCAAATGAAACGTATATCTCGAATTTTCTGGGAATGTCCCCAAAAATATTCTTCATTGTGAACGACTTTTGCATAACTGGTAAACCATAAGAGATAGACAAAAATGTAGATCGCGTTAAAATACACAATTTATGTCATATACATTTTGTTTGTTGAGTGAACCAATTTTCGAGAATTTGCTTGTTATTCCCTTAAATTTTCCAATACTTATACTTTTTCTCAAATGGGAATTCGTTATGCTTTTTTTTGTCCTGGTAATGCAAGAGAATGGAATACTCCACATAGCAACCAGCTCTTAAAATATTTGACTATCGCTTAAAGCCTACCAATTCCCCCTGCATCTACAAGAAAATTAGCAATAAGATTAACATCTTGATATCTTGATTAACATGAAGCATATGGAGAATAAGCGTTTGTAAAAATAGTTTGTACAAGAGTAGAGAAAGTCATGCGAGTGTAACACATCTGAAATTCTTTTTTCACTTATACACCGCCCTTACCATCTAAAGTCATATAGGCGGCTTTGTCTTTGGAACAGTTGCCCATTGGCAATTATTTTCACTCGTTAAGTATTGTGTTAATCTTTGGGTTTTTACTTTGGACTTTCTTTCTAAACATTATATTTACACGCGCGCGCACACACACACGCGCGCGCACACACACACGCGCGTTTACATTCTCACTCATACTTCCACTCTAGGGAGGATGAGCAATAATCCTGGCTAAAGTAAAACACTCACCCTTTAGCCGGAAATCGAACCCGGGACTTCTGAATTTGGAAGCTAGAATGCTGCCCAGAGCACAGAGGCTCTGTGTCAATTAGCTTAATCAATTGCCTGTTAGCAAATAGTGTAGGCTATTTTATGCTAAAGAGAAATATGCATTTCTTTGAGAACATGATATATACGACCGAGATTGGAATTTCGATACGATAAGGAAATAATGCTTTCTTAAGTGGATAATACATTAGATCCTAACGCTTCCATTTTTAAGAAAAGCATATTAAATTCGAACTACTGTAGCGTTTATAGCTTTTATACATTATTGAGAGTCATAGTTGATAGCCAGATAGGATGGTAACACATGTATGGAGGGAATGGTTGTTGGATTCGCGAAGCTTCTGCGTGTTGTGCGCATGCGCTATAGGTAGGGACGCGATAGTTTTTTATGTGGGTACGCAGCAGTTAAGAGCGGGACACGAGAGAGAGAGAGAGTGAATGAATGTAGCGTTCGACTCCGCGTGTTGAGTAAGGCAATGACCCTGGTCGGTTGAGCCCGGCAGAATCTTCGTATCTAGTTTCCAAATTTAAGGTGGCTTTTAATAAATCTATATGTGTGTTCTGAATTAATCTGTCGTTCTTCCCATTCCTTTGTAGACCACTTTAGGTACACAGAGCGCCAAAGAAAATCTTCAGCGGATTTTGTATCGTTTTCTGTAGTCTTTTGAGGCGTGTCCTTCACCTTACCTATCGCAGAGCGTGGTGGCTTGATAACACAGCAATAAAGGAGAAAAGAACACAGCAATAAAGGAGAAAAGAGGGACAAGGGGAGGTTGATGCCTTTGCTTTTTCTGGTGTTATTTAAACCAAAACATGTTTATTGTGTTAGAACCAGTCATGCCGTATACTAGGGAAATTACTCGTGGAGGTAATGTGGGTATGTGAGAGGCTGGTCGCACTGTTACAGAAATTGCAACGGCAGTGTTTTTATAGTAAATTACTGGATAAAAATATTCCATGAAAAAGGGGAAGACGATCTACATTCTCGTCATAAAGTGGGCACTTCCTGTAAAACATCCGTAGATGATATTCGTTTACTAAATGCAAATTACTCTTTTGTTATAATCATGTTAAAAAACTAAAGAGTAATTTGCTAATGTATATTGTTCACCGAATATGACATACATATTATGGCAATTAAATTGAGTTATATTTTTGTCTATAATCTTGCTGTATTCCTATGATCAGCAATATGTTAGTAAAAATATATTAACCAATTATGGTTTGCATTAAAGGAAAAACATGCTGCCTTATTTATTTATTTATTATTTAGTTATGTTTGCTTCTGTGCAGCAAAAAGCATTGATATCACTAGGAGAATACAGTTCCGTTTATTTGTTGTTATAAAGTGCTGCCTTGCTATGCATTTAATGAATACCATTCAAGCTTTAATTTGCACTCCCCGAGAATCTTCTCACACTACACATTCTACATTTCGCTAATCTGGAGGCTCATCAAGTTCTCCCCTTAGCTTTTAACTCTTTCAAAGGCGTGTCCTGCAATAGCCGATAAGGTATGGGCTACCTATCGCGATAAGATATCTGTAGGACAACTGAGTGCACTCACTCTCTCACTCTCTCTCTCTCTCTCTCTTTCTCTTTTAGCCAGTATGATCGAGGGCGTAAACATATATTTCGCATCTACGCCATTTTGTAACCTTTGTTGTGATTATTGGTGTAACTATTTAGCAGGACTGGCGCATTCTTGCACCGCGACCTAAAGCAGCCAATGAAATGGCCATGTCTTCGCTAGGCCACGTACAACGATAAATAATGTGACATAGACGCGAGGTGCAGTGAGATTTTTTTGGCGCTCTTAGTGCAAAGTGTAGAGTTCTTCAGCCCGCCAAGCGAGTGCTCCGTGCTCCTACGACGTAATTTCTTTCCTTTTCCTGATCAGAAATCACAATTAGGTATAAGATTTCCAGGTCATCGTAGCCTCTTGGTTTGACATCCGGCGAAGCAATTGAAGTGATGACGCCCAGAACTACTCCATATGTCTCACTTTATAACTCACATCACCGCATGTCGGTGAAACCAGCGACTTCATTACAGCAGGTCCATGACACCACTACGCTAAATTCAATTCTTAACATACACGTATTAACACTATTCCACGACAATTGAGATGGCTCCGAGGTAACGTGTGAGGGGTTCCAATTAGGGAGGTCTCGGGTTCGATTCTTGTGGACCGCCTTGCGTCTTTCCTGGCCGTAGGCGAATGCTGCGGTGGTTTTCTAATCTACCGCGATCTCCTTTCTATCATCTTCCTTTCATTGTGTTTCTTTCTCATGTTTCAGATGTGCTTCTAGGTTTCGTACCGGACAGATGTCGCGGATTCTTGCTCCAAGGGAACACTGGACAATGGAGGGCTGCCGGGTAGAACGGGTCATCCATCGCCCTCTACTGGGCGCTGCAGTAGTGGGACCGTCTTAGAGCCAGGAACTGTTAGGGACTTCCTCGCTTCTCTGTGGCCTGGATGCCTTTAGGCTCCTGTGGCTCCTTCACTTCATCCCTTCCTCCTGGCTACCACCGCCCTCTTCATTGTATACTCTAAACCCTAACACTAATCCAGCACAATATTTCTGGTGAAATATCGACATGCAATGTTTGTGTATAATGTAGCACAGCCTGTACAAGCGAAAACGCAAGAGAAAGGGAGACACCAATACCTTATTGTTTAAAACGGTAACGGAAGTGAAAGATAAGACTGGAACGTATGCAGTACGCGTTAGCTGTTTCTACGATGGATAAAATGGTATGTAATGAAAGAAACATCTGCTACCTGGACCTACATTTCTCGTCTCTAACGTCCATTTCTAGAACACAGAACTGAAGAAATATGTTGGAGGGAATAGCCGCGCACACAATCAACAGACCCTCTTTCTCGCTCTCTCCCCCTCGTCTCGCTTATTTCGAACCTCGACGTTTTCCCTAAGGGAGAAAAAGGTCGTGTGTGTGTATGTGGGTGTGTGTGGAGAAAGTTTCACGTGGAAAGGGCTCTGATGAAACAGAAGCAGTAATGAATTGCCGAGCAGTTGATAAAGCCAACCAGCTCCGCACTTTTAATAACTTTGGGAATACGTATTTTACAACGCAACCGCTGTTAGCATAGTGATCATTTCCTGTAGATTACGTCACTTCCCACCGCTCGATACACGTTGAATTGGGAGCAACAACGTCCTATTCCGCCTCCACTGTGACTATCAGAATGTAGACGCCTGTCAGGAGTAATGTGCTTAACATTGAAATCCTCATCTCTGAGGTTATTCATCTGCTTTTCATCCGACTGAGTGCTAAAGTAGGAATTATCTTTACTAATACCACGAGTGCTGATAACTTTTCGGTAATTAATTGAGGCCTAACGAATGTTTGTTGTCATGGTAATTATTTCGGGACCAAGTTTAATTATTATTTAGAAGACAACAAGCATGCGTTTGAAAGCTCAATTAAATTACTTGAGATAAATAAACAAGAAGGGGATTCGGTAAGATGATTATAACGCGAGAACTATCCATTTTGCTTTACTTTTAGTATAATCTGATCTGAAAATTGATTCCTGTTCATCACTTTCAGGCATCTAAGAACTGAATCAAAATTGTCCACCAGTGAACGAGGAAGAGTTGCTTTCCAAATAACCCCTCTCTTTCCGCAGGCCTGCGGTCTTTCGTTTGTTTAAGTCAAGCCACCATGGCTGATAGTCCTGTTCACATGGCCATTTCGAGTTGCTACAAAGCAAAGCTCAACCCAGCTTCTGGTCGCTCCCTTAGAAGCTGTGAATATTTTGCGAGACACAGCACTTTAAACATGTTGCTTAGTTCTCATACATAACTTCCCTCATCGCAGACATGACCTTCTCCTATGATATCATCAGAAATACAACGACCTCGCATCAGCAATACCACTTTATAGCTACTTCTAGCCTTTTTGAAGAGACATCAACTAGATTGCGAAAAAAATTCCCTAAATGCATTTCCAGGCATTTTACATAATGACTGAACAAATTTTAACCACTTTTCAAAATATTTATTAATGTCTAAGGTTTTCATTGCCTAATTTTTAAATAATAACCACTAAAATATCAAAGAAGTCGATTATATATACTTCAATCAAAAATTGATCAGATAAAATGTGAATCACAGTCTCTCACGACCAAATTTTCACACTTCGGTGACTGCGCAAAGGAGCGAGGACATGAAGATTCCAAAGTAAAGAATTTATAAAGTTGAAACCTGCAGGAACTTTTGTGATGAAAATATAAGAAAAAAATTCCTTTGACAAGCCTGAAAATTGTTTCGCAATGTTGAGAAATCTTTGCCATTTCTCTCATGAATGTGAAACCTGATTTGCGCTCATGCAGGGTTGACTGAAGGGAAATAGTTTATTTATAATTTCCTGCTCTGCTGTCAACAAACAATAAATGCTGGTGTGATTTGTTTTTTCGAGAAGAAGCACGTGTAATTATAATTTAGTTTGTCCAGAACCATTGGTCGGTGGAGACTTCATGCTGGCAGCATTATTGGAATACAGTGTGAACTGCGGTTTAGAGAAGACCATTTTCATGTTCTATGTACAGGAGCAGGTGGTAAATCAATGGAGGAGGTCAGGTTCGGTCGTCAATATGAAACATACGGTTCCACAGAAAACAGTTCTTAGGCCTGAAAATATACATCTAGCCCGAGCGGCTCTGCAGTAAAGTCCGAAGTGATCGGTTTGTCGACATACAAGGGTACTCCATTATCCGGTATCTCCTTGAGCAGAATTATCAAGATGGATTTAAAGTTCCACTCATATAAATTGCAAGTGTCTCAAGAGGTGAGGGCAGTAGATAAGTGAAGTTACTTGCAATTCTGCACCATTTTAAGAATGTTAGACCAGGACGAGATAAATGAACAAATAATTATGTTTTCCTGGTAATATCAAACGAAGCGAACTTCCATCTAAACGATTTGTTAATAAACAAAATCTTCGTACTATGCAGATACAAATGCACACGTTCTGTTTGAGAGAAAGCCTTCGTCTGGTGTGTTTTTGGGTTTCAATCGGCACAATTTCTTAGAGGACGATCGCGGAGGTGCAATGGCTGTCAATGCTGAGCGGTATCGTAACGCGATTGAACAGTTCTTCATTCCATATCTAAGAAGAGGTAATCACCTGAATACGACGTTTTTCAGCAAGATAGAACTACAGCCAATACAGCCCGAGCCACGATGACTACCTCTACTCTTCCCAACCGAATGAATTCAGGTTTTGCAGATATTCCGTGGCCGACGAGGTCTCCAGACCTGACGGCTCCAGATGTTTTTCTTTGGGGCTAACTCAAGGAGGTCTTCTGCCAGTGCTACAGAAGACCACGAACAAATTTGGGGTATTCAACATAACCATGATCCAGCGTTTTGTGAGAAGCTTCCGGTACAACGATCGCCATTTGCATGACGTCTGTTCAAGAAGGATGTATGTAAAACGACAAGTGTCTACATCTCTGAACCATAAATATAAGTTCTGTTTGCACACTTTATGACCGTTGTCTTCTTCTTTTGTACAATTTTCCGTAAACAATCCGTATAATTACTACTTATAATAAACTTCTCCATATTTAGCCATTTCTGACAGTCAGTTTTAGCCACTTTCCATGCAAGAGTTGATAACACTGCCTCGCAGTTACTCCAGATAGAGCTGGTTTCAGAAGGGTTAACGTAAACCACTCGTCTTGTTGTTTGAACTTACATATCTCATTGTTGCTCACAAGGCTTTGGAAGGAAAGCAAGGAAGTGAGGCCTAACGACAGTTTTGCTCTCTTTTTCCGACACATGCGTGCCGCCAAGCATTTAGCCACCATCACGAGGCGCCAGTAAAACCTCCGGACAACGCAGAAGGGGAGTTTTGATCGACCCGCTCTTTATTACGGGCAATATTCTTGTACACCAGTTTACATTGCACTACAGCCGTTGGACGACAACCCGGAACATGAACTTTCTGGTCACGTGATGTAAAGCGAAAGAGATGCTCCAGTGTATGTCACATATCTAGAACCTTTCACTTTCAAACATGAACGAAAACTCCATCGATTCCCAATAGTGAATCATGATTCACGAATCCTAAGTGCGACAAAGTTTTGAGTTCCTTAGCTAACCATCAGGGTTCTATTTCTAGGTCCAACGGGTTTTTCAAATATTCTTAAACGTAAGTTTCAGGTAATTAAATAATAACGGTGAGCATATATTGCCCATTTATTGAAAAAATAAACAAAACATATGCTAATATCTAACAGTCATGTGCGTTTATACTTTCCCTACTACTTGCCTATAGAAAGTAGAAGTATTATTGTATACCACCCAAAGATTCGGTTCGACATTTAATCGAAAATACAAGTTTTGAGGTCCCCTAATAAAGAATGCGTTTTACTTTCTCTACTATCTATAGTAAATAGAGGAAGTATTGCATTCCACCCAAACATTCGATGCCGAGATTGTTTTAAGGCCCCTGAATCCAAATAAAGCATTTCTGGAAACATCTCCGTGTGCGTGTCTGCGAGCACCATAACATAAAAACGAAAACTTGGATAAATACCAAACTTGGTATTTAGGTTCAGTATCTTCCAAAGATGCGACACGAAGATTTTCAACAAAATCCCCCTATCCTGAAATACATTTTACATGGAATATTTTTTGTAATTTTTTAATTTCTAAAACATTGCTCTAATGATATTGATTAAATACCATATATAAAAGATATGTACATGATAAATAAAATGTATATCTTGAATTTTCTGGGAATAGCCTGTGAAGTCCTCTTCATTCGGAAGGAATGTTGTATCATCTTGTATAACTGGTAAACGTTAAGCGATAGACGAAAACAAATTACATAAAAGATATACACCTATTTAAAACACACAAACTATTATAAAAAGTTGTTGTGCATATGCCGTTTCTGAGATAACGAAATGGTAACGTAGCAAAGGTTTATTTGAATTAAAATGTAGTACATGGAAAAATAAGCTTGAGTAAGAATAATTGTATAGCAACTAATAAACGATAGAGAGTAGAGAAAGTCATGTGAATGTATAACATCAGATTATTTAGAAAAAGGTCCGTGTGTGCGCGCGCTCGGCTGCGGAAAAGAAAAGTCGGTTACATACCAAACTTGGCAAGTTCAGTGTCTTCCAAGAATTCAACACAAAGATTTTCAAGAAAATCCCTCACCCCAAACTAACTTTTACACGGAAACATTGAGTTATTTTGCATTTTCTTAAAATTGGCTGTAACATTTTGTATTAAAACACCATGTTTTTAAGATTTTTGTATGACAAAATGCATACCTTAAATTTTCTGGGAATAGCCTTGAGGTCTGTACTTGTAAACCGTAAGTAATAGGCAAGAACTTGCTACAAAAAGTATAGATCTCGTTAAAACACACAATTATATCGAAATATTTCTTGTGACCTTAAGCATTTCCAGATATTCTTTGTTATTTATTTGAATTGTCAAATACATAATTCTTACTTTTTCGAACTGCTAGTTCGCTATTAGTTATTTTCTTGTGGTTATGCAAGGATAAAGGATTTCGAAACTTCAGGTAGTGATGAATTTGACTATCGCTTAAACCTACTGTATTCCCCTTGTACCTTCAATTAAATGTGAAATAAAACTATTTCTTCAAACATTTAATTAAGTAGAATAACATGAAGAAGGTAGAAGACTAACGTTAGTAAGAATATCTTGTAGAAGAGTGAGTAGAGAAATTCATGTGAATGTAACACAATATCCTTTTATTTATTATCAAATCACAGATATCACCTATACAGGATTAAAGAGATTGCTATAAAATTGGTCGGTTTTGAAGTTATGAGGAATCCTTATTACACCAAACTGCAAGTCACACAGTTGAGGTAACGTGTTCGGAAGTTCGGCACGTGGTACTGGCAGCATCTCTACGCTCTGCAAGAGCGGGACTCCACACCGCCACATACACAACGTGATCAAAAGTGTCCGGACACCTGGCTGAAAGTGACTTACAGGTTCGTGGCGCCCTCCATCGGTAATGCTAGCAGACATTATGGTGTTGGCCCACCCTTAGCCTTGATGACAGCGCTCACTCTCTCAGGCATATTTTCAATCAGGTGCTGGAAGGTTTCTTGGGGAATGGCAGCCCATTCTTCACGGAACGTAGGAGAGGTATCGATGTAGGTCGGTGAGGCCTGGCACGAAGTCGGCGTTCCAAAACATCCTAAAGATGTTCTATAGGATTCAAGTCAGAACTCTGTGCAGGCCAGTCCATTACAAGGATGTTATTGTCGTGTAACCACTCTGCCACAGCCCGTGCACTATGAACAGGTCTCGATCGTGTTGAAAGATGCAATCGCCATCCCCGAATTGCTCTTCAACAGTGGGAAGTAAGAAGGTGCTTAAAATATCAATGTAGATCTGCGCTGTGATCGTGCCACGCAAAACAACAAGGGGTGCAAGTCCCCTCCAGGAAAAACACGACCATACCATAACGCCACTACCTCCAAATTTCACTATTGGCACTACACACGCTGGCAGATGACGTTCAACGGACATTCGCCATACTCACACCTTGCCATCGGATCGCCACATTGTGTACCGTGATTCGTCACTCCACACAACGTTTTGCCACTGTTCAATCGTGTAATGTTGACGCTCCTTACACCAAGCGAGGCGTCGTTTCACATTTTTCCTGTGTGATGTGTGGCTTATGAGCAGCTGATCGACCATGGAATCCAAGGTTTCTCACCTCACGCCTAACTGTCATAGTACTTGGATGGATCCTGATGCAGTTTGGAATTCCTGTGTGATGGTCTGGATACTACTCTATTACTCTTTACGACCCTCTTCAAATGTAGGCGGTCTCTGTCAGTCAACAAACGAGGTCGGCCTGTATGCTTTTGTGCTGTACATGTCCCTTCACTTTTCCACTTCACTATCACATCAGAAACAGTGGACCTAGGGATGTTTAGGAGTGTGGAAATCTCGCGTACAGACTTCTGACACAAGTGACACCCAATCATCTGACCACGTTCAAAGCCCGTGAGTTCCACGGAGCGTCCCATTCTGCTGTTTCACGATGTCCAATGACTACTGAGGTCGCGGATAATGAGTACCAGGTAGTAGGTGGCAGCACAATGCACCTAAGATGAAAAACGTATGTTTGTGGGGTGTCCAGATACTTTTGGTCATAGAGTGTATATCGTCGATAAGACTTTTAAAATCATTTTCTGAGGGAATAAGAAAACTGAACGAAATGTTATTAGGAGGAATTCGTTGCCTCAATCATGAATTAAGGGTTTCGCATTTGTATAATAAAAAAACAAGTGTCTTATTCGTCTTCTTCAACTACATGGATTTAGACCCTTTGCCTGCTTCTGTCAAGAAACCGAGTCTCTACATCTTGATAACGGGCCGCAAAATTTCCTTTTTCCTTTAGGTGTATAATGGAGTATAATATATGGTAATCCATTGGCTGTGTAGCGGTCCTTAGAGGGTCCACTATTAAGTATACATCCAACATGGCAGTTGACTCTGAAGTAGGTCAACTGGTTCCTCCTTGCACTCCCTTCGTCCCGGCTGGGAGTATAAAGCCGCCTAACCTGGCTGAAGGAGAGAACAGTACTCACGTTGAAGGAGTCTACCTCAGAGCCGACGGGAGCCCAAACGGCCAATTTACCCACAGAATCGGGAAAGCTGAAGCCATCGTATATAAGGAGTAAACCACAACAAGGGTTACGGAGTAGTATGTGGCTTATTTTGTGTTTTACACCAGGCAGTTGTAGATAGTTTACACAGTTTGATTATTTTAGTAGATTTGTAAAATGGTATTTTTTTCGCGAAGAAATTACTCAACGTGACTTTTGACGAGATCATCTTTGAATCTGAACCGCTAATTGCTGAAGTAAGTCATTAAGGGAATAGCCCCTATTAAATGCCTCATACATAGTAACGTTTGCTTACAAAGTGTAAATTCACTAAAACAAATTAAAATAGGGTATTCCTGCTTACGAATAGTACCATAAAGATCAAGTGAATTGTTTTTGTTAAACCAGGTTCATCAGTAAAATTGAAAGTTTTGTTCGGAGTTATCAAATTTCGAATTTATTCTGAAAGGGAACTTTTCAGCTCAGTATTCAGTGGTGACACCTGGAAGTGCTGTTCACATGTTTGGTTGTACTGAAGGAAACAAACATCACTTAATAAAAGTTAATTTAAGTAAATGATGGACTATAGGACCATTTGCGCTAGTTAGCAGCTGATTTACTTTGTATTGAATGAAAAGAGGCATTGAAAGTTTTACTAAAATTAATTTGATTGCAATAAATAATAGAGCAAAAGCACTACATAATGAAAGAGTCAAACTGTGTGGTTTATTGATTTAACTTGGCATTTAGTACCGGGGAAAAGTTCCGATTTAACGTTTTAAGTCAACCCTCACTTAAATGTGAATTTTTAAAATTGTGGCGTTGTGGCAACATCTTTAAGAGTTACTTAATTCGTTTAATTTTGTATTAAAAAGTATTAGTTGGTATTGATCAAATTTTATATTGTTTCAATTAAATAAATAATTATTTTTAACCTTCAACTGACCTGTTTTTACCTCTTCGACCCATTACCTTTATGTTTCCTTAATACGAGCATATTCTTACAAAGTTACTAATGGGTAAGGGGCCACTACTCGATGAAACAAAAATCTTATGTGTTACACTCACATGGCTTTCTCTACTCTTGTACAAACTATTTTTACAAATGCTTATTCTCCATATGCGTCATGTTAATCGAGATATCGAGATGTTAATCTTATTGCTAATTTTCTTGTAGATGCAAGGAAAATTGGTAGGCTTTAAGCGATAGTCAAATATTTTAAGAGCTGGTTGCTATGTGGACTATTCCATTCTCTTTCATTACCAGGACAAAAAAAATTAATAACGAATTCTCATTTGAGAAAAATAATAAGTATTGGAAAATTTAAGGGAATAACAAGCAATATCTCGGAAATAGTTCACTAAACAAAAAATATGTATATGACATAAATTGTGTATTTTAACACTACTACATTTTTTGTGTAGTAAAATTTTGTCTCTCTCTTATGGTTATGCAAACGTCGTTCACAATGAAGAATACTTTTGGAGAAATTCCCAGAAAATTCGAGATATACATTTCATTTGTCATGAAAGTATCTTAAATATATGATATTTTAATCAAAACCGTTAGAGCTATTTTTGAGAAAATTAAAATTTTCGAAAAATATTCCATGTAAAGGGTAATTTTGGTGGGGGAATTTTCTTGAAAACCTTCGTGTCGCACCTCTGGAAGATACTGAATCTAAATACCAAGTTTGGTGTTTATCCGACTGTTCGTTTCTGAGTTATGCTGTTCACAGACACACACGGACATGTTTCCAAAAATACTTTATATGTATTCAGTGCACCTCAAAACATGTATTTCCGGTGAAATCTCGATATCGAATTTTTGGGTGGAATACAATACTTCCTCTACTTACTATACGTAGTAGAGAAAGTAAAAAGAAATAAAAGGGTGACGCTAACAGCTAGCAATCTGTCAATATGATTGAGCCAATTAAATGTTATGTTTAAGATTCTTTATGTCGCGTTACAGATATTTAATTCTGTTTTTATTTCTTCACTGTGCTCCTTGTCTAACAAACTGTAAACCTGCTACTAAACACAGGAACTTCATTTCAGCTGTTTCTGTTTTTCTTTTAAGTTTATAAATTATAAGATTACAAACTATTCAGTTTATTTTATGAACATTTGAATCTCAAGTAGTAAAGTATTATCAGATCCATTTGGTTCACTTCATTGCCCTCTTTCCTCCGGTATATTACACCATTCACATTGATTCTTCCGTCCATTTAACCACAATAAATGTTTGCTAATAAATTATTTCAAGTTAGGCAAAACGGGTTTGAATATATCCAAGATGAGGAAACAAAACTCAACTGCTTATATTGTGTTTTTATGGGGAAGCAAGGAACATTAAATAATTGTTTACTCCATGAGAAACATGTCCATGAAGAAAATACGAAGAATCGCTAACTTTTAAACATGTATCTTCGACGATGCATCAATAAGCATTTTGTAAACTGCTAATCCTACCAAAAAATGAGTTTTAATATTCCTTGCATTACTTCGGCATCTTTATAGCGAAGACTTCCATGGAATTATCCCCACCTCAAATAACGCCATTACAGTGAACATGTTTGATTAAGACCTAAGTTATATAGAGGTATGTGACGCAATGGCAACCTTCACTGTGTTTCCAGACAATTATATAACGAATAAAGCGAATATGTTACGATTACGCATTAAGTCGTCTCAGAATAACAAAAATCTTCGGAAAAATCAATGGGATGGCCGAATGAATTCCGATTTTGCATGTCCATGAGGGACATTAAAGAATAAAATTAACTTTAAAGTCATCTGGTATTCACATTTCGACCGTAAAGGGAACTCTGTAGAAAGAAACTTTACCCTAGCAACTGAGCTTATGTGGTTCGAACCTTTCAATTCCAACTTTCAGCTGCACGCTGAGCACAAGCTTATGTTTGCGGTCGAGATGAACGGGGGGACCTTATTGACTGTATTGTCGCGGTTTTTCCTTCTTTATGTTTTGTTTAAAGTCTCTTCAGCATCTAGGTTGCAATGCGACGGGTGCCTATAGGTGCTTCGATTCACATGATTCATCGCGCGCCGTAAAGTGGCCTTAGTTACATATTAGTTTCCATTATCATCCGCTTGAGTAATTTGCTGCTATATGCCCTCAGATGCGTTATTGCCTCTCTGGGATGTATCTTATTATGGATTTAATAGGATGCTGGACTTAACTCTGTGATCGTGTTATTACCATTATTTGGGCATGCACACAGAGCGATGCCTATCATCGGTTCTAATGCCATCTACTTGGGTGACCTGACATAAGGTCTTGGTTGCATAGTCGCCTTCCTGTATTATGTTATTTAGATCTGTGGGTAGAAGATGGGTATCCAAACCGATATTTACCTGGAAACTGTGGGAAACGAAGCAAACTCTGATCAGATTGGCTATCACACGTGATTTGAATCCACTAGCTTCCGAATGCAAGCCATCTCGCTGAAGTCCCATTCACAATGAAAAATAAGTGCAGACGCAGCATAAACGCAAGAGTTTGCAGCCATGTTATTTAATGGAAGCATTCACACAGAGTCATGTAACGCAAGAGATTGCACACTCCAAACTTTGTTTGCGTTGCATGCAAGGAGGAGAATTCTGCGTTTGTTTTCTCCATGCTTTTCTCCGGCTTCTGCACAACACACGATCGCGATACAAGATTTTATGCCGTCTACTGTACAATCATGGTATTCTTCCATTTAGCCATGCCACGACATTTTAAATGCTAACGCCAGACCCTGATCTGTTGTTTGCTTGGTTCAACCTTTTATGTCCTATTTGTTTATAAAGACTGGATAAGGTTGCATATTATTGGTTATGTTAAAAGCTTGGCATTTGCGCATTTGCCTATTGTGTTCCTTTGTTTAGAATCGCAGGTTTTGTATATATAAACATGTTTCATGCTTATTGGAGTAAAATACACTAATTTTATAGCGCGTATAATTGCCTATTTTCATAGTGTCTGCTTTTCGATACATAATGGCCTATTATTGATTTTCTTTTGTAATGAAAACTTATCAAGCTTTTTGTCTATCATAATTTCATTGGTTTTGTTATTGGCAGCTATTTATTTATATTATTTACTAATATAGTAACCATAGTATTGCAATTAATATAACACATGCTGAGCTAATGAGCCAATGTTGACAACATACTTGAGGTAGTCTGCAATATCGACAATCCTTTTCCGACGTCAGGAATTGCGTTGCTTCATGCAATAATACTTAGCGTACAGTAAGTGGTCAACTATGAGTTTACGACTGGAAATCGATCATTTTAGTATCCTCTCATGGCTTTGTTCAGTAATACAATGGCTTTATTTGTTTCTACTTCGCACTTGGACGAAAACACAGTACTGAAACCTGGACATTTTACGAACCAGCCTGGGAGTGTAAAACGAGAAATTAATTAAAACAGCTAAAAGGGTTTTCCATAAAAAATACATATTAACTGAAGAGTGCAAATTTAAATAAATAATGTTTATAGTTTACACCCCATTAATAGAATAGCAAAATCTATTATTTAATAAATTTAATTTGTGGATACACATATTTGATATTTCTATACCGTTCTGCCATGTCAAAATGTATTTATAAGTGGTAAATTAATAAATGATTGAGCCTACATCATTACTGATAGTGTCTATATTAGCATCTGGTTTGAACTTCTTGTAGTGTCTATTTACTCTTTTAGCGTCTATTGCACCTAGCTCTAGCTATGATATTCAATTTGAAATTTGCAGTACTCTTGGAAGACTTCTAAATGCAATTACGGATCTAGTTCGAGCCAAGTCCTTGCGTTATACCTACCGTTACATCACGCCATTATAATGCGTTATGTTAGCGTTACGCCTTCATTGTGGATGTAGCCTGCTGTTCACGTAGTTTCCACAGGGAGAAAAGCTCTCAAAGTTCCTTACCCGTTGTGGTACGAGTACCCGCACAGCTGTCGTGTCGAAGAAGTTGCCGCTCCAGATAGGCGCTGTGCGATAACTCCAATGGAAGTCCATAACACTTTAGCCTTGGATTTGGAATTCCACTGACTGAAAGCCTGTATGGAAGCACGTTTTACATGGAAGTTTAAGGGAAGCTTTATCCCTAAAATAATCTTTCTTATGGAATTATTAGTCTAAGTTCCCTGAAAATCGGAAGCATTCTTAATCATGCGATTAATTTTATTCAAGAATACAGCATGCGAATAATAAGTATGGAATATCTGTTATAACTTCCTATATTTTAATTTGAAAAAAGTTCCCTGTTCATGTATACAGAGCATGACACTGAAGATAAATTTCTTTTTATTGCATCCTATTTTAACACAGATTTGCATATAATATTAGCAGTTTGTTCAGAAAAAGAATATTTCAGATTGAGAAAACATTATCAGCATTCAAATGTACCTTGTGTAGGGAATCATTATCAGCTTAAGCTATGTACGAAAATATATGGAGAATCGTGCTTAATTTTATTCTTTTAACACTTATTTCACTCAAAAAAACGTTTTACACGCATCTTTCGCGATACTAAGCTAAAATATGGAATGTTACTGCAATTACTCTTCAGATATATGGCAACTATTTTACATTGTCTGTCTGTACTTTCTTTCTTGAATAATTCGCATTCTAACCATGTATTTTAAGGTATTCTTTGTTTTATTTCGAAATTATTGTAAATTAATTTTTGTTTTGGTACATTTTGAAATAAAATGTAGAATAATGATATCATATCGTTACTTATGTAACGAGATCGTGGTCGTTTTCGTAAAATAAACACGCATCTTGCTAAGGGATGGCCGTCACCTCTGGTATAAAATTCCTCACCAATGTGAAGCTGAAGTGCGTTCTTGCCAAACGCTTTTGTTTTCTAGAGGCCGAATAAAATGGATGAAACTTTTTCAGTGTCATTGATATCTGTCTGACACATATTCTCTTCTGCCCGTAAATCTGCGTATCTATGGTCATACATAGTATAGCAGAGGCTGTTTCAATTTATGTTGATGAATCGCAGTGATAATTGCTTAGCAATGACATTTTTAACGCAAACTATTTTGCGATTCTTCTATTCACAATAAATGTATGCCTAGAAATAAACTCAAATTAAGTAATATGGACTTCGTCGAAAGCTTTCTATGCAAAACAAAACAATATTCGCTTACCGTAAGTCAGTTTTGTTATGCCAATGAACCTATGCAGGAAAAAGAGGAACCCCATTATTTTCAAAGATGCTTTATAGATGCCACATGGCAGATCAACCTGTACAAAGCTAAAGATGTAATAATAATATCATTACGAAAGCATAAAAGGGTTGCTTTACAAATTGTAATTTCTAAGAGCTTTTTATTACCCTTTTATGTTTAAACATCTACAAAAAGTTTTCTTATAATGAAGAGTACCTCACAAGCTATTCACAGAAGATTCAAGATAATCATTCATATTCATAGCATGGTTTACAGATATATTTTAATCGTTAACAGCTATTTTTTACTAAGTAAAAAATGACTTAATATTTTTTTCCATGTTGATGAAAGAAGACTTTCTCGAAAATCTTCGTGTGATGTCCATAACGGGTGTCTCAACTGAAACATTAAATTTGTTTTTATTCAATTTCTCGTTTTTGAGCTATGGTGTGTGTGTCTCTCTCTCTCTCGTCCTCCGTGGTGTAGTAGTTACCATGCTAGCCTCTAGTTGCGGGTTCAAACCCGGCGGAGGGTGATGGATTTTTTCGGGCGTAAAAATCCTTAGTATGGCTTACTTCGCAAGGGAAGTAAAACCGTAGTTTTACGGCACGTAAAAGAACTTCAAGCTTGATAAAAAGACCTCTGAGCAAAATTGCCGGTCTTTCAAGTCCAATATAGAATAAGACGCTAAGGACCACAGCAGTTAAAGAGCGTTCATAAATAAAACTCAAGTTTAATTTTTTTTGTCTCTCTCTCTCTCTCTCTCTCATGTTTCCTTAAAGTGCTTTTTTTTAATTTCATGAGATTTCAAAGCATAAATTTGGATGGAATTCAGATATTATATTAAAAAAGAACTCGTGGTCGACAGGAATAGTTCAAGTGCAATGTACACCATGTTTTTTAATTTATTTATTATATATACTATCTACATGTTCCACTACGTTTGTAGTACTACTTGTTCATTTCCTCTTCTAGTTGTGATAATAACATTAATAACTGTAATTTTTATATCAAAGCACACCAAATCAAAAATTAAATTTCCAGTATCTTCGAAATAAAAAACAAGGAACGTCAGGGAAATGTATAACAAATTCCTACACGTGGTAATCATTTTGTCTTATTCATTTAATTATAAATTCGCTTAGATATAACATTCTTCTATTCTTTTTGTTAAGTTTTGATTTCAAATGCTTCTGTATTGTAACGGTGGAGCAACTAAAAAACTGCATGGGTTGAAGGTTGATTTATAAAGAATTTTCAAGAAAAAAATTTTTGCAACAGATTGAGCATTTTCCTATAGAAAATGGCTGATGCTGGATTTTGTATTTAGTTCCAGCGCTTTAGCAAATAAAGCTCAGTGGAGTCTCGTGGGGGCAAACGAGCAGCGGGACATCATGTAAATAATTCCATTGTGTGCAGCGTTATAAACCATCAAAGGATTTTTAATTTACTCCCTGCAAAGAAAATATTTTATGACCAATTTCACTTTTAAAAAATCTGTTTGTGATTTCTCTTTTGTGTGCTTTTAAGCTTACACACCGTTAATATTGTAACCTTTGATTAATAATTCGTAGTCTCGTTGCGCGTAAATAAAATGAAAAACACCATATGTGCGGTATCAGAAAAATTCAATTTGCCAACAGTTGTTATTTTGCTGAAAATTTCGCATGATTGCAATATGGGGAAGCCAACGTACTCGAATTCTAATTAGTATTATAATAGCCCAGATATGAGATCGTTAATTGTTAAATTCATTATCACATCCTTTCGACTACAGTATTTCAGAACCACATTTCCATTTATACTCCACGCAAGTTTTAAAAATACTTGGTCCATATATATCTAATAACTTCATCCTAAATTTCAAATATTTTGGTGAATGAAAAAAAACAGATTTTACAGGTTCTTCAAACTAACTTCTAATTTTTTGTTTACATCCGATTTCCGACCAAGTTTTTTTCTTGCTTCTCCGTATTCATTTTATTATTTGTTTTCGACTTTCTGTTTAAAACGTTTAGGGTTAACTTTCTCTGTCGCATACCACACAAAAATTCACTATTGATATTTCACCGAAAATCAAGTTTTGTGAACACAAAAAGAAGCATTTTTAGAAAAAGATCCATATACATTTGCGCGTAAGGATATCACATATGATTTTAAGAAATTCCTATGCCCCAAACAACAGTTTTTATGGAACAATTTCCTTACTTGTTTTCTCAAAAATGGCTATAACAATTGTGATAAAAATATCCTTTGCTTGACTATCAACATAAGAAGTAAAACCTCTCTCATCATATTTGTGAACAGCTTGTGAAATTACCTTCATTGTGATTGAATATTGTGTAATGGCTAAATAGGAAGCCAAAAGAGACTGAAAATTTGTTTTCCTAAATTGGTTATAAAATTTCATTAAAATATATAATTTTTTACAAATTATTCTCTTTTTTTGTAGCGTTAGCCATTATATACTGTGTAATTACATTTTCCGAAGCGAAATTGCGTTACTAACGAATTATAATTAAAAGTTAACGTGCTTGTTTTTTTTCCTTTTCTTTTCCTTTGCTAGAGCTCGTTAGTATAACCTTCGGAATTTATTCTTTATTGCTTGTAATAAATATTTTAACGTTGTTTCCCTATGTTGTAGGTAAAAAATTACTTGTTGCTTTTTATGAAATCACTTCTAGACAAAATGTATCGTATAACGTAACGTGGATAGAATAATGTCATTTTAATGGACTTTGTAGTGTCTAATATGCTTATGCAAATGTGTAATTTCTAGAGAAAGTTACACTCACTACTGTAGTCATTTTAATTTTTTTTGTGCTTATCATAATTCTACTTTTTCGCCAATGCAGTTATAATTTATTCTCTAGTACCTTCGATGGTAGGAGAGGTGTTTGACATTGAATACCAGTCGCTTAGTCACACAAGATCCCAGCTTCCTAACCTTACTAATGACAGTCCTAGTGCTGTGGAAACCTGTCAACCTTCAATGCTTAGTCTTTCAGTATCAGTTGTACTTATAATGGTGTTTTTGCCAGTTGCACATTTGACAATATGGAAAACATCCTGATATCTTCGGCCTTCCTTGTTTCCCTGGCTTTCGTATTGTTATAAGCTGGTGTTGGTTGTTCTCTTCTAAATTTCATGTTTCAACATAACCCAGATGAGATAGTAACTTTCAATAGTAAAGGTTTTGAGATTAGGCAGTTAAGGATTACCAACCATCGTGTGGAATATAGTGCTACCTCTTTCTATTTTCCATGTTTCAACTTATATTAAATGCACTACGGTCGGCCACGATATGAGTGCATGTGGTGCGAAGAGGAAATAAAAGCTTACGAAACAAGTGGGCGGGGCATCGGAAGGATGGCCAGATAAAGAAAACATCCGCAGTTCCAAGTTGCATTTACTAGCTAGGCTGAAGCCTGCAAATGTAGTACTGTTTCATTGTGCGACTTTCTCCTTACTCCCCTCTGATCCCTAGCCTTGATTGTCAACAAAACAAAAACAGTCTGAAGTAAAGAAATGCAGCAGTTGAGTTTGTTAGTCACAGTGGACGGGTTCGTAAACAAGTCAAAATACAAACACCACTACACGAAGTCCTACGCTCACGAAGTAGAAAAACAATATTCAATGTGTTACAGTTTTGTACAGCAGAGAAACGTAAGATCTAACTATACCGTTACATAAATTGTGTTGATGTTTTGATGGTCACACTGTACTGCACTCTCGTTCGGATGTTATCTCTCCTGTCTAAACCTAGCCATGGCACGTTGGCGACCGCCCTGTGCACTCTTTGTCAGACAGGTAGTACACGTTATGTTGGCTTTGTTTATGTTTTAACTGTGGCCCCAGTTGACCGCAGGACCAAGTTGCGAGCCTTACTCAGAAAATGCCAAAGTTTAGTATGATAAAGCTTTGAAAAATAACACTTTTGTTGGGTAAGGATAGCATAAAATAAAGAGAATGGAGGAAGAAATGTGCTAAGGAGGAGAGTGTTGATGGTTCCTTGTGGTCTACAACGAACTGAAAAATACGAGATTTCTGTGAATATAGGACGTCAAAAAATCAGTTGCGTTGATTACACTCAATAAAGAAGCACATATAGACATGCAATATAACATTCAGAGAATTGTTTGGTAATAAATACTCTCTGCTCTTGTACAAACTATTTTTACAAACGCTTATTCTCTATCTACTTCATGTCAATCGATATAAACATTTGCAAAAACTATTTAATGGCTAATTTTTTGTAGATGCCAGGAGAGTATGGTAGACTTTAAGCGATAGTCAAATCTTTTAAGAGTTGGTTGCCATGTGGAAGTTTTCATTCTCTTTGCATGGCCAGGACATAAATATGCGAATAACGAATTCCCATTTGAGTATAAGTATTGAAAAATTCAAACAAATAACAAGGAATATCTTCGAAATGGTTCACTCCACAAAAAAATGTATATGATATAAACTGTGTTTTAACGATATCTGCATCTTTTTGTAGAAAAGTTTTGTCTAACTCTTACGGTTTACCAGTTATGTGAAAGCCCCTCAGAATGAAGAGAACTTTGGCATTCCATAAAATTCAATATATACATTTCATTTGTCATAAAAATATCTTAAGGATATGATATTTTAATCAAAACGTTAGATCCATTTTTGAGAAAATCAAAATTTTCAAAACACGTTCCATATAAAAGGTAGTCTAGGGTGGGCGGGATTTTCTTGAAAATCTTCGTGTCGTATCTTTGAAAGATACTGAACCTTATAAATACTAAGTTTGGTAATTATCCGACTTTTCGTTTTTGAGTTCACTTGAGCTCTTCTCAGACAGACTCACAGACCTTATGCTAAAAAGGCCTTTTTAGATTCAGGGGGCCTCAAAACATGTATTTCCGGCGAAATCTCGGTATCGAGTTTTTGGGTGGAATACAATACTCCTACTTACTATACGTGGTAGAGAAAGTAATAAAATTTGATGCAGTAAACTCGCACGACTTTCTCTATTCATTATAAATTCAAGTACCATATACCTTACATATTCTTCCTAATTCATATAAAATGGATCTTCTCCCCACTTTATGTTATTCGTGATACATTTTTTCACAAAATGATTTCGAATCAAGCAAAAAATTCTTAGTTACGTACAATTTGCGGTAACAGCATTCATATGTGTACCAGAAGCATAGAGGAATAAAACTAGAAGTCCTAATAACGAGCTCTTATGAAGCAACTTGAAAAAAGAGAATCGCAAACTTAAAATTATGTTCTGCCAGATGAAGTACTTACAATGAATCGCGCAATATTTGAAAACGCTAAACCTGTAAAGTGTATATTTTAACGAGCTCCCTAATCAGTTTTTTAAGTGACACTTCTTTAGGCGCAGTAAGAAAATTGGCCTGGATCGGACGAAAAGTGGAACGCACGAGTTGGATGATCGAGAGACTCAACCGACAGTTGAGAAGAGAGGGAGAATCATTTCTACTCTATCCGTCGCATACGTCATAGACAGTCTATGCGCATACGCTGCGTGTACTATGTTAAAACGTAGCATAGGGAACCAGTAGACGCTTGCAAATTATACTTTTGAAGTTCTTCTGCCAACAGAAACCTGTTACATAATGGTGAGAGGCTGGACGTCCCTAACTTCAATTTTGTTGTGCAAATTAAATGTCCAAATTTCAGAGCTGGAGAAGTAACTATCTACAGAAACGCAAATGATAGGGCGAATAACCTGACTCCTGACATAAATATGAATGTACCTCAAGCCGATGCAATGGGCTTACTGATTACGGAATTGGTGACATTTGTACAGCCAAATGTCAATTGGAAAATGGCCAGATGATTATGGTGGTGGCCATCTACATATCAAGCAATGCAAGACTTAATGATTACACTGAACTCATTCATAAACTCTTATTGGCCTACATATTGAAGGTTTAGCATTCTTGGAAAGAATCTGGAAAAAATTTCCATGGCTATGAGTGGTAATTTCAACAACAACTTCAACTCAGACGAAGCTCAATCACTGATAAGATTTTTGGATGAAAAGTTAAACTTAATTGAACAATGACAAAGGTCAGTTACAACCAGATCAGGCATTAATATCGACGCAGTATTCTCTCGTTATTTAGAAAATTTACAGTCTATATTATTTGTATCATACTTCAGCTATCAAACCCATGAATTAATGGAAGAGTTTATGTATAAAAGAAATATTTCATTTAATTAAGAAATATTTTCTTCAACCAAATTTCACATAACTATTCCCTAATCCTGAAGTCGTCAACAAATACTAAAACCGAAGAAATTTCACTTCTTTTCTGTTTTTTTTTTTTTGCCTGTCGTTTATAGTTTCCGAAAACTTGATCAGAATTTATGTGCTATTTTCAGCAAATTCAAGATATAAATTTTATTCTTCGTGTCTATATTTGAAACATAGTATACTTTTATGAAAATCGTTAGAGCCATTGTTTAGAAAATATAAAATAAAAACTTTTTCGTGTAAAGGGTAGTTTAAGATAAGAGAATTACGTGAAAAACTTCGTGCCGTATCCTTAAAAAATTCTGGATTAAATAGAAATTAAGTATTTATCTTTCATTTTGAGTGAAGCCGTTCTCTCTCTCTCTCTCTCTCTCTCTCTCTCCTCCCTATCACTCTCATAAAACTCTTTTCTCTAATATTTTTGGATGTTTTGGGAACCTCAAAACGTGTATTTCCAGGGAATATTACATTTTTGGACGAACGACAGCACTACTTCTACCTACCATAGATAAATGGTATGGAAAGTGATAAATGTTTCAGATCTACCGCTGCGTTATTTATGTTTGAAATTACAACATTAAAATAAAAAGCATATCGGTCTGCTGCAGTAAATAATTAAAGCAGTTTTAATGTGTTATCATATCGTGACATGGGAAATTCAATTGTATAAACTTTGTATTCAGTTTATTATACACCGTTGTATATTCAGTTTACTTCTCGAAGTGGATTAACTCCCCCGAGAGATTTATTTAATTGTGCATTAGGTTTAGTGCAGATAAGCTGTACTGGGAATAAACTAGAATTGTTAAACAGTTCTTTTCTTTTTACTTTCTCTACCACTTGCTTTACAGCGAATCACGGACTCCGTGAATAAAATTAAACAAAAAATAAGGATTTTTAGAAAAAGGCCCATGTGTGTGTGTGAACATAACCCAAAAACGAAAAGTCGGTTTCATACCAAACTATGTATTAAGTCCAGTATCTTCCAAAGATGCGACATGAAGATCTGTATTAAAATACTGTATATTTAAGCTATTTTCATGACAAAAAGAATGTATATGTGTTGAACATTCTGGGAATGGCCTGTGAAGTCCTCTTTATTGTGAACAACTTTTGCATTACTGGCAAGTTATAGACATCTTGTCACACAAAAGCTGTGCATCTCATCGAAGCACATAATTTATGTCAAACGTTTTTGTGGCGTTAACATTTTCGAAATATTCTTTGTTATTGGTTTGAATTTTCAGACACGTCATACTTTTCTCAATGGGAAATCGCTATTCCTTTTTTACTTTCTCTACTTCATATAGTAAGCAGGGGAAGATTTCACCGGAAAAACATGTTTTGAGGCGCCTAAATTTAAAAAACACCGTTTTAGAAGTCTATGAACACCATAACTCAAAACCGAAAATCGGATAAATACCAAACTTTATATTTAGGCTCAGTAGGTATCTTCCAAAAATACGATACGAACATTTTCCAAAAAGAAATTTCCCCAACTACCCTTTACACGGAACATTTTTCAACAATTTTCGTTTTATAAAAAATGGCTAACGATTTTTATTAAAATATCATATATTAAAGATACTTAATCACAAATAAAATGCTGATCTTGAGTTTTCTAGAAATAGCCTGTGAAGTCCACTTCATTTGGAAGAAATTACGTATAATCTTATGTAACTGGTAAACGTTAAGCGAGATGAAAACGACTACACAAAAAATGTAGACTACTTTAAAACAGACAATTTATTTCAACTATTTTTGTAGCATTAGCCATTGACATCCGTTATTAATGGTTCGATCTATTCAATACTTTGTTCAGTCTTCTTAAGGTTTTTTTTTAGTTGTTTCTCACGATTGCATGATAACAGAATGGAATTTTAAAGGCAGCGTATAGCATTCAGTTCTTAGGCATTTGACTCGGCTGTTTCCTTCGTATATATAATGAACTGTGAATGTAGCTATTTCTGCAAAGGTTTATTTAGATTAAAATGAAGTAGCTAAAAAAATTAACTTAGTAAGAATAGATTGTATACCACTAATAAACAATAGAGGGTAGAAAAAGTCGCGTGAATGTATCACATCAGATTTTTTCGTCTTTCTTTCTTTTTCGTGTTCGTGTAAGGAGATCAAATTCCAAAACCACCACAAAGCGAGCAGCTTTGAAAAGATTAAACTATTGCTTTAGCTTAATTTATTCGTCTTATACCTATGAAATGTGTAACTAATTAATGAAAATTTATCTGTATGAACAAGAAGTACGAGGTCTGTCCCAAAAGTACCCGACCTAACAAAGAAAACAAAAATTTTGGAAAAAAAAACATCTTTATTTCCCTACATAGTCTTTCAACTCGATACACTTTTCCCAGCGATGTTGAGTAGCTTCGATACCCTGTTTATAGTGAGAACCATCGAGGCAAAATAGCCATCAACTGCAAACTCCACCTCTTCATTGTTGGCAAATCTTTTACCACCAAACCATTTCTTCTACTTAGGAAACAGAAAATAATCAGAGGGTGCTAAGGGTGCAGAGGAAGCAATTCGAACTTTAATTCATTGATTTTGGCCATGACGACAATGGATGTGTGCATTTCTTGATGAAATAAACCTTCTTTTTCGCTAAATGCGGCCGTTTTTTGCTTAATTTCATCAATCAAACGTTGCAATAAGTTTCCATAATACTCACCATTGATTTCGTTTCCTTTTTGAAGATAATCAATGAAAATTATCTCACGCGCATCCCAAAAAACTGACGCCATGACCTTGCCTGCAGATGGAACTATCTTCGCCTTCTTTGGAACCAATTCTCCCCTTTCAATTCACTGTTTGGACTGTTCCTTCGTCTCAGGTGTGAAGTGATGGACCCATGTTCATGGTTATGAATCGGCGCAAAAACTCGCCTTTATTGCAGCGAAACATCGCCAAACACCCTCACGACGCTGCTTTTGTTCCATTGTGAGTAAATGGGCACCCACCGTGCACAGCTTTCCCATGTCTAAACTTTCAGTTAGTATGCGATGTACAGCACTTTTTGAAATGCCTACAATGCCTGCTAGCTCGCGCACTTTCAGTCATCCAATACCATTTTGTGGATTTTCTTCACAATTTCTGGCGTGGTCACCTCGTTTGTTCCACCACGGCGATGTTCCTCTTGGCAGCTCGTACGGCCTCACTTAAACTCTGCCACCCAATATTTTACTGCTGTTAACGAAGGAGCAGACTCCCCCAGAGTAGAATCTAATCAGCTTTAATATTAGTTGGACTAACACCTTTCAAATGAATGTATTGTATCACATAACGATGGCCAGTTTTATCCATCTTTACAAATTCGCTGAGTGTGTTCACTATTAATGGTTGCCAAACAATTACAAAACAACGTAGCGTCGTCAAACTTCAAACTTAAGCTTTATAAGGGTGGTACTTTCTACCATAGTCATTTGTTTGAAACAACAACCGCTATTTACGTCAGGTCGGGTACTTCTGGGACTGCCCTCGTAGATAGAATAATAAACTTTTGTAAGAATAGTTTGTAGAAGTTTGAGTAGAGAAAGTCATGCGAGTGTAACACATCAGATTGTTTATATAGTTCCTTCCTATCATGCTGTCACTTGAGTCTGCGATTGTTCTCTCTACATTTCTTGTTACTTCAGGTATAGTGTTCTTAGCACCAATGGACCGTTTTAGTTAGGAGTTCGTCGTTCAGTGTAATTTATCTATTGTGACCACATTAACGCAATAAACAAAATCTGCACCAACTGACGGTAACCCCTATAGCATCCTCGCTAGCAAAACTGAACAGAACGTCGCGTACACGTTTCAACGCGTCAAACCATTCTTCTCAGTGCTTAACGGTCCACGACACTGACGGTACGCGAGACTAGCGGTTATAGTGCGAGTGTATGCATTTAAAATGCATTGACGTTCAGCTGCCAATCCGTGACGCGACGTAGACGTTATGTACATGGGAATCGACCTTTAACGTCTATCAGTCTCTGTCTGCCCTTCATCCTAAGCTTCGTTCACGTCGATCCGAAATCGATTCTGTGGACACTCGACCTTCTTGAGGTGCTGTCTATAATGTCGATACTTTTGAACCATGCTGTAGCTATATGGAGATGGAGGGATGCTGAAGTGCTCTTCAACACGTCGTTTGTGGCGGAGAATGGCTCCACGCAGCGTGGGGAAAGCGCTTACACAGTTGGTAGCCCTTATCTATACGATATACTTTGCGTTCATCGTCTGCCTTATAGATTAGTCAGTTACGCTGTTTCGATTCATAGGTATCAAGTGAAAACTGTCGCCTGTAACGCTTAAACTCTTACCTGATGAGATAAATTTACAAAACATCTCAAGACATCCCCCTTTGAGGAGAAATTCTTGTGAGAGCAGAATTTTATTATAGCAGCGCAGCGCCTAACAAAGAATATGTCGCGAATGTTAGCTCTAATAATAGCATGCGCTTATGGCACATTTTGCTTCTTAATTTTACCTTCATACTATCCTTAGTACCAAATATAACTAGACTGGGAATTGCATGCCTAAACTAACCTAGGGTGGGAAGAACATAATGACCTTTATTTTTTTCAGTTATCTTTTAAACACTTTGCTCTTCTTCTTTGTGATTTGTTTTCCAATGTAGACACTAAAATACAGAGAAGCCTTTTATTTTCACTAATGCTATCAATTCCATTAGAAGTTTATAGGTTTGCGTTGTAAGGCTTAGGTAAATACATATGTCTCAGAGTTTATTTATCGATATGTATTGTTTCGGAAAGAATGAATGTCTTGTGATTGGCTGAATAAATAATTACAAAACACTAGCTAATTCACGTAGGTGACCTTTTAATTCTCAAATTACGATTAAATTAGTTTCATTTACCACCTTCCCCGTATTCCTTAGGATGTACAATCGTCTGGAATATTTTATGGTGAATTTACCCTTTATCCCTTGCAACTAATTTCGTGAAGTCCCCATGATAATTCAATAACCGACAAAAAGTCCCGATATTCGGAAATGGGGCATGAAATATCGTCTCTTTCACTTCCTCCGAAAATCTTTCAGGTTGTGCGAGCGTTACATAGCTTATAAATATCTTTTAGCGGTGAAAGAATTATCGAAATGATAAGAGTATTTTTGGGATAATCCCGTGGTTATTTTCCAACTAATGCTACATAGTTTTCACATAATACAGAAACCCCTAAATTCAGTACTCAAAGAAATAGGTAAAACTACAAAATATGAAGATTCATCACTCTCGGGTCACCAATTCAAGCATTTTGGAAATGCCGCATAGTATGTGGCCCCAAGAAAAGTAATCGTGTTATAATTTCTGCTGAGCAATTTTTGATGTTACGCTGGACGTAATTTTCTCTTTTTGCATAGCTATTTAGTATACCTGGTAATGAACTTTATTACAACATAACGAAGGAATAAAACTAAACGTTTTTACATAATGATTGTTGAAACTTCACTACATACATTCGTAGAATTAGCATAAAAGTCGTTCAGATGTTTTAATACTAAATCTTGCACAAGTGTATAAAATGTCAATTAAAGAAATAATTCATATCATACCGTTATAAGCAAGATCCGATTGTCTTTTGTTTTGCAGTTTTGTGTTTTCTCGGTTGCTAAATCGTGAACAGCTATGCGTATTGCTAGGAACTAAATATCCGCGGCTTTTATCTTATTTTTACACATATTTTTGTGGAGTAACAGTTGTTTTCCACTACATGGCATTCTCAACGAAAAGTCAAAGATATCTTCAGAAGTAAATTATTTTACATGTTCATATTGTAGTAAATGAAGGGCTAAAATGAAGGACAGCTTATACTAAGAGCGCCTCACTTAAGATCTTAGAGAAAGCTAATCAACCCGTTTTCAGTTTGGCTGAAATTGGAATAAAATCTGAGGTAGCTCATATGGATGGAGTATGTATAAGAATTTTAGTACTGACATAAAAGGAACATACCTGAAATGTAATGTTATGCGTACATTTACGATCCTCTTACATTCTCTTCCACATACCCAGTAGAAAGCGGAAGTACTACATTCAATGCAAAAAAATCCATATCGAGATTTCACCGCAAATGCATGTTTCGAGCCCCCTGAATAAAAAAGGCACTTTTAGAAAAGGTCTAAATTCAGCAACTTCCAAACTTGCGACATGAAGATTTTCAAGAAAAGCCACTCGCCGAAAACTACCCTTTACATAAAATATGTCTGGTTTTTGTTTTCTATAAAACGGCTGTAATTATTTTCATTAAAATGTCATATATTTAAGATATTTGCATGAAACTTCAAATTTAGATACGTCTAGAACTTTCTGGAAATAGAATGTAAAGTCCTCTTCAATCGAAAGGAATTTTGTACAATTGTATAACTGATAAACTTCAAGAGACAGACAAAAACGTACTACACAAAAGTATAGATATCCATTAAAACATACGCTTTATTTACAACTTTTATGGCCTAAGTAATTTCCAAGGTAATCGATGTTATCAATATGTATTTTTCAATACTTTGCAATTTTTAAGTGTTGTCGCTATTTAGTAATTTCTCCCGAAGCCACTGGAAGATAATGGAATTTCAAAGACCGTAGACATTTAGCGACCAATTCGGTTTCCCCTACGGAAGCTTATAGAAGCTACATCAAAATAAAGATAGTGGTTAGAGAAAGGCATATGAATATAACACATATTCTTTTAACTACAGAACATAATCAGGAATACTTCATTATAATTCTTGCGGTATTATCTGCATAATTTGTTCCATTTTGTTTATAAAGTACCTTTAACAAGGGTTTGGGTTTAATCAGATAACTTTAAAACCTCTTGTGGTAATACCCCAGATAAGTTTCAATTAAACCAGCATAAAACCAACAACTGACCTGGCTGAATGAGAGCTAATGCTCATGTGACAATCCACTAGAGCGATACAACTAGCAATTATCAGCAATCGATTTAATGCCATCGATATGCCGCCCTATTTATAATTATTCCGATACAGCTGCAATTTCAAACTATCTCCTGCTTGCTTCGCAATACTGTTCAATTAAAAGTTATGGATGCTGCTGCTACCTGCAGGCAGATTCTAGAAGCTGCAGGAAAGTGGCAAATTATATCTGGAGAGGGAGCGAATACAATGGACGGGAAGCTGGAGTGGTCCAATTTGACTCAACAGGGCTGCCAACATAGACACAACTCTCGCTGCAGGATCTGTATCCTATCATTTCGCGTCGAGGGAGAGAGAGTGAATGTAATTGTTTTAAACAAGTCCGGGCTCACAGAGGATGAGGCCTAGCTTGTGGAGGGAAATATATCGCCGGTCCACCCAACCATTTTTCGTAGTGAAAGCTAAAGCGCTATTATGAATTATAGTTCATTTAGAAATGTCGCGCTGACACCGCAATACATGCACAATATTTTAAGTATATGTTGGGCTTGTATGTGCGTTTATTTAATCACTTGAACATGGCCACGGTCTAGCATAGACTGCCACTAAGCTAGTTGTAATTTATTAACGATTCTCCCATTTAAATAATATACCTTTTTTCATTTTACAGGATTAATACGGTATTAGTTTTGAACTTCAACCTATTTTATTACCTTTAGAGTGGAACCAAACACACATTTATTGATTTGTTGAAAACTGCTTATACTATAAATGCATCTATAGTGTTGAATAGTGTTGCAAGAACGACCTATAACTGTATTGATTCCTTAAAAAGTTCAAGTTTTAATGGGAGATTAAAAGCCCCATCCTGCCAATGTCTGCTAAATTAATGACCCATTACATCAGAAACTACTTATATAGTATAGGTTAATCAATGGAGGATGACATCTCCCGCATTGCAACCTGCACAGACCTATTGTGGCTACCGCTCTCCAGGAAGAAGGGATGAGGTGAAGGAACCATAGGAGGCTACAGGCCACAGAGACGCATAAGTCCCTCATTTCCAAGCTCCCAGACCCACTGCTAAAGCTGCCGAGAGAGGGAAATGAACGACCCACCAATCAAGCAGCCCTCTGGTATTCACGGGGAGTACTCTTTCCATTGAGCATGCATCCGCGCCATCTATCCGGCATCGCCATACGGCACGAAACCTATAAGCACACACGAAAGATGAGAAGGAAACTGAATGAAACGAAAATGATGGAAAGGAAATCGTGGTAGATGAGAAACACTCCAGCTTTCGCCTGCTAATCCCGGGGAAACCATGAAGAAGTGTTGATTAGAGCAGGCGGTCGCCGGGAACCGAACCTCCGATCTCCCGAATTTGAGTCGCACACGTTACCGCGGCGCCGGCTCCTTTAGTCAGAAACTATTTAAAACATCAGACTGAAATTTTACAGCATGCCTTTTTCTAAGCACACTTAGGTGCTTTTATCTAATAACTTCGTTTATTAAGAAAGATAACATTATCTCATTATCTTTAATTATACAATACTTCGACTAAATTGCATCAGCAATTATTTCTTTAAAAAAATAACCAACCAAAGTAGATGTAAAACAGTACTTAGAGATTGTTCTTATCATACTAAAATGTAATTTATCTATGTTAAGTTGTTCGAGAAAACGGCTCATTTATACCATAAAATCTCATGCACAGAAAAAGTTACTCAAAACAAAAATGCATAAAATAAACTCGATATATTTGCAAGGAAAGAAACCACGTGATTTGAACATAAGAAGCTGTCATGCTTAACAAAAGTATCAATTTGTACATCAAAACTTCCCCTAAAAGGACTAAAGTTTACTACTCTACTCCAAACTGTGTACGAATTATGATTTGTTTTCTTCTAAATGTTATAGAATTACATTCTAAAATGACAGATGTATTTTTAAAATGGATTTATTTATTTAATCCCAGTTGTTCGGAAATAAAAGCAGAATTGAATTTTGCTTAAAGAGCAAAATACTAAGATTTATATGCAGAAATGCAACTTCAAGTAGAATAGTTAACTCATGTGTCAATTAATTGCAACTGTCTGCGCTTGGGACTATTGAAGTCCTAAAAAAGACCAGTTTTCCAATAAGATAACCCATATTGAATTCCTTAATATGCTGGAGTGTTTTGATGTTAAGACCAATCTTAGATGGTCGGAACAAACAAACAAAAAATTCTGATGTGTTACACTCACATGACTTTCCCTACTCTTGTACAAACTATATTTACAAACTCTTATTCTCCATATGCTTCATGTTAAACAGATGTTAATCTTATTGCTAATTTTCTGGTAGATGCAAGGAGAATTGGTAGGCTTTAAGCGATAGTCAAATATTTTAAGAGCTGGCTTCCATGTGGAGTATTCCATTCTCTTTGTACTACCAAGACAAAAAAAATGAATAACGAATTCCCATTTGAGAAAAAGTATAAGTATTGGAAAATTTAAGGGAATAACAAGCAATATCTCGAAAATGGTGCACTCAACCAAATAAATGTATATGACATAAATTGTGCATTTTAACGCGATCTACATTTTTTTTCTGTAGTAAAATTTTGTCTATCTCTTATGCTTTACCAGTTATGCAAAAGTAGTTCACAATGAATACTTTTGGAGACATTCCCAGAAAATTCAAGATATACATTTCTTTAGTCATGAAAATATCTTAAAAATATGATATAATCAAAATCGTTAGGGCCATTTTTGAGAAAATTAAAAATTTCGAAAAAATGTCCCATCTAAAGGGTAATCTGTGGTGGGGGGATTTTCTTGAAAACCTTCGTGTCGCATCTCTGGAAGATACTGAGCCTAAATACCAAGTTTGGTGTTTATCCGACTGTTCGTGTCTGAGTTATGCTGTTCACAGACACACACGGACATGTTTCCAAAAATGCTTTTTTTGGATTCAGGGGGTCTCAACACATGTATTTCCGGTGAAATCTCGGTATCGAATTTTTGGGTGGAATACAATACTTCCCCTGCTTACTATACGTAGTAGAGAAAGTAAAAACACTATCTGTAAAATTCCCACAAACAAGCTCAACTTCCACTATTTATACCGGAAAATTCTCCTTGCATAAACTGTGATGATGTTATTGATACTTTTGCAACCAAACTCTGGAGATTTATGTAGTCTTGCAAAGTAAAGTAACTATTGTTGCAATCACTCAAGATTGGTAATAGTTACCCTATTTCTATATTATGTTACTGAAATGCATTTGAGACTGATAATTTAGATACGAGTAAAACACCACGCTTTGCCACTGGTACTGGCTGTGCTGGTTCAGACGTATTGCACTTCTAATTAAAAGTGACACTCAAAGGATGGATGCACCTTCGACTATCTAAAATTTACAGACAACATGTTTATATGTCTATTGCGACATATATGGGGATATTTGGTGAATCCAAGTGTTATAGTAATTGGATTAGCATCGATAAAGATCCGTTAGTACTTCGAGAATACCCAAACGGAAAATGGTACATTGGTGCATGCGCGGAGCTTGGTGCGCAATTTGCCTTCCAATGGGGTAGTTGGATGCGCGTAGTAATAGCAAACAGATCAACGGTCATCTCCGTCTCAGGGGGGGGGGCACACTGTGATCTTGGTAATTGCGTGATAAATACCCATTAGCAGTGCTTGTTACTTTCCTCACATTCATAACCCATTCTATTGTTCCCGCCAACTTTTAAGATATTCCTTTTGCGGGAAAGAAGGTGTAAACGTCGCCGAGTCGCGATCTTCAGTAGAACAGTTTTGTTGTTGCATCAGTGTTAGTACTACATTCAGCTGTGTGTCGGGACAAAGTCTATGCGGCAAGGACCAGGTTGATGAAACGATGAAAGAGGAACCCTTAATAGCAGCTGAGCCAGCAGTTGGAATTTCCTGTGGCTCAGTAGGGCAGGCAGTCAAAGACTGGACATTCAGGAAACCCAGGGAGTCGATATCTCCGTGCAATCAAGACACTCTTGGGAGAATCCTAAAAAGGCAGAGCTAAGTCTTCCTTAAGCATAACAGAAAACAAGTGTCGTGAACAGAGGGCTTACTAACAGCAAAACTATTGTCTGGAGGAACATCTTCAAAATATTTGAGCTGCTAAATGAGTGTAATCTTTTCCACTGGCTGAATTAAGATAATGTGTCTCTGAAAATCCTAAAACGCACAGTTTTCTCCTGATTACTTTGAAATTTTTAATATAGTCAGAATATAAAATACACAGGATGAATCACCTAAAGCTTGCACCGCAAATATTTTGGAAATGGAAAGTGCTATTGATGTGCAGTTTTCACAGCATTGATTGGTGGTCAGGGGCTCGTACATTTAGCCTATAAACAGATTTTAATAATACTGAGAAAGTGTATTTTTGAGCAAACATACATATTTTTAAATGGTACTATGTAGTTACACCAACAGAATAAATGTAGGGTAAATTAGAATGTCAGTGGTGTTCATTGCAAGATTCTAGTGCAAGTGGTGTACGAGAAATCTTATTTTGAAACTTTTACGCACCGACACTTGTACAACCTGTGGTAGCACAAACTAAAGAAAAACAAAAGGGAATTACAATACTTCTGTGGAGTCTTACAAGTAAAGAGAACATACCTTCAAAATGACCACCGGCAGCTTCAATACACGCTTCCAGTCTCTATGGAAAGACTGCTGCACACGTTCTAGCATTTCAGCGGAAATTTCAAAGCAGGCAGCAATAATACGTTGTTTCATATCGTCTGGTGTAGTTGGTACATCCTTGTAGACAGTGTCTTTCAGCCTTCTCCACAGAAAAAAGTCTAAAGGGGTCACATCCGGTGAACGGGCCGACCAAGGTACAGGTCCTCTTCGTCCAATCCAACGATTTGGAAACAATCCGTTAAGACAAGCTATAGTACTTCGTGCACTACGGCCTGGACAGCCACCATGTTGGTACCGCAGGTTTCTCCTAGTCTGCAAAGGAACTTCTTCTAGCATCTGTGTCAGATGGTCTGTCAGGAGGCTGCGATGCTTGTGCGAGTTCATTGATTTTTCTATGAACAAAGGGCCTATGAGCTGATAGTTCACTAACCCACACCACACGTTTAAACTCCATGGACGCTGGCGTTCCACCTGACAAAGCCACCGGGGATTGTCAACAGACCGATAGTGCATGTTTCTGCGGTTTATCTGGCCATGATTAGCAAATGTTGTTTCATCACTAAACAAGATACATGATGAGTATCATGTCTTAATGCCCATGTACAAACGTTAACACGATTCTCAAAATCGTTTCCATGCAGCTCTTGATGGAGAGAGATGTGATAGAGATGGAACCTATGTCGATGGAAAATGCGCAGTACACTTGCCTGACTTATGCCACTTCCATGTGCGATTGTGCGGGAACTAATTTGCGGATCTGTTGCAACGGCAGCCAGAACATTAATTTCTGCCTCTTCTCCAGTCACTTGTTTGTTTCTGTTACGTTTTCTAGGTGTTACTGTACCACTTTCACGTAATTGGTTGAAGAGGTCCTTCTATATTATTCCTTATTATTAGAAGAACTGTAGAAAGAGGAGCTGGTACAAGGAGGTTGATAAATAATTGCCGAGATGGTTGACGTCTATTGGGATACGTTTCGGCATACACCGTATAGGAACGAACTGTATTCTTGCTACACTCTCCATACACTATGAACATGTCGGCTTTTTCTGCATTAGTAAACCCCATCTTCCACTCACGAATTACTGATTGAACTGTCACAAACTAACAGACCAGAAAGTCGCAATGCAATCTATGAACAGAAAACACAATGCAAACATAACAACATCGTACCTAGCAACTAAGCAGGTTGAATGGGACAAACATATGTTGGGGTGGAAAATACGATTTTTCGTAAAGCACTTGCACTGGAATCTTGCAACAAAGACCATTACATTATAATTTATCCTACCTTTATTCTGTTGATGTAACTATGCATTCTTTTTTTTAAAAATTGTATTTTTGCTCAAAAAATACACTTTCTCAGTATTATTAAAATATGTTTATAGGCTAAAGGTATGAGCCCCTGACTACCAATAAATGCTGTGAAAACTGCACATCAATAGCACTTGCCATTTCCGAAATATTTGCGGTGCAAGTTTTAGGTGATTCAGCCTATATAATGCACACAAAATTTTAACGAGCCTATGTCAAAGTGTTGTTGAGATATTAATTCTTTCATTCATAACTAAACACCTTTTGATGCAGTAATATTAAATGCTTCTGGGACCTGCGGTTTATCGTATCATTCCAAAACGTTTAATTTATGTATACAGGATGGATCACTTAAGTTGAGATTGTACAATATCCCCAAAACTAAGCGTTGTAGAAAGAAATGCCTTTACTAAAATTTGCTTGATGTTATGCGGGAAAGTAAATGCTATTAGTCGTGTTTTATTTGGAAGACGTTGTGATGGTCATTTTAGGGTCAATTTAATTCTTTTAAAATGAAGACCTAGCTTTTTATGTTGTTTTCTCTCTCCTCATAAAAACTAAACGTTTGTATAAAGCACTTTGCAATTGTTCTTGTACCAGCGTAAATAATAACGAACATTCTGAATGGATATGTACGAAGAGCACAATGAATGGTTGGACTATCCATGGATGCTCATTTGAGGGTCAAGGTACGTTTTGTAATTGGGATATTTTGTTTCCTCATTCCTCGCCACAAAATAAACAGCTTTTTACAAACCATTTTCTAATGAGGAAACAACATGCAAAATGTAGGTTCCCATTTAAAGAAATTAAATTCGCCCTAAAATGACTATCATAACATCCTGCAAACAAAACACGACTAATGGCATTTACTTTCTCCCATAATAACAAGCCACTTTTATTCAAGGCATTTCTTTCTACAACACTTAGTTTTGGATATATTGTATAGGCTCAACTTAAATGGTCCACCCAGTATAAACTTAATGAAGCTTTTGTTCAGGCATTTCTTAGTTTTGCCAATTAATTTATGAGAAAGTACATTTAGTGCATATTTTCAATTTTTTCATTGCAAGTTATGGAAAATGGTTAAATTTCAGCTGAATTATTTAATATTCTTAGTTCTTTGGAAGATAGAAACCGGTTGCTGTGCCCAGGTCGGACGTGTGGCGGCCCTTTGTGATAACTGCCGCACCGGCCGCGCGACGTCCTTATCTCCCCTTCCACTGCCTCAAAAGACTCTGAACAAACAATATTTTAACTAGTGCACAACAATAATTATTTTAACTCTATAAATACTGAAATTCTCCTGAAGATTTCAACCTAATAGTGAGTTATAAGCTGTGGCCCAAAGTGCACTTTGAATGGTAGTAAAAATTGCTTAAAAAACAACAAAAAAGGAGTTCAGAAAATGCAGTTTAAGGTTCAACGCGGAAATGGTGCAGGACTAATTAAAATAGCCATATTTTGTGGCTTTAGAATTGTTGATATTAGAAAAACAAACAAATGAGTAGCATGAAAGAACAAGTATAACAAAAATGAAAACAACAAGAAATCGAAACGTTTCTTGTTTGCCGAATTTCAGATACGTTGCCTTAAAGCACTTTCAATGACACACAACAATGCATTACCCTAAATTCATGATACCCCACAGTTTATTCTCGCAGACCGTATGATGCAAGTGTTCTCCTCGGTGCAGAAAGCCCATACTTGGCAGATAGATGTGGCAGTCTAGGAGTATTCTCCGTCTCCAATTGGAGTACTGCATTACTGTGGAGTGATAGAGTTTCTTGGAGAATGTGTGGTAAAGGAAGCGGAAGCACTCTGAGAAAACCTTCTAAGGGCCCGCTCGCACTTAGTGAAATCAAATCGAACGGAACCTCTCTAGTGTGTTTAGACGGAAACTTGCAAGACGGTCGTAGATTCACAGAACTGGATCGATTCCGAAGGAAAAACATTACTGAGCAAACCTAGTTTCCTCCTTTGGGTTCATTTGAAGTGCTGTCATTATTACTGCTAAGAATTATATGAATTATAGAACTGAAAATATGCATGCAAGTATGCAGTAGAGGTGCCAAAATATGCACTCGCAAGAAGAACTAAACTTGTCCTTAAACAAGCACCAAATATTTAAGGACTAGCAAAACCCTGATATAGTGGCTAATTAAAAGCAAAACATTAGGACTGTAAATTTCTGGACAAGGAAAAAGTATAATACGTCACACTCGCACAACTTTCTGCTCTAGTCGGCCACGATGTGAGCGAGTTCGGTGGCAGGAAGAAGTAAACACTAAAGGAACAAGCGGGCGGGGCATCGAAACGACCTTCAGGGAAAGAAACATCTGCAGTTCCGGGTTCATTTACAAGCGAGTCTGAGGTCTGCAAATGTAGTACTGTTTTCATGGCGCGACTGTACATTTCTCTATCGCCTTGCCTCTCACTCCTCTCTGATCCCTAGACCTTGATGAGGTTAGGTATGGCAACAAGAACAGTGGCACCCTCATCCAAGCGCACTCATATCGTGGGCCACTAGCGCCGATCACACCTTTATATATACCTTTATATTCGTACTAAGAGTGGTGTTTATCGTAAACTCGACAAAAATGATTGCCTAAAGGCGATTTTAAATTTAGCAATATACGGCCTTACTTTCATTTATTCTTTAATGGTTACATGCAAGATGCGGAAACGACAGTCAGCTGTTCATAGTACAGACGTTTTTATTCGTTATGAGCTTACGTGGACTAATGAGAAATGCTCAACTTAGAACGTTCATGGATGGCACCAAATTAGGATTCATTACAGAAAAGATTAACGAATATTTCGTAAAACAAAAACTGCAAAAAAGAGTGACAATGAGATCAATTTGCATTTTAATAAGCTTTGCATTTTTACTTCAGTGGGTTCTGATCTGTTTCATGGTTTCCCAGTTATATTACGTTCCTGGTGACAGGAAATTTAATGCATACATTTGCAATGCGAGTATCTACACCCGTAATAAAACTACGTCAACTGCAGTTTTTAATGTTCATTTTATTTCTCGAAATTCAAATTAATATGACGTATTATTTATGTTAATTGCGTACTCAATAACATTTTATTACCTGTAGCAATATTTCTGCCTGATTACACCAACACAAAAAGGAGTTCGTAAATAATTATAGTTTATGAATTATTCATGATTTATTAACACGCAATTTGATAATTTTCTACAATTTAAAGGTAATTAGATTAAAAACTACATCAATCAAGAACCGGTCAAAAAGTGTGTATATGTTTTAAGTTTTATTAATATTGTCCAATAAATAAAGGCGAAATTGTGTAGGAAAATCTGCAGTATTTAAGCGAAACAGAACAGCTCGTTTAAAAGTTCATTGTATTTTTTCGAGCGTGGGGCCATAAAAATCCAATGCTCTTTGTACTTGAGGGGAAGAGCCTAGTTTTAAGAGAAAGAAGAGGCTGTAGGCAGCGAACGTTTTTTTACTCTATTTTATTTTACGTCGCTTTAACTCCTTGGTCATATCGCGACGGATCTGTTGGTGGATAACTCTTAGAACGATATGTGATGGACAGTTAGCCTTCTAGGTCTCATCCCTCTAACCAGCCGCTCCGTCACGTGTCACAGAGACCCTAGCGCATAGCTACCGAATCTTCTGCGTCGTGCCGTGCAGACAATTAGGTTGCCGTCCAGTCCAACCGTCGCCACTCCCATATAAAGGCGGACAGTTAGCCTTCTAGGTCTCATCCCTGTAACCACCTGCTTCATGCCGTGCAGATGGCATAAGGGTGCCGTCCAATCCAACCGCAGCCCTCACACAGAAAGGCGGACAGTTAGCCTTCTAGGTCTCATTCCTGGAAATGCCATCTTGCTTCGTCACGTGCCCACGTCACGTCACGTGGGTCGTGGTATTAAATATCCAATCCGGTATTTACCTTGGCGACTGAGTAAAATCACGAAAAAAACCTCAAACAGATTGGTTGGCCCACGGGATTTAAACCCGGGACCTCCCGAATGCGGACCACAGACTTTACCGCCTGAGCTATCCCGCTCGTTAAGGCGGAATTTTCTTACCGTTTAAGCTTCGAATTTTCAACCGGAGAGCCAATAAAATACAGAATAATTGTTAGAACCAATGAGAAGATAGGGAGACGTAGTTGAGTGTACAAAAATCGGGCGGTTAGTAGCAAGTTGATATATGTAAACGTAAGCGTGGATTTCACATAGTCTATAATGATTCTTCGTTAAGTGAACACGTAGTACCGAGTAGGAAAAGGACGCTAAGTTACGAAATTTGCTATGTGCCGTGCAAATAGTAATCATAAAGTGATATGTGGAATATTTGTCAATGAGCTAATAGTATTTGTTGAAATAATTCTTATTCAAACTTATAAACGAGTTAATATTTGTCAAGTGACTACTTCAAGTTCGCGCGAATCCACAGAACGGTGATAGAGAACCGAGATATTAAATAATTAGTCGAAGCAAATTTTAGTGGACCAACAGACGATAGTGGGAAGACAGCATTAAAAAAATCACACGTGTTAGGGAAAACTAAAAACTCTTCTAGCAATAGGACGCGCCGGAACGAAAACAGTCAAAACAGTGTTTCTTTTTCGACGATATCCTGATGTCACCACTCCCGTATCCTATCCTGACATAATCACAGTAAGAAATTTTAGATCAATTCGCCGACAGGTGACCCTGAGATACAACGACGTGCTTCCTGCTGACATCGGTGAAATCGATTCCTGAAGACGACCCCCTACGACGTAGCGGCAAGTGTGACAACGACGCAAGGTAAGAACCACCCATCTAAGACGGGGAACCGCTACATACCTTATGTTAACACAAAGACAACATAGAAAAATAATCATTTTTTCACTTCATATAACTAATTTTCTGTTTAAAAGTGCCATATGAAAATTATTTAGAATATATGTACTACAGAAATATAAAACTAATATCAAATCTGCCATTGTTATGAAATAACCATTACACTTGTTTTTTTAAATAAATTATTACAGTTTGAGCAACACCTTTACAGTAAATAATTTACTTTTGCACGTAATCGTAAACGGCTTGAAGCAACAAGTAGGAAAAGAAAGTAACTAGCAGGTTTATAAAAGCTAACGTCTGTCGTAATTCCAGTTTGCAAACATCACAAGTTTTATTAAAATGGATAAATACATTTCAACATCAATTTGAACCCAAAAAGTAGTCTAATAGCACTATAGTTCTAATATTCGCTTTATCTCACTCGCGAGCATGCGTGGCTAGATGCATCTTTAACCTCTTAGCTCAGTACAATTAATTTGCATACAGAATCTTGCTTGCCAACAAGTTCAGGAATTCTCGGAAAACTACGATATACACTCTGTTCTTTGTTGAAATATAGCTCTCATAAAGCTACGTCGCATCTTTACTTTCTCTACCAAATATACCTTGTAGACAGAGAAAATATTCCATTTCACCCCAAAAATTCGATACCGAGATTTCACCGGAAATATATATTTTGATGCCCCCTGAATCCAAAAGAAGCATTTTTGGAAAAAGGTCTGTGTGTCTGTCTCTCTGTCTGTCGTGTGTCTGTGAGAGGTGTAGCTCTGAAACGAAAGGATGGATAAGTACCAAACTTGGTATTTAAGTTCAGCATCTTCTAAGGATGCGACACGAAGATTTTCACCCGCAATACCTTTCACATGGAAAATGTTTATTTTCTAAAGAATGGCTCTAACGATTTTACTTAAAATACCATATATTGAAGATATTTACATGACAGATAACATGTATATCCTGAATTTTCTGGGAATAGCCTTTGAAGTTCTGTTCATTCAGAAGGAATTCTGTATAATCTTGTACAACTGGTAAACGTTAAGAAATAGACGAAAACGTACTACACAAAAAAATGTAGATCTATTTAAAACACACAATTTATTTCAAATAAGTTTTTTGCGGCATAAACCATTTCTTAGATATATGTTATTAATGGTTCGAATTGTTCATTTTTGGTCATTCTTTGAAGTCCTTTCAACATATTGTTGTTTCTCGCGATTACATGGAAACAGTATGGAATTTTAAGGTTAGCACATAGCGTCCAATTCTTAAACATTTGACTATCGCTGTACTCTTTGCATCTATTACGAAATGTGTAATGTCGCTATTTCAACAAAGATTTATTTGGATTAAAATGTAGTAGATATCAAAATAAGCTTTAGTAACAATAAACGATAGAGGGTAGAGAAAGTTATGTGGATGTATCACACAGATTTTTTAAAATGTCATCTATCACATCACTGCTCCTTTATGCGTAATATTCATGCACAACATGTTATGTGTAGTTATGAGATTTACTGACACACCAATACTTTTATTGAAGAATCTTCTAAAACTCAACTCATATAGTACCCTTAAATCACCTCATTCATCATATAGCCTAGCCTAAAGACCGCGCACGTGTCTTCCTCTGCTATAAGGATCAATATTTCATCACTTAGAGTACGAGTTTAATATTTCGTCTTTCTAAAATCACGAGTTTTACACATCTACCTGACGTAACAGCGGAAACGTTTGATTTTTAAAAATGTTTATCATAAGTAGTAGTAGTGGTGGTATTTATTAAGTATTTAGTATTACATTAATTGCATAACACAGTCACATGGGTCACAAGACCGTACATGCTCTCTAGAAAAATACCTGGTCTGTATACGTGACTTGCAGTATCAACCAGAAAACAATTATTTGTTTTTATAATCACCGCACTATATACATACATATAAAATTGAAAAAACACTCTGAATCACACACTCAAACACACACACACACACACAGTCGCGCACAAGTACTCAAGCACCACATATGTTTAAAGAAAAATTACATAAACACCTTATCTCTTAGTACACGTACTTCCATTAAGTATGTGCCCAAGCTTGGCCAGTTTTGGCTGTTTAGAATCATGTCTCAGCATGCTTAAGTATATAATGATTCTTCTCGTAATAAAATTTAGCTTACCCAATTTAATAGCACTGATCACTTTGGGAAGTTCCCGACTGCCAAGGAATATGACCGCTCAAAATTGATATCCAAACGACCGTACATGCAAAATATTATGTTGGCATTAAATATTCATTGCAAGTAATATTTTATGACCTTCGTTAGACATACGGCTTTAGGTTATCCAACAATCAAGAAATGGTTTAAATCGAATGAGTAGTTTCCAAGTTAGCTTTGAACAAAGATTGCTGATAATGTAGATATGCAGAGAGAAAGAACCAAGTTTGCTGATACAGGATATAGTACCATAAGTAACCATAAAATAATAACATGAAAGTTCTTATACTGCGAGATTCAGCTATGTAGCTTAACGATCCTTCACCGCGAAGAGTGGTGCAGGCGTTGGCGATTATCCATCAACCCGGCAAAAAGCCACGCCATTCTCTTCACCAAGCGCCGCTTTCCCGCAATCTTCCCCACATTCAGCTATCTCGGAAGAAGGATAGAATGGACAAATGCCATCACCTACCTGGGGGTTAAGTTAGATAAGGGCCTAACTTTTCGGGGACACGTCGGGGACGTCGCGCGTCGGGGGCATGGGGCTGCGGCTTCATTGTACCCGATGCTGAGGTCTGAGATGCCTGTCCCTTTAAAGTTACACCTTTTTCGAGCGCTGATAATCCCCTTCCTGCTTTATGCCTGCGAGATCTGGGGCATGGCCGCAGATTCCAACCTGCTGCTCCTACAACGGGTACAGAATAGGTGCCTTCGGGCCATCTATTGTGTAAACCGCTCCTTTCCCGTGAGACTGTTTCACGAAGCCTCATCTCTTCCTTACGTGGAGGATGAAATTAGGCGCCGGGCCGCAAAATTTTACGACCAGTTGCCATACCATCAGAGCGCCCTAGTTAGGTCTCTTGGGGATTATAACCCCAGAACACGCCGCTTGAGGCATCACCGGCTTCCCCGCATGGCTTGCGGGCATATCCGGTAACAGCGGAGTAATTCCAACAGCAGCTAAAGCTGAACTCCAATACAATCCCTTCAAGAATAGCTTGGACTTCAAAATTAAAATCCCAACATGTTTTTAAAATTACAAAATTCATACCACCAGCGGTGCACAAGGGTAGTTGCACCATGACCGGCTACCGTTGAGGAACAAACTTTGTTACCTCCTTTCTCTCCCCTACCTAAAGAACAACCGCCATCCTGTAACCCCCATATCCCGTCACTACGTGGTAAAGCCCTAATTAGGGAAGGTACACGCCTAAACACACCATCGGGTTGCCCTCAACCTGCCATCTGACGCACGCACCGCGATCCACGCCAGTAACGAAGAAGGTGTGGAAACTAGAAACAATACCGTGAATCGGGCGGTAGACTACTGATTCATAGTCAGCAGCAAGAAAAAATATAAAGTGCCCCTAAGAGGATCACGGGGATAGGTACACTGTGTGTATAAAAAATGGTCCATTTCCCTAAATCGCCGTAATGATTCATTTCTCTCCGTAAGGTTTCCAACTTTAGGTAACCAACTTTTAGCTCCGCACAGCCGATATCAATTATGTATGTGGCTGGCCTGAAAAACAATACAGAGACATGCACACTAACCAAGATATTTATAATATATGTGAAATGAAGGAGTGGTTTTGATACCATCTCTATAAAAGTAAGTCGCTACGATTGGCATACAAGGACAGGCTGAACCAATTAGAACATAATTCGGCCTTCTAGAGGAAGGGGTGAAGAATGATTTGCATGAGTGGTTAAACTGAACAACAGTTACTATATATATAAGAGCTTTCATCAGCGATATGGAGACGAAGTTTAAAGTTGTTTCCGCTACCAAACCGCAATAAGAAAACGGTAATGGAGCATGGAAATATTTGGTTTAAGTTGCAATGTGCCCTTCGGCAGTTCGGCCATATTTTGTGTGAGGTAAAGTACCCTGCCAATCCAATGACTAGAATTATGCTCGAAAAACAGAATTGTTCACGCTGGTAGAAGGTGGGGTTAGATTTTGTCAGTACCAACATAAACAACTCCAGCTTAAAATGGGCCAATTTTACGTACAGTATACAGTGTATATTCAGAACCGAAGTAAATCAGATCCGATGCAGGAAGCTCTGACGTTCTAGCATGTATACCAAGGTCGTGTAGTTTTAGTATGACTCAAAGACCTACCAGAACTTCAAATATGTGCGCTTGATGTAGTGGCTAGTCTAGGCCCCTAAAGCCTTTGGCGTAGAATAAATCATTAAGCATGATTTTATAGACCTGAAGTGATGATTACCCCTCTTCTGTAAAGGGTTCGAACCTAAACATAAACATATGTGGAGTATATTTGTTACTAATGCAAACCTTCTCTTCTGGATTTATATGAAATTCTCCCAGAATCTGAATATTTTAAATTATTCGAATATAAAGCGGGAAGCGTATGACTTTCATAAATGTACAAAGGTACTAGCGCTCTGGTTAAATATACATCAGCAATGTGACTCGAGCAACAATATTACAGAATATGAGGCACGCAAATATGAAGCTCAGAAGAGCAAATGCAAACGTTTTTTGAATTTTCGTAACGTGACAATGCCGTACGTGTCAACTTCGCTTTACAAACAAGAGAGAAACCAAATTAACCCGGCACGGTTGGATAACATTTCGTGGCTTGATGAATTGAATTTTCAGTTACAGGGAGGTGTCAACTGCAGCATCGGGTCAATACATAATGTGAGTGCTGTCATTCTGTTACGGCTACACGATGTCGTTGTTGGGAGTATCATCGCTGGATTATGTTATTTCCAGGATGCTAAAGATGCCTTGGGATCCCGAAATCGTCAATCTCAATAAGAATGCAAATTGCATGGCTCAGCTTTTCTTTTCCTTCAGTTTACTTTTTCTATTACGTATTTACACAGTAAGTAGAGGAAATTTTGTATTCCACCCAAAAATTCGATGTCGAGATTTCACTGAAAACATATATTTTGAAGCCCTTGACCCCTCAAATTAGAGAAAGGTCCGTGTATGTGTGTGAACCGCATAACTCAAAAACGAAAAGTTCGATAAATACCTAACTTGACATTTAAGTTCGGTGTCTTTCAAAGATGCTGCACGAAAATTTTGAAGAATTTATTTTATTGCAGGAGTTGTATTGTAGTTCAACTGTTGGGGAGCCGAACTTGAAGTAGTTGCAACCGCACGTATGATACACGATAGCCTTCGTCCAAAAATTTAAAAATATTAACTTTGTAATTTGACTGTTTCTTTAAATATTATATATTTATGTTTGCTTCGGCTGCGTCAGTATTTATATATTTTAGAGACATGAATGTCTTAGCAGGGAGGTGGTGCGACTGAAGAATGTAGGCTTACACAGATTTTAATTTTTACTTCACTACATTTATTAATTCTTGACACGATTTAAATAACACTTCACTGATATAGAGAGATGTAAGATTCTTTTATTAAATACTTGCACTTTTTAAACACGTAAACTATTTTCTCACACAAAATACGTATTAAATTTCTCGAGGACACATCTCGCGTCCGGTTAGGAACACTGTCTACAACCAACGCGTCCAGTTATGAGCGCTGCCTACAAGCAACTGACTTGATTTCTACCGCCTAAATTTGCAAATTTCTGTATTTCAAGTCTCTGATTGGCTATTCGTAATCCAATATAATACTTTTATTGAACTTAAACTTTTTTTCTGGTTGTTGATTGGCTATTTTATAAACTGTCACAAAAATTACATTATTGCTTACAAGAATTACAAGTATCATTGTTAAACTTTCAAATTCATTATTGCCTCAAGGTTACCTCATTGTTACCTCATTATTAGCAATTTTTACCCTATTATTCTCACAGCTCCTACATTATTAAATTACCTAATACATTCACATCACATTATTGAACATGTACACAATAATATAAACATATACAATGACTGTAATATACACTTTTTATATATCGTTACATACACATATTGCTTTAAGGCGGGCTGTTATTGAATTTATATATTATATAATTAGACTGAAATCATTTAAGTGTTAAAAATACTGCCTCAATTTTTAAGAAAATCCGCCACTACAAACTACCCTTTACATGTATACTTCTCGTTCCTTTTATTTTCTCAAAAATTGCTAAACAATTTAGATTTAAATTCCATATACTTAAAATATAGAAACGCGACAAATGAAGTATGTATTTTGAATTTTTTGGGAGTAGCCTGTGAAGTCCTCTTCATTTACAATGACTTTTGTATAACTGGTAAACAGTAAAAGACAAGACAAAACATGAGCACACTCGCTTCCATTATGCCGTCACCGCAGCTTTGGGAGGCATTCTACTGGCCTTCACAGGTGGAGTATGTATAGCAAGGAGGAGCTGTATATATTAACCTTTTCGCGTATGCAGTGGAGTCCTGTTTTACGTGTATACAATTCTAAATTATTCATATATGAATTTAAGTAACTTTAATTTATAGCTTTACTCGTCATCACTTATAATAATCATGTTTAAATATACAGGGTGGACCATTTAAGTTGAGACTGTACAATATCTCCAAAACTAAGCGTTGTAGAAAGAAATGTCTTTATAAAAGTTGCTTGATATTATGGGGAAAGTAAATGCCATTAGTCGTGTTTTGTTTGGAGGACGTTGTGATGGTCATTTTAGGGTGACCCTAATTGTAGGTTCCCATTTCAAAAAACTAAATTGACGCTAAAATGACCAAACAAAACACGACTAATGGCATTTTCTTTCCCTCATAATATCGAGCAACTTTTATTGAAGACATTTCTTTCTACAACGCTTAGTTTGGAGATGTTGCACAGTCTCAACATAAATGGTCCAGTCTGTATAACTAAATAAAACCCTGATTTGCACAATTTCTCCATAAAAAGTATTTTAATGACAATATAATGTAAAACTGAAGTAAATTATACTTTTTATTCTCAAAGAGTATACATTTACTGGACATTTTTAATAATATTCCAATCTCCATTCTTGTCCAGCACCTCATTTAGCCGCCTAGACACTGAATCACTTTGGGAACACTGTCATGAAATGTGAGAACAGAGTTCTTCTAGCACATTAGTGATTCAGTGCCTGGGCGGCTTAATCAGGTATTACAGAAGAATGGAGTTTGCACCGGTTATTAAAATAATGTCTAGTAATGTGTTCTCTTTGGGAGTAAATGGCATAGTTTACTTTAGTTTTACATTATTATAGAGAAATTGTACAAAACAGTGTGAAGAAGGTTTTTTATTGTATTGTTATTAGCACCACGCTTTGCGCGTCAATTTGAAGTAGGTGGTATTGAAGGAGTTGTATTATATTTCAACTGTTGGGGAACCGAACTTGAAATTCGTTGCAACCACACGTATAGTACCCGCTTTCCGGTAGCCTTCGCTCTAAGTTTAAAAATATTAACTTTGTAATTTTTTTAAGTATTAAAATGTTTGTTTGCCTCGGCTGCGTCAGCATTTCACTGATATAGAGAGAGCTGTGAGATTCTTTTATTAAATACTTGTACTTTTTTAATACGTAAACTATTTTTGTCTCACACGAATACGTATTATACTTCTCGAGGACGTGTCGCATCCGGTTACAATCACTGTCTGCAGGCAACTGAACTCTAAATTAAAATTTTCTCCTTTTCAGTTTCTGATTGGCTAATCCTACTCCAATAGAATACCTTCATTTAACTAAAGCTTTTTCTGGTTGTTGATTGGCTATTTTATAAACTGTCACTAAAATAACATTATTGTTGCTCCAATAATGACTAGTAGCATTATTAAACATTCTTACTCATTACTGCCTCAAGGTTACCTCATTGTTAGCAACGTTTAGCCTATTATTCTCACAGCTCCTACATTATTAAATTACGTAATACATTCACATAACATTATTGAACATGTTTACAATAATATAAACATATACAATGACTGTAATATACATTTTTATATATTGTTACATACACATATTGCTTTAAGGCGGGCTGTTATTGAATTATATTGTATAATTAGACTGAAATCATTTTAGTGTTAAAAATACTACCTCAAGTGTTTTATTTAGTTGTATATTTAGTTCGGACAGACGATTCCAGAATGTCCAGTAAATGTGTCCTTTTTGAAAGAAAAAAGCCTAATTTATTTCAGTTTTAAATTACGTTGCCATTAAAATAGTTTCGTGGAGACATTGCGCTAAACAGGGTTTTGTTTATATATCTAAACATGGTTATTATAAGTGATGACGAGTAAAGCTACGGTTTAATCTTATATATTCATATGTGAATAATTGTCAACATTTATTGTGGCGTTAACCATTTCCGAGATATTCTTTGTTACTGGTTTCAATTTTCAAATACTTATTCTTTTCTTCAACGGAAACTCGCTATTCGTTTTTTCTAATGGTCATGCAAAAGAGTTGACATTTCAAACTTATCGCATAGCGGTATATTTTTGAAAATCTGAATATTGCTTAGACTAGTGTATCCTTATACCTGCAAGGAATTTGCAATGAAATTTCTCTCGAGTAACGACGAGTGCATATAAAAATAAGCTTTTGAAGAATAGTTTGCAGACGAGTATGTAAAAGTCATGTGAATGGAGCAATCAGATATTTTCTTTCATTTTTCCAAGTCTTCACTTACCCTAAAGACAGAAGGCCAGGTCCCTGAAGCAACCTTAACAAAATCGATTCTTTCGTCGCTTATTCGTTCCTTAGGGATGTTTAAACTTCATGAAACAAGGATGGTACATCCTAATTTCTTACGTAATTCCGAGCAATTCAAGAGAGTATCCGCTGAATTCCGTGTGTAAATAAACACTGCAACACGCTGTGGCTCTGTTAAGGCGCTAATTGCCATCAGAGAGCTCTAGGGAGAGAGAAAACAGAACTAATCTGGGGAATCATTGGGTGCTGTTCCTTTTTGTTTCCTCCGTGGTCCAACTGAGCGTTTCTAGAGAAAGGTTTAGGTAGGTAAAGCTTTAATACATGAGAAACAAGCAGCGAATATTCCAAGCTAAGAAAGTAAATAAATAGTCGAATCTTTGTAGCTACAGAAAGTATGCAACTCTATGCATGTCGCCTGAGTTATGAAATAAGGAATGTTCATTCGTGCAGTTTGTATGCAATTAAGTTATATGTATTCAACACTAAACAAAATATAGCTAAGTGAAGACTAATCTAATTTTGGTACTCTTGACAGCTAAGTATTTACTCCAGAGAATCAGGCGAGGTGAAAACGTAACTCTGGTTAAATTTCGACTCGCAGTGTGATTTCCTCTCTCTGGCAGTCGGACTGATTTCCATTAATATTGCGTTCCTACAATAGTGTCATTATGCAAGTTGTATGTAATATCGATTAGGTAAACGATCGCTTTTTCAACACGCCTGGCATACATAAACAGCAGAGCGTACGGAGTCAAAAAGAATTATGTTTAATTATTGAGAAAAGGTGCATCAAATGACGTAATCGCTGTTTTTGTTTCTGTAATACTTTGCGTGTCGATTTCTTCTGAGTGAAATTTCGAGGCCCATGAAGACTAAAATTAGTTAACTCCTTTCGTCACGTAGCGGAGCAAGAATAAATACCCGTAAAAACAAATTTAAGAAGCATGTGTCTGTTATTTTGAGAGTTATGTTGAAATGGGTTTTATTTTCTCTGCCGCTTACCTAACGTAAATAAAAATTTTGACATAGTCTTATCACCAGAAATACGTTTTATAAAGAAATACCAAGCGAGATGGCTCCACGGTAACGTGTGAGGCTCGCATTCGGGAGGTCCCGGGTTCGATTCCCGCTGACCGTTCGGTCGGGGTCGGGCAGATGGCGCAAAGGCTTGCGAACTTCTTCTCGGTACTGCTAGAGGGAAGGCTATAGAGCCTTTACTGTTACGTCGTGTTTCCCCGGTCCCGCTAGAGGGACGTCTCCGAGCGACCTCCCGTGACTGGAACTGTTAGGGAACTCTGCACGTCTCTGTAGACTTGCGCCTGCATCTCTGCAGCCCTTCTCTCACCTCATTCGTTCCTCTCGGGGATATGTGCACAAAAGATCCATTGGTTGTCGAGATGCTACGTGTCCCGTTAACTACTGCTATCCTATTCCATATGGAAATAATCTTGTTATAGAAATTCTCTCGAGAAATATGAACACTAAACAGGTACTGCCTGTTTGCCTGTACACAGCACAAATATCAATCCCCATATCTAGGAACCTTTTAAGGAGGCAAGACAGAAACTTTTAAGAAATTCCGTGACTTGCAAACAAACCTTTACTTGAAGTCTTAATTTTTGTGAAAATTGTTGTAATAATTTTTAATTTAAGATCACTTCAATTTTCTGTAAATTTCTTTTTGAAGTTCTCTTCATTTCGAGTAGATTTTAAGTAACTAATTCAGTGACGCCTGGGAGGCCAAGGTCTACCGCACGCCGCTCCATCTTGTATCACCGCCAACACAGGACATTACTGATACAGCGTAGTATTCGGGGTTGCGTGGTCAGTATGTTACATTCCATCAGATAGCTCAATTGGTCCCCAAAGACCTCACGAGACTGAGCGCAACCCACATTCGGATCTCTCGGCTAGGAGAAAAATCCTCATGCCAGTATTGGAATCGAACTTGGTTCCCCTCACACCGCAAGCAGCAATGTCGTAGTGCTACAGGACGGTCCAGTTTCAAGTAACTGCGAATTTCCAAGAAATAGGCAGAAACTTATTTGAAGAAAACTGCAGACCTTTATATGATATGCAATTCAAATAAACTTTGTTGTGGTATTAACCATTTCCAGAATATTGTTTGTTTAAATTCTTCCACATTTTAAGCAGTACACTTTGAAATGTTAAGCATTCATTCTTTTTGTTTCTTAGGAGCACATACAAAGAGCCCCAAATAACGCGGTTAGTAGGTACACAATTGTAATTAACACTTTAATGCAATCACAGCCTACAAAGCACATATATACTAAATGCACCAAAACGAAGGACAGAAAACCATGGAGTAGAAAGGCAGAACCAAAATTAACATTTTGAGGTTATGAACAAAGGATCGCAGAATATTTTGAATTGCGTTACATGCGTCAACATTAAATCCGTCGTGTTAGTGTCTCGATTGAGAAACACGTTAGTGGCGTGTCAAATGTAAACAAAACGCATTCCTGTACAGCACTAGTCACAGACACTAGATGTGTCTAATGTGAAGTCTACTGGATGGTACGGTAATACCGAACGCTCGTCTTGTTCAGTACAGAGAGTACGGTACAACTCCCGTATCTGCAAATAAAGGTTTTACAATAAAAATTACTTTTGAAATCGAGTAAAGAGTGCATCTACAATAATCCAGAATGTTAAAGGAAAGAATTAATCACTGGATGTTGCCTGAATGAAATGATCTAGCCCACCCGTCCACCCTTTATAGCAACGATACTTACCAGCGCCCTCTTGAGATGGAAGCCGCTAAAACAATCTGCAAAATGTCCCTAAATCAATGCCGTCAACATTTAAGATCATTGGGGTTTAGCAGTGGTTACCATGCTAGCCTCTATTTCCCGAGGTTGCGGGTTCAAACACGGCGGAGGGCGATGGATTTTTCGGGCGTGAAAGTCCTTAACATAGCTTCCTTCGGAAATGAAGTAAGTCGGTGTTCCGTGTTGTAGATTTACGACACGTAAAAGAACCTCAAGCCTGATAAAGCGGCCTCTGAGCAAACTTACCAGTCATTCACGCCCAATATGGAATGGGACGCTAAGGACCACAGCAGTTAGAGAGCGTGCATTAATGAAACTCAATTTAATTTAATCAATTGGGGGTTTAGCTTCACAGATCCTCGGATATGCCCTGTCGTCGTTCCACCGGGCGCAACTGCTTATAAAAAACACCCTTCTACTACGCTTTGCGGCTTAGGGTACTCACAGGTGTTGGCAGTACTCCGTACCTCCCGCTATGTTCGGATTGTAAATGTTGGCTGCGGAAATCGTCCCACAATCCCTCGGGTGTGTTGCGTATTGGTTCGTTTTTAATGAACAGAGATGTAAATAATTGTGATGGTTTTCATTATATATGTTATCTGAAACCTTAATTTGTGTTAGAAAATGTCTTAGAATGTATATAATTGAGTTAAGGAATACAATAGTTATGAATATGCGTATGTTTGACGAGTATAGTGATTCCAAGCCATTGAAAGATGTGGGAGTATGGCCAAGAGTAGAGTACAGTGCACGCATGTAATGTTAAATTAAATTGAGTTTTATTTATGGACGCTCTTTCACTACTATGGTCCTTAGTGTTCCATTCTATATTGGGCGTGAAAGACCGGTAATTTTGCTCAGAGGCCTCTTTATCAGGCTTGACGTTCTTTTACGTGCTGTAAATCTACGACACGGGACCACCGGCTTTACTTCCCTTCCGAAGGAAGCCATGCTAAGGATTTTTACGCCCGAAAAAATTGAACCCGCGACCTCGGGAATTAGAGACTAGCATGGTAACCACTACACCACGGAGGACGACGCATGTAATGTTAGTTTCTCATTGTGTACCAGTACTCATTAGTTGAGACAGTACGTATACTCTTGTAGTGTGGGTCACATTTCATTTTGACTGGCAAATGAAAATGTTTCATAAAGTCACGTTCATGCAACGCTCCTGTTATTATACGGCATCTGCGACCCCATGCCCCAAACCTCAAAGAGCCTAGCTTGATACTACCTTTCTGCTCTACAATTTTCTACACGTTGTTTTTCCGCATCCTGTGTCACTTTTAATCTGCTGCAGGATAGTCTTTGATGCGCCATCAGCACGCCCACACCTGCACGCCAGAGATGCTGCTCAATTCCTCACGATATTACCCAATGGAAATAAATTTGTGGCGAGTATTTAACATGATTACTATGAACTATATAAAAAAAATCTATGTAATAGCCACACAACATTCCTTACCAACTACCAATTCACACGCAGATTTTATATATTATACTGCACATCTAAAATCCATTATTCTAAGCACATAACTTATGAGAAATGTCTCCCTAGAATTATTTCTGACGAAGCAAATATGGGCTTAGTTACATGCAACATAACGGGGCGAGATGGTTTAGCGGAAATATGCGAAGATAGAATTCGGCAGATCCTGGGTTCGATTTTTGGGCTGACCACTGTGACCATGGTTGGCAAGGCAAATGCTGGGGTAGTTTCTCTTCTACCACAAACTTCCTTTTCCTCATTTCCTATCATTTTGCTTCCCCTATCATGTTTCAGGTAGGCTAGGGGTTGTGTCGGCCGGTGTCGGAAGAAAGTTGGAAAGTTCTTAGTTTGCCAGATGGCAGCCTTCTCCGAGTCACTCATGTGGGTCCAGTTCTCCCCGGTTCCACCAGAGGGAAGCCGTCTCTGAGCAGCCCGCCAGTGTGATAAGGTCATCAAGCTTGGAATTGTTAAGGACCCCTCCTGCGGCTGATTTACCTCGACTATTCCTCCTAGGGGTAATAAAGCAGAAAAGATCCACGTTGGGCCGAGGAGGAGGTGTTCCCTTCATTCCCTGACCATATTCATGTATGAAACATGTGGGAACAAATGTTTGTATCACACAATGAGCTCATGATAAAGTAAGAAAAGCGCAGTCTATTATATGTGTCATTCTCTTCGCATGATCTCGCGAGAAACTTAAAGGCGAATTTGCATTTAAACTGCATTCCTTAAAATATCGCAATTTAAGCAAATCAGAGCTAATATTTCATAAATATTTAATCCATAATTTTTACACAAATGGTATATTTTTATTATCTCTGTATTCCTGGTATTGAATGTACGTATTCTCCTTGTATTTCTTATGCTTTCCCAATAATAATAATAATAATAATAATAATAATAATAATAATAATAATAAATCAGTAAGAATAAATAGAACTTCACAGCTACTTAGGCAAACATGAAGTTGCCTAAGTTTATATCTTAAATTTTCTAAGAATAGCCTGTGAAGTCCGCTTCATTCAGATGGAATTTTGTATAATCTTGAATAACTGGTTAAGCGATAGACGAAAACGTACTACACAGAAAATGCAGATCTCAAAAATACATAATTTATACGAAATAACCTTAGTTCGATTTGTTCAGTACTTTGTAATTCTTTTAAAGTCCTGTAGATTTTCAGTTGTTTCTCGCGATGTCATGGAAGCGGTATGGATTTTAAAGCCAGCATATAGCATCAAGTTCTAAAACATTTGTCTATCGCTGTTCTCTTTGTATCTATAACAAAATGTATAATGTAGCTATTTCTGCAAAGGTTTATCTAGATTAAAATGATGTAGATAGCAAAATAAGTTTTCGTAAGAATAGTTTGTATAGCCACTAATAAATGATAGAGGGTAGGCAAAAAATTAAATTATGTTTTATTCATGGACCCTCTTTAACTGCTGTGGTCCTTAGCGTCCCATTCTATATTGGCGTGAAAGATCGGTAATTTTGCTCAGAGGCTCTTTATCAGGCTTGAGGTTCTTTTACGTGCCGTAAATCTATGACACGGGACCACCTGCTTTACTTCCCTTACGAAGGAAGCGATACTAAGGATTTTTCCGCCCGAAAAATTTATCGCCCTCCGCCGGGTTTGAACCCACGACCTCGGGAACTAGAGGTAACACTGCATGGTAACCACTGCATCATAGAGGACGACACAGAAGGTAGAGAAAAATCAAGTGAACGTAACGCATCAAATTTTTAAAAATTATTTATGTGGTAGTAGGTCATGACTGGTTGCTTTACTGTATAATTGTTTATATTTTTTCATCTTTAAGTCATTTACAAGAATGAACCACTGACGCAGTGGTCTTAAGTGGTCTTAAGCCTTAATTAAAATGAGTCCTCAGTGTTGTAATGGGAGTCAGCAGACGAGCAGAAAATAAACTCATATTATCTTGCAGCTGCTGAAATGGTGCCAACTCCAGATAAGCAGCGTGTTATAAACATACGTAGAGAAACATGTGCTGCTTGGTTTCGAAAGAAGTGGGTTAAGCATTAATTCTACAAACAAGCAAATCTATTTTAAGTACGTATGCTGAAAGAAACACGAAAGCTGCCTACATCTGTTTTTTTGCAGAAAGTCTGCTCCGCACCACGCGAAGCCTGGCAGCGGTAGCGGGATGAAATATTGAATTAAAATGCTCGATTGCTCTCGAAGAAATTAGAAAAGCCAGCTGTCGTCTGCGGAATACAAGTTATGTAGACAGCGTATAAAATGTATAGGGTTGAACAAGCAATACAGTAATATCGGTTTAGCGTTACAGTTAGGCGCGTTTGCAGAGAATGTTGACTCTCATTCCCACAGGAGGCTAAGCAAGTAGTCGAATAAACTGTATGCTCACTCGTGTTTTAGTCAGGGGAAAGGAAGAATCGTTCAAACGTAACGGCATGTGGCAGTACCTATGCAGCAAATCTGTTTAGTGAGAACGAAACCTGCTTTTAGCACGAACTACCCTTCCAGAGCCATATACACACCCTGTGTTTAGCTAAAACACTAGTGAAGATCTTAACTTTGACTCTTAAGAATAAAATGGTTACATAGATGGTGCAAAACTTGAAAATCTTTTTCTGAAGCATAGAAATTCCTAAAAGTCTTATCGATACAGAAGATACATTCCATACTAGGTGAATTTAAAAATACTTCAACAAATGAGAAAGCCATTTGCTGCTAAACACACTATATTTGACACTTAGGTGCTCAGCGTAGCACAAACTTTACACTTGAGACACTTTTTACACCCACTCAGAACAGAGCACAACTGATCCGTCTAATGGAATCACAACTGAACGCTGAGTGACAACTAATTGAACTATAGTGTCACACTCTTAACTGAACTGCACTTGGCGCTGTCCTCTTTTAAATTTCCAAACTCTTCGACTTCATGACTGTACTTAACTTTGTAACTTCTTAACTAACCGAACTCAAATGACCGGGCAAGAGCAGTCCCTTATATAAGCCCGAATACAAATCCGAACGTTCTAGAAGAGGAACCTACTCGAAACGGGCCAAAGGAATCCTCTGGAGCGAGGAAGCGGCACATAATGGGCTATTGTTCTGCACGGCTATTTTTCTGAAGGTGACGGGCTATTAGCCCCACCCGCGGCCAGGCTGACTGACAGCCGGGAGGCGCTAGTACCGCTAGTGAGTATGCAACTTCCACACGTGGCCACAGTACGGTAACAAATATGCAGGAAAATAGTAATGATTCAAACTTATTATAATGTATAACAGCGAATGCTTCGGAGATTTGTAATGTTACAAAGACATTAATTTTTCCAAAGAAAATTATTGTGGTTAGAGAAATTCCCCAAAACCCTTTGCTTCTTATGATGCATGGAAAATTCAACCTTTTGTCTTTAAGTCATATTGTCACACACAGTAGCAAGGGTTTAAAACAAGCTTTTTGTTTCAGTACAGTTTTTTCTGGTGAAAAAGCAATAAGTATCCTATTTGGTCTAATCCAATTCCTTTTTCCTCTATTTTTGTTTATAACGAAATAAAGTAGAAGCGAGATATTATTAATTTTATAGTAAACATTTCTGGTTTATTGTTCTACAGTGCTTTTCCCCTCACACTGCGGCCACCGTACGGCTGCTCGCGCGCCGGCCCCCGCAGCTCAGACTCCCGCCGAAACAGTTATAATTAGGGCCCGGATTTTAGGTTTTAGCCTATATTTTTCCTCGCTATTTAATTAACATATTTCAAGATATATACTGGTTTCGCACCTCCTGGAGCAGAATATGCGGATTTCATTACACCTAAAAACACCTAAATGAGGGATTGGCACCTAAAATAACCTAAATAGCTGTTTTTCCTTTTTCGAAATGAAGAATGTTATTTTCAATTGAAACTCGTAAAATTATTTCCACCACTTATAGCCAGTAGATAATTCAAGTTACTACAGTTAAACGCAGCACATGCGACGTGGTGACACCTGGATGCAGCTGATAGAAGGTCAGGACTTGGCTGTCTGTTGCACTTAAAATACGTTAAAAATATCGTCAATGAATTGGATGAAACAGAATCTTGCTGCATTGCCGAGGCTAAGAAATCACTCGAATGCCCCACTCTTGCCGCTTCCCTTGCATACATTAAGACACATTTTTGTTTTATACCAGAAGCTACTCTCCGGTTGGAAAGTACAACTTTGCCACTGAAAGATGCTCTAGATATCATTGGTAATGTTTCCAGTAAACAAATACCTGGCACAGTGGGAGTTGCAGAAGATTCTTCAACGAAATCCTGCTTTTGAAGATATGAAAATCATCAATTCAGTATTATAGGGAGAAAAGTATACAGGAGAACTACCCCTAGAAACTGCTGCACTGGCATCTATGTTTTACGCTCCAATGACATATTCCGTTGAGAGAACCTTTTCTTCATACAAGAATGTGTTACGTGATAATAGGAAATGGTTTACGCCAGAAAATTTGAGAATGTATCTACTGCAATGCCAAAATATAAATCTTACAACTAAGTACCAGAAAAGAAAAATTATTGATACCTGTATTGATCCACGAAGAAAACCACAATAAAACTATTTTTATCTAGAAAAACCTAAAAAGACTTATTTTAAGCATATAAGAAACCTAAAATGAAAGTTTATTTCACCTAAACATTCGGGCCTTAGTTCTAATATTCCCACAACCACATCACGTTTTCACAGTTACAGTGATAAACACATTCCTTATAGTCCTCTATCCACACATTTCTGGTATCTTTACAGAAAATATTCATTCACATTCGGGAATTCGATATCCAAAGTTGATTGAATTTCTCGCCTGATGTTTTCTTTTAGTTCTTACAATATATGAGAGTATGTTACACCTTAATGTTCATGTGATCATCAGAGTTTACACAGTAAATTTCTGTATTTGGATTTTTTGAAACGATAGAGTAGTTAAATCACTCTTAATATTCTTGTGACGAAGCATGGCTCCACATGTATGGTATAAAAGAAACACACATTGCAGTACAGAGAAACTCGATTTTACACACAAGATTCCCTTTCATGACGCGACAATTGTTGAGCAGGAAATGCATACAGAATAATAATCTATCATTTTTAAACAAACAATAAATTTAGAGCACAGAAATGACTTACACCATTTTTGAACAGCTACCAGCGTTGAATGTCAGTTTGAATTTTTCCAACAAGACTTGCTACAGTACATACCACTGATGAGTTGTTACATTTAATTCAGGAAAGTTTTCATGATAGGATAATCAGTAAAGGACTATGGCCCTCTCAATCCCCTGATTTAATTTATGCGATTTTGTCCATGGGAAAACCATACATTGGAAGAACTAAACATCTGCCAGAAATTCACTAAATTTCGGATATTGAACTCTCGAGTGTGAATGAACATTTCCTGAGAAGATTCCATAAATCTGTGGGTAGAGAAGGACATTTCCAATATCTCTTGTGATAAGATACACTGGTGTGCAAAACCTAAGGAGGAAAGTAATCTTCGCATGCTGCGACACTGCCAAGTAACATAGCTCGATGAAACTTGAATCATACATTGAGGGAACTGCTACGGTATGCTACAGTAGGCAACTAAACGAAATATGCAATGAGACGAACAGAAATGCCACTTTTATTCATAGACCATAAGCTACACTAAAGTCAATACGACATATGATGAATCTCTGGGTTTACAGAAACAGATACATGGTGCTTAAAAGGGTGTATGATCACGGACAGCATTGTGCTCCCTTGCTGGCCACACGACTGGTAAGCAGTTCTTGTGGTAGGGCGTTCCATTTCCCCACCAGTGCTGTTGACAACTGTTGGATGGTCGTTTGTGCATGTGGATGTGCTGCAATGTGTCTCCCCAAAGCATCCCCAACACGTGTTCGATGGGATTTAAATCGGGGGAAAGGGCAGGCCAGTCCATTCGCCGAATGCCCTCTCGTTCCAAGAGATCCTCCACCTGCGCTGTTCGATGCGGTCGCACATTGTCATCCATAAAAATGAAGTCAGGGCCGACTGCATCCCTGAAAAGACGCACATGGGGAAGGAGTACAGTATCACAATAACGTTGACCAGTGAGCGTACCGTGTTCAAAGATTTGGAGGTCGGTGCGCCCATGCAACATTATGCTTCTCCAAACCATAACACCCGAACAGCCAAAACGATCATGTTCAAGGATGCTCCTGGGTCCATTACTTATTCCCACCTCTCGCCAGAGGAGGGCACGTTGAGAATCACTACTTAGACTGAATCTGCTCTCATCCAGAAGAGCACGCGACCCCATTCCTCGTTGGTCCAATTTTGATGCTCTTGAGACCATCGCAAAGGATGCCGCGGATGTCAATGGAACACAACGTACTGGCCGTCGGGCAAAGAAACCACCTCTGTGTAGTCGCCGTGCCACTGTGTATCGTGAAATTGTGTTCCTAGCTGTCCTGTTAAACATGGTTACAATTGCACCCGCTGTTTGGCGTGGATCCATTCTTGCCTGTTGCACAATGTAGCGATCATCTCCTGCTGTAGTTGAGCGTGGTCGACCACCACCTCTCCTTGGGACTGCAGTGCCTGTGGTTTGGAAGGTTCCCTATGCACGTGAAACAATGCTGTGAGCAATTCCAAACTCCTGAGCAACACTCGTCACACTTCGCCCTTCTTCCAGTTTCCCGATGATTCTTCCCCGTGTGAATCATCCAAATGGTGTCTACGGGCCATGTTGTAATGAAGAACACCACTACAGTGCACCGTAACAGCTCGCTAATTGCCACACACCGTCTTGTCCTGTTTCGTCAACTGCCCCGTGTTGCGGGACCAGACCCATTTGGCACTATAGGCTCGCTGCACTCACGCCATGTGACGTCTAGCTTTCTGTGACGGTGAGAGACCTCTGACAACATGCTCCCATACCTTCATATACTTCCACCAGTAGTTCATTTGTTATGTTACTTTACCCATCTCGTCCTTAGGTTTTGCACACAAGTGTATGTGCTTATTATCATTGCAGTTCTATGTGAACGTGAAGCCGTTGCGGAGCTAATTATCTCTCTTTCGGCGGGATACCGAGCCGAGACGACCGAAGCGCGAGCCGCCGAGCGGTGGCCGCAATGTGAGGAAAAAGCACTGTATAAGGTAGTATGATCACGTAGAGAAATGTAGAACTAATATAGGTTAATAACAGCAATAAAAAAAGTGAATTAAACATACCGGAGCTAACAAGTTCCGCAAATCAAATTAAGAAAGCGAGAAATTGAGTTGAATAAAAATGGATCCTAAAATTAATATACTCCAATAAAAAGGTGCTTAGAAATTGATGTTATAATGAAAACACAAACGGTAATGTAAACCTTGGCCTGTTGGAATAGTTAATTACTGCAGAAGCAAACAGGTTTCAGCACATCTGTTATTGTAAGAAGGAAGCAAGGGGTTAACCCAACAAGATATCCTTGTTTTTATCCTCAGTGTCAAAACAATTCTTTGTTAGAAAATTATATTTTTAGTGCTGGGGTTTACCAGCCCTGTTTTTGTTACTGTGCTATGACGCACGCCTCTACAGGTTTATCTAACGTGCACAATACTATAAGGCGTTTGTATAGCCCTAAGTACATAGACGAGGTATCTAATCAAGGTTGCATGCTGGTGGTGGTAGCACGGTGACGTGCTACAAGACACATTTCCTCTGCTGGAGAGTCAAGTATTACATACTATTTGGTTCAAAAGTGGACTATCATTTTCTTCAGCTAGCTACCCTTATATCTCGACTTTGTTTGTGGCATTGACATTTACACTCCTTATGATGTGGGTACTATTAATTTTATTGTCATTAAGAGACGCAATGTTGTGCAGTATTGTTGCTACCAGACGTAGCACTGTTGTGTTTCTTTAGTAATATTTCGGCTTAATGATGTTTCATTTCGGTGAGGACCACGCCAAAGGGAAAGATCTTTTTGAGGTTGCCTCGTATGACGTCAACCCTGTCTGGCTTCGGCTAGACACGGTTGGTGGGGTAAGATAGCGTCACTCTAATAGAAGTGTTCGTTGGAGTCAGACGTGTGTGTGTGGCCATCTACGGTTTAGTGGCATCTCCCTCCATCCTTTTTCCTTTGTTCAATATGTAGATTCGCCAGACGTGTTGTGAATAAATCTCAGGTATGTAAAGGTAATGTGTGTTATGTAATTTTTCAGTATAGCATAAAACCCACGCCTTACCCTAAATTCGACACCAAGGTCCCGGTCTTTAGCTGCCAGCGAGTTGCGCCACCCTCATGTGCGTTTTGGGGTGATCTAAATTAATTCCTTTTTCTGTAACCTTTTGGCCTTCACCCCAACATGCAACAATATAGACACAGAAGTGTTCGCAATTTATTTCTTTTACTTCATAATTTTGATATCGCTTCAAGAAAGAGGGAGAACGTTATTTCAACATTTTAGATAAAGAGAACATTTCAGACACATGCACATTCTCTTCTCTATGTTGCATTTAATATAAATATATTTAAAAGAGACCCTAAAGTAGATTTTAGTCAGCCCAAACAAAACTGTGTTTGATACTTTAGTTTCAAAAGGAAAGAGAGATTAAAAGCTTTGGACTTCAGAGCTAGCTCAAAGCCTGGAGAAATTAAATGTTTACTCCATACCAGTATACGCGGTTATAAAGATGCCATCACATATCCGAGAATCGCTGTTGTTAGCTGTGTAAACATGTTATACTCTACCTTTTGCTAATAAATTTGTAGCACGTTGTTTACCGTGGAGTTTCGGAATACTCTCTCATCTCTCCTATCTGCCAATTTCTCCTTGTTACTAACGTGACGATTAAAAATCAAGCATAATCTCATTTTATGGCGATTACTGAGATTTCATACATGTTATCAACTTCAGACCTCATTCAAAAGAAATTCTAAATACGTATTACTTTGATATTCATTTTGCGGTAGTGACTCGCATGTGTGTTTGTAATAAAGTTTATAGTAGTAATTTGTGATTTTTAATTAATTGTGATTTAATTTAGTTTCTGCCTCGGCTGCGTCAGTTATATATTTGGTAGGGCAAGTATCTCTTAACAAGGATGGTACTGCTGTAGATTAGTTTCACATACTTTACATAACTTATAGTTTAAATTCTCACCTCTTTATTAATTCTTGAAGGCAGTTGAATAATATATCAAATAATAGCATATTAATGGCGTATTTAGGTATGGAGCTGTAAGATATTACGTTCTACATGTGTGCTAAATAACTTCAGTTTACAGAGAATTTCTTAAATTCTTTATTCGCGTTAAAAAGGTTATAAATCACACAAATTTATATCTCTGCGAACATAAAATGAAATGCATTTTACAGTTGTAGTAATTATCCGTACCTAACTATATTTGTTTAAAGGTCAAAATCTATCTTCTCCGCACAGCACTAATATTTCACATCTGCACACTCTGAGCTTCATCTACTGAACTGATTTGGCTTGGATGCGCTACCTCTTAGCGTCCACAATTTAAAATTCTAAATTTAATGTTTATATTTTCTGATTGGCTAAGCCTACTCTAGCAAAACACTTTTGGTTTGACTTTCATTGGCTGTTTGCACCCACGTGACTATTTACAAACTTTTTGACGTTACATCAGTATTTTTCCATCGACTGTTGGTAGCCTTCCTCACCTTTCTAACTTATTGTTCTGCCAAGGTTACAACTTATTGTTAGCCACCCTCGGCTTTCCACTTTATGGCACTGTTTGCTACAAAAACAGCTTGCTTCTACCCTCAGAGTTCCTACTTTTCTAAACTAAGAAATACATTCACATAATATTTACACATATATACAATAAATATACATAATACAATTCCTGCAATATACACTTTATAGCAATTACCGATCGTATATAGGCGGGCTATTATTTTATATTATATAATTAAATTGATAGTAGTTAAGGAATAAAAAATACTGCCTCAAATTCCAGCGTGTGCACACCACAATAATCCCTTAGTTTTAATCCCTTTTAGGTACTCATCTGCATCTGTGAAGGAATTGTGCCCTAAACCTAGGAACTCTTTAGTTGCCCAAATAGCATTGTGTCCCCATGTATGAATTTTGGATAAAACTCCTTTTCGAACAGAAGCCCTTTCCTTATAAGGCACAATGAAAATAACTGTTCATACTAGCCAATATTATCTTCATTGATTAGCCACTCAAGATTTTCCAGCTTCAAAAATAGTGGTGGTTGTGATTTAATGTAGTTAAACGTATAGCTCACGGGATTCAAAATTCGCACAGAATCAAGGAAGTGCACGGTTAGGTACATAACCTTAGGATATAAAAGCTTAAAACAGCTTAATGAACCGTTCCTGATAATCACAACAAAAGAATGGTCAGGGCTTCATAGGCTATTCACAGAAGATTTAAGATACACACTGTATTACCCATGCTAAGGTCTTAAACATATGGTATTGTAAAATAAAACAAATTATCTACCTCTGTCGTTTATTAGTGGCTATACAAACTGTTCTTATGAAAGCTTATTTTTATCTATTTCATTTTAATCTAGATAAACCTTTGCAGAAACAGCTACATTACGCATTTCGTTATAGATACAAAGGAATCGCGATAGTCAGATGTTTAATAACTGGACGCTATATGCTGGCCTTAGAAGTCCATACTGTTTCCAGGACATACCGAGAAACATCTGAATATCAACAAGAATTAACAGAAGTACTGATCAATTCGAACCATTAATAATGCATATCTTGAAAATGGCTTGTATCATGAAAAAGGTTATTTTGAATAAACTGTGGGTTTTAAATAAAATCTACATTTTTTGTGTAGAAGTTTTCGTCTATCACTTAACGTACTACCAGTTATACAAGATTATACAAAATTACCCCCCGAATTAAAAGGACTTTACGCGCTATTTCCAGAACATTCAGGATGTATATTTTATTTGCATTGTAAATATCTTTAATAATTGGTATTTTAAAAAAAAAGCGTTATAGGCATTTTAGAGAAAATAAAAGGTTTCGAAAAATTTTCCATGTAAACGGTAGTTGGAGTGGAGGGATTCTCTACAAAATCTTCGTGTCGCATCTTTGGAAGATACTGAACACAAATACCAAGCTTAGCATTGATCCGATTAAGGAGCTGTAACATCAACTGTCACTATGACGTTTAAATAGCATTGGAGGGCGCTAAGAAAGATTTTACAAAATTTACTGTCAGTATATGATAAAACAAACTACTTCGTTTTTTAATTTTGCTGTTCACCGACACACGGACAAACATCATTGACCTTTTTCTACACATGCCTGTTTTATTCATGGGTCTACAGAACATGTATTTCCGGCGAAATCTCAGTATTAAAATTTTGGGTGGAATACAATACCTGTTCTACCTATTATGCACATGGTAAAAATTAAATAACGAAAAGCTTTCTATGTTAAATGTAGTATGGGGAACACGTATTCGCGAAAATCTTCGTGTTGGACCCTTGGAAGACGCTGGACTTAATTAGTGTCACTCGCGCGCGCGCCCATACGTACGTACACACTCACACACATAACATGTAACGGTAAAATTAATGCTCTCAAAAACAGAACCACTTTGAAAACTTTCTTCTTGAAGTGCACCATTAACTTCAAGGAAGTTGTGAATTAATAGTGATTATGTAAGTACTCCAGAATATATAATGAAGGCAAGTTTGTGCTGCTGACGAATCTGCAAGTATCTACATTAAGTGGAATCAGAAGGACGCAGAAAAAATCTGATATGCAGAATTCACATGAGTTTCTCTAACCAGTCTTCTAAAAGCTATTCTTGCTAAAGCTTACCATTCTATCTATTACATTTTAATCCAAATAAATCTTTCAGAAATAGCCACATTACCCATTTCGTTATGGATACAAAGAGAACAGCGATAGCCAAATGTTTAAGAGGACGTTAAATGCTGGCGTTGAAATTGCATACTGTTTCCATGCAATTGCGAGGAACAAGTGAATGTTGAAAACAATCAAATAATGAATAATTTGAACCATCAATAACGGATGTTTCGGAAACGGCTGATGCCACATAAAAAGTTATTTAAAACAAATTGTGCTTTTTTAAGATATCTAAATTTCTTGCAGATATTTTCTATCGCTTAACGTTTACTAGTTATGCAAGTTCATACAACATTCCTTCCGAATGAAGAGAACTTCAATGGCTATTCCCAGAAAATTCGAGGTATACGTTTATTTGTCATGTAAATATCATTAATACATGGTATTTTAATCAAAATGGTTGGAACCGTTTTTTAGGAAATAAAGTTAAAAAAATGTTCCATGTAAAGGGTAGTTTGAGATGAGGGGATTTTGTTGAAAAACATCCTGTCGCATTTACAGCCGGTACTTAACCTAAATACCAAGTTTGCTGTTTATCGGATTTTCTTTTTTGAGTTATGCTGTTCACACACACACACACACACACACACACATACACACGCGCGCGCGCGCGGATCTTTTTCTAAAAATCTGATGTGTTTCACTCACATGTCTTTCTCTACTCTTGTACAACCTATTTTTACAAACGCTTATTCTCCGTTTACTTCATGCTCATTGAGATAAACATTTGCAGAAACTAACTTATGGCTAATTTTCTTGTAGGTGCAAGGGGAATATGGTAGTATTTAAGCGATAGTCAAATCTTTTAAGAGCCTTTTGCTATGTGGAGCATTTCATTCTCTTTGTATGTCCAGAACAAAACAACGAATAACGAATTCCCACATGGGAAACAGTATAAGTATTGGAAAATTCAAGCAAGTAACAAGGAATATTTCGGAAATGATTCAAACCACAAAAAATGTATATAATATAAATTGTGGTTTTTAAAGAGATCTACATTTTTTGTATAGAAAAATTTTGTCTGTCTCTTACGGTTTACCGGTTATGCAAAAGCCATGCAGAATGAAGAGGACTTCTGAAGACATTCCTAGAAAATTTAAGATATACATTTCATTTGTCAAGAAAACTTCTTAAATATATGAATTTTAATCAAAATCGTTAGAGCCATTTTTCAGAAAATCACACATTTCGAAAAGTGTCCCATGTAAAGACTAATTTGGGAAGCGGGGATTTTCTTGAAAATCTTCGTGTCACATCTTTGGAAAATGCTGAACGTAAGTGCCAATTTTGATATTCAACCTTGTTTCTGGTGAAATCTCGACAACAAGTTTTAGTTGGAATAAAATATTTCCTCTACTTTGTAAGTACGTAATACAGAAAGTAAAAATGAACGTTGCATATCATTAATACTGTCACAGTATTTATAAACCGAAATAAATTTAAAAATCTGATGTGTTACACTTGCATGATTTTCTCTACTATTGTACAAGCTAGTTTTACAAACGCTTAATCTGCATCTACTATATGTTAATTGATATAAAAATTTGCGGAAACTTATTGCTAATTTACTTATAGATGCAAGGGCAATATGGTAGACTTTAAGCGAGAGTCAAATCTTTTAAGAGCTGGTTGCTATGTGGCGCAGTCCATTCTATTTGTATGTCCAGGACATAAAAAAATGAATAAAAAAAGAAAAAGAAACGAACAACGAATTTCCTTTTAGAAAAAGTATTAAGTATTGGAAAATTCAAACAAATAACAAGGAGTATCCCGAAAATGGCTCACTCGACCAAAATAAAAATCTGATGTGTTACACCCACATGACTTTCCCTACTCTTGTTTTTGTAAAAAGAAGCATCTTCGAGATATTCTTTGTTATTTCTTTGAATTTTCCAATACTTACACTTTTTCTCAACTGACAATTCCTTGTTCTTTTTTTATGTTCTTGACATGCAAAGAGAATTACATTTTACACATAGCGACCAGTTCTAAAAATATTTGACTATCGCTTAAGGCGTACTATGTTCCCCTTGTTTTGTATTTGCAAGGGCAATATAGAAATACAGTAGCCTTTAAGCATAGACATATCTCTTAATAGCTCGTTGCTATGTGCAGCACCATTCTTTTTGCCACAGATTAATACTCTTTGCATATCCAAGACAACAAAAAAAATGAATAACGAATTCCCAATTGAGAAAAAAGTATAAATATTGGAAAATTTAAGGGAATAACAAGCAATATCTCGAAAGTGGTTCATACAACAACAAACATTTATGACATAAATTGTGTATTTTAATGCGATCTACATTTTTTGTATAGCAACATTTTGTCTATCTCTTATGGTTTACCAGTTATGCAAAAGTCGTTCATAATGAAGAATACTTTTAGAAACATTCCCAGAAAATCCGAGATATAAATTAATTTGCCATAAAACCGTCTTAAACTTATGGTATTTTATTCAAAATCGTTAGAGCCATTTTTGAGAAAATAAAAATTCTCGAAAAATTTCCCATGTAAAGAGTAATCTGGGGTGGGTGGATTTTAATGAAAACCTTCGAGTCGCATCTCTGGAAGATACTGAACCTAAATACCAAGGTTGGTGTTTATCCGACTGTTCGTTTCTGAGTTCACACACACACACACACACACACACACACACACACACACACACACATAGACACACACGGACATTTCCAAAAATGGCTTATTTGTATTCAAAACATGTATTTCCTGTGAAATCTCGGTATCGAATTTTTGGGTGGAATACAATACTTCCCCTACTTACTATAAGTAGTAGAGAAAGTAAAAATGTATATGACATAAATTATGTGTTTTAACGAGATATAGCTTTTTTGTGTAGTAAACTTTTGTCTGTCTCCTAGGTTTACCAGTTATGTAAAATTCATTCAGAACGAAGACGACTTTTGGGGAGATTCCCAGAGAATTCAAGATATACTATTCATTTGGCATAAAAGTTATCTTAAACATGTGATATTTTAATCAAAATCGTTAGCCATTTGTAAGAAAATCAAAATTTTCCAAAAAATGTTCCATGTAAAGGGTAGTCTGGAGTGGGGGATTTTCTTGAAAATCTTAGTGTCGCATCTTTGAAAGATACTGAATCTAAATACCAAGTTTGGTATTTATCCGACTTTTCGTTTTTGAGTTATGCTGATCACTGACACACATCCACACACACGGACCTTTTTCTAGAAATGCTTTTTTTTGGATTCAGGGGGCCTCAAAATATGTTTTTCCTGTGAAATCTCGATATCAAATATTTGGGTGGAATGCAATACTTGTCCTACTTACTATACGTAGTAAGGAAAGCAAAACTGAAATTATGTTTACTCAAATGTGGTTATTAGTAGCATTATATTATAATTATGTACGCATATACGTAAAGGTCTACGAGTGTGCGTATCAAGGATTCTAATTCTACAATACAGACCACTAAACAAGTAGCTTATTTTACTAGTTTTAACTGGTTCCAAAGTGTGGAGAGGTAGAGATTATAGCTGTATTTAATCCAACTCCGCAAATAAATCTGCCAGCAGTAAATGTAACATAAAATGAGTAGCTGTTAAACCTGTGGTCTACAAATCCGCAGTAAATTTGTCTCCCTTCGCAACTAGGTCAAAGCAAAACGTGCATTATAGTGCGTGATATCTAGATGCAATTACTTGGCTGCCAACGGTTATTTTTCTAACCAATCTTCCTTCAAACATGTACAAGAAGGTGAAATTAATTCCCGCCTCCCATACTCAAGCGTCGCCCGTTACACCTGGCAGTCACGCACCTACTACGTCACATGTCAGTAAGTCGAGTTTATCTTCACGACCCCTAAATTGGGGAAATGTTGAGGATGTGACGTCATCATCCCTTATAATACTACTCGCATAAATGTGATGCACCATGCGGGATGACTGGAAGGGTAGCGCCTGAAGCTCGCATTCGTGAGGTCCCAGGTTCAAACCTCGAGGTGATAAGGCTATCATTTATTTTTGTTAACTTTGCGACACCCAATGGTGCCTAATAGTTGTGCTGATTGAAAGTTAAGTTATCAGGATTGTATGATTTGGTACGTGTTCTCAGGTGTTTGTCCAGCGGCAATCATGAAATTCTGCTGGCTCCCAGCTAGAGTTAGTCAATGATTTAGAGTGGGTTGTAATGTTATTTTATTGTGAAATTTTGTATTATATTTTTATTTCTATTTAATTATTATTTTCGTTTCTTTTCCATTTTATGTATTTTAGTTACTTAGTTATAAGGAAAACTGTACAATAATAAACGCAAAGACTGTTTTGAAAGAACGTAAAAATAATATTTTTTGCTATACACATCCTGATTTAGAAAACCACATACTTGAACCGAGCGGAATGGCTCAGCGGCAAGTGCGCTGTATTCGGAAGGTCCCGATTCAAATCCCGTGGCCGACCAATTGTTCTTTTATTCGTGATTTCCATCTCGCCAAGGTAAATACCGGATTGGACACTTAATACAATGACCCAAAGTTCCGCCTATAGTCTAAAACAATAGTAAAGCATGAAAAGTATATGGTAAAACAAATGCTCTGCCATGTATTCAAATATAATGAAAGCAGGTAGACATAATGACATCTGCCCGGCAAGTGTGGAAGCAGAGGTACAGTTTCTGTACACATGCATCCGTGGACATGTGGCGAAGTAAGATGTTATGGTACAGGGTTGAGTCCTAGAAGGTTAGCTGTCCCCCACACACCTATCCACGAGGAATCTCCTTAACAGATCCGTCGCGATATGACCACGTGGTTAAAGCGACGTAAACATAACGTGTTATTTGTAGTCGAAAAGATGTTCCTTGGCACTTAACGAATAATACGCGATTGAAAATATACCAGCAAAAGGCGGACGATAGCGTCAGCCTTCCAGTGAAAGATTTCATGAGAACTCTGGAAACAATATCCAAATCAATTACGCAAATTGATGACAATTTTGCATAATAAATTTAAATCTATAGAACAATGCACTGTGTCTGCTCTCACGATTACACACTGTTCAAGTTTTCAACAAAGTTTGGTTTTCACTTAGTATTCATTGTGTTTATTGTGAGTCACGTGAGTGAATTCGACTATCTTGACTTAAACAAGCATTTTGTCTGTGTTGTTTTAAAGATAGTTCTGATAATATACTTAATATAGTTTTTAACGAGTGGATAATCATTATTATAGTACGAGTGACACTTTTTACGAGTGTCCACGAGTTGCATACAACATTTTGTGTAATTTTTCATTATAAATTGAAGGAAGTAAATCATGAAATAATTCGTAATCCGTAGCCAACAAATGAGGCGCTAGCTTCTCTCCCTGCATTTCATTGGCGTGTTGAAACAATAAGCAAGACAAGCATTTGCACGAATTCCCTTTCTGGGAGAAAAGTGACCAGGTGTTACGGACTGCAATGCAGTCTATTTTCGGTATGATAGTTATAAATTAAGATTTTAATTACTCTATATTTAATAATGCACAGAGGCTTTCGCATCCTCGTTACCCAGAGAAAATAATATACTAAAGTGGTTTAATCTTCTCTCTATAAGCCACAACAACTTGGAATATCGGTATTAAGTCACTGCTATAAGAAATACGTCATTACCATTATTGACACGCCTGCCATAATGAGCCAGTTACGCACGATATTGAATGGAGTGGCAACCTGTTTATAATGGTAGGATTACATAAATGATTATGCGTACAGCTTTTTGTCGTTAACTGTATAGCATCATCAAATTTTGATGAAGTCAAACCACTCCTAAAGCTTCTTCGTAAGGACTGATGGAAAATCTCAACGAAGCTGGAATGAAACCAGCTGTGGCTCCATACCCATTTTGGTTAGCTGTTTGAAACTGAAAGACACTCATTCTGGCAATCATATCCTACTTTCCAACAAGAGGGAAGGTAGAGAAAGTTTCTTGGTTAGGAATGCAACCTGGGACTTAGCTAGTGATTTAGACGCCTGCACGTTTACCTGTGTACCAAAGAAGTTTAATTGGCATACGTGATAAAGTCGGGTCCCTACGCTTACCTTCCATATCCACCAAATTCCACCTTCCCCTCCACGCAACATGGTTCCCCCACCACTGCCTTATACACGCAACATGGTTCCCCCACCACTGCCTTATACTGCCTTACTGAAACTGGCAATAATAGCGTGCAATAATGCAGCGAGGGGGTGAGCTGTTTATCATTATTGGAAACGTATTCATAATTTTCATTGGATATAAAAATAGACGCTAATGTTGGCGCGTTTTATTAGCCAATTGCAGTTCAGTTATAATCTTTAGGCATATCGGTGTGTAGGAGCACCACGCACTGATACGTGAAATTGTCGGGACCCTGTGCTTGCCTGGCATATCCACGTGAATGACATGCAATTTATTTTATTTCAAAGAATTGGGGCAAAGAAGGAATAGTTTGCACGCAAAAGAAATCTAATTGATTGACTGCACCTTCTATGGTAGCAAATTGACTTGTAACTTCGAAAAAATTCATGTCGAACGAACAGGTCTAAATGTGCTAGCAGAATGAGGCATTCGCGCTAAAGTTTTCAAACGCAGAGGTGGAGAACTAAATTAGGGGAAAAGGTAATCACGTGATCATTATGGTGGGGGCTATCACGTGGTTAAGAGTAGTGGGGGCACTCTTACCGTTCGTGCGAGGAGAATGACGGGTAAGCGCACGGGCCCGACTTTATCACTATTACTGTTTAATTACTGTCACGTTACCTTCCAAACTTTTGTTTTCAGCCACGCGTATGTGTACACTAAGATTTTTATAGGCACAAGCAAAACAGCACTAGGTGTAAGCTTCTGATTTGTACTCTATACTAAGAAGTATTGCATCGGACACAAAAATTCCACATCAAATTATTGCTGCAGAAGTATTTTTGAGGCCCCATGAATTACAAAAGGCTTTATTTACTTTCTCTACCACGTACATAGTAGCTAGAGAAGGTATCGCATTCCACCCAAAAATTCGATAGCGATATTTTACCGGAAATATATTTTTTGAAGCCCCCCGAATAAAACAGAGCATTTATACAAAGTCCCTTGTGTTATTTATTTGTGTGTTTATTTATTTATGGACGCTCTTTAACTGCGGTGGTCCTTAGCGTCCAATTCTATGTTGGCCATGAACTTTTGCTCAGAGGTCTCTTTATCATGCTTGAGGTTCTTTTACGTGCCGTAAATCTACGACACGGGACACCGGGTTTACTTTCCTTCCGAAAGAAGCCGTGCTAAGGATTTTTATGCCCGAAAAAATCTATCGTCCTCTGCCGGGTTTGAACCCGCGACTAGAGGCTAGTATGGTAACGACAACTACACCCGGAGGACGAGACCATGTGTGTGTGTGTGTGTGAATAGCATAAATCAAAAATTAAAAGTTGAATAAATACCAAACTTGGTATTTAAGTTCAGTATCTTCCTACGATTTGACACGTAGATTTTCAAGAAAATCCTCCTCTCCAAACTCCCTTTATATGGAATATTTTTCGAAAGTTTTTATTATCTACAAAATGGATCGACATTGGTTAAAATACCACATATTAAACATATTTACATGACAAATAAAATTTGTTTTATTGAATTTTCTGGAAGGTTATTTGTATAGTCTTGTATAACTGGTGAATGTTAAGCGATAGACAAAAACGTACTACACAAGAAATTAGATCACTTTAAAACATACAATTTATTTCCAACAACTTCTTGTGGCATCAGACATTTTCGAAATATCCATTATTAATGGTTCGAATTGTTCAGTACTTAGCCATTCTTTTAAAGCCCTGTCAACACTCAGTTGTTTCTCACAATGTCACTGAAACAGTATGGAATTTTAAGGCCAGCTTATAGTGTCCAGCTCTTAAACATTTGACTATCGTTATCTTTTGTATCTGTAAAGGAATGTGTAATGTAGCTATTTCTATAAAGATTTATTTGGATTAAAATGAAGTAAATATAAAAATAAGCTTCAGTATTACTAGTTTATAAAATTTGTACTAAAGGATAGTGGGTAGAGAAAGTTATGTGAATGCGTCACGTCTGATTTTTAGAAAAAGTCCTTGTGCGGGGAGACTAACAACTTAAAACCAAAACATCTGGTAAGCACTAATCTACACATTTTAGTTACACGCCTTTTTAGTAAGCAAGACAAATATTTTCAAAGAATCCGCCCTATCCCCAAAAACGGTTTGGTAACTTTTGTTAGTTTTTATGTTCTCCAGTTTTGTTATTTACAAAATGAATAAACAATTATTTAAACTGTTACTATTATTCATGTGTGAAGGCCGCTTATCACGAAAAAGCGTTATAGTTGAGATTGCATAACAATCATAAGCAGTGACGCAAGGAAATAAAGTTGGACTTTGAATGTAATATAGGTAGGGAGGTTGGAGATGATAAACCATCCTCCAATCTCCTAGTCTTTTAGCATTTGCATACAGCATTCGGACCGGTTTTTATCTGCTTGTCAGTGACCCTTAACTACAGTCAATTCATTATCACTACAGGATTCTTTTTGGTATAAACGTTTGAGTTTATATAACTTGAAGCCAACTGCTTAAGAATTCCTATGCCTGATCGTAAGGAACAATCACAATTTGAGTGTGGTTAAACCCTTTATTATGTTTTAATTTTATTAACACTCCAGAAGCAACAGTTTTATTACTAGTTTTTAAAACACCGCCTCACTCCTAAGTTTCACCAAGAGGAGAGAAAGGGGATGAGCGATGGAGGGGAAGAGTGAGATTAGGGAACACTAAACAGGGAGAGGGAGGAATATCGACGGCAAAAGAGAGGGAAAGAAAAGCTAAGGTGGTGGAAGAGAGAGAGAGAGGAATATTCTCCGCAGTGACGCAAGCAGTGCACATATCCGTGGTGTGGAGTGTAAAGTGTCTACATCACACTCAAAGGTTCCGAGTTCCAATCCCGGTTGGCGTGAGTTACCCGAGTATTTTCTTCCAACTTTTTCCAACCCTTAGTAGGAGAATGTTCGGTAAGTCTTAAGTCCTATGGATTCATTCAGGCATCATTTCACCCATTCATTCATCGTAAAAAAAATTAATGAATAAAAGTCGAGCAGGTGGCGGGTCCGGTGTAAAATATGAAACTAACCTTTTACGATATATTCCCTACTGTTCTTTTGAAATACTCAACATTTTAAACAGTGCACTTTGAACTGTCAAGTCCTCGTATTTCTGCTTATGGGAACATGTAAAGGATATGGAATAGCATACCTAACACAATACTGATCTGCTTTTTAAAATGCCTTGCCACGCTATTGTCTAAATGGAAACACTTTTAATATGGCATGATTAATAGAAACATTGCAAAAATTAAGTTTTTGCATAAATAAGTAGTAGAATAGCGAATATACAAAGCCATGCGACCTTTGCACATCACATTCTTTCGTTTTACTAAACTGCCGATATTTGGAGACCAACGATACCGCTTGTGGCATTATATATATATAAAGGAGATTCTGAAACTGGCCACCCTCGTTGTCCATACATTTTTGGCACCTCTTGACTCGCCGTAGTTCACGTTGAGAAATGTTGGCAATTTTCTGGCTGATATTTTGTTTTAATCCTTCCAGAGTGCGTGGGTTTGTCTTGTATACTTTGTTTTAAGTTACCCCAGAGATAGAAATCGCAGGGGGTTAGTTGTGGGAAAGGGAGCCACAAATAATTCTGTCCACAAACACACTTTCATAAAGTTGTTAAGTAAAGCCTTTAAAAGTAGTTTTAAAAATTGGTATGGTTTCATCCGCGCCTTTCTATGATAGCGGCAGACGGCAACGAGCGCCGAGAACTCGGACAGGAAAAGCACCGCGCAGCCGGTTCGTAGTCTTTTGGCTCTCCCTGTAGAAAACCCTTGCTACAGTGATAGTGCTCAGCGCTGTAAGCTTGGTACTGGCCACGAAAGGAATCGCGCACGCAACCCTCCCCTCGCTCTCGATTTAGGAACTGTCGTTGCACTTGACAGCTACAGGATCCGACTCTGGGCCTGATACAGGCCAAATGAGAAATCGCAGCTCTCCGTGAGACCACCTCAAATATGCGATGTTACCTCGAGGTTTTGGTGAATTTTTCGGCTTTGTGATATCATTACAAAACATGAGAGGAAATGTGACATTTGAAAACTCCTGCTGTGGATATACAACCTCTAAATTCCTAATTTAAGTCTCCGTGAAAATACAGGTAAAGCTTTCCTTTCACGTTAATTGCACTACAGTGAATACATAAGGCTGAATGAAACACAAATGGTGTAAAATGTTTTTAATCATTTCGTCTACTCAAGTAATGTAGACTTTTCCAAGTTGTTAGTAGTAAAACGGAATTGAATCTTACAAAAGTGTGCTGTTGATTCAATTATAAAGTTATTTTAAATGCTCAGGGTGACCCGTTTATTGTTACTATTTTAACAAAGAGAATATTCTCTGTGTGTGGGTAATTTTCAGGTTATGTAACTTAATGCTCGATAGCAAGTGCTCGTAATTTATCATCATTTTTAAATAAATCTTTATAACCCATCAGGCGTTAACTGTTATACAAGTACTGTGTCAATACCCGTAGTTTATAATTTACATTTTGTAATGCTTTGCTATTAATACTATGTAACGAAAAGTAGTTTGTGATTTTTACACTGCTTTCCCAAATCCTCGATTCTCAGATATAGCGCATTCCAGATGCTTTCAAACCTTTATCGTGTAACGGTAGAATTCAATATTATTGCTAATTTAACAAACGGTCGCCATACGGTATATCGCTTCCTACAAGCAAATAGCGGAAGCTGAAAGTGGTATGACGTAAACCGTCAGCCTTGTTGGCAGCCGCAGGCGTTAGCATTTACAAATTGGATATTGAGGACGTCACTGTTTCCAATTAGATCTTAGTATTAGGAGTTAGGATGTTGTTAGTATTTAAAATAAGTATTTTAAATAACTACTGAGCGCCAGTAGGGGTTAGGATTAAAGAATAAATAACTATATTTTAAGTATGTAAGATTATGTAAGATTTTATATTATATCTATATATTTATTTATTTAGAGAGAGACTAATAAAGGGGATATATGGTAAGAAAGTAATAGAAGTAGTGATTTAGATAGAGAATTTTACAACTTACTAAGTATTACCGGTAATCAAGAACTGCAGACCGCCAGTAGCAAAGTAGAATTTTAAGCCAGTAGTAGAGTTAGTGTATGAAGTTGGATTAATTAAAAGTTTAGTAGTTTACTATTAACTTAGTTTTAGTTGATACCTCCAATATGAAATTTTGCTAAGATATTTCTAAGAAGTAAATATATAACGTCATACGTCCTGGTGTAGCTTGAGCCGGGAGTGTAGTCGCACGTTTAATTATTTTATTTTAATTTACTTAAAATATGAATAACAAATGAGTTAAGCAGTAATAAACAAAGACGGTTTGCACATTCTTCAACTCTCCCATTTTCAGAGCCTACGGAAGGCGGATTTATGCAAAAGTAAAATAGCGTCCTCCGAGGCCCGGAAAAAAAATATGTATAAGTCATAAAGGGCTCCAACAGCAAAGCTAATTTAGTTTGGCTTCCGTTGGTACGGTATACGGACGTGAAAAAGTGAGAATTCATTTAACTTTTTGCAAGGGATGAGGAAGGCGGCACACGTGTTGCTGCTTTTGATTAATTTTTACTTCGTCTTCTCCTCACGCGCTTCGACGCAAAATTTGAATTTTGGAATGATCCCCACCTTCCTTCAGTTCTCTCACTATAAAGACAAAATCCCTTAGTATTAGCAACATGTATAATGTAAAGAGTAATAGCTTAGAGTTGCGGTTATTTTGAGAAAACATGTTCTTATGGCCGAGCATTAGATGTGTGTTAATTGCATTGAATAAGTAAACCTCTTCCAGTTTTTTACTTTCTCTACTACGTATAGTAAGTAGGGGAAGTATTGCATTCCACCCAAACATTAGATACCGAGATTTCACCGGAAATGTATGTTTTGAGACCCCCTGAATCCAAAAAAAGCATTTTTGGGAACATGTCCGTGTGTGTGTGTCTGTCTGTGCCTGTGTCTGTGAACAGCATAACTCAGAAACGAACAGTCAGATAAACACCAAACTTGGTATTTAGGTTCAGTATCTTCCAGAGATGCGACACAAGGTTTTCAGGAAAATCCCCCCACTCCAGATTACCCTTTACATGGAACATTTTTCGAAAATTTTAATTTTCTCAAAAATGGCTCTAACGATTTTGATTAAAATATCATATGTTTAGGATATTTTCATGACAAATAAAACGTATATCTTGAATTTTCTGGGAATGTCTCCAAAAGTATTCTTCATTGTGAACGACTTTTGCTTAACTGGTAAACCATAAGAGAGACAAAGTTTTACTACACAAAAATTGTACATCGCGTTAAAATATACAATTTATGTCATATACATTTTTTTATTGAATGAACCATTTTCGAGATATTGCTTGTTATTCCCTTAAATTTTCCAATACTTATTTTCTCAAATGGGAATTCGCTATTCATTTTTTTTTGTCTTGGTTATGCAAAAAGTATTAATCTGTGGCAAAGAGAATGATGCTGCACCTAGCAACTAGCTATTAAGATATATGTCGATGCTTAAAGGCCACTGTACTTCTATATTGCCCTTGCAAACACAAAACAAGGGGAACATAGTGGGCCTTAAGCGATTGTCAAATATTTTTAGAACTAGTCGCTATGTGTAAAATGTAATTCTCTTTGCATGTCAAAAGATCTTTCCTGCAAATGTTTATCTCGATTAATATGAAATAGATGGAGAATAAGAGTTTGTATAAATAGTTTGTACAAGAGTAGAGAAACTCATGTGAGTGTAACACATCAGATTTTTTATCTTCTACATTTTAATACAAATAAACCTTTGTAGAAATAGCTACATTACACATTTCGTTATAGATACAAAGGGAACAGCGGCAGTATAAGAAAACTGGACGCTATACGCTGACCTTAAAATTCCAAAATGTTTCAATGGAATCGCGAGAAACAATTGAATGTTGACAGGAAATTGAAGAGAATGACCAAGAAATTAACAATTCGAACCTTTAATAACGACTTATGCCACAATAAAGTTACTTCATATAATTTTCGTGTTTTAAAAATATCTAAATTTCTTGGGAAGTACGTTTTCGTCTATCGCTTAAAGTTTCCCAGTCATGCTAGATTATACAAAATTCCTTCCAAATGAAGAGGACTTCACAGGCTATTTCCAGAAAATCCAAGATAAACATTTTGTTTGTCATTTAAAGATCTTTAATACATGGTATTTTAATCAAAATCGTCAGAATAATTTTTAGAAAATCAAACATTTCGAAAAGTGTTCCATGTAAAGAGTATTTTGGCGTGGGGTATTTTGCTCAAAGTCTTCGTGTCGGATCTTTGGATGATACCGAACCTAAATACCAAGTATGGTATTTATTCGAATTTTCATTTCTGAGTTATGCTGTTCACAGAGACAAACACACGGACATTTTTCTAAAAATGCTTTTTTTATAAAGTGGTTCAAAAAATGTGTTTCCAGTGGAATCTGGTACCGATTTGTTGGTGGAATACAATACCTTCTCTACCTAATATGTACGCGGTAGAGAAAGTAAATTGAACAGCGATTTGCAATTGAGGGAACTATAAAGTATTTGAATATTCAAAGCAATAAAAAAGGCTGTATCTGAAATGGCTAGTGCCACTACAAATGTTATTTGGAGATTGTGTGTGATCTGTGTAGTAAGATTTTGTCATCTCTTAGGGTTTACTAATCATAGAAAAGTCACTCTGAAGGAAAAGAACTCCACAGGTTATACCCAGAAAATTCAAGATATACGTTTTATTTCTCCTGAAAATGTCTTAAATATACTGCCATTTGTGAAAATTGCAACACCAAGAAAGAATTTCCCGAATACCTTCAAACTTGATGAAGGTGTAGAAGAGTATGCATCCAATAAGTGATTAGGTTTGCAGAGAGATGGGGTACACTAGGTCGAGCAGAGCCCTCTCGTGTCGGTCCGACAAGGTCAGTGTTGCGTCCAGTGTAGTCAGTGCAGAGCTGTCAAACAAGGTGAAAACACTAAAGTAAGTGCCAGTATGCCTCGTCGACGTCAAGGGGAGCCATATCGGCATGTGAGTGAGTTCGAACAGGGCAGAATGTTCGGTCTCCGGGAAGCGGGTTTGTCATACCGTGACATTTCGGCTCGTACGATCATGTTGCTATGACAGTGATGCGTGTGTGGAAGCAGTGGCTAGATGAAGGTCGTGCGCAGCGAAGAGCGGGCACTGGACCACGGAACATGGCCACAGCACGGGATAACCGTCATCTTGTCCGCATGGTCATAACGGACCGTACAGTTTCATCCACAGTGTTGGCTCGACGCTGGAGCACTGCAACAGGTGTGAACTTGTCTGCATCAACGGTTCATCCCCGTCTGCTGCAGGTTGGACTGGTTGCATGCATGCCATTACGTCGGCTTCCATTGTCCAGAAACCACATCCTCCTCCGACTGCAATGGGCACTGAGTGCTCAGTGGCAAAATATAGTCTTTTCGGACGAGTTCCGTTTCAACGTGTCCTACAGTGATGGCCGCATACGTGTCCGGCGGTACCATGGTGAGCGCACCTGGAGAGCTTCATTGTTGAGTGGGATAGCGGACAAACACCAGGTGTGATAGTTTGGGGCGCCATTGGTTACAACAACCAATCTCGCCTCCTACGAATTGAGGACACTTTGAACAGCAATCGGTACCTAGCGGCGGTTGTAGAGCCTGAGGTACTCCCCCTGCTTCAGGCATCTCCACAGGCCACATCTCAACAGGACAATGCCCGGCCACATATTGCGAAGAATGTACAAGCCTTCTTCGAAGAGCGACGGGTACCATTGCTTCCCTGGCCTGCATGTTCGCCTGACATGTCGCCCATCGAACATGTCCGGGAATTGGTTGGTCGGCACCTGGTGCGTCACAGTCCTCCAGTAACTACTGTCACGGATTTTTGGGCTCAAATACAAACTGCGTGGAGGGAACTCCCTCAGGAACGTATTCGGAAAATATTTTTGTCCAATGCCACGTCGTATAGCAGTTCTAATTGCAGCGCATGGAGGCCACACCAAATACTGAATATTAGGGCTCAAAGGTCATGTATAGATTTGAAAAGTTTATCATTTGTTACTTGTCATGTACCTAACCTGTGGTATTAAATTCACTGAATTCATGCGTTTCCTTCTTGTTGTTGCAATTTTCACAAACGGCAGTGTATTTAGTATTTTAAAGAAAATCATTTGAACCATTTTTGAGAAAATCAAAATTTTCGAAAAAAAATCCTAGCGTAGTGTAGTTCGGAGTGTATGTATGTTCTTGAAAATCTTCGTGACGCTTCTTTGGATGATGGCGAAGTTATTATCAAGTTTGGTATTTAATCGACTTTTCATTTTTTAGTTATGCTGTTACAGACACACACACACACACACACACACACACACACACAGATCTTCTAAAATGCTTTTTGGATTCAGGGGGCTTCATAAAATGTATTTCCGGTAAAATTTCGTATCAAATTTTTGGATAGAATACAATACTTCCTCTACTTATTTCAGGTACGTAGCAGAGAAAATAAAAATAAGCAATCTCTCAAAGTTCATATTCATGTTATGAATATTTTCTCTGCTTTTAGCCCATTTCCATGAGAATATAGTTGCTCTGTTTCATTGGACTAAAAACATATATCTCACGCGGATATATTACATACGTGTATCTAAAACTCGTTGAACCTTCATTTTGGTAGGAAATTCGATGAAACGCTGACTATTCACGCCTTCTCCAGTTTATGTCTCCATCAGTTGAAATTATATCTCCACGTCATTCTGGTACAATATTAAAAAAAATTATATGATTTTAAAATATGTAAATATAAATTAATTTTGAAAATATGGGTAATAAAAGCTAGAACATTTTATTTTATAAAATGTAAAACTTACTAAATGCAAATTTTGAAGACCTCCAAAACACACTGTTTTATTATTCGTTTTTGTAAATATTAAACATTCACAATTTTCTCTGTTAAGTAATTTTTGAGACCTTATGAACACTTGAGCTTCATTTCCGCAAAGTTTCCAGATTGGAACAGACGTTATTTGCCCCAAATTTTTGGGAGCCAATTTGAAGAAGTTTTGTATTGTAGTTCAACTGTTGGGGAGCCGAACTTGTAGTTGTTGCAACCGCACGTATGGTACAAAGTTCCAGTAGCCTTCGCCCCAAGTTTAAAAATATTAACTTTGTAATTTTTACTGTTTCTTTAAATATTATATATTTATGTTTGCCTCGGCTGCGTCAGTATTATTGTTAGAGACATGGATTTCTTGGCAGGGTTGTGGCGCGACTGAAGAATGTAGGCTTACACAGATTATAATTTTACTTCACTCCTTTTATTAATGCTTGATACGATTTAAATAACACTTCACTGATATATAGAGAGCTGTGAGATTCTTTTATTAATTACTTGTACTTTTTAACACGTAAACTATTTTTGTGTCACACAAAATACGTATTAAATTTCTCGAGGACACACTTATAATAACACTGTCTACAACCAACGCGTCCAGTTATGAGCGCTGTCGACAAGCAACTGACTTGATTTCTAGCGCCTAAATTTGTAAATTTCTGTATTTCAAGTCTATGATTGGCTATTCCTAATCGAATAGAATACTTTTATTTAACTTAAGGTTATTTTTTTTGGTTGTTGATTGGTTATTTTATAAACTGTCACAAAAATTATATTATTGTTGCTCCAATAATGACTAGTAGTATTATTAAACTTTCAAATTCATTATTGCCTCAAGGTTACCTCATTATTACCTCATTGCTAGCAACTTTTAACCTATTATTCTCACAGCTCCTACATTATTAAATTACGTAATACATTCAGATAACATTATGACACGTGTATACAATAATATAAACTATACAATGACTAATATACACTTTTTATATATTGTTGCATACACATATTGCTTTAAGGCTTTATATTATATAATTTGACTGAAAGCATTTAAGTGTTAAAAATACTGTCTCAATCTAAGTAAATTTAGATTATCATAATATCTATTTATTTACTTCTGCTGTACTTAAGATGCATTAATCGCCCTATGATACTGTAGCATGTGTGCAGGTAACACGGCTTGTTTAAAGAAACATGAGTCCAGCAAGAGTGGTTGAAAGCACTACAATCGCCGCGCTCATTACGCCAACCGATGTCTCAAACCATGCTTATGCTTCCATACCTAAACCTACAACAGTCCACGCCTTACTGCAAGGAAACGGATTGGGCTTTTAAGTACGAGAAAAACAAAAACATGTATCGGTATACTCGAACTAGTGGAGTGGATATGTATTGTGCGTTCACTAATGCTTTAGCTAAGAGAGAGGGATTTCACGTGCCACTGAGATCTGCTCAAGCGAAACTGTACGTCAGTCCTTGTGCAGTAATGCGGTTTTGCTGACGACTAACCTATTCACCCAATCCAGGGAAATACATAGACAGTAGATAATCATTAAATGAAAAAGACGCGCAGGTGTTTCTTAAGGGAAGAATTTCATTGGAGAAAAAATATTTCCAGTGACCCGAGCTCTAACCAATAATGATCCGGGAACAAACATAACATATTAAACTTATGAGCGATGCAATAATATCATTCCGGCTATTGATATACGGTCTGCAAAATACTATAATAGATCCATCTGTTTCTACATTAAAATTTGTAACATAGATATAGAACCTGAATGTTCAGAAGACCCGATTATACTAACGCCACATATGCGTAAATCCTACATAGGCAAATTATTTCAAATAATTTATCAAAAGAGGTTTCAGTTTTGTCTGATAGTACGAACATGTCACCGCAATAGCCGTTTAGCTTCCCATTTAACCACTATCTATTCATGGTATGTCCTTTTAACTTGCCAATTATGAATATTATAATTCTCGCAGCTATTCATTTGACAATCTAATCATTGCATCATAGTAATCAATACATATCTTCTCTTGTATCGCCTTTAAAGCATTCTTGGCACTCCTCCATACTTTGGGGATAAGCATGTCTCCTCCAATTCGAGAGGTCTCGAGGTCTAATCTCGGTTGGGGCGAGCAACTTGGATAAAATCGAATGTTCGGATAACTCTAAGCTATATGGACTCCGACTCATTTTGAGGCAGTATTTTTAACACTTAAATGATATCAGTTTAATTATATAATATAAAAACATAACAGCTCGCCTTAAAAGCAATATGTGTATAATATAATAGATAAAATGTATGTAACAGTCATTGTATTATGTTTATATTATTGTGTACATGTATAATAATGTTATGTGAATGTATTACGTAATTTAATAATGTAGGAGCTGTGAAAATAGAAGCTGAAAGTTGCTAACAATGAGATAACCTTGAGTCAATAATGAATTGGAAAGTTTAATAATGCTGCTAATAATTCTTGGAACAATAATGTAATATTTAAAACAGTTTATAAATAGCCAATCAACAATCAGAAAAAGCTAAAGTTACATAAAAGTATTCTATTGGAGTAAAATTAGCCAATCAGAGACTTGAAATAGAGAAATTTACAAATTCAAGCGGTAAACGCCAGTCGCTAATAGACAGCGTTCCCAACCAAACGCTAGACAGAAACGTTCCTGAGCAGTTCAATACGTATTCAGTGTGGGACGAAAATTCATTACGGCGAGGATAAAATAAAGTTTACGTGTTTAAAAGTGCAATTAATAAAAAAATCTTACAGCTCTCTATATCAGTGAAGTGTTATTTAATCGTGTGAAGGATTAATAAAAGGAGTGAAGTAAAAATTATAATTTGTGTAAGCCTACATTCTTTAGCCGCATCACCCCCTGCTAAGATTTACATGTTTCTACAAATTAATACTGACGCAGCCGAGGCAAACATAAATATACATATATAATATTTAAAGAAACATAAAAATATAAATTTGATTCCTAAATGTTGGGGCGAAGGCCACCGGAAAGTTTGTATCGTACGTGGTTGCAACTACTTCAGGTTTTTGGCTCCTCAACAATGGAACTGCAATACAACTCCTTCAAATTGGCGCTCCATACATGAAGCAACAACCCTCTGCATACAACAATACAACTTTTTCAATTTGAGCATCATTTCGCCCATTTCATTCCTTCATATTGTGGCGTATTAATAATTTGGGGGTTACATTATTGTTTTACATTGCCATTACCAGATACATTGTTGTTTACGTCACTCTTGGCTGGTATCTTTTGCTAGCCATGAGTAGTGGGGAGTATACCGTCTGTCTCAGTTAGGATTTCGTGAGGAACGGACCGCGTGTGTAAGCGGGATTTGGATCGACGGACATCTCCTACCTTCCATTTTTAATAATGTAGGAACCCCCAAAAATTGGGAAATAAATCTAGGAATGTGTGAGTAGATTTGTGTTATGGATTTTGTACAGTGAAAAACCCACATCTCCCCCTTAACCTCCACACCACGTTTCGGACCTCCGCAGCCAAGTAAGTATATGTCCCCTCAATGTGCGTGCTGGGTATTATAAATTAATTTAATTTTCATGTGAACATTTTTGGCCATCTACCCAGGACGTAACAATATGATCTAGTCGGTTAAATGTGTTAAATAGAGATAAATACGATTATTTTCTACAACAAATACATATTATGAAGCTCTATTTTAAATGCTCTCCATTCATGGGTTTCATGCTACAATTAATTAAGCTATCAATCAGTAGAGCGACGATGAGAACTTTTAATTCGTCTCAGGTCGATTAGTCTGGGTAGAAACACATTTAAACACATTTAATGAAAAATAAATTATTACTGCAGGCTATAATTTGCTTTTTATTCACAAGGATTAGCTCCTTCGCTGAACAAAGTTTATAATAATATCGTAATATTCACCATTTCATAAATACGCTACAAAAAGAGTCGATTTAAGTTGTCAATAGTTGATATGATGTTATTGTTTTATAAAATCCAAGTTATTTATTTATATCCACCTTTCATATAATCCTCACTGTTATTTGTAAATCACAAATCAACTTTTATTATTCATTACACGACGAATAATTATCCCTTTACTTCTCTGCTTCAATTACATACGACGTACAAAGCAGCAGTATTTTATTTGATTTGGAGTTTGTGTTGTGTCTGCGTTTTTATCACGTATGCCGTGTGCTTATTGTGATCGTTCTGAATCTGTATTTATTACAGTTCTTTAGTTTATTTAACTTGCTTAATTATAAGCTTGCCCAACTTGAAAAAGTTTAACAAAACAAAGATGAAACAAATATTTTGTTGTGCGCGCGCATGTGTGTGTGAGAGAGAGAGAGATAGAGATAGCATCCTAGTATCAACGCGTTCTTGTGTGATAGATTTTTTTTTCAGCTTGAAGTTTAACTTCCTTTAACCTGGGAGGTCAGATTAGAGAACAAAAATTAAATGGAGTTTTATTTATAGACGCTCTTTAACTACTATGGTCCTTAGCGTCCCATTTTATTTTGGGGTGAAAGACCGGGCATTTTGCTCGGAGGCATCTTTATCAGCCTTGAATTTGTTTTACGGCCGTAAATCTACGACACGGGAGCACCGGCTTTAGTTCCCTTCTGAAGGAAGCCATGCTAAGGATTTTTACGTCCGAAAAAATCCATTGCCCTCCGCCGGGTTTGAACTCGCAACCTCGGGAACTAGACACTAGCATGGTAACCAGTACAGATTGGTGGACGGCAGATTGGAGATGAATGAATGAAAAGGGTAAAACAATACTCAAATGAGACCGGGGTTCACGTAACTTAAAAGTTACCTGACATTCGTCTTCACGCTAAAGGAAAACCTCTAGAAAAAAAAAACCTTATTCGGTTAACACACCACAATCGAAATTCGAACTGGGGACTCTTGAATGTGAGGCAGACGCGCTACTCCGCACTCCACAGAGATGGGCTGTGTAGATTTTGTGCGAGGGTTTTCTTAACTCTGCTTCTGCTAGTAACGTTCCATAATAATAAATATTTATATTTTTACAATGTAAATAAATCAAAGCGTCTTTCCAATTGGCCACGACATGAGTGCGTATGGTGGGAAGAGGAAATAAACGGTTACGAAACAATGGGCGGGGCATCGGAAGGACAGTCAGGTAAAGAAAACATCCGCAGTTCCGAGTTGCATTTACTAGCGAGGCTGAGGCCTGCAAAGTAGTAGCGCTTTCCTTGTACCACTGTCCATTTCCCTATCGTCTTGCCCCTCACTTCCCTCTGATCCATAGCCTTGATTGTCAAAAAAAAAAACAGTGACGCCCTCCTCCAAGTGCACTCTTATCGTGGCCGACTAATACCAGGGATTCAAGTTCTTTGTTCGTTATAGCTGTTCATATATGACTGAGCCAAGGTCTAATAAAAACATGATCGTCACGTACTTTGAAGTTACGTTTCGTATATACAAATGTAGGATTAGCATTTGCTTCTGCATCCTGATTTAACCTTAAGCTCTATGCAGGATTTATAGGTTAGGGTTAGTTTCCTCGTTAAAAACAAACAAATGCGTGATGTTTGAAGGTTATAATGTGATACCTTCAGATAATAAACAAAATTTAGGCTATAAGAAACTTTTTTTTATGAATTATACATAATAAGACTTAAAATTTAAGGTTCGAAATTAAGGTTTGTTTTGTAAATAATCTAAAAGAATGATTCCTGCCTCACATCTACAGCTGTATAATCAAGTCGCTTCGGGGTTTGGATACTACGACTGCTACGTTAATCCAATTTTAGTGACTGCAATGAAATTTAACAGAAACAGCTCTCTGGGAAGAACATAAACGAGTAGCATGTTCTGTTAAAATGCTCTAAAGCTGACTAACTGAGGTTACAAAACACACCGAGCAAACAACAGTTTCCCGACTCATTACAAACACGTGGTAACATTAGCGACAAAAGACATACCCGTAAAGAGATAACGCATTTGATAGCATCGTTATAAGCTTACAGCGAATAAATTGCGCCTTAGATGAACATCTGATAAGACAGCACGGTCCTGTACACTACATTGTTATTTCATGAAACTTATGTTAACATAACTACGTAAATGTGAATTCGCATCTCATTAAGCCGTATATCACGTAATTTGGAAAGGCGTCCTAGGGAAGCAATTAATAACAGAATAGTTGCCAGATCTAATAGCACGACAGAGCTCTGCCCACTATCGTTTTATAGCCATTTTACAAATCATTTATATAAAATCTTATGCATTTACGTATTCCTCTCACCAATATTCAGTATGAATGGTTACAATTAGGTAGTTCTAGATGTTATGGATTGATATAAAATACAAATCTTATTGGATAATTATATTAGCCATAATATTAGGCGTCTTTGCATTTCTCAGGAAAAAGAACGATCATTTAACATTTCAAAGTCATTCAATTTCACGCAGCACCTCCTTTATTTAGCCCTTAAAATCTAAAATTAAACCCAGTGGACAATGTGATGTACCCATTCACTGATATTATAGGAAAATATAAACAATTATTTTTTTAATTACGCGATGAAAATCTTTGCAATATGTGCGAAATGTGTTTACCAACCATGTGCGAAATTTTGAATACTGGGCTTATTAAGAAGGAAGTATATACTTCCATTCAAAAACAGCAGAAATGCAGAAACAAATATAGCTATTCTCTCCTGCCCAAAAATACGAGGAACTTTAAACTAAGAGAATGGGGCGAATGCCGCTGTCGTCACGAGTGTAGGGCGAGTATTTTTACTTTCTCTACCGTGTACGTAAAAGTAGACAAGGTATTGCATTCAATCTTATCGAGATTTCACAAAATATACAGGTTTTGAGGCCCCCTGAATCCTATAAAACAATTTTTAGAAAAGAGGTGTGTGTGTGTGTGTGTGTGTGTGAGAGAGAGAGAGAGTACTAAATGTCCAACAAATACCAAACTACGAGGGCAGTCCCAGAGGTACCCGACCTGACGTATATATATATATATATATATATAGCGGTTGTTGTTTCAAACAAATGACAATGGTAGAAAGTCCAACCACCCTTAAAAATCTGAAGTTTGACGATGCTACGTTGTTGAGTAATTGTTTGGCAGCCATTAATAGTGAACTCCCTCAGCGAATTTGTAAACATGGATAAAACTGGTCATCGTTATGTGATACAATACTTTCATTTAAAAGATCTTAGTCCAACTAATAATAAAGCTGAGCTAGATTCTACTCTGGGGGAGTCTGCTCCTTCGTTTACAACAGCAAAATATTGGGTGGCAAAGTTTAAGCGAGGCCGCAGGAGTTGCCAAGACGAACATCGCAGTGATCGACCAAATAAGGTGACCACGCCAGAAATTGTGAAGAAAATCCACAAAATCGTATTGGATGACGTCGATTGAAAGTGCGCGAGCTAGCAGACATCATAGGCATTTCAAAAAGTAATGTACATTGCATACTAACTGAAAATTTAGACACGAGAAAGCTGTGCGCAAGATGGATGCCACGTGTACTCACAATGGAAGAAAAGCAGCGTCATGAGGATGTTTCAGTCGAGGTTTGGCGATGTTTCGCTGCAAAGCCGAATTATTGCCTCGATTCATAACCATGGATGAAACATGGGTCCATCACTTCGCACCTGAGACGAAGGAACAGTCAAAAAGATGGATTGAAAGGGAAGAATGAGGCTCCAAAGAAGGCGAAAGCAGTTCCATCTGCAGGCAAGGACATGGCGTCAGTTTTTTTGGGATGCACGTACGATAATTTTCATTGATTATCTTCAAAAAGGAAAATCAATCAATGGCGAGTATTATGTAAACTTATTGCAGCGTTTGAATGATGAAATCAAGCAAAAACGCCCGCATTTAGCGAAAAAGAAAGTTCTGTTTCATCAAGACAATGGACCAGTTATCGCCATGGCCAAGATCAATGAGTCAAAGTTCGAATTGCTTCCTGATGCACCGTATTCCCCAGATTTAGCTCCCTCTGATTATTTTCCGTTTCCATAGTTGAAGAAATGGCTTCGTGGCAAAAGATTTGCCAACAATAAAGAAGTGGAGTTTGCAGTTGGTGGCATTTTGCAGAACTCGACGGTTCTCACATAAATAGAGTATCGAAGCTATTGAACGTCGCTGGGAAAAGTGTATCGAGCTGAAAGGAGACTATGTAGAGAAATATGGATGGTTTTTTTCAAAATTTTTGTGTTTTCTTTGTTAGGTCGGGTACTTCAGGGACAGCCCTCGTAGATATTTAGATTCACCTGCTTCCAACATTGCAACACAAAGATTTTCAAGAAACTCTTCCACCCCAGACATCCCTTTACATGGAAGATTTTTCGAAATTTTCCGTTTGCAAAAAAATGGCTATAACTTTTTTGATTAAAATTCCATATGTTTAAGTTATTCCCACGCCAAATAAAATGTATATTTTAATTTTCTCGAAACGCCTTCCAAGTCCTCTTCATTCGCAAGTAATTTTGTATAATCTCGTTTAATTAGTAAACGTTTAAGTGATAGACGAAAACGCGCTACAAAATAAATGTAGATCTTTCTAAAACACACAATTTATATCAAGTAACTTTTTTGTGGCGTAAGTTATATTCAAGATATCCCTTATTAATAGTTCGAATTGTTCATTACTTCGTCATTTTTTAAGTCCTTTCAACATTCAGGTATTTCTCGCGACTGCATGGAAACATATGGAATTTTAATGCTTCCAGTACATAAACATTTGACTATCGCTGGTTCCTTTGTATCTATAATGAAATGTGTAATCTAGGTATTTCCGGAAAGGTTTATCTCGATTAAAATGAAGTAGATGGGAAAATGTTTTCGTAATAATACGTTTTTTCTTATTTCCACAATTGTCAACCCTATTTTACAATAGATGTATACTGGGGTTATAGTTTACAATAAATAAAAGCTAAATACTAAAGAACAAAAACTATAACACTAAAATTTAGCAGGAATGTGTCGGATAAAATTTAAGAAGTTGTTATAAAGACATGTTTTAAATAAATGATACAGTGGAGTACTAAATTGATTATTACAGTAAGATATAAATTATGAATAAAGATATCTCTTAGTTTCAAAAATCGGACATTAAAATGTTTGACTGTCTGTACACTGCCACAAAGACATTGGTAAGTACTCCCAACATCGATGTGGAACCTTTAGAAGTAATCTTGAAATTTTCCAAGGCTTGTCATGAACTTTATGCATACAAAATTTGGATGGAACGTTTTGCATTTAAAGCAAGTGTGTAAGTCTGGAAAAAATAAAATCTTAGCGATAAGTACTTTAGTACTATTTATCCAGTATCTGTTCGAAGTGTCTGTTAATAGCTTCCAATATGCCACCTTCACACGTGATGCTGGACATTTTGCGTAGATGAATTCTTTGCAACTGTTTGCAGCAGCCATTGCTAGTTCATCTGCTCTTTCATTCCCTAGCAATCCATCATACCCCTTAACCATGACAAGAATATAAGATTGTAATAATTTGTGTGCTTCTGATATTAGTTTTAAGTATGATAAGGACATTGGGAAGAAGGATAATAGATTTCCAGCTATCTGTGGAACAACTGGAAGCACTTTGGGAAGAAAAATAAGAAAGGAAACACAAATTAAATTCTATAAGGCTATGGCTGTACCTACTCTTTTACATGGTTCCGAACCATGGATAATAAAAAAAAGATCACGCATACAGGCAACAGAGATGAAGATCTTGAAATATGTAAGCGATGTACTAAAATGGATAACGTAAAGAACGAAATAATAATATAATCAGGTTTAAAATATTTTCAGTTAACGATAATATTGAAGACAATAGTATGACATTGAAGGACCGTGTTAATAGAATGACAGAAAATAGAATATCCAAAGAAATTAATTATCGGCCGATTGGAAAGAAAGATCTGGTTAGACCTCCTAAGAAGTGGATGAATAATAGGGACCGGAACAGGCGATTATAACACCTAAACCTTGAATGGGGAAAAACAAGTAGTTTTTTCTGATAGCTACGGTTATGGGATGTAGATTGAATTTATCTGTAATAGCGTTAATAGCAGACAGAGTCAGTGTATATACATGCAGTATAGTCATTATTGATGATCCAGTTCAGAGCCTGTTGAATGGCAAATAATTCAGCTTGAAATATGGAGCATAAAGGAGCCAACTTTATATACCGCGTGAGTCCTCTCATCCTGCGGATCGGTAACTAGGCAACCTTGTATTTTACAGACGATTTGAAATGCAGGTGCTGACACCGCATTCACTAGCCCGCCGATTAGGGTTATGGTGGTGCTCTTTGTTAACGTGCTTTAGTAGCGAAGTGGTTAACATGCTGGAAAGTCATGGTGAAGATCGGAAGTTCAAATCACTCCTGCGAGTAAATAAGATTTTTATTCATTTTTGCATTTATTTATGATGTTCATTAAAGCATATTCTAACAAGAAACAATTTGTGTTTTAATGAAATCACATAATTAAATTAAGTAAAACCACGTTTCCATGCCAAACTATCAGTTCTCGTTAAATTTATTAAACTTAAAAGGTACTTTCAAGTGGCAATATTTGAACATGGGACCTTCAACACTGAAGGCCAACGCGCACACTGTTACGCTATGAGTGCAAGTCACTGCACCACACGCCAGCGCAAAGCAGTCATTTCAGCCGAAATTGATACGACGCGATGCAGTGGACAATGTTTAAGGCATAGCTGTACAACGCCAGGACTGCATAACTTCTCAATCCGCAGGCTGAGAAGACTCACCCGGTAGAGTGTGTGTGTGTGTGTATTTCGTTGTTGCTGGAGTATACAACAAAAGCGCATCCTATCAAATCACCTACATCTCTTGGAGTTCGGGAAGCATCTGTATACACTTGCAAACTGTTGTTCGGTAATGACAATGAAAACTTGCAGAATTTTTGGAAAGAATGAAGGTTTGCTAAGTCTAAGAGGTTTGCATTATTTTCCATTTGAAGATCTAGGCGTTGATTTAATACCAATTCCTTTTCATACAAGTGAGCTCGGCTCGGGTTATAGCAGTTAAGTGTAAAGGAGGTATTCCGGCTATGATAGGGCTGCATCATTTGGAATTGTGCGATATGCTCGTACAATCTGTATGATAGTCCACGTTGAATCCATGTAGTTTTTGTTGAGCCCATTTTATATATGATATGTCGGAATGCAGACACGCAATATAGTACTAGAGGTTCAAAGGTCTCCTGATAAATAATGCGTAGCCCTCGGAATTGACGCCCCAAGTAGGCCTAGTTTCAGAGGCTAGAGCAGACTGGAACCGACTGGATTTTTTTTCTAACATTTCGAGATTATATTTAAACGTCATTTGGTCATCTAAAATAACCCCAGGATACTTAAGACGATTAAAAACTTTGATTATTTCGCCATTCATAAAAATAGTTGGGGAATCCACGAATGGCTTTCTGGAGAGTAGCATTACTGAAGTCTTCTCAGGATTAAAAGTCAACTAGTTGGTACTCCCCCATTCAAATATAATTTGAAGTGCAGTGTTTGCTGTGCGTGTCAAGGATTTTGCATTATTTCCCTCGATCAGAAGCAGAGCATCATCTGCGAAGGTAAGCATCCTACAGTTTTGTGGTAACTGCTGCTTCAGAAGATCGTCGTATAATATGTTTCACAGTCCAGTCCTGAACATCCTTTAGTTACATGCTTGTTTACTGTTATCGATCCAATTTTAAGACAAGATTTTCGGTGGTAAAAGACATCACGAACCAGCTTAAACAAGTTAAAAATAATTTAAGCTACCTAAAAGTAATTGTTCTTACTTAACGAATACAGTGTGTCAATTAAAGGAGTAAATATGAGCTCTCTCAAGTAGAATTCTAACTTGAGGCAGTATTTTTAACACTTAAATGATTTCAGTCAAATTATAATATGTAAATTCAATAACCGCCCGCCTTGAAGCAATATGTGTATGTAATAATTTGTAAAATCTATGTAACAGTCATTGCATATGCTTCGTATTATTGCATCCATGTGTAATAATGTTATGTGAATATACTACGTAATTTAATAATGTAGGAGCTGTGAGAATAATAGGTTATAAGTTACTAACAATGAGGTAACCTTGAGGAAATAATGAGTAAGAATGTTTAATAATGCTACTAATCACTATTGGAGCAACAATAATGTAATTTTTGTGACAGTTTATAAAATAGCCAATCAACAACCAGAAAAAGCTTTAGTTAAATGAAGGCATTCTATTGGAGTAGGATTAGCCAATCAGAAACTGAAAAGGAGAAAATTATACAAATTTAGAGTTCAGTTCCCTGTAGACAGCGTTACTAACCAGACGCAAAAAGTGTCTTCAAGAAATATAATATGTATTCGTGTGAGACAAAAAATAAGTTTACGTTTTAAAAAGTGTAATTAATTAATAAAAAGAATCTCACAGCTCTCTATATCAGTGAAGTGTTATTTAAATCGTGTCAAGCATTAATAACAGGAGTGAAGTAAAAATTATAATCTGTGTAAGCCTACATTCTTGTCGCAACATAACCCTACAAAGAGAAACATGTCTGTAACAATAATATGACGCAGCCGAGGCAAACATAAATATTTAATACTTAAAGAAACAGTCAAATTACAAAGTTTATATTTTTAAATTTGGGACGAAGACTACCGGGTACTATACGTGTGGTTGCACGAATTTCAAGTTCGGTTCCCCAACAGTTGAAATATAATACAACTCCTTTAATACAACAAAATACCTTCTTCAAATTGGCGCCCAAAACGTGGGGCTAATAAAATGCTTCTTCAAACTCCGGCCCTCCGGAGTTGGCCTAATGGAAAGTGGGCTGTTTAGATACAAACAAATACAATACTGGCAGTTAAAATATACGAGAGAATACGTAAAATGCTCAATAATGTACAACAAAAAACTCTAATCTAAGCCCACACAAAACTTTCTCTATGCATTTCAAATTCATATTTCCTTTGTTTATTATGGTATTTATATGAAGTGAGATTCTTCTAGCCACATTATTGACGATACACGTTTTACCTAGAAGTGATTTAAAACTAAGCAAAAGCTGTTAATTATACATAACGTGCGGGAAATGCATTAAAATGTTTAGCTTATAAGATGCTCTTGCGGAGGAAACAAAAAAGAAGACGCAAACCTTCCAGCATATTCTCATGTCATTCTAAGGAATACAAAAACGGAAAAGCTATACAACATTGATATAAATTATGTATTTAATGACCTGTAAATTTCTTCTCTTGTGACTTTCTGATCATCAGTATACAGAAACACTATGAATTTTTCTTCTCAGGCTATTCAAATATAACTCAGATGTACGTTTAAATTGTCGCATTAATATCTCAAATATACTGCTTTTTTAATCAAAGTCGTTAATTTCATTTTTTAGAAATGAAAAATAAACGAAACTTTTCCATCTAAGGGGTAGTTCGAAGGGAGGTCAAAATTTTCTTTAAATTCTTCGCCTATCATGCATAATCAAGTACGAAATTTGCTTCTTAGATTTCGAGTATTCTCTCTCTCTCCCCCTCCCTCCCTCCCCCTCTTCCTCTCCCTCTATATATATTATATATAGAGGAGGACCCTTTTCTAAAAGTATCTTTTGAGAGTTCAGGACTTCAAACGCTATTTCATTTAAAATGTGGATATCGAATTCTTGTATGGAATAATACTTTATTTATTACAGGTACCTAACTGGTCGAGAAGGCAACAGAAGATCACTACAATTCTGTAGAGATAGTTGAAATGTGTTTGAAATTGATGCAAAATTAAGGGTACCTTTGTGGTACCTATAGGATTTTATTGGGAACAACTGCAGGTATGGGGTTGAGATTTTATATGCGACAGTTTGAAGACAATTTGCTTACATGTTTCATATTTCATTGAAATTGTTGCATCGTGCATTATTTTCACTTCAGAACGAATGCATCTGTAATTTAACGCGATGTACATAGTTATGATCTTGTTTGTTTATTTTAATTAGCGCAATCCTCGTCAGCAACTTCGACTCTGCTGGCGGAAAATTCTCTAAGAACCCAACTTCTCCCATGTACCATTCGACGTTACACGGACAGCACGAGTGCCCCATGTGACGGCTGTGGTGAATCTATTTTCAATTCCCCAGTGACATACGAAAGCTGATGAAAATCCCGTTAAGATGTTCGTTTAAATTAAATCCGTTCTGTAATCTGCTGACATGATGGAAAACTGAATCAAATGTTTTGTTAATGAAAAGCGAACTGCTTGTCCCTTTTTCCCCCTTTTCTTAATAGCATAAGCATTTTAAATTAGTATTTAATTATTACTTCCTTTCTGGCACGAAAATAACCGGAAGTAATACTATAGTATGCTATCAAATCCTAGTTTTCGATGACGTGTGTTTGTTCTTTTGAGGCAGTATTTTTAACACTAAAATGATTTCAATCTAATTATATAATATTAAATTCAATAACAGCCCGCCTTGAAGCAATATGTGTATGTAATAATTTGTAAAATGTATGTAACACTCATTGCATATGCTTATATTATTGTATCCATGTGTAATAATGTTATGTGAATATATTACGTAATTTAATAATATAGGAGCTGTGAGAATAATAAGTTAAACGTTGCTAACAATGAGGTAACAATGAGGTAACCTTGAGGCAATAATGAGTTTGAGAGTTTAAATGTTATTTGTGATTCTTGGAAGCAATAATGTAATTTTAGTGACAGCTTATAAAATAGCCAAACAACCAGAAAAAGCTTTAGTTAAATGAAGGTATTCTATTGGAGTAGGGTTAGCCAATCAGAAATTGAAATATAGCAAAATTTACAAATCTATAAGTTAGTTGCCTGCGGACAGTGTTTGTGACTGGATGCGTGATGCGTCCTCGAGAAATATAATATGTATTTGTGTGAGACGAAAATAGTATACGTATTAAAAGTGCAAGTATTAAATAAAAGAATCTCACAGTTTTCGATATCAGTGAAGTGCTATTTAATTTGTGTCAAGGATTAATGAAATGGAGTGAATTAAAACTAAAAATCTGCGTAAGCCTACATTCTTGTCGCATCACGCCCTGCTAAGATATCCATGTCTCTAAAATAATACTGACGCAGCCTAGGCAAACAAATATATAATATTTAAAGAAACAATTAAATTACAAATCTATTACTTTTACATTTGGGGCAAAGGCTACCGGAAACTGTTTACCATACGTGCGGTTGCAACTACTTCAAGTGTTCGGCTCCCCAACAGTTGAAATATAATACAGCATCTACAAACTGACTTTCAATACGAAGCAGCAACTAACTACTTCAAATTGACGCCCAAAGCGTGGTGCAAACAACGTAATAAACATAACAAAACTCCTTTCTTCAAATTGCCGTCCATACGTGGAGCTAATAAAACACCTTCTTCACTTTTACTTTCTCTACTACTCACCTATAGTAAATAGAGGAAATATTGCATTCCACTCAAAAATTCAATACCGAGATTCCACTTGAAATACAGGTTTTGAGGCTTCCTGAATCCCCCCTCAAAAAAAGCGTTCTTAGAAAAAGGATGTGCGCGCATATATGTGTGTGTGTGTGTGTCTAACAATTTTGATTAAAATACATACGACTAAGATATCTGCATGAGAAAATAAAGCGTATGCCTTGAATTTTTCTGCGATTAGCCTGTACAGTTCTCTTCATTCTGAAGCACTTTAGTTGAGCTGATAAAACGTAATAAATAAACAAAATCATACTACAAAGAAAATGTAAATCTCGTTAAAGCACACAGTTTGTCAAATCATTTAAGCATTTCGGAAATATTCTTTGTTAGTGTTTTGATCTATCAAATACTTATACTTTTTGAAGTGGTAAGTCGCTATTTTTTTGCGGTGATGTAAAAAGTATGAAATTTCAAAGCAATCAAGAAGTAATCCGCTTTTTAAAATTCTGGTTTTACATTCACATGACTTTCTCTATACACTCTTCTATTAACTGTTCTTAAGAAGCTTATTATTCTATCTACTTATTAATACAGATAAGCGTTCACTACTCATTTACTCAATTCGTTGTACCTATAAGAAGAATACACTAAGCTAAACGATAATCAAATCTTTACAAAGCCGATTGCTATATGATGGCTGTAAAATTTTGTTCTCTTTAGATGAACTCGGGGAAAAAAACGATAGCGATTTGCAGCTGAGAGAAGTATAAAACATCTTAAAATTCAAACAATAAAACAGAATATCTCGGAAATGGTTATCGCCAAAAAAAAATATTTTCTTCAACGAGATTTACGATTTTTGTATAGTAAGATTTTGTTCCTCTCTTGCGGTTTACCAATTATACAAAATTGGTTTAGAATAAAGAGAACTTTACAGAAAAATAAAGATACACCCTTTATCATAAAAATGGCTGTAAAAATTTAAAGTTCTAAATTTAAATGCCAAGTTTAGTATTTAACACACTTTTCGTTTTTGGGTTTCGTTTGACAGACATACGTCCACCGACCTTTTCTAAAAATACCTTTCGAGGGTGGGACATCAAATTTTTGGGTGGAATACAATACTTCCTCTACTTACTGTAAGTACATAGTAGAAAAAGTATAAATCTGACTCACGCTTTAGCCTTCCTTCTTATATCCACAACGAAATGTGTAAGTGAGTAATGAAAGCTTTATGATAAAAGAATAATATTTTGTAAAAATAGTTTGTAGAAGTGAGTAGAGAAGCCACATGAATGCAACACATCGGATTTTTAAATATATACAAGTATATAATTAAGGAGAGACCTAAAAGGATCTCTGCATTATGGGGGTTCTTTCAAAAAAATAACTTTCAAACCTATGTAATTATGAAACCAAAAATAATACTAGCCTGTTAATTTTATTATAAATAGTAATATATCATCCCCACAAAACTTTTTTTGTAGTTAGTAGGTTGGTACCCGATGTTTTCCGTTGTTACTAAAGTTTTTGGCGAGAAACTGTCGCATATACCTGAAATATTTAACACGGTGCATTTTAATTCGTTTTATGTTGTGCTAAGAAAAGGATACCAAAAGAAGACAAATCTTCATCCTAAGCATCCTTTCATGAGAGCTAAATTTATTCTTCCAAAGTATAAAGCAGTGGTTAAATTCTGCTGCTTGTTAAAGGGAAAATGCGTGAAATTATAGCTAAACGATTGAAAACGATCAGATAATATGTTTTCATCTCTTGATTTTCGCATTAGTGGCTAATGTTGACTGGACGTTTAAATTCTGCCATTTGATTATTTGGATGACGATAGAAACACCAAGACCAGGAGAAACAGAGTAATCGAATAGAAGTTCATTATCGCTTGTGTTCTTCGTCGTAAAGCTGGTTGCACGCGCTTGGCTGTGTGTTTACACTTGTACTAGAGAAGTCAAATGCCTACATTGCCTCTCCTATTGACCGCTGCATACATGAAGGAAATTTTTCTTCGATGACATACTCCAGTTGTATAGGCTCTTCATTATGTCATTTAGAATAAAAACAATACTAAACGTTAGATACAACAGCACGAAATTAACTTAGTTAAATGATAGTTGAAAACCTATTGTATATATATATATATACATATATAAGTATAAAAGCTTGCAATTATTTCATCTTATTTATGAATGTTTTTCAATATAACTGCAGGAGTATTATTATGTTACCTACCTTAAATGATTGGTTTATTGTTTACTTAAGAACTCTCCTACTGTTTCATTCTTGGTGGTTGTTTTTGCTCTTCAAATGTTTGTATATTTGAAGGAGGTTTATTTTAGGAGGAGTTGTATTGTAGTTCGACTGTTGGGGGGCCAAACCTGATGAAGTAACTGCCCCACGTTTGGTACAAAGTTTCCGGTGACCTTTGCCCCAACGTTTAGGAATCAACTTTATATGTTTCTGTTTCTTTAAATGTTATATATATTTATGTTTGCCTCGGCTGCGTTAGTATTAATTTGTAGAAACATGTATCTCTTATCAGGGGGTGATACGGCTAAAGAATGTATGTTTACACAAATTATAATTTTTACTTCACTGCTTTTATTAATCCTTCACACGATTAAATAACACGTCACTGATATAGAGAGCTGTGAGATTTACTTGCACTTTTAAACACGTAAACTTTTTAATATTCTTGCCGTAATGAATTTTCGTCTCACACTCGATACGCACCGAGCAAATGAACTGCTCAGGTACGTTGCCTTCTAGCGACTGCCGTTTACCGCTTAAATTTGTAAATTTTCCTATTTCAAGTATCTGATTGGCTTGTAAATTTTTCTATTTCAAGTGTGATTGGCTAATCCTACTCCAATAAAGTACTTTTATTTAACTTTCAGCTTTTCTGTTTTTTGCTTGACTATTTATTAACTGTTTTAAAATACTACATTATTGTTCCAAGAATTACCAGTAGCATTATTAAACTTTCTAATACATTATTGCCTTAAGGTTACCTCATTGTTAGCAACTTTCGGCCTCTATTCTCACAACTCCAACATTATTAAATTACTTAATACATTCACATAACATTATTATACATGTACACAATAATATAAACATAATAATAAAATGACTGTCACATACACTTTATATATTATTACATATTGCTTTAAGGCGGGCTGTTATTCTTTTATATTATATAATTAGACTGAAATCATTTAAGTGTTAAAAATACTGCCTCAATTTTAACGAAAAAGTACGGCTTTAGCAAGTTGCTAAATATAAATTTCAAGGTTAAAAAGGAAAAGCTCAAAAATCCATAGCTTCAAATATGCTCCGGAATATATGTACATTACTTGAATACCACTAAGACACGTGTCTTTTTTCTAATTTCCATTTAATACGAAGAGCAGGTGAAAGCTTTGTTTTGGCAAATAAAAGCATAGGATTTGTACATAGCTTCATACAATAGAAATGTTTAGAACAAGCAGAACAATTTTATCTCCAGAATTAACTTAATGTTTTAAAACATACAGTTGTACTGTTTTATAATTTATTTCGCGACTAATAGACAACCGATCGGTAAATGTCTGTCATATGGGACAGACAAGCAAACTTTATGAAAGAGAGAGAAGAACAAACATAACAGGACGGCAGCTATCCCTGCGGTAGAAAAAGTTCGATCGTCTTTTTTCCTTATATTTACTGCACATTGTCTACTTGGCGTTTAATGATAAATTGTCATACAAAACTCCATATATAGTTTATTGTAATTCAACATTGCTCAACTCAGGCCGGGAGAGTTCTGTCTATCCACTACTTTCTTTATAAACAGGACTGTGGTGAAGCGGAAACGCGTGGCAACGTTCTTTGGGTACTCCTTTCGACGAAAAAATAATTAATGTTATCATTATTTTAATTAATTACTTTTGTTTTAGCATCATGACATACATTTCTTAGTTAACTAAGTATGTAGGTTCAATTATATTAAAGCAATTTTAAAATTATGAATCGATCACTTATGAAATATGCCCAATTTCTCAGACAACCCCTTAGTCTCGCTCCTTCGTCTCTGAATGCCCGTGTACATATGAAAGAAATCACAAACCGCTGTAGATATTTAGTATAGCTAACACAAGAATTTGATGCAACAATAATGCCTAAAAATTTCACATTTATTTGAAATTCCGGAAAAAGCTAAGACGAATAATACGGATTATCTCCTAAAAGTTACGACTTTTAACCTAACCCCTGCACTTGCAGGGCTAAATTTGATATACAAAAGGTTGGTGGGAAAGTCAAATTACTACTGCCATAAAATTAAACCATTTGAAACTTAAATGTACCTCTTTTAACATCTTGGTTTTCCTTCAAATGAATTTTCAAATCCAAATCACAGAATATTCGAAAGCAAGATTTTATCACATGTACGGAAGATTATTTTAAATTTGTTTGAGTTGTAGCAGTATATTTACAAATAAGATAATGGGTGAAGCCTTTACACTTCACATTTTGTAAATCAAATTTGGATTCGATCAAAGTGCGCTCAGTGTTGTGTAGTTTTACGAATGATAACAATGTAAGAATTTTACAAAATCCAAATGTATTTAACTTTTTAATAAGCACTACTTTATAAAATAATAACATGCAGCATATACGAGACAAACAACTTAAATTTAGATCCATATTAATTTGACAATGAAAGTAGGTTTGGGTGTTCCCACGCTGAAAGTTTTACAATATCTATGTTAATAAACCGACATCGGCTATGAGCGCTACAGTGAAAAAGTAAATAATCTCTTCAAGCCGGACAGCATTTACAGTGCCAGCCATGTGCACCTAGGAAGCAATGAGCACCTAACCTAACCTTGGTATAGGTTAGGGAGAGGTGCGGTTTTTCTACAAATCAAGTGAGAATCGTGGCTATACTTACAGTGTTTATTCTTCTCCGCTGTTCCTGGAGACATCAGCTGCAACAATAGGAACAGCAAGATGATGAGGCCCATGGGGGGCCCAGGGCCCCGCCAGGACGACGCCAGCGACATGCTACTAGTTACCGCACCATCGCCATGTTGCTACACTAGTTCTCGACGTCGCCACCAAGCGTCACTACTTCATGTTACTTCACTCGCACAAGTCACAGCATTTCCAAGCTTGTTTAACACTCCTGCAAGTCCTTACAACTCCTTTCCCTCGCCTAAGAAACCTCCCCTTGTTCGTCAAGCACGAGAATGTCTACCCACGTTTTGCGAAACGTCAGTTTGTGATCGGTTTGTGCTCGCCATGGCAACCCGCGTATCCCTCCCCTTTCCTAAACTCACCAGTAAGATTCAAGGCCACACGAAGACAGAAGCACACTGGGTAAGTTACGCTATTTACAGTAAACATGCCACCATGGCCTACTGTGATCAATCTCACTCACAAATAAAAACGGAGGCGTCATGGCCTCCCTGGTCGGAACCTATCGATCAAGCAAGTACTGCCTCCACCATCCAACTGCAAGGCGCTGCCATCTGCACCTATGTACTCTCTCCGTTACTCTCTTTTGCCAACTTGACGCAAGCGCACTTGTTGGAGTGTCCTCCCATACCCCCGCTGGTCACAAGCAACCCCTACAGCAGTGGTGGCTCGTGGACGGAAAGCGCTCAACCCGTTGCCAAACGACTCCAAGAACATACAGAAAAGATCTGATGCGTTGCATTCACAGGACTTCCTATACTCACTCGTCTACTAAAGCTTATCTAAGCACTTCCTGTTAATTGAGATAAATTTTCATTACACATTTACACACTCCGTTGTAGGTATAAGAAGGATACCTACGGTAAGCTAAAGCGTTAGTCAGAATTTTAAAGAGCATGCTGCTATGTGTTTTGTTTTTATGCGGATGGGTTACAGCCCTTCTCGCAACGCTATATGGAGACGGAACAGGCCATAAGACCTGTTATTGGTGATGGTGATGTCACTATGTGATGGTTTTGAAATTCCATGCTCTTTGCCTGACCACGAGGGAATAAAAGCTAATAGCGAAGTTCCTCTTGAGAAAATTCAAGCCAACAAATAATATCTCGTAAATGGGAAACACAAAAAAAATATTTAATATAAATTGAAGCAATTGCTTTATCGAGATTACATTTTTTGCACTGTAAGATTCTTTGCATCTCTTACGTTTACCAAGTGCACAAAAGCCATTCAGAATAAAGAGGTCTTCATAGGCTATTGCCAGAACATTCAAGATATACATTTTATTTGCCATGGTAATGTCTTTAATATATAATCAAAATCGTTAGAGCTATTTTTGAGAAAGTAAAAAATGTAGAAAATATTTTCCATGTAAAGGATAGTTTGAGGTGAGAAGATTTAGTTGAAAATTTTTGTGTGGCATCTTTGGAAGCTATTAAACTTAAAAATGCCCTTTTGTAGTCAGGGGGCCTCAATTTTTAGATGAAATACAATACTTCCTCTTACCTGCTATATGTAGGTGTAAGAGAAAGAAATATTCTCTATGCACTAAAGGTATTCCCAGAAAGCTTGGTTAAAACTTACTGATGGTTTTTATCGAATAATACAATTTTCATCTATGACATAATTTGCCGTACCCTAACAACGTTTATAAGAAGCACCTTGTATATTCCATATCAAGTTTTCACTGTAAAGTAAATCCACGTTGATACACTCTTTAAAAAATTACTTGAGTTTTATTTATGGACGCTCTTTACTGCTGTGGTCCTTAGCATCTCAATCTATATTGAGCGCGAAAGACAGAAATTTTGCTCAGAGGTCTCTTTAGCAGGCTTGAGGTTCTTTTACGTGCCGTAGATCTACGATACGAGACCACCGGGATACACTCTTTGTACATTCGTTTTAACTTTAAATGCACTTCAAAATTGCACTTATAGGACGGGAAATGTGTAAAATTCCGTACATTGTGATTTTTTGAAATTAGGAAGAAGGAATATGCTTTTATTACTGACTAATACGAGAAATTTTTGGAGGCGGTATAACGTCGCTTCAACATCCTACGACATATCGTGTCAGTTACCTGTAGTTATCCTTTATGCACATAACTCCTTTTTGCGTGGTCACTTTCCTGTACCATTTGCTTGAGTGACTTGCCGTTATAATTCTTCCAGCCCGAGAATGGGACCTAACATAAGCAATGCACATAGTATTACTCCGCGCTTTGAGGTTTCTGAACGCATGGTGGAGCTTCCTCTCTTGCCACTGAATAGCTGCTCAGCTGTTTTGCTTTTGGGAGCTCAAAAAATTGTCATTGTTGGTAATTCTATATATTGCTATATTTCACCTCACCAATACAGAGTATTAAAGAAGTACATACATCTATGCTTATTAAACAAACTAAATGTCCTAATTCAAGACTATAATGATGTATCTTTTATCAGTAAAAACTTACGTGTTATAATCAATCTACAGCTTGGTCACAAAGTATTCACAAACACACCAGTTGCTTCCGAAGTTAACTTAATGTCAACCTTAACAGCAACAGTATATCATATAAAATAAAAAATATTACTCAAAACCAACGTTGTTACTTTCTCTACTACATATAGTAAGTAGGGGAAGTATTGCATTCCACCCAAACATTCGATACCGAGATTTCACCGGAAATACATGTTTTGAGACCCCCTAAATAAAAAATGCATTTTTGGAAGCATGTCCCTGTGTGTGTGTCTGTGTGTGTGGTGTGTGTGTGCGCGCGCGCGTGTGTGTGTGTGTGTGTGTGTGTGTGTGTGTGTGTGTGAGCGCATAACTCAGAAACGAACAGAGATGCGACACGAAGGTTTTCAAGAAAATCCCCCACCCCAGATTACCCTTTACATGGAATATTTTTCGAAAATTTTAATTTTCTCAAAAATGGCTCTAACGATTTTGATTAAAATATCATATGTTTAAGATATTTTTATGACAAATGAAATGCATATCTTAAATTTTCTGGGAATGCCTCCAAAATTATTCTTCATTGTGAACGACTTTTGCAATACTGGTAAACCATAAGGGACAGACAAAATTTTACTACACAAAAAATGTAGATCGCGTTAAAATACGCAATTTATGTCATATACATTGTTTTTGTTGAGTGAACCATTTTAGAGATATTGTTTGTTGTTTCCTTAAATTTTCCAATACTTTTTCTCAAATGGGAATTCCTTATTCATTTGTACTTTCTCTACTACGTATAGTAAGGAGGGGAAGTATTGTATTCCACCCAAAAATTCGATACCGAGATTTCACCGGAAATACATGTTTTGAGACCCCCTGAATCCAGAAAAAACAGTTTTGGAAACATGTCCGTGTGTGTGTCTGTTGTCAGTCTGTGAACAGCATAACTCAGAAACGAACAGTCGGATAAACACCAAACTTGGTACTTAGGTTCAGTATCTTCCAGAGATGCGACACGAAGGTTTTCAAGAAAATCCCCCCACCCCAGATTACCCTATACATGGATCATTTTTCGAAAATTTTAATTTTCTCAAAAATGGCTCTAACGGTTTTGATTAAAATATCATATGTTTAAGATATTTTCATGACAAATAAAATATTTATCTTGAATTTTCTGGGAATGTCTCCAAAAGTATTCTTCATTGTGAACGACTTTTGCATAACTGGTAAACTATTAGAGATAGATAAAATTTTACTACAAAAAACGTAGATCGCGTTAAAATTCACAATTTATGTCATACATTGTATTTGTTGAGTGAATCATTTTCGAGATATTGCTTGTTATTTCCTTAAATTTTTCAATACTTATTTTCTCAAAAGGGAATTCGTTATTCATTTTTTTGTCTGGATATGCAAAGAGTATTAATCTGTGGCAAAGGGAATGGTGCTGCATCTAGCAACCAGCTATTAGGAGATATGTATGTGCTTAAAGGCTACTGTATTTCTATATTGCCCTTGTAAATATATATTCCCCTTACATCTACAAGAAAATTAGCAATAAGATTAACATCTCGATATCTCCATTAACATGAAGCATATGGAGAATAAGCGTTTGTAAAAATAGTTTCATGTGAGTGTAACACACTAAAGTTTTTGTCACCACTTTTAAGGGCCTTGCCACTTATATGTTTAATTACACTGCTCTGACCTGCCTCACACTCAGCCATGATCGCGACATTAACAGTACTGCATTAGCACGACCGTTGCTTCCCTCCAATAAACAACGCGGGAATACCGATGTCTGCATGGCTACGATAATAGAAGCCAGTTATTTAAGTTATGTTTAAATACAAGGAATATTAAACTATTATTATTATTATTATTATTATCATTATTATTATTATTATTCACCAAGTGGGTGATAATATATCAGTAAAGTAACGAACTACTTTCATTCCCTTGAAAGGTGTGCTGCGGCGGTGGTACGCGCAATTGCTTACAACAGGATCCTTTCTTGAGCTGGATGGAGTATAGCTTGCGTAGATGGTTTCCTGTGCCATCTAGTTTAACACTATTGAATTAATTGGCAGATGGACTTTTGTAATCGACGTGAATGTGACGTCGCTCAGATGGCCTTAATTATGTAGTCGCCTTCTATGCTTTTTATGTTTCGTTTGCTCTTTGGATCTTGGTAATGAATATTAATTCTGATATTTACTTTGCAATTGAGGAAAATCAACTAAAAAAAAACCTTATCACATTAACTGGTTAGGCAATTTGAACTTGCTAGCTCCAAAGTACGAGCCACAAGAGCTACCACTGAACCATTTCACCCGGTGAGCCAAACCTTAGAATCCCATTAATACTCTTATCCTTATTTTTCTTCTTCCACCTGAAATGTATCTTTACTTAAAAAACAAAAGTCAGCCTTTTTTGGCGATGAATACTGAGGCACTTCCTCTTTCTCTTTGAAAATCAATTTTCATTTTCTAGTCTCAGTTCTCAGGCTATGGAGAAAAGAAATTCAATAAGCTTCCAAGTATTTGTCTGAAGATTTTCGCGAGATTTGGTGAATGTTTCGGGTCACAAAAATACAAAGCTTTCAAAGATAGTGCAGTTAAAGTTTTAAAATTATAAACATATATAGCAGGCTGAACACCTTCATAAAACAGGGTGGACTATTTAAGTTGAGACAATTTAAATTTGACCATAATTGTAAGTTGTCATTTAAAAACGTTAAATTGACCCTAAAATGACAATCATTACGTCCTCCAAACAAAACACGACTAATGGCATTTACTTTACCCCATAATTTCAAACAACTTTTAGTAAACGCATTTCTTCTACAACGCTTAGTTTTGGAGATATTGTACGAGTACAATCTCAACTTAAATGGTCCACCCTGTATTCAACGCAGTCAATACTTCTGATGTTTAGTTATATTTGACTCTGCATTTATTCTTGTGAAGTACGTGATCATTTATAAGCATTTCTTGAACTTGAGAAACTAATATGCCGTATTGCGGGCTTAAAGGTCTAATAAAATGAAAACGTATTGCTTGAAATACAATAACGATATTTCGGCTTGGTAAATTTATACTAAAAGCAGACTTAAAGTGTTTTGTTTTTACGGGACTGCAAGTACAACGTATGCATTTTCACATCGTAAACCTACTATAAACGATCCATTGTGGGTTTTCTTTGAAGGCTGTAGGAATCATAAGTAGAACCATTTGTAGCTTCTGTTACTAATAAATTCTTATGTCGTGGGCAGTCCATGATCCAAGAGTATTGAAAGCAATGCGATCCCACTGATGTGCACTCTCATATTTGTACCATTACTGGACTAAGAATGATATTAAGGATGGCAGGCGAGCCAATCGCACATTGACTCCGTTTGGACAGGCTACTAGCATTGACCTGGGCAAGCTACGAGTAGACTGGCTTGCTTGCCTGATTTTCTTCTTACTGCGCTACACAGTGTAGCTCTACCAAAGCATGTAGCCGAAGTCGTTAAGACACGGCTTAAGAACGGGAGGTCTGCGTTTAAGTTCCACAAGAAGCGTCCTCCCCACTAAGCTTTATTTTCTTTTTAAGATTTCTCAATCATAACTGGATAATACCAGGAAGGTACCTTAAACTTCGGTTGGAGCGTGTGCTTTCCAAATTTGTTTTTCCAATTATCATTACATGTCATACCATTAGTATCACCGCCTGTGGTGCCTTAAGCGCTAACAACGAGTAGTATGAGACGAGTATCAATGTAAGTAGTTAAAAGGGAGGGGGTATTGTCTAACTTTATTTGTGATTTTTCAATCTAAATTTTTTGCTTGTTTAAGAAAAGGATATTTCATATTATTCTTAATCACGACAAATTTATTTTCTTCTGTAACACAAACGCTTTAAGTAAATATTTTATAAATAAAGTTTCAACCCGTCAAAAATAAAAAGAAGAAAAGTGTCCCCAGATCAAAATATTTCACAACTGAAACAAATAGCATTGTAACTGATGTAAAGATGATCGAAAAGGTAAACTTGAAGTAGAATTTGCCACTACTGCGCCGAACATAGGTGCAAAAAAATATATTTCGTGCACGATTCAGAAAAGTAAAAACGATATCCCTTCTTTGTAAAAGGATATATATGCAAACTTTCAACAAGCTACGTGCATGCCGCACGCATTTCTTTACTTACTCTACTACGTATAGTAACCAGGGGAAGTATTGCATTCCACCCAAAAATTCGATACCGAGGTTTCTCCCGAAATATATGTTTTGAGGTCTCCTGAATCCAAAAAAAAGGCATTTTTGGAAACCTGTCCGTGTGTGTGTCTGTCTGTGAACAGCATAACTCAGAAACGAACAGTCGGATAAACACCAAACTTGGTGTTCAGGTTCAGTATCTTCCAGAAATGCGACACGAAGGTTAACAAGAAAATCCTCCCCACCCCAGATTACCCTTTACATGGAACATTTTTAGAACATTTTAATTTTCTCAAAAATGGTTATAACGATTTTGAATAAAATACCATAAGTTTAAGACATTTTATGGCAAATGAATTGTATATCTTGAATTTTCTGGGAATGTCTCCAAAAGTATTCTTCATTGTGAACGACTTTTGCATAACTGGTAAACCATAAGAGATAGATAATATTTTACTGCACAAAAAGGTAGATCGGGTTAAAATACACAATTTATGTCATATAAATATTTTTTGTTGAGTCAACCATTTTCGAGATATTGCTTATTATTCCCTTAAATTATCCAATACTTACACTTTTTCTCAAATGGGAATTCGATATTCATTTTTTGTCTTGGATATGCAAAGAGTATTAATTTGTGGCAAAGAGAATGCTGCTGCACATAGCAACCAGCTATTAAGAGATATGTCTATGCTTAAAGGCTACTGTCTTGCTATATTCCCCTTGCAAATACAAAACAAAGGGAGCATACTAGGCCTTAAGCAATAGTCAAATATTACTTTCTCTACTACGTATAGTAAGTAGGGGAAGTATTGCATTCCACCCAAAAATTCGATACCAAGATTTCATCCGAAATATATGTTTTGAGGCCCTCTGAATCCAAAAAAGCATTTTTGGAAACATGTGCGTGTGCGTGTGTCTGTCTGTGAACAGCATAACTCCGAAACGAACAGTCGGATAAACACCAAATTTGGTATTTAGGTTTAGTATCTTCCAGAGATGCGACACGAAGGTTTTCAAGAAAATCCCTCCACCTCAGATTACCCTTTACATGGAACATTTTTCGAAAATTTTAATTTTCTCAGAAATGGCTCTAACGATTTTGATTAAAATATCATATATTTAAGATACTTTTATGACAAATAAAATGTATATCTTGAATTTTCTGGAAATGTCTCCAAAAGTATTCTTCATTGTGAAAGACTTTTGCATCACTGGTAAACCATAGAGATAGACAAAAATTTACTACACAAGAAATGTAGATCGCGTTAAAATACACAACTTATATCATATGCATTTGTTTTTATTGAGTGAACCATTTTCGAGATATTGCTTGTTATTCCCTTCAATTTTCCAATACTTATACTTTTTCTCAAATGGGAATTCGTTATTCTTTTTACTTTCTCTACTACGTATAGTAAGTAGGGGAAGTATTGCATTCCACCCAAAAATTCGATACCGAGATTTCACCGGAAATACATGTTTTGAGACCTCCTGAATCCAAAAAAAGCATTTTTGGAAACATGTCCGTGTGTGTGTCTGTGTGTGTGTCTGTGTGTCTGTGTGTGTGTGTGTCTGTGTGTGTGTCTGTGAACAGCATAACTCAAAAACGAACAGTCGGATAAGCACCAAACTTGGTATTTAGGTTCAGTATCTTCCAGAGATGCGACACGAAGGTTTTCAAGAAAATCCCCCCACCCCAGACTACCCTTTACATGGAAGATTTTTCGAAAATTTTAATTTTCTCAAAAATGGCTGTAACGATTTTGATTAAAATATCATATGTTTAAGATAATGTCATGAGAAATGAAATGTATATCTCGAATTTTCTGGGAATGTCTCCAAAAGTATTCTTCATTGTGAACGACTTTTGCATAACTGGTAAACCATAAGAGATAGACAAAATTTTACTACACAAAAAATGTAGATCGCGTTAAAATACACAACTTATGTCATTTACATTTCTTTTGTTGAGTGAACCGTTTTCGAGATATTGCTTGTTATTTCCTTAAATTTTACAATACTTATACTTTTTCTCACATTCGTTATTCATTTTTTTATGTCCTGGACATGCAAAGAGAATGGAATGCGCCACATAGCAACCAGCGTTAAAATATTTGACTATCGCTTAAAAGCTACCATATTTCCCTTGCATCTACAAGAAAATTACCAATAAGATTGACATCTCGATATCTCGATTAACATGAACCATATGGAGAATAAGCGTTTGTAAAATTAGATTGTACAAGAGTAGAGAAAGTCATGTGAGTGTAACACATCAGATTTTTTTTTCTGTCCTGGTAATGCAAAGAGAATGGAATGGGCCACATAGCAACCAGCTCTTAAAATATTTGACTATCGCTTAAAGCCTACCAATTCCTCTTGCATCTACAAGAAAATGAGCAATAAGATTAACATCTCGATATCTCGATTAACATGAAGCATATGGATAATACACGTTTGTAAAAATAGTTTGTACAAGAGTGGAGAAAGTAATGTGAGTGTAACACATCAGAATTTTTTTAGAACTGGTCGGCATGTGTAAAATGTAATTCTCTTTGCATGTCAAGAACATAAAACAATATTCTGTGGGCGTAAGAGAAATGAGAACGTAATAACAGTCAAAATGATATTTGTAATACAAGCAAGGATACCGAAAATCAAAACACAGAGCAAGATATGATTATATAGGAACGAAAGTACTGATGTGTGTGGATAAAGCAAGGTGTGATTATAAACCAGCGGAAGTGCACTCGGATAAGCCTAAAATTAAGGTACAAGTGAGACAGCACGTGTTTCCTGCAAAGCAGTAAACTAGAAGAAAAAATTTCTGATGTGATACATTCACATTACTTTCCCTACCCTCTATCGTTTATTAGTGGGTATACAAAGTATTTTTATTTAAGCTTATTACTTTCTCTAATGCGTAGAGTAAGTACAAATATTGCACTTCACCTAAAAATTCGATATTGAGATTTCACCGAAAATACATGTTTTGAAGCGCCATAATGCAAAAAAACCGTTTTAAAAAAAGGCCCGTGTGTGTGCGTCTGTGCACAGCGTAACTCAAAAACGAAAAAAAATACCAAACTTGGTATTTAGGTTCAGTATCTTTAAAAGATGCGACACGAAGATTTTCAAGAAAATCCCCCCATTCCAGACTACCGTTTACATGGAACATATTTCTGATGTGATTTTTTTTCTCCCAGAAATGGCACTAACGATTTTGATCAAAATATCATATTTTAAGACACATTCATGGCAAATGAAAAGCATATCTAGAATTTTCTGGGAATGTCCCCAAAAGTCGTCTTCATTCTGAATGAATTTTGCATAACTGGTAAACCGTAAGAGAGAGACAAAATTTTACCACAAAACACACAATTTATGTCATATACATTTTTTGTGTGCAGTGAACCATTTCCAACATATTCTTTGTTATGTGTTTGAATACTTAATACTTTTTCTCAAATGGGAATTCGTTATTCGTTGTGTTTTTCTTTCTTTTCTTTTTGTATGTCCTGAGCACGCAAAGAGATGGAATGCTCCACATAGCAACCAGCTCTTAAAATATTTGACTATCGCTTAAAGCCTACCATATTCCCCTTGCATCTACAAGAAAATTAGAAATAAGATCGTTTCTGCAAATGTTTATCTCGATTAATATTAAAAAGATGGAGAGTAAAGAAAGCCCTGTGAGTGTAACACATCAAAAAAAATTTGCAATAGGATGGAATCTGCAGTCAGAATAGATCTCATAAATGTGCATGGTCAGAAAAGAATGGCAAATTTTATCATTTCCTTCAAGCGGCATAACTTTTGAACCTTTTCTAAATTTTGCAGCAACTATATAGGTTGAACATCTGTCACGGACTAATGTGCACATCTTTAAGGGTCCCGATATTTAAAAGAGAGAGAGATAAAGAAAGAAAAAACGATAGAAACAAAATAAACTTGTTTGTTTTTAAGTAATAATTTTTTATTTTAAAATACAAAATGAAGCCGTCTCGAAGGGGGATATCGCAGCAATGAAACTCCGTATAGGAATGTTCATGATTTTATGAATATTATGGAGACAGAAGCAATTATACTCAGAAGTCAAATGAAATAACAGTTACTTTGATTCATAGCGTATAGGAAATGAAGTTAAATGTACAGAAAACAGGGCCAGAATTCTTGGCTTCATTTGTTCGAAAACATGTTGGCCAGCCAGGTTGGTGACGCCATGGATAATGTTCCTTGTAAATCCTAGGGACAACAGGGGGATTTCCATTCTCACCCATCAACTGTATGTGGGAATATTCAGCTGCACTGTAAGCCATAGCCGGTTTGTCTTTAAGTTTGTCACTCTGCTGTAATTTCTCTGTATTGAGTCACGGCTCAAAGTGATTTTAGAAACGTATCTGCTTCGAATTGTGAAATAATGCAATCATGTTGTATTTATATTGCTTATGTCAAGTATGGACTGGTTTTCAAAGCCCCTGCGCGATGTTGAACTGCAATTCTAGCAAATCTCTGGGATTTTTCATGCGGACACAGGGGAGTTACAGTCAGAGTTTAAACTCGTGTTTACAGAAGCGTTATCCACGAAAAAAATGCACTTGCTCCATTTGACGTTTAGAGAAATAGTTATATAATGCATTTTGGCACTCTTTACAATTTTCAAAACTTCTATCTCCTGAGTCTGTTTGTGTTTATAAGGCAATGTTTACTTTGATGTAAAAATACCTAAGTTTTCCTATGTAAAATTTGCAATATATCGCAGAACCCACAGCATCGCTCGCGCTATTACTTTAACTCTAAGGTTCTCCTATCTCCCTCCCCTCATTTCCTCACTGCCTGCTCCCCTTATCTCTCACGCTCTTCATCTCTCTTCTATCTCCCTTTCCATCTCACTTTATCTCACCCATCATTCTCCCTTTCCCCTTGTTATTTCTGGGATATTAATAACAATTAATACATTAAGTAAAACGTTTAATAGTTTTCACACTTAAGCCTGTTATTTATGCTTGTCAAGCGATCAGAATTTTACTGTTTCTCTTGGTTACCAGAAAAGATAACACAAATTAACATGTACCACTGCTTTATGTACACGAACAAGAAAAACGATCCATTGTGACTTGCTGCACCATCCGATCACCCATTTTGTCTGCGTAAAAATGCTTGCAAGTATGTTATCTCTGGAAAAATCAAGCTCCAGTTTTAGTTAAAGCATTTATTTGAAGCTCATTTCTCAGAAATAACGGATATGAACTTAAAATACTGCTTGAGTTTAATTCCAATCCAAAGTTTACCACTCACTCCACCGAAAACCCACAAGCATTATCATTGAATTAAGCGTAACTTTATCATTCCTGCAGCAGGAAAAGACGCAGTTTCAAGGTAATATTCTAGTTCCGGTCCAAAATAGCATACAAGCTCATAAAATTAAGAATCTAATGTGTTATATTTATATGTCTTTCTCTATACACTATCAATTATCTCTTCTCCCAATTATTCTTCGAGAGCTTTTTTCTTTTCTTTTTTTAATCTACTTATGTTAATCAACATAAACCTTTGCAGAAATAGTTTCATTACACATTTCGTTATAAGTACAAGAGTGACAGGGAGGTTGAAGAAATAGTCAAATGTTTAAAAATTGGGTCATTTGTTGAAATTGCATGGATGACATCGCGAGAAACAACTACGAGAATAATAAGGGCACTTTAAAAACGTAAAAGTATTGAACATTCCAAAGCAATAACTACAGATATCTCGGAAATGGCTAATGACACAGCATGTATTAGGCGTGAATTTCATATTGAGTGAAAGATGCATATTTTGTGTATTTCTTAAGGTTTACCAGTTATATAATTTTATAAAAAAATGATTTAGAATGAAGAGGACTTCACAGGCTATTTGCAGAAATTCAGGATATTCACTGTGTCTTCAACGTTCAGCACAGCATGTAGCTGTGACACCGTCAACAGTTCAACACTATAGTTAGGGGGCAGGGGAATAATAACCAAAGAGTGGTTACTCAACTTGACATCTCTGTGGGCAGTGTCAACACAATTACTCACTCTTTAGGATATTCAAAGGCTTGTTCCAAGTAGATCCGATATCTGACGACAAAAAGGAACAAAGGAGAAGCATCTGTTCAAAGTTGCTCGAACATCACAAGGCGACTGATGATTTCTTATCCAAAATTCTTACAGGGGATAAAACATGGATTCATCACTTTGAGCCTGAGACCAAAGGACAGTCAATGAAGCGGCGTCATTCGAATTCTCCTCGGAAGGAAAAGTTCAAGTCAGGTCCTTCAGCCGGCAAGGTTATGGCCCCTATCTTCTGGGATTCTGAAGGAGTGACACATTGCCTTTGTCCACATAATAACTACACAATAAGTTTACATCGGGAAAAAATTGAAGAAATGATTTCGGCGTGTTCGTCCATATAAAGACGTCAGCAATATCCTTCTCTTCACACAAGCCTGCACACCCTATTGCAGTAATCGCAAAACATGGGTGGACTGTTCTTGCGTATTCCCCCTACAACCCGGATATTGCACCATCTATTAATTAATTAAAATGAATTATATTTCTTAGTGTCCTTAGCCTGGTCTTGGTAAGTTTTTAATGTAGAGTCAATTGAAACATTCAACGCCAAAGCCGGATTTGAACACGGTTCTCCAGCTCTCCGTGCGGTTGCTCTAACCATCGAGCTAGTGTGACAACTTGCCGGTGGGACATTGAATTCCCCAATTGACTCAAGTTGTTCCCCCAGATAGACCACTAAGGCATCTCACTAGACGTGACAATCTCAATGGTGACCTGCCATCGCAAGTACTTTGAATATGGGTGCTTATGGCTTTCTGTTTTCCTTTTTAATTATTATGTTTATAATTAATGGAAATTGATTACACTTCTTAGAGACCTTAGTCTGGTCTTGGTAAGTTTTTAATTGACAGACTGTGACTGCGAGTCAGTTGACTCTACATTAAAAACTTACCAAGACCAGGCTAAGGTCTCTAAGATGTATAATTTCAATTAAATATATATATATATATACATACATACATAATAAGTAAACAGAAAACCATACGCACTCAGTATCAAAGTACTTGCGATGGCAGGTCGCCATTGAGATTGCCACGTCTAGTGCGATGACTTAGCAGTCTATCTGGGGAACAACTAGAGTCAATTGGGGAATTTAATGTCCCTCCGACAGTAGCTCAATGGTTAGAGCAACCGCACGCAGAGCGGGAGACCGTGTTCAAATCCCGGCTGTGACATTGAATTTTTCAGCTGACTGTACATTAAAAAATAATAACGTTTATTTTTTTGATTTCCTTAAAGATGCACTCAGTGAGAGGCGATACGACGCCAATAAGGAGGTCATGTCGAATTCTGAGGGTGACGTAAAGAAACCAGTTGAATGGTACCGCGGCGGTATAGTACATGATCGTATTTCTCACTGAGAAAAGTGATAGATCCGAATGTAGATTATGTGGAATAAACAGTATTTGTAGCTATCGAATCGGGGAATAATCCGGTATATGTCCCGTTGCAACAGCTGTGCGATTTGAATGATAACTTTATATTATGACGTATTATCCCAACCACGATTAACAATGCAGGCTACTAGAAGTCCGCTGAATGACTTTTAAAACCGCTATTTTCAGAGCAAAATCTCCACAGTTTAGTAAGCTAGGATATTATCATTAGACTTCTAAACTAAGACCGTTTCAGCTATCCACTGCAGAAGATATAGCATACAATAATAATAATAATAATAATAATAATAATAATAATAGATAATGTATCATAATTCCATGGTATGATAACAATCCCTGAAGGATCAGGCTTTATCAATGGTCTGCGGCCTCATACACATACCTCTAGACTGAGGTTGTCAATCACTGACCAGTGCGAGAAGATGTTGTGGTCGACACCAAACGTTCCCAGCCGGAATGTTCATTTCCGTGACTTAAAAATCTGATGTGCTGCATTACCATGATTTTCTCTATTCTTCTACAAACTATGTTTACAAACGCTTATTATCCCTTACTTTTTATTGCTAATTTTCTTGTAGGTACAAGGAAAACATGATAGGCTTTAAGCGATAGTCAAATCTTTTAAGAGCTGGTTGCTATGTGGAGATTCCAAACTCTTTGCATGTCCAGGACATAAAAATATGATGTCTTACACTCACATGACTTTCTCTACTCTTGTACAAACGCTTATTCTCCATATGCTTCATGTTAATCAAGATAACGAGATGTTAATCTTATTGCTAATTTTCTTGTAGATGCAAGGGGAACTGGTAGGCTTTAAATGATAGTCAAATATATTAAGAGCTGGTTGGTATGTGGAGTATTCTATTCTCTTTCCATTACCAGAACAAAAAAAAGCATAAGGAATTCCCATTTGAGAAAAAGTATAAGTATTGGAAAATTAAGGGAATAATAAACAATATCTCGAAAATGGTTCACTCAACAAAAAAAATGCATATGACATAAATTGTGTATTTTAATGCGATCTACATTTTGTGTAGTAAACTTTTGTCTATCTCTTATGGTTTAATAGTTATGCAAACGTCGTTCACAATGAAGAATACTTTTGGAGACATTCCCAGAAAATTCAAGATATACACTTTATTTGCCATGAAAGTATCTTAAATGTATGATATTTTAATCAAAATCGTTAGAGCCATTTTTTAGAAAATTAAAATTTTCGAAAAATGTTCCATGTAAAGGGTGATCTGGGGGGATTTTCTTGAAAACCTTCGTGTCGCATCTCTGGAAGATACTGAACCTAAATACTAAGTTTGGTGTTGATCCGACTGTTCGTTTCTGAGTTATGCTGTTCACAGACAGACACACACGGACATGTTTCCAAAAATGCTTTATATGCATTCAGCGCATCTCAAAACATGTATTTCCGGTGAAATCTCGGTATCGAATTTTTGGGTGGAATGCAATATTTCCCCTTCTTACCTACTATACGTAGTAGAAAAGTAAAAATATGTATGAGGTAAATTGTATGTTTTAATGAGATCTACATTTTTTGTGTAGTAAAATTTTGTCTATCTCTTATGCTTCACTAGTTATGCGAAAGTCATTTAGAATGAAAAGGACTTTTGGGGATATTCCCAGAAAATTCAATATAGACATTTCATTTGACATGAAAATATCTTAAACATATGATATTTTAACCAAAATTGTTAGAGTTTTGCATTACTGCTAAACCGTAAGAGATAGACAAACTTTTCTACACAAAAAATCTGATGTGTTACACTCACATGACTTTCTCTATTCTTGTACAAACTATTTTTACAAACCCTTATTCTCCATATGCTTCATGTTAATCGAGATGTTAATCTTATTGCTAATTTTCTTGTAGATGCAAGGGGAATATGGTAGGCTTTAAGCCATAGTCAAATCTTTTAAGAACTGGTTGCTATGTGGCGCATTCCATTCATGTCCAGGATAAAACAAAATGAGTAACAAATTACCATTTGAGAAAAAGTATAAGAATTGGAAAATTTAAGGGAATAACAAGCAATATCTCGAAAATGGTTCATTCAATAAAAAAATTATATGACATAAATTGAGCATTTTAACGCGATCTACATTTTTGTGCAGTAAAAGTTTGTCTATCTCTAATGGTTTACCAGTTATGCAAAAGTCGTTCACAATGAACAATAATTTTGGAGACATTCCCAGAAAATTCAAGATATACGTCAGGAACGTATCTTAAATACTTTAATAATATTTTAATCATCCTTAGAGCCGTTTCTGAGAAAATTAAAATTTTCGAAAAATGTTCCATGTAAAGGGTAATCTGGGATGGGGGATTTTCTTGAAAACCTCGTGTCGCATCTCTGGAAGATACTGAACCTAAATACCAAGTTTGGTGTTTTTCCTACTGTTCTTTCTGATTTAAGCTGTTCACAGACAGACACAGACACACACACAGACACACACGGACATGTTTCCAAAAATGCTTTTTTTGGATTCAGGGGTCCTCAAAACATATATTTCAGGTAAAATGTTAACATCGAATTTTTGGGTGGAATACAATACTTCCCTACTGACTACAATTATGTGGAGTGAACCATTTCTGAGATATCACTTGTTATTTGTTTGAATTTTGCAATACTTCAAACTTTTTCTGAAATGGGAATTCATTATTCGTTTTTTTATGTCCTGGACAGGCAAAGAGAATGAAATGCTCCACATAGCAACCAACTCTTAAAATATTTGACTATCGCTTAAAGCCTACCAATTCCCCCTTGCATCTACAAGAAAATTGGTAATAAGATTAACATCTCATATCTCGATTAACATGAAGTATATGGAGAATAAGCGTTTGTAAAAATAGTTTGTTCAAGAGTAGAGAAAGTCATGTGAGTGTAACACTCAGATTTTTTTACAAATTAATTTGGACGTTCTAGGTGTCGAACATATGTGCAATTATCATTATGATATTTAACGAAAAAAAATATACTATTTTATTTATGGCGATTTAAACGCCGCTAGAATTCCCACTAGGTGGGATAAAATTCTTTTTCGTCGTAAAGTTAATAGCGGGAAAATTGGTACTTTGGCAACCTGTCCCCAATCACCCAAATGTTTGCATTATACAAACAAAATGATCAAATGTTTGAATAACGGTGAACGGTGATGATTGGGCACCTAGTATACATGTAATATCATTTTCAAAGCTTAGGTGCACTCCCAGATCAATTTATTAAGAGAGATGAACAATGAAACCTTCATCAAACTTGTTTTAAGAAAAAAAAGTTATATTGCGTTACATTCACATAACTTTCTGTACTCATTCAAACTTACTACAAAGTACAAAGTGTTCATACAAAGGCTTATTCTCCTACCTACTTCTTGTTAATATACCTATAGTTAAATCTTCATAACACACTTATACATTTCGTTGTAGATATATGAAGACCATAGCAAACTAAAGTGACAGTCTAATCTGACAAAAGTATATATATATGTATATATATATATATATATATATATATATATAAGTCAGGTATACCTACGTTTTATATGTCATGCAAATATGTTAAACAAATTGTATTTTAATCAGAATGTTAGAGCCATTTTTGGGAAAATAAAAACCAACGAAAATTGTTCCATATAAAGGGTAGTTTAGGGTGGTGGTATTTTCTTGAAAATCTTCGTGTTGCATCCTTGGAAGTGCTAAATTTAAGTATAAATGTGGTATTGACTGACTTTTCGTTTTGAGTTATCTGTTCACACACAGACACACCCACATATGGAACTTTTCTTTAAAAATCTTATGTGATACATTCACATGACTTTCTCTACCCTCTATCTTTATTCGTGGGGATACAAACTATTCGTATTAAAGCTTATTTTTCTATCTACTACATTTAATCCAAATAAACCTTTGCAAAAGTAGTTGTATTGCACATTTCATTATAAATACAAAGAGAACGGCGATAGTCAAATGTTTACGCACTGGACGCTATATGCTAGCCTTAAATTCCTTACAATCCCGAGAAACAAGAAACAACTGAAAATCAATGGGATTTCAAAAGAATGAGATGTATTGAACAATTCGAACTTTTAATAGCGGAGATCTTAGAAACAGCTTAAGGCGCAAAAGCTTATTTTAAGTAAACTGTGCGTTTTAAAGGGATCTACCTCTTTTTATTCTCTCTCTCTCTCTCTCTCTCTCTCTGTCTCTCTCTCTCCCCCTGTGGTTCTTTTCGTCTATCGCTTAACGTTTACAAGTTGTACAAGATTATACAAAATTCTTTCTGAATAAAGAGGACTTCCTAGGCTATTCCCAGAAAATTCAAAATATACATTTTGTTTCTCATGTATATATCTTTCATGTATCTTATTTTAATCAAAATCGTTAGCCATTTTTTAGAAAATCCAAATTTTTGAAAAGTGTTTAAACATAAAGGGTAGTTGGAGCTGGGGGATTTTCTTAAAAATCTTTGTGTCGCATCCTTGGAAGATGCCAAACTCAAATCCCAAGTTTGGTATTTATCCGGCTGTTCGTTTTTGAGTTATGTTGTTCACAGTCATACAGAGACACACAGGACATGTTTCCAAAAATGCTTTATTTGGATTCCGGGCGCCTCAAAACATGTATTTCCGGTGAAAACTCGGTAATCGAATTTTTGGGTGGAATGCAATACTTCCCCTACTTACTATACGTAGTAGAGAAAGTAATTTACTCTAGGAGTCTCAAAGCGTGTACTTCTGATGAAATCTCTCTAATGAATTTTCGGGTGGAATGCAGTACTTCCTCTGGCCTGGATTGCGCTAGTGAACAGAGGGGGCACCTGGTAAAAATTTCCAAAGCGCAAGCCCCTGTGCCATCTTCCCGACACCGACCGAACCACAGCCCCGGAGTCAGCCTGAAACATGAAAGGGAAATGACAGGAGAGGAAGTGGGAGAGAGAGGAGCGCCGTGCTAGAATACACCACTCCAGCGCTCGTGTTTGTCAGTCAGGGAAAACCACGAAATACCCATGTTCAGAGTGGGCGATCACCGGGAATCGAACCCGGGACCTCTCGAAGCGAACCGCACACGTTACCACAGAGCCATCTCGCTCGGTTAATGCTTCCTCTACTTACAATGGGTAAGTAGTAGAGAAAGTAATAAACATTTTATTTTGAATCTGATATGTTTTAACCCTAAAATGCCGTAAAATCAAAGTAAATCCTCATTAAACAACTTTGTGTGCCCATCTAATGCCAAGTTTTGCCTTGAATGTTTAGTCCACATACTTTACTGCTATTTTAAAGGCTTCATTAAGACCGTTTGGAGCCTTTGGTTCTTTCAGATTAGATTTAATGATTATGTTTATGCAAGAATGAAATAAATGTCATCTTTCAAAAGAGTATTTGGCGGTCTCTTTATGTATGTAGTGACTGCAGTGTGCATTCACGCCACTGATCATCCGATCTTGTTTCCGCATTATTGATGTTAAAACATTAATTGATAGAGGGCTTTTATTTATTGGTTTTCTTTCATTTTAGTCACAATTGATACACGTTTACATTTTAAAGTGTTCGTAATAAGCGAAATGCATTTATTAGTTGATTTTGCATATTTTTGCATCGGTTCCAATTCATTAGTGCAATTACAATAGTCAAAGAACGAAAATGTTTGTGATAATGAAATAGAAACAGTCGAAAAGCGAACACATTACATATAAAATTACAGATATTGAGGACGAGAACGTTTTATATTGCTGGATGCAACAAACGCTGTAGCGAATCTTTATTTTGAACATAATTTCTTAAAGTTATGTATGTACTACACAGCATTTCTAAAAAGGTATTAAATAGATTTTATCGGTTTCAACATTTCACTGGGTTTTTTTCTCTCCATTACTTGAACATTCTGGGTGTTACAATGACATCTTCATCAGTAGGGGTTTGCCTTCTATCTCGAAGGGCCCGAGTCAACAAATTTCAGCCCAATGTATACTGGACTCATTTGAGCCTCATTTCTTGCTCTGGAAACCGAATTATTGAAAACGTTTTACAGTAAGTACCACGAAAAGTCTTTACAGTATTCTAGTACAAAGTGGCATATGTGGGGCATTTCAGAATTTAAAGAAAAATGCATAGCATATAATGACTTTCTCCGCTCGCTCTTCTGCAAACTATTCTTACAAAATCCTACTCCCCTATCGAGATAAACTTTCATTACCCATTTACACATTAGTTGTAGGCATAAGGATACAATAGGCTAAGGGATAGTCAGATTTTAAAAAACGAATCATTATATGATTACCTTGAATGTCTATGATTTGCAAGACAACAAGAAATAAATAGCGACTTTTTAAAGCATTTTTGAGTATTTAAAAATTCAAACCATTAACAAAGAATATCTCGGAAATCGTTAATCCGTAAAATTGTATTCTTTTTATTTCTGGACGCTCTTTAACTACTATGGTCCTTAGCGTCCCATTCTATATTGAGCCTGAAAGAGCCTTAATTTTGCTCAGAGGCCTCTTTATCAGGCTTGAGGTTCTTTTACGTGCCGTAAATCTACAACACGGGACCACCGGCTTTATTTCCCTTCCCAAGGAAGCCATGTTAAGGATTTTTAAGCCCGAAAAAATCCATCGCCCTCCGCCGACCTTGGGAACTAGAGGCTAGCACGGTACCACTAGTCCACGAAGGACGACTGTAAAAATGTACTTGATAAACTGTGTGCTTTAACGAGGTCTATATTTTTTCTGTAGTAAGAATTTCTCTGTCTTGTACGGTTTACCAATTATACCATCATTTAGAATGAAGAGGACTTAACAGAAAATTCAATATATACATTTTATTTGTCAAAAATACCTTAAACGTATGGTATTGTAATCGAAATCGTTAAAAGCCATTTTTGAGAAAATCAAAATTAACGAAAGCTTTTCCAGTGTAAAAGGTAGTTTGGGTTGTGGGGAGTTTCTTGAAAATCGTGTTGCATCCTTTGGAGGATGCTGAACATGTATGGCTTGCCGAATGGCTTGCTGATTTTCCAAGCCGACAAACGTCTATCATGAAATGGATACAAATGTTTTTAAGAACTGGATCCTCAAAACACTACTTCCAAATATCCGTTTGAACTCTGTTACTGCAATGGATAATGCGTCTCATCATTCAGTTGAACTAAATAAAGCTCCGATTTCCTCCACAAGAAAAGCCGTGATGCAGGACTGGTTACATCATCCCAATTCAATTATGATCCATGTTCTACCAAATCTGTGCTATATGACACTATTAAAACTATTAAACATGAATTCAGAACTTCTGAAATTACCCAAATTGCTGCACAACATGGACATACTATTTTGCGTCTGCCTGCATACCACTAAGACTTAAATCCGATTAAGCTGATTTGCGGGCAAATAAAAAGCGATGTTGCTAAACGTTTACAAAATAGAAGAGCTTTACTGTAAGAAAGGTGTTCTTATGGGTGAAGTGTTGGACAATTTCATTATTAATTTAGAATAAACGGACTCAGATGAAGACGAAGATGAAGATTCTCGTCCTTCACTGCAGAAGATGGAACGACTGCTAGTTGTGGCCAATTGTCCACAGTCCAGCACCGATTGAATAAAAGGAGTCGAATCTCTCTCACCTTCGCCATAACAGAGGCATAGAGGTGAGTTGCTGCTTCTCTTTTCAACATATCTTTTTACTTTCTCTACTACGTATAGTAAGTAGGGGAAGTATTGTATTCCACCCAAAAATTTGATACCGAGATTTCACCGGAAATACATGTTTTGAGGCTCCTGAATTCAAAAAAGTATTTTGGAAGCATGTCTGTGTGTATGTCTGAACAGCATAACTCAGAAACGAACAGTCGGATAAGCACCAAACTTGGTATTTAGGTTCAGTATCTTCCAGAGATGCGACACGAAGGTTTTCAAGAAAATTCCCCACCCCATATTACCCTTTACATGGAACACTTTTCGAAAATGTTTATGTTCTCAAAAACGGCTAACGATTTTGATTAAGGTATCATATGTTTAAGACACTTTTATGGCAAATAAAATGTATATCTCGAATTTTCTGGGAATGTATCCAAAAGTATTCTTCATTGTGAACGACTTTTACATAACTGATAAACCATAAGAGATAGACAAAATTTGACTACACAAAAAATGTAGATCGCGTCAAAATACACAATTTATGTCATATACATTTTTTTTGTTGAGTGAACCATTTTCGAGATATTGCTTGTTATTCCCTTAAATTTTCCAATACTTACACTTTTTCTCAAATGGGAATTCGTTATTCATTTTTTGTCTTGGATATGCAAAAAGTATTAATCTGTCGCAAAGAGAATGGTGCTGCACATAGCAACCAGTTATTAAGAGATATGTCTATGTTTAAAGGCTACTGTATTTGTATATTTCCCTTGCAAATATATATTCCCCTTACACCTACAAGAAAATTAGCAATAAGAGTCTGCAAATGTTTATCTCGATTAACATGAAGCAGATGGAGAATAAGCGTTTGTAAAAATAGTTTGTACAAGAGTAGAGAAAGTCATGTCAGTGTAACACTTCAGATTTTTCTCTTTCTTTAGGTATGAGACAAGTTAAACCAAATGTGGTATAAATACCAATTGTTAGTTAACCTACCGTTTGTTTCTGAGCTATGCGTTCTCAAACACATGGATGTTTTTCTTAAAATGCTTTTATATTTATTTATTTATTTACGGAGCCTCAAAACGTGAAATATCGGTATCGAATTATTGGACGAAATATAATACATTCTCTACTAGTACGTGGTATAAGAGTGTGAAAAAAACATTTACCATTCAAAATGTGTAATCGATTAGGTTAGTCATCTCCATGCAAACTTATTTCTTGCGGGATCAGGGCTACAAGTAGTTCTCAAAAGTTGAAAAATGTGCATTTGGAGGTTGCTACGGCAGGTTTGCTCCTATTTAGAAGGACATTGAACTCAGGGGTTCCTATATCTTCAACCCTACTATTCTTAGGTTTGCGACATTAAAGCAAAAAGGAGGGTACAAACATTAAAAACTCACTATTTAGGTCCGCCATTGACTTGGAGAACTTTCTTTGGATAGAAGAATAATTGCTTTCTGGTGACCAAAGACTACGCGGCATTTACAAAGTACTTGAATTTGTAAATAAAGCAAGAAATTTACTCACACTCCTTTCCATAATGACATAGGAGATACCTTTTTCTCTTGAGGATATCATCACTGAAAATGATCAAAATTTCCAACATTCATAAGGATGGATTTTAATGTTATTAAACACCAAAACCTAATACTTTAGTTCTATGTAACTTTCTCTATGGCCTTTTAAAGCATGTTCTATAACAATTTAAATGTCTGTAACCCTAGCCTCCTATAAAATTGTAGTAAGAGAGGATAGGTATGTTTTGCCCAAATTAAAGGAACAAAACAATTAAGAGAGGCCTCAGGGATCTTCAAAAAAATCTGATGTGTTACACTCACAGGACTTCCTCTCCTCTTGTACAAACTATTTTTACAAGCGCTTATTCTCCATCTACTTCATGTTAATCGAGATAAACATTTTCTAATCTTATTGCTAATTCTCTTATAGATGCAAGGGGAATGCGGTAGGCTTTAAGCGACAGTCAAGCCTTTTAAGAGCTGGTTTATATTTGGAGCATTCCATTTTCTTTGCATGTCCAGGACATAAAAATCTGATGTGTTACACTCACATGACTTCCTGTACTCTTGTACAAACTATTTTTACAAACGCTTATTCTCCATATGCTTCATGTTAATCGAGATATTGAGATGTTAATCTTATTGCTAATTTTCCTGTACATGCAAGGGGAATTGCTAGGCTTTAAGCTATAGTCAAATATTTTAAGAGCTGGTTGCTTTGTGGAGTATTCCATTCTCTTTGTATTATCAGGACAAAAAAATAAATAACGAATTTCCATTTGAGAAAAGGTTTTTAAGTATTGGAAAATTTAAGGGAATAACAAGCAATATCTCGAAAATGGTACACTCAACAAAAAAGTGTATATGACATAAATTGTGTATTTTAACGCGATCTACATTTTCTGTGCAGTAAAATTTTGTCTATCTCTTATGGTTTACCAGTTATGCAAAAGTCGTTCACAATGAAGAACACTTTTGGGGACATTCCCAGAAAAATCGATATATACATTTTATTTGTCATGAAAGTATCTTAAATATATGATATTTTTATCAAAATCGTTAGAGCCATTTTTGAGTAAATTAAAATTTTCGAAAAATGTTCCACGTAAAGGGTAATCTGGGGTGAGGGGATTTTCTTGAAAACCTTCGTGTCGCATCTCTGGAAGATACTGAACCTAAATACCAAGTTTGGTGTTTATCCGACTGTTCGTTTCTGGGTTATGCTGTTCACTAGACACGCAGACACACAAACGGACATGTTTTCAAAAAAAATTGGGGGGGGGGGTTCAGGGAGCCTCAAAACATATATTTCCGATGAAATCTCGGTATCGAACTTTTGGGTGAAGTACAATACTTCCCCTACTTACTATACGTAGTAGAGAAAGTAGAAATGCTTTTATTTTTTAAATCAGGGGGGCCTCGAAACATAAACATGTATTTCCAGTGGAATCTCGATATGGAATTTTTGGGTGGAATACAGTATTTCCCCTACTTACTATACGTAGTAGAGAAAGTGATAAAGAATTAGCCGCAAAGGAGCGGAAAAAGATTAAGGAAGGCATTTTTATGCATTAAATACTTTTTAAACAGCATAAAGTTAGATACCGTGTTATTCTATCGTTATAACCTCTCTTTTCTGGGATTTTTTTCTTGGCACATTCTCATTTTCAAATTGTTTATGCGATGTGTTTTTCGGTATAAAAGAATGACATTTTGTTATCCTCCTTGTAAATAAAGGGATATAAAATGATGAGATGAACTGTTGTTAACATTCTTTGTTATGACGCTATTAAACAATAATATTCGTATGGTGGAAATTTTTAAGCCCAAACAAATTTAAGTTTTATATTTAACACCTCTTTTCTCCCGAACTAGTAGCATAATTAAAAATTCATCTCTACAAATTGTACACATTATTATTAAGGAGTTTAATTATAAAATATTAATTTTTTCAAAAAATAATTTAATTAAACCAATTTTTCAGATGATAAAATTATGAGTCGAAATGATATTAAAAGCCTTCACTTACATCAACATGGTCAAAAGATGGACGATCGTTTGACCATCTTGATGTAAGTGAAGGCTTTTAATATCATTTCGTCTCATAATTTTATCAATTAACTCTTCACTGTTAATAGTGTCCCCTTTGCTACAAAGATAAAACAATTTTCTCAGAACAATAAAAATATTTTAAAACCAATATCTCTAAAAGTATTTTAAAATAAGCATGAAATCTGATGTATATATTATACATTAAACCCTGAGTGCTGTATTAAAATTTCAAATGAATCGATCTGAAATTACCGATTTTAGAGATTTCACAGGTGGGTATCCATAATGGAAATGCCAGGTGGCCAGGCAACACCGTTACTAGAAGTTCGCGCTTCCTGAAATTTTTTCTCTGCCCTTTGAAAGCCAGAAATATACTTTACACTCTAGGTAAATCTACGTGGGCAGGCTGGTCATCTTGTTTTTTAGCGCAAAGTGAAGACTCAAAATATCATCGGCTGGCCTCGTAGCTCAGTCGGTAGTTGCCTTATTGTGCGAGGGCTCCCGGTTCGAATCCCGGCTGGGATGGGAATCTTTCTCTAGCCAAAATTATTCCTTATCCTCCCCAGAGTCCGGAAGTATGAGTGAGAGTGAATGTGTATGATCTAATGATTAAAAACCAAAAGTGCAAGAAATCCAACGACAAGAGTTACACGAGTTAACACCATTGCCAATAGGCAATAAGTTCCAAAGGAAAGGCCGCTGAAAATACCAATGTAGTTAAAAGGCGGGGTATACATGGAACAAAAAATAATCATCTTCTTCTTCTTCTGGTTCAAGCATTGAGCTCTTTAGCCCGTTACGTCACCAAATTGGTGGATCTATCGTTTGTTCTGTAATTCTATTTTACTCCATCCTTGTTGTCTATAACTTAAGGTTCTTCTTTGGTATCCCTCACTTGGTATTCGATGCACGTGTTCTAACCAATTATTTCTAAAATTGCTCATTCTTTCGTTTATATTATATAAGCCCAATTCTTGTCTTATTGTTTCATTTCTTATTTTATCCCATCTTATCACTCCCATGATTGACTTTGAAAACATCATCTCAGTTGCTTGTATTCGACTTATATATTTTTTCAGTGTCAAATTCTCACTACCATATAAATATACAGGCGTGGCCATAATTTTGTAGAATTCTGTTATTGTATATTTCTTTGCTTTTATTTTTAAGTGCTCTCACCACACTGTGATTGTACCACATACCAATAGTTATATTTTATGCTGCGCATCTACTTCTCCTGATAAGGTATTTTAAAGCAATCTACCTGTTCCCAATGTCTATTCTTCAAAATTTAAAAGTTCATATCTAATCATGAGTGTAAGTAATAATTTAAGATTTAAAAATCCACCAGTACAACGATGGGTAAGAAGGGTAGTAAACAACAATATCCATGTTTTTAATAAAGTGATATACACGAGCATGAATTATTTACATACAGCTCTTTGGCATGAAGCTCCCCAAAAAGCCTTCTGTAAGCGACATAATATTCTCTGTGCCTCTGCTATGTTACTTTGTATCACAGGAAGTCCTAAGGGAAGGAAAATCTTGTAAGCTATGTTGGCTATGCGTGTGTGCCTCTTGTGTCCTGAAGCCAAAACTTCAACTAACTGTGTACAGTGTCACACAAAACTTCGTTCGCTTTGTTGAAAATATCACAGCGCAAAAGAGAATCTCAAAGAAACGTAATCCGGTGTCTCGGACTGCTGCTCTTTAAGATTCCTCAAATCAGGTATGAACAAATAACCAATATTAAATATCTAACTATCGTTTTGAGCAAAATCTGTGTTTTAGCTTCCCCTATTTTCCCTGTCTTCTGTTTTTCTCCAGTTATATATATATATATATTGAAAAACAAAGGTAGCTGTAATCAATAATCCTTTCCTCAGGCTTTATTTATTTAGTTACTTTAGGTATGGAAAAGGTGAACATTTGAGCAGGAAAATGTCAACAAAACTCCTTCTAAATTGCTTAAACTTACCATATCTGCTTTTAGCAAACTATACACATACTGGTTACAGAATGTTTCCAATATGCCCTGTTGAGTTTTATATATTTATTGTTTCATTTTTATAATCCCCTATAACTTCTTGTGGTCATATCGGGAGCTTTAAGCTTAGAAAAAACTAACTCGACTGTAGGTTTTGCTGTTGTTTTTTACTGATCTTCATTAGGTAACACATTAGATAACAAATTCACTCCCACATCCATACTTTCAGACTCTGTGTAGTGTAATAAATGACTCTAATTAAAAAAAAGATTCCCGACCCAGCCGGGAATCGAATCGGCACCTCTGGGTTAAGAAGCCGGAACACTGATCACTTGGCTACAGAAACAGTCTATTGTAACTGTGAAAATTAATGGCTGCATGTTAATATCGTCATTAGTGTTGTTAAAACTGACGATATTTCGATTTGCATACTCCTGATCGTGAATGAGATGTAGTAAAGTGGGAATTCGCTATGTTGGAGTCTGTAAATGAAATAATTTAATGATTTATTATCAGTAGCATATTAAGCAATCCATGAAAGTGGCATGAGATCTTACCGTGATTGTCTGCGCTCCATGACTACGTACAGCGGTCCTATGCCGGTCTTGTTATTGCATTCTGAAAGCCCCTCTGCCCCATCTCCACGTCCTCTGGAGAGCCATTAACAGTACAAAGTGGGCCTAATCTCCAGAGAATAGCGCCCTTGCTAATCCCCGCCGCGCATCCATATGCTGTCCAACGTAGCAACGCAGGATGACTTAAGAGTGCAGCCAATCTTCTGAGACAGTTTTCAATCTCTGGCTGCGAGGTATGTCGGAAACTGTGGATAACCATTGCAAGGTAATGCTGTCGGTGCCAAGGAGAAGAAATGTTGCCTTAATTATCTAAGTCCTCGTGTAAATAATTGAGGCAGTATTTTTAACACTTAAATGATTTCAGTCAAATTATATAATAAGTAAATTCAATAACAGCCCACCTTAAAGCAATATGTGTATGTATAATTTGTAAAACGTATGTAATAGCTTATATTATTGTAAATATGTTCAATAAAGTTGTTTGAATGCATTACGTAACTTAATAATGTAGGAGCTATGAGAATAATAAGTTAAAAGTTGCTAACAATGAGGTAACAATGAGGTAACCTTGAGGAAATTATGAGTTTGAGAGTTTAAATGTTACTTGTGATTCTTGGAAGGATTAATGTGATTTTAGTGACAGTTTATAAAAATAGCCAATCAACACCAGAAAAGGCTTTAGTTAAATGCAGGTATTCTATTGGAGTAAAAATAGCCAATCAGAGACTTGAAATACATAAATTTACAAGTTTAGGACAGAGTTACTAACCAGACGCGAGATGTGTCCTCGAGAAATTAACTACGTATTCGTGTGAGACTAAAATAGTATACGTGTTAAAAAGTGCAAGTATAAATAAAAGAATCTCACAGCTCTCTATATCAGTGAAGTGCTATTTAATTTGTGTCAAGGATTAATAAAAAGGAGTGAATTAAAACTTAAAGTCTGTTTAAGCCTACATTCTTGTCGCATGACACCCTGCTAAGACATCAATGTCTCTAATAAATACTGACGCAGCCGAGGCAAATATATATATATATATATATATATATAATACTAAAAGAAGCAATCAAATTACAAAGTTAATAATATGTTTTTTTTAAACTTGGGACGAAGGTCACATAAAACTGTTTACCATACGTGCGGTTGCAACTACTTTAAGTGTTCGGCTCCCCAACAGTTGAAATACGATACAACTCCTTCAATACAAACTACTTGAAATTGACGCCCAAAACGTGGGGTTAATAAAAATCTAATTCATAATGAGTGGTGTGTGAAAATAGCTAATAGAAGAATCACTGAAGAGAACACGAATAATTTAGGGCTTTGCTATTTAACCTATTTATAGATGATAGTATAGAAAGATAAAAAAATGAATAAACATTCACCAGTTATTAATAACAAGGAAATACCAGGATTATTGTTTTCAGATGGTCTAGTGGCATGTACCATCTCAGTTGTGGGACTAAATAAAGCTATTGAAGCAATTGGCAAATACTGTAAGGATTGGGGGTTGAGAAGAAACAAAAAGAAATCGAAAATCCTGATTTTTTAAGTAAGGATATAAACTAAGAAAGACCCAAAAGTTGTATTGGAAAGGAACGGAGCTGGAAGTAGTAAGAACAATTGACTATCTAGGAGTGAGGCTCAATAGTACAGGGGATTGGGGAGAACAGAAGAAAAAAGTACTAGCAATACAGATAATCAGAGCATGTTTGAACAAAATACCAGAAATGCAAATTACGTGGCTAGAAAGGATATAAGCACCGGTGGTGGCAGCAATGATGTTATACCCAGCAGATATATGTGGGATGGAAAAAGGATGGGAAAATGTAAATGCTTACATAGAAATTTTTGCAAAATAAGCCCGGAATTACCAAGAAGCTCACCAAATGAAGTATCACAAGCAACAACTCAACTAGGGAGAGTGGGATCTAAAGGCAAAATGGTAGAAAGCGCAATCAAATACTGGTTCAGAATAAAGCTATTGGAGGAAAATGGTATACTAAAGCAATGCTTCCTGGAAAGAAATTAGAACAAGAGTGTACGATATTAAAAGCACGAAATTCTGAGTAGCTTCAACGAAAAAACATCATTAATAGACTATAAATATTTTAAAACGGAATGGGGAAAAGAAAGATACATCGAAGCATACCACAAAGAGGTCAGAATGTGGAAAGCATGGGAGACGACAGGTGTAATGAATTTAAGCGGTCTAACTGGGAGAAGAAGGGGGGGGGGGAGAGATGTACTAAATGTAATGGATTACATGATAATTTGCATTATATTCTGGAATGCGAGGACACGGATAAAGGAAGAGAGAATTTAATACTAGAGAAATGGACAAAATTACCAATAAAGCTAAAAGTTAGGACTATTTTTAATACAAGATCAAATGAATATATGGAGAAAGCAGGAAAATACTTAGGAAAACTGGGTTAAAGTGGTTAAAAGAGACATAAAGCAAATTGGAGAAAATACGGAAAATGGGTAGCAACAAGGCAAAAAAGTAAATAGTGGAAAATTATACTTCTCCGTTATATATACAACAGAATGTTAAATATAGGGGGAAGAGAAATAATAAGCATCTCCATTGTATTGTAAATATTGTATAAATTACATGTAACTGCAATGTAGACAATATATCATTCATTCATCTACAATCCTCAATGAGCACTACTTATTACATATATAAATCTAAATTATAACATTCCTTCCGGTGAGTCTGCAGTATGGAGCACTATTGCAATAAAAGTATTTCCCACCAGCAGTACAGTTTTGCTAGCGTTATTGTGTACCTATACGAAGAATAATCTCTCTCTCCTCTTTCTTTTCCTTTGCTCCTCTCTGCTTACATCTTCCTTTCTTTACCCTCTCCATCTCTCCCTCTTTCTTTCTCTTTCAGCTTCCACTCTCTCCCTCTCCCACACTTGTCCTAGCCATCATCCTTTCTTTCTTCGTGTACAACTTACACCTCAGAATGTTTTGACAACCGTAACGAAGCTTCATTTTCTGGGATGTTAGTAAACAAGGAGGAGGAGGTTATACATGTATTGAAATAAATTTACAGAGGATTCAACAATGGTTGAACAGCTGAAACATCTGAGTGTACTCGAGTGAATTAATGGGTATTAACTTCGATTTCTTACGATGGCAATGTTTAAGCACATATATTTCTTATCACTCACAGTAAATAAAGTACACAATTATATTGAATTCTTTGTGTTGTTTTAATTCAGTGAACAAAGAAGAAAAAGAAAAGGTAGAAGAAGGGCTGGTATTTTTTTTGTTAGGTCTGCTTATTTAGCAATTAAGACGTTAGAGATATAGATGACTTTACCTTCTCTCCTTCTTAACGGGAAAAATGGAGGTGGAGGACGTGAAGAAGAAACATGTTGCTGTGAGGAATACCAAATTCCATTAGCCTTTTTCGCCCTGTATCAAAGGTGATCTCGGCTCTAAATCGGCGCTACAGTGTAGTTTTTATTCGGTAGAAATAACCAAACACGTAAATGCTCAGACTTTGAGCTTTATGAACATAGATTTTGAAGTTAAAGCAGGTGAATTAGCATCCACTATATATTCTTACTTATATACAACCTACGGATTACAGTCTTTGATAGGTACTTCGAAATGGAGCTTTCTTCTGCAGCTAATCAAGCCAAATTGTACTAATAATTAAATGCAGCAAAAATGCGAAGCAGCTGTGTAAAGCTTAACAAGTTATAGGTTGCTATAGATCTGAAAGCACAAGGCAGAGAACGTTTCACTGTAGAGGGTATCAGCAGAAGTCTGTGTAGCTGAGTGAATTAGCGGTCCAAATACAATGTTCTGTACGAGAGGATTATTGGTTCAAATGTGATTGCTGAGATTTATTATTCTCAACTTTAACTTTTTTCCCCCATCTCAACAAGATGCTAATTAGGAGCTTATTATTAACGTACTGTTCTGCGTTAATCTAATTCTGTAATGACTGTCTCAGTGGTCGAGTAGTTAGTACTCTTGCTTCTCAACCCAGAGGTACCGGATTCAATTCTCAGCCAATCCGGTTGGATTTTTCCTTAATTAGAGCTTTTCCTTCCCTCCTTCCCTCCACTCTCGTATGCATGTAAGAGTGTTTAATGCTAAAAATGATTCAGAATCAGCCACGTGTTGTTTCTTGAGCCAGTGCCCCGGATATGGTCATAGAAGTTAAAGTTAAAATTGGTTTATAAATTAAACTAAAAAAAGGTACACGATTAGGAAAGTTATGTTTTGTTATTTATCAGTTCTTTCTCAAGAAAATGTTAGAAACATTAGTTCAAATACTTTCCGACAAACTCTTAGATATTATAAGTGGATGGAAGAATGACTTTTATATGAATACTATCATTAGGGATATATGTACATTTTTCATGGATAAAGAAAGCTGTGGAGCGTACCATGTAATTGTTTTTAATATTTGTTAATTTGTTCAGGTTATACTAAACTGTCGCGGTCTATTGACAGCTAGTAGGGACATGTCCGTCTGCTCGTTAGCATAGCGAATATTTATAGGATGTACAGGTTATAGGTTATGCAACGGGGGGGGGACACGTCGCCCACTACAACCAACAAAGATCTATTGTGGCTATCACTTTCCGGAAGAAGGGTATTTTCACCTGAGGAGGCTACAGGCCGCAGGCAGACACGCCACATAAACGCGCGGAAGTACCTCACAGTAGCAGGCTTGAAGACTCGTCACATGCTGGAAGGCAATGAACGAACCGTCGACCAAGCAGCCCTCTAAAGAGCACGGGGAAGAAACTTTCCTTTGAGCAAGCATCCGCATCATCTGTCCGGCATCGCCATACGCCACGAAACCTGGAAGCACACCTGAAAGATGAAAAGAAATGAAAATGAAATAGAAATGATCGAAAAGAAATCGTGGTAGATGAGAAACCATCCAAGCATTTGCCTACCGACCAGGTAAAACCACGAAAAACCCAATGTCAGGGTGGGCGGTCGACAGAAATCGAACCATAGACCTCCCGAATGCGAGCCTTAGACGTTACCGCATAGCCGTATTGTTCGTTTAGCGAGTATTTAGTCTAGAGTACAAGTTTCGCTATGCAGATGTACTGCTTATGGATTTCAATACCTAAAATGATTGTCGAGTGTGCACGCTGACCCGTTGTTCATCGCTCGTTCATTTGATGTTCTCTGCCAGCAGCAGCTTATGTCTCCGAGGTTTGATTCCCGTTGTTGTTATCAGAGTGCGGCCGGCCACCCGCGCCATTCTTGCACACAGGTGAGATCGATATCGCAGTCATACTGATAAGCTGATTAATGAAGAAGCAATAATAAGCACACTTAGCCTTATGTCCGCCGTGGCTCATCGAGTAAATGCGTTGGTCCTGTTTATTCGAGACCACTGCAGACATTGTGGTTTTAATCCACCACTCCCGCCAATTTTTTTTATTTCATTCTAATGTATACCTCTGGTTCACGCTTTCTTTGTGTTTTACTCGCAGATATATTCCCTAACACTTGGACGATTGTGTAGGGAAAGTTGCAAGCCACATTGAGCATGTTGCATTAGTTTGGCTCACATCTGTATTATGAGACTACAGTCCTTTGAAGCGAAAAAACACAACACATGTTATTTGGACCAGGAAGCAATGCATAGCTGACAAAATCCATTATCCTCTGTCTTGTTCTTTCCAAAAGGGACATCAATCCTGAAAAATTGCTAAAAAATGTAGGTGCAAATAGACATGGTAAAATTTTGCTCCTGCAGCAGCTATCAAAGTTCAAGCGATGGAAAAAATTCTGATGTGGTAAAATTCACAAATATAATTCATATATTCTTCTATACACATTTTGTTATTCATTATATACTTTTTTGGAAATGATTTAATTTTAGGTGTTTAGAGTGCTTAGTTACATACATTTACATAAGGCATCTTTTTTGGTTTCAAATTATTGAAGTTATTACACAAGTATTTAGTGTATGGGTCATTGACCGTATATGCATATTGTAACAAAATAAAAAATAGAAAAAGAAAACAAAACAAAAAAAGAAAAAGGCAAATAGAGATAAATTACCTTTGTCTAACTGAACAAATTTTATCTAGATTCCCGCAATTTAGCCAAGAAATTGCCCATGTTTTGCCAGTTCCTCTGGTCAGCCAGTAGATCCCAACATGCCAAATCCCTTTCTTGAGGGACTTAAGAATTTTTCTTTGAGTTTAATTGTTTTCGGTTCTCCCACTGTGCACATTCCGACAAAATATGTAGCCAGTCCTCATCCGAATCACAGAATGGGCAGATTCTCCTGCCGGAATCGTCAGTCATTTTCTGTGCCCTCCAACCCCCAGTTTAAACCATGTCATTCCTGATCCTTCCTTTCCTCCGAATTTTATTTCATTTGCTAGGCTTAGAGAAGGTTTAATTTTACAACCCGATTCTATTTGCTGTTGGTTGATGTCTTACATTTACATGTGTATTTCGGAAGGATAGGTGAATTTATAATGACCTTTGCGAAAAAATGTTTGATCTGTTATATTCATATGACTTTCTCTACATATTTAGCTCATTTTATATACCATATTCAAAGTATTCTTACAAAATCTTATTTTACTACCTACTTCATGTTAATCGAGATTTCAGAAATAGTTTCATTACACAGGTCGTTGTAGGTATAAGGGGAACAGAGGAAACGCAATTCATAGTCAAATGCTTAAAACCTAGTTGTTATATGCTGTATTTAAATTCCATGCTCTTTCCATGATCTCGCGAGAAAGAACTGAATAGCAACGGCACTTTAAAAAAAATTGCGAGTGATCCCACGAAATAATTATTTGAAGTAAACTGTGTGTTTTCGAGAGATCTACATTTTTTGTGTAGTACGTTTTTATCCATGTCTTAACTATTACCAGCTATAAAAGTCTGATGTGTTGCACTCACCTGACTTTTTCTACTCTTAAACAACTATTTTTACAAACGCCTATTCTCCATCTACTTCAGTTAATCGAGACAACGAGATGTTAATCTAATTGTAAATTTTCCTTTTTTTTTCCATTTATACTTCACCTTTAACTACATGGTCTTATCGGCGGCCTTTCCTTTGGAACCTATTGCACACTCTCATTCATGATGAGATCAATCTTGGCTAGAGAAAAATTCCCACCCCCAGCTGGGAATCGAACCCGGGTCCTTCGCACAGCATGCAGTTGTTCTACCGACTGATCTACGGGGCCAGCCACTAATTTTCTTGTAAATTGAAGGGGAATATGGTAGACTTTAAGCGATAATCAAATATTTTAAGAGCTGGTTGCTATGTGGAGCATTCCATTCTCTTTGCATGTCTAGGACATTAAAAAAACCAATAGCGAATTCCCATTTGAGAAAAAGTGTAAGTATTGGAAAATTCAAACAAATAACAAGTAATATCTCGGAAAGTTGACTCCGTATAAATATATTGACATAAATCGTGTGTTTTAACGGGATCTACTTTTTTGTAGTAAAATTTTGTCTATCTCTTACGGTTTACCAGTTATGCGAAAGTCATTCATAATGAAGAAGGCTTTTGGGGACATTCCCAGAAAATTCAAGATATACATTTCATGTATCATAAAAACATCTTAAACATATGATATTTTAATCAAATTCTATAGGCCATTTTTGAGAAACTCAAAATTATCGAAAAATGTGGGGGGATTTTCTTTAAAATCTTCATGTTGCATTCTTATAAGACAGTAAACTCACAAGTACCAAGTTTGGTATTTATCCGATTTTTCGTTTTTGAGTTATGTTGTTCAGAGACTGACAGTCAGAGACACACACACGCGGAAATGTTTCCAAAAACGCCTTATTTGTATTCAGGACACTTCAAAACATGTATTTATGGTGAAATCAGATATCGAATTTTGGGTGGAATACTTCCCCTATACTATACGTAGTAGAGAGCGTAAAAATTATAGAAAATTGCTTCAAATAAAGAGATCTCCATACGCTATTCCTAGAAAATTCAAGATACACATTTTATTACACATTGCTATTTTAATGAAAATGTTTAGAGCATTTTTGAGAAAATCAAAAATTTAAAAAACCTTCTGTATAAAAGGTAGCTTGGGTAAGGAGTTTTCTTGAAAATATTCATGTGGTATATTTGCAACATGAACTTTAGTACCAAATTCGGTATTTACCCGAGCTTTTGTTTTCTAGATTTGCTGTTCACACACACATACACACATGTTTCTAAAACTGATTTCTACAAAACGTGTATTTGTGGTGAATCTCTATATACAATTTTTTGGCTGGAATGAGTGCCTTCTCTACCTACTACATAAGTGGTAGAAAAAATAAAAAGAAGAATCGCAAAGTTTCAAGCGTTTCCTGAGATGACGCACTCCAACTTGGAAAAATTAAATTTATAACACAAAATATTGAAAACGGCGTTATTAAAAAACTTATTTGTAACATATGTATGTTTAAAGCAACACATATTTCATACAGTGATTTTTATCCTTCTCTAAAGTGTTTTCGAGTTATACTAAATAATAGAAATCACTCAGGAAAACCCTCCTCGGTCAATTTACGGCAAGCTCAAGTTACACATTTGATTTCTCATGTCAGTGTCTCTAATATTGATATTTTAATCAAAATCGTTAGAACAGTCTTTGAGAGAAAAAAAATAATGAAAATTTTGCATATAAAGCGTAGCTTGAGGTAGAAGAATTTCTTGAACATCATCTTGTCGCATCCCCAAAAATGCTGGACTTAAACACGAAGTTTGGTAAACACCCGAGTTTTCGTTTTTGAGTTATGCTGTACATAGACACGCAAAAGGAGCAAAACTGCATAATTTTGGGTTCAGAGGACCTGAATGAGATCTCCATATCTAATTTTTGTGGAATACAGTACTTCCTCTATCTAGCTATTTAATAGAGAAATTTAGAATATAAAAATTATATTTTAGTTTTATTTCAGTTAGTAATTTTGTAATAAACATCTAGGTATCTAATTCATGTTAGCCAAATAATAATGTGCATATAAACGGCTTCAATTACCTAATACACAAACTTTAATATAACCTAAAGAATTGTTTTGAATATTATAAAATCCAAATGCTATGATGTTATTTAAATCGTTAGACATAGTTCTAAGAAAATAAAAAGCAAGAGAGCTTTGATTCAAGTAAAGGTTTACTTAGTACGAAAAACTTCGCCTTGCAAGCGTAGAAGACAAAGTACGGTATTGTGCGACTTTTCATTTCTTCGCTGTGGTATTCGTTAAAACGAAGATGGCACGCGTAGCTTTTCTTTTTACACTTTCCGCTACGTTTTCATAGTAGGCAGAGAAGGATTTGCATTTCACCAGAAGTAGATGTTTTGAGGTCCTGAATAAAAACAGCATTTTTAGAAAAAGGTCACTGCGTGTGTATCTGTGAATAGCATAACTAAAAAACAAAATGTCGGATAAATACCAAACTTGGTCATTAAATTCTAAAGTAAGTTTATTTTTAGGAGGAGTTGTACTGTATTTCCGTTGTTGGGGAGCCGAACTTGAAGGAGTTGCAACCACGTATTGTACAAAGTTTCCTGTGGCCTTCGCCCCAATGTTTACCTTCCGGTCGTCTTCGTCCCAAGTTTAAAAATTAACTTTGTAATTTGAATGTTTCTTTAAATGTTACATATTTAGGTTTGCCTCGGCTGCGTCAGTACTAATTTGTAGATATGTGTCTCTTAACAGGGTGTGATACGGCTAAAGGATGTAGGCTTACACAGATTATAATTTTTACTTCACTCCTTTTATTAATTCTTGACACGATTAAATAACACTTCACGGATATAGAAAGCTGCGAGATTATTTATTAATTACTTGCACCTTTTAACACGTAAACTTTATAATATACTCGCCGTAATGAATTTTCTTCTCACACTGAATACGTATTAAACTTCTCGAGGATGCGTCTCGCGTCCAGTACAAGCAACTGGCGTTTACCGCTTGAATTCATACAATTTGCTCTATTTCAGTTTCTGATTGGCTAATCCTACTCCAATAGAATACTTTTATTTGACTTAAGGTTTTTCTGGTTGTTGATTGGCTGTTTATAAACTGTTTTACTAATATTACATTATTGTTTCCAAGAATTACTAGTAGCATTATTAAAATTTCTAATTCATTATTGCCTCAAGGTTAACTCATTGTTACTTCATTGTTAGCAACTTTTGTACATTATTAAACTTGTACACAATAATATAAACATTAATACAATGACTGTTGCATACATTTTATATATTTTACACATATTGCTTTTAGGCGGGCTGTTATTGAATTTATATAGTATATAATTAGACTGAAATCATTTATGTGTTAAAAATACTGCCTCAATTCAGTATCTTACAAAGCTGCGACGCGAAGATTTTCAGGAATATCCCTCAACCTCAAACTAACCAATGGAACATTTTTCGAATGTTTGTATTTTCTGAAAAATGACTAACAATTTTGATTAAAACACCTTATATTAAAAATATTTACATAAAAATAAAGTGTATTGAATCTTGAATTTTCTGGGAATAGCTGATGTAGTCGTCTTCATTCGGAACGAATTTTATATAATCTTGCATAACGTAAAGGTTAAACGTTAGGCGAAAACGTAGTACACAAATATGTAAATCTATTTTAAAACATACAGTTTATTTCAATAGCTTTCTTGTGGCATCAGCCATTTCCAAGATATCCATCGATAGTGGTTCGTATTATTCAATACTTAGTTATTCTTTTGAAGTCCTGCCGATTTTCAGTTGTTTCTCGCAATGCCATGGGAAGAATGTGGAATTTTAAGACCAGCATAAAGCCTCCAGTTCTTAAACATTTGACTATCGCTGTTCCCTATGTATCTATAACAAATGTGTAATGTCATTCCTGCTAAGGTTTATCTCGATTAAAATGAAGTAGATAGGAAAATAAGCTTTCGTAAGAATAATTTGTATACCCACTATTAAGCGGTAGAGGGTAGAGAAAGCCATGTGAATGTAACACGCCTGAATTTTAATTCGTGGGCTTCCAAACGTATATTTCTTAAGAAACTTTTGACTCTGTAGTTTTAACTGGAATGCAGCACTTATTACATCACCGTTTGAGGGACACAAAAAGTAAAATTACAACATGACGTTGCTGCTATTAGGTGATTTCCTTAGAGAAGTCTTTGGATGTCTAAATTTAATTGCGTTTTTCCACGTACGACAAGCATTCTGCTTTCCTATTTTTTATGCTCTCTACTACTTACCTGCAGTAAGTAGGGGAAGTATTGCATTCCACCTGAAAATCGATATCTATGTTTAATCGTAAACTAGTTTACAGGCTCCTGAACCCCAATAAAGCATTTTTAGGAAATATGGTGCATGGCATTGTTATGTACAGCATAACCCAAAAACGAAATGTCTGACAAATACAAACTTGGAGTTTAAGTTCAGTATTTCGAAGATCAACACGAAGATTTTCAAGAAAATACTTCTACCATAAATAGTCTTTACGTGGAAACTGTTTCGTTGTTTTTTTATTTTCTCAAAAATAACTAAAAATCTATTAAAATGCCACACGTTTAAGATATTTGACTAATAGCATGTATATCTTGCTTTTCTGAGAATAACCTGTAAACTCTCCTTCGTTCTGAATGACTTTTGTACAATTTTCATAAATGGTAAACCATAAGCTTACTACACAAGGATTAGATTTAGAATTCCGCTACGGGGATCCCTAGTGCCTCGACCTACACTGGGTATTTTGTGCATACACCCCGGGAGGAACATGTGACATGAAGGAACCGTAGATGATGTATGGGCCGCAGGATCGGCCGACGCAGGCAACAGAAACAAGCTTGACCACCCAGCCTGAGAGTGCTCAAGGCAGCCCTCCCAAGCCACCGGAGGATAGCTCAAAGGCTCCCCCCCCCCAACACACAGGGCCAAGAACAGGTTCCAACACGCAAGCCATCTGCGCCATCTGTCCGCAGTCGTCGGACATACAGCCCCGGAGCAAATCTGTAACGTGAAGGTAGTGACTCAGGTAAACCCCCCCAAAAAAAACCATGGATCAGGAAGATCGGCCGCGGAAATCAAACCCACGACATTTCGCATGCGGACCACAGACGCAACTGCCTGAGCCATCGCGCTCTTATTACACAAAATATATATGTCGTTAAGACACATTTTGCGACAAATAATGATTTTTGTGGCATTTACTACTTCCAAAATGTTGTTTTCTGCCAGCTTGAATTCTTCAAAACTTTGTGTATTTTGAAGTGCTTGGTCACCATGCGTTCATTACTGATGTGAATAGAATATGGATTTCCAAAGCTACCATATAATGACTCACTTTTTAAAGATTAGGTAATCGGTTCCGGCTCCCCCGTTTATCTACTAAAGTGTACAATAAAACCATAGCTGCTAACGTTTTTCATGATTAGCATGAAGTAGGTTAAAAATTAAGCTTTTTAAGATATATATATATATATATATAAATAAAGGAAAGTGAGTAGAGAAAGTCATGCGAATTATACACACATTTTCACTTTCTCTACTACGTAAAGTAAGCAGGGGAAGTATTGCATTCCACCCAGAAATTCGATACCGAAATTTCACCGGAAACACATATTTTGAGGTGCAATGAATGCTTAGAAAGCATTTTTGGAAACATGTCCGTGTGTGTGTCTGTCTTTGTGTGAACAGCATAACTCAGAAACGAACAGTCGGATAAACACCAAACTTGGTATTTAGGTGCGACATGAAGGTTTTCAAGAAAATCCCCCACCATAGATTACCCGTTACGTGCAACATTTTTCGAAAATTTTAATTTTCTCAAAAATAGCTCCAACAATTTTTATTAAAATATCGTATATTTAATATATTTTCATGACAAATAAAATGTATATCTTGAATTTTCTGGGAATGTCTCCAAAAGCATTCTTCATTGTGAACGACTTTTGCATAACTGGTAAACCATAAGAGATAGACAAACTTTTACTACCCAAAAAATGTAGATCGCGTTAAAATACACAATATATGTAATATACATTTTTTTTTTGAGCGAACGATTTTCGAGTTATTGCTTGTTATTCCCTTAAATTTTCCAATACTTATACTTTTCTCAAATGGGAATTCGTTATTCATTTTTACTTTCTCTGCTACGTATAGTAAAGTAGGGGAAGTATTGTATTCCATCCAAAAATTCGATACCGAGATTTCACCGGAAATATATGTTTTGAGATCCTCTGAATCCAAAAAAAGCTTTTTTGGAAATATGTGTGTGTGTGTGTGTGTGTGTGTTTGTGTGTGTGTGTGTGTGTGTGTGTGTGTGTGTGTGTGTGTGTCTGTGAACAGCATAACTCAGAAACGAACAGTCGGATAAACACCAAACTTGGTATTTAGGTTCAGTATCTTCCAGAGATGTGACACGAAGGTTTTTAAGAAAATTCCCACCCAAATTACCCTTTACATGGAACATTTTTCGAAAATCTTAACTTTCTCAAAATAGCTCTAACGGTTTTGATTAAAATATCATATATTTAAGATACTTTCATGACAAATAAAATGTATATCTTGAATTTTCTGGGAATGTCTCCAAAAGTATTCTTCATTGTGAACGACTTTTGCATAACTGCTAAACCATAAGAGATAGACAAACTTTTACTACACAAAAAATGTAGATAGCGTTAAAATACACAATTTATGTCATATACATTTTTTTGTTTAGTGAACTATTTTCGAGATATTGCTTGTTATTTCCTTAAATTTTCCAAAACTTATTTTCTCAAATGGGAAATCGTTATTCATTTTTTTGTCCTGGTAATGCAAAGAGAATGGAATACTCGACATAGCAACCAGCTCTTAATATATTTGACTATCGCTTAAAGCCTACCATTTCCCCTTGCAGCTACAAGAAAATTAGCAATAAGATTAAAATCTCGATATCTCGATTAACATGAAGCATATGGAGAATAAGCGTTTGTAAAAATAGTTTGTACAAGAGTAGGAAAGTCATGTGAGTGTAACACATCAGATTTTTCGGTAAGGATGGGAGTGAAAATTTACCGTATGTATAACACAACGCAATGAAAAACAATGTGCATCAGTTTTAGACCTCTATTCTGTTAAAGTTTTTTTATAAAAAAACTAGTGTTATCTGGAGATACATCCTGTAAGTAAACCGTTTGGAAGTAAGGATGGATATAGTGTTTGGAAGTCCTATGTAGTTTATTATTCTCGCTCAAACATAAGTGTCCCAAGTTTCGTTCTCATTAGTCAAATGGTGCAGATTTGTATGTAATATGATGAAAATATGAGTAGAGATAACTGAATTACAATCTGTAGGCAAAGTCCTGTTCATTCGCTGACAGTAATCCCTATAAGCTCTTCCTGAATTTTTCATACTACAGGATATAACAATGAGGACATATTCCTTATGCGAAGAAGAAAAATTATGTTAATGTGGACATAGATCAGGAAATGTTTTATTTAGAATTCATTTTCTACAAATCTTCATAGTATATTAATCATGAGAGACGCACAGGAACATAAAGTGCCAGTATACTCTTTCTTACATGAAATGTTCAAAATGTTCTGAAGGTTACGTCTGGTTAAGCTGTAATTCTTACGTTCGCCGCCAGTGTTATCTGTTCCATCCAAGGTCATGTTGACATGCAACTACATATCTTCTTACTTTCTCTACTACGTATAGTAAGTAGTATTGCATTCCACCAAAAAATTCGATACGAGATTTCACCGGAAATACATGTTTGGAGGCCCTCTGAATCCAAATAAAGTACTTTTAGAAAACGGTCCGGGTGTGTACCTGTGAAGTCAGAAACGAAACGTTGTATAAATACCAAACTTGGTATTTACGTTCAGCAACTTTCAAAGAGGCGAAACGAAGATTTTTAAGAAAGTCTCCGAACCCAGACTACCCTTTAATGGAACATTTCTCGAAAATTTTATTTTCTCAAACGATTTTTATTAAAATAGCATATATTTAAGATACTTTAATGAGAATTAAAATATATATCTTGAATTTTCTGGGAATGTCCCCAAAAGCCCTCTCCTTTCCAAATGGCTTTTGCATAACTGGTAAACCGTAAGAGATAGACAAAAAATCTAAACACACAATTTGAATTTGTCATATACCTTTTTTGTGGAGTGAACCCTTTCCGAGATATTCCTTGTTATTTGTTTGAATTTTCCAATACTTATACTTTTTCTCAAATGGGGATTCAGTATTCCTTTTTCTTATGTCCTGGTTTAGCAAAGACAATGAATGCTCCACATAGCAACCAGCTCTTAAAATATTTGACTATCGCTTAAAGCCTACCATATTCCCCTTGCACCTACAAGAAAATTAGTAATATGATAGTTTCTGCAAAGGTTTATCTCGATTAACTTGAAGGAGATGGACAATAAGCGTTTGTAAAAATAGTTTGTACCGGAAGAGAGAAAGTCATTTGAGTGTAACACATCAGATTTTGTTCACATGTGACCCACTTCTTTGCCTTACTACGCATAGCATCCATCAACTGTGTCGTCCTCTGTGGTGTAGTGGTTACCATGCTATCCTCTAGTTCCCGAGGTTGCGGGTTCAAACCGGCGGAGGACGTTCGGGCATAAAAATCCTTAACATAGCTTCCTTGGGAAGGGAAGTAAAGCCGGTGGTCCTGTGTCGTAAATTTCGGTACGTAAAACAACCTCAAGCCTGATAAGGAGGCCTCTGAGTAAGAATTTCACACCCAATACAGAATGGGACGCTAAGGACCATAGTAGTTAAAGAGCGTCCATAAATAAAACTCAATGTAATTTATTTAATCCGTCAACTGTTTATGTTAATCAAGAACTTGGTTTCCGGTATAGTTACAGTTGAAGTGTACACATATGAGGAGTTGGCAGACGCTCATTGATGCATGGATGCGGTAATGGCCGTACCGCTGAACTTTGTATATGGAGAGATTTCCGGAATGGTGGTACCCCTACAGGGAGACGTTTGAGCAATTGATCGTCGTCTGAGAGCATGCGACGTTTAAGGTATAGAATAAGAGGATACCTCAACTGGAAGAGGCAATTGTTCATGCAGTTGATGGCAACCTTAGTGTCAGCGTAAGATGTTTAACTACAAGTAGGTTTTGCATGAGAACCTGCTGTATCCACACCATTTATAGCGTATGCAGGCACCATTCAGCAACTGATTTTCATGCGCTATGCTGCTCACCAGTGAAGCCCAACCTGCTCTCTTAAGAACTAAGGTTCATAGTCTACCCCAGCTAATCAACAAAGATTTTCTGTCAATATTTGGTGTGGCTGGTGACTGTTTATCAGGGCCTCATGCTCCAGGCGCAACGCACAAACTTACCATGATTTCTTACGAAATATTCTACTTTTTCTGCTAGAAGATGTGCCTTTGCCAGTGCGACGAAACATGTACGTAATGTAAGATGGAACTCCTCGTTTCACAGTTAATGTCCGTTGGCTTCTAAATAACAGATTCCGTGACAGATGGGTAGCTAAACGTAGACTAATTCCCTGTGTTTACGCTCTCCGGAGCTAAACTCATCAGAGTTTTATCTGTAGAGCCATTTGAAAGCTCTTGTGTATTCAATCCCGGTACAAGATTCAAGGAGTCTTGTTGCCCATATTGTGGAAAGCTGCAAAACAATACATTCTCCAGGGAAACCTCAGCACATACGGGATGCAATGCGACGGCTGGTTCATGCATGTATCAATGCTAAGGAGAGCTTTTTGAACATTTCGGAGAGTTTCATATGGTACGTTCTGTTACTGTGTGTTTCCCATGCTTAATGTATTACAAAAAAAATTGTAGAAAATGAGTTCTAGCATGGAAATAGAGCGTTTTCGGAATCATGTCCATATAGCATATTGTTTTCTTCCACATGTGAGGAATGCGTCCTAAAAGTTTGACCGTATATTATTGTTTCATCCTGTGTAACAAGTGGTCCTCATGCATCTCATAGGGGATGAGAGTTGGAGCTTTCTTCTGCGATCCAATCGGTAATAAATTATTCCTTAAACCGTCGATCTTAAGACCATCACGGTTTACGGAAGCACTTAAAGTCCGAAACAATATTCAAGATTGTTGGGTCATAGAGGCAGAATGCAATTCCGTCGCTGAGGTCAACTATCGGTGGTGCGATGCACGGGTCATTTTCTTGACCTGTATGTTTCCAACAAGTCCGCCAAAATTAGGAATAAAAAATAATTATATAAAAATCATTATTAAAAATAAAATTGAAAACCTAACTACTCCAGCCACCGCGTACTATGAGCATATCTTCCTCGAGGTACTTTGGAGCCCGATCAGAGGCGGAGAAATATCTTCTTGGATGTTATGATCATATATGAGGATGACGATTCTTGTCGAAGCTGGTATACTACAGAAAGTTAAAAAAATACAAATTTCTCAAAGCCGTTATATGCTCCATTCACTCTAAGTTTGTACTAGTATCATCTAAGGTTCAGCTGAGGTGGTTCGGTACCGCCAGAGACAAGGTATGCCTTAGCTTCATGGGAGATTTCCTGAAGAAAAATGGAACATTTGGTTCTCTCTATACTGTAGCGTATGGTGTGTATTGTCGCTTTGGACATATTATTGTTGTGTAGAATGACATTGTTGAACTAATTATTTGTTTGTGGCTTTGAATTCTTATCCGGCGCGGCATTTTCATCCATCTCCTAGTCAGGGAGGGTGAAGGCAAGTTGAGGGACGAGCCTCTTTGTCTAATAGCGTGGGTCAGACCAGTAGCGGGAGTCTAGTGTATATCTTCGGACTGTGTGGTTGTATGTAGCATACGTGGTCCGTGTGAGTGTGGGACATCTCCCCCCAGTGTTTGTCTGTAACCTTTTGGAAATTATGTAGCAGCACCAAGGTAACTTTATAATAAACCAGAGTTAAATGAGAATTTATATGTATTATTTATAAATAATACAGGCTGTTCACGTCATCGAAGTGGCTACTAATCTCCCCCGTAAGGCGGTGCAGGCCGCGGACCAAACATGTAACATGTAGCATGGTCGGTGGAAGGACTGTAGAACCCCCCCTCGGCCTTCAACATGTAGGCAGCACTGTCTGTCACTAACAAATGTGAAGCAATCTGCAGCAATCCACTTTTTCAATAAATATGACTTAGGCATTGATTCATTATACAACAATTACATTAGAAAAGTATTGCAAAAATCAATCATCACACTTTTTGCCTGTTGTACTCTCAGTAAACGATTAGAGGCGATCTCGTTACACAGGTCCGCTTTAGCTTTGTGCCGCACGTTCCTCGTATTTCTCATTTGCCGCTGATTCTACGTCCCCCAATGTTTATGCCGGGGTAACTAAATTTAATATTTTAGCTGCAAACCTTTTGGCCTCACCCCGGTGTATAATAATATTGAGGAACTTGAACATCCATAGCAACTTTATAGAGTACACCATTTCAGTCTGGAAATGGCATGCTTTTTAAATTACTTTATTTGATTTTTAATTTATTTACTGCCGTTTATATTAATGATTTCGTTAATTTGTCCAGTGCCCCTAGCCGGCACTGTAAGTGACATAAGCCTATTGGTTCTATTTTCTGCTTTCATGTAGATATATGTTACTATTTAGTTCGTGTTGCACAGCTTTCCTTAATTACATTTTATAGTGCGTGTGTGTATGATAGGTTCAAGAGGGTAGGGTGACGGGACCACAAAACTTGAAAATATACGCTACTGAGTACAGAGCACTAGCCTAAACTTTCGCCGATCCTTATAACATAGATGCATACAGTTGTGTACTGATTGGTAAAGCTGGGTAGTTTCGTATCTAATGGTAGTCTTTAAAACCTTCAGCGACCTATTGGATTGAAAGTAGATTTTGAGATTGCTTTTTGAAGTTCTAAGATAAACTACGATTTTTGCCAGGTCTTATGATATAAATGTACAATATTTTGTCCAGATAGTTTAAAACAATGTAGATTTCTACATAGAGGTTGAAAATGTCAGTGAAGGTCATTGTTTGGAAACTGTAAGGTAGCCTATTATTTTTCTGGGTCCTGCAACATAATTGTACAAAGTTATATCCATAGGCCACAGTGGAAGTCTACACGAAACAGGTTTGAAATAGCGTATTTTTAAAGTAATGATTGGCCTACAACTTTCGCTGATGCCTAAAGAATACCCAAGTTGTCCAGATTGTCAAATGGTGCTGATTTGTGCTTAAAGTGGATCAGTCAAGAACATAATGAGGTTGGTTTCATATAATACATAACGAGACTTGTTCATTTCTTCGACCCCAACACGTTGAAGCAGTAACGAACATACCCAACTATGGTTCGAGCATTCTCTCGTTCAACAGTCCACATCATAGATTCCTTCGGTGCATTGCTTCATTGTGTTTATGCAAATGAATGGCAAAGCATATGCCATGTTACTGCGTATTCGTCTTTCTTTCTACCTACTGTTACGGTCTAAACTTCTTTTACTACATTGTTATACAGAAGTCAATTTCGTCATATTCTCTTCTATTTTTACACCTAAGCAAAATATATATTAAAACATGTTCCAAAATAAATATCAAATAAGCATTATACACAATTTCTTTCGAAATTTCTACGAGGGAAAAATCAAATCAGTCATGTATATAAACACTCAGCACAAATTATAAATAACAGGATAAATTAAGTAATGATTATTCCTTAAACTCGCGAAATTTCACAACTGCAATTAAAGTAACGTATGTTACTACCACCCTTTTAACATAAATTAAGATTAATTAAGTCAAAAGTTGTTGCTTTACAATAATGCTATACAGGGTGAATCACCTAAAACTTGCACCGCAAATATTTCGAAATGGAAAGTGCTATTGATGTGCAGTTTTCACAGCATTGATTGGTAATCAGGGGCTCGTACATTTAGCCTATAAACAGATTTTAATAATACTGAGATAGTGTATTTTTTTAGCAAAGATCAATTTTTAAATGGAACAATGCCTAGCTAGATCAATAGAATAAAGATAGGGTAAATTATAATGACAATGGCGTTTGTTGCAAGATTCTAGTGCAAGTAGTTTACGGGAAATCTTATTTTGAATCGTTTACGCACCGACACTTGTACAACCTGTGGTAGCAGAAACTAAAGAAAACAAAAGGGAATTACAATACTTTTGTGAATTCTTACAAGTAGAGAATATAGCCCTTCAAAGGTTGTGTTAAAAATGACCACAGCAGCTTCAATACACGCTTCCAGTCTGCTATGGAAAGACTGCTGCACAAGTTCTAGCATTTCAGCGGAAATTTCAAAGCAGGCAGCAATAATACGTTGTTTCATATCGTCTGATGTAGTTTGTACATTCTTAAAGATAGTGTCTTTCAGCCTTCCCCACAGAAAAAACTATAAACGGGTCAGATCCGGTGAACGGGCCGGCCAAAGTAAAGGTCCTCTTCGTCCCGTCGAATGATTTGGAAACAATCCGTTAAGACAAGCTGTAGTACTTCGTGCAGTATGGGCTGCACAACCATCATGTTAGTACCACAGGTTCCTCCTAGTCTGCAAAAGAACGTCTTATAGCATCTGTGGCATATGGTCTATCAGGAGGCTGCGATACCTGTGCGAGTTCATTGTTCCTTCTATGAACAAAGGCCCTATGAACTGATGGATCACTATCCCACATCACACGTTTAAACTCCATGGACGCTGACGTTCCACCTGATGAAGCCAACGGGAATTGTCAACAGACTAATAGTGCATGTTTCTGCGGTTTACCTGGTCATGGTTAGTAAATGTTGCCTCATCACTAAACAAGATACATGATGAATCTGGAGTATCATGTCTTAATGCCCATGTACAAAAGTTAACACGATACTCAAAATCGTTTCCATGCAGCTCTTGCTGGAGAGAGATGTTATAGGGATAGAACCTATGTCGATGGAGAATGCGCAGTACACTTGCCTGACTTATACCACATTCACGTGCGATGTGCCGGAACTAATTTGCGGATCTACTGCAACGGCAGCCAAAACTTAATTTCTGCCTCTTCTCCAGTCACTTGTTTGTTTAGGTGTTACAGTACCACTTTCACGTAATTGGTTGAAGAGGTTGATAAATAATTGTCGAGATGGTTGACGTCTATTGGGATACGTTTCCGCATACACCGTACAGGAACGAACTGTATTCTTCCTACTATCTCCATACGCCATGAGCATGTCGGATTTTTCTGCATTAGTAAACCCCATCTTACACTCACAACTTACTGCTTGAACTGTCACAAACTAACTGACCAGAAAGTCGCAATGCAATCTGTGATGATTGTAAAGTTTTATGTATTAATTTTATTTTTACATTTACTTTCGGTCACTTGCATCGCAATATTTCGATTTCCTTGTTTCTTCTCTTTGCCCTTTTACGTTATTCCCGGCTTACCTACTATTTCTTTGGATTGGGGCGTGGCTTTGGGCTTGCTGCCTGTTGCTGCCTGCCGGCCTCGTGGCTGACCTCAGTCGGTTGGTAGAGTGTGGTGTGAGACGGGCTACATTTGTTTTTCAGAGAGAGCTAGTTTTTGTTTGGCAGTGAATGCTCGGTGGTCGTCAGTGAGGGAAGCATTGGCCTGTTTTTAAGACTTCCTAAGTTATTGAATTTGAGAGCTTTTTACAGGAATTCTTTACCCACTACTGTCCAAGGTAGGATTCTGTGATTCAGTTCATTTTGTGCTTAAGTTGATTCATAGTGGATGTTTTTAAGATAATGTTAGTGTAGTAAGTGTTATTTTTTTCTTACTCGTTCAAGTAAATGGAAATGTATGGGTTTCTTTAAATCCTGTGTTTTATCTTCCCCACTATTACGGTATCAAATTGCTATATTATTTTTCCTGGTTCATGTTTGGCACTTTGCCATTCCGGTTGAAGATCAGTTACAAATGATAGTCAAATTTAAAAGTGCCAGTGTCACCTTTTCCTTTTGGTTGTTAAATTGTACAATGTTAGAATAGTGTATATGCTTCTAATATTTTAAACGGTTTATTCCATGAGATAGAAAAATCTATTTGCAGTATGAAGGCGAATGAAGATATAAATCATCTGCCGCCTTTTACTGGATTATTATTACAATTTAATTACCTTGCTTATTGCATTCTTTTTACTGTTGTTAATATTGGGTTTTGTAATATCAGGGAAAGAGCTTTTATTTTGATCTTATATATTTTCCTATTTGAAATGCCTTAGTAAGGTTCACCTCAAACGTGGAGTAATTTTGTATTGCTTTCACCTCTCAATATAAGATTTATTATCTTTGTATTAATTTTTAGGCCTTTATACTAAGATTCTAAAATCACCACTAATTTTTAAGACTTCACATTTTTCCACAGTAATGCATATAATTATGCACTATATAGCCATATCCATTATATGTTTCCAATATACAGGGTTATTCTAAATTAGTTACCTGATAATAAAGCTAAATTATACATAGTTATCTTACGTAGTTTATTTCCATTTCCATTACATATATTGACATTAACGTTGAGTTTAATTTGCAATGTTTACGAATGTTCAATGTGACTCCCTTTTGTCATTTCCATTACATACATTGACATTAACATTAAGTTTTATTTGCAATGTTTACAAATGTTCAATGTGACTCCCTTTTCTCACTCGGCAGATATCCCACCTGTACGACAGTTCATCCCAGATATGCGTGATCATGTCCGCATCTACCCGAGCTACCGCTACGTTAATTCGTTGACGAAGCTCATCGAGATTGGTCGGAGTGGAGGGTTGTACACGTTATCTTTAATGTAACCCCACAGACTAAAATCCAGCGGTGTTAAATCGGGAGATCGTGGAGGCCAAGCTATGTTCCCGCCACGTCCAATCCAAGCGGGAGTGGTGTGGAATAGGTACGTAGTGACCTCATGATGGTAATGAGGAGGTGCTCCATCTTGTTGAAAAATGAAATTATCTCTCATACCGTCTTGCAGCTGTGGCATCAAGTAGTTTTTGTAACATATCTAGATATGTGATGCCAGTCACAGTCTTCTCATAAAAACGAATGGTCCATACACTTTCATGGAGCTTAGCGCACAAAAGACATTCAGTTTTTCTGAGTCACGTGTATGTTCCAGGAATTCTGTCGGTTTCTGTGTACCTCATATCCTTACATTGTGGCGATTAACTGTACCACTAAGGTGAAAAGTTGCCTCGTCACTGAACACAATCTTATTAAGAAAACTATCGTCTTCTTCCATCCTGTTCAGCATGTCCGCACAGAACTCATAACGTTTAAGCTTGTCATTAGCACTCAATGCCTGAACCAGTTGCAACTTGTACCCCTTACACTGCAGTCGTCGTCGTAAAATTCTCCATACCGTAGGTTGTGGAATGGTCAGCTCCAAACTTGCTCTAGTTGTAGACTTCTTTGGACGTCGTGCATAAGTTCTTCTCACGGCTTTCACAACGTGGCCTGCTACAAGAGGGCGTCCCTGTCCTTTCTCTCGGTGTCCCACACAACCTGTTTCTACGAATCGATCATACCATGTTTTGATAGTTTTCACCTGCGGGGGAGTTTTTTGATACTTTGTACGAAAACTTCTTTGTGTGGTAATTTGAGATTTAGTTTCATGAAACCACAGACAACGCTGCGCGCGCTCCGCACCCCTGTAAGACTCCATGGCGACTGCTTACTAGGCTCCAGGTGTTGCGAGTGATTCACATTTTCCCCATCAGACGAGCGAGCGAGTGCATGTAGCGATGTCTGCCACCATGTTTAAAACTTGATGACATGACATAAGGTTTGATGAACATCGGAATAAATTTCCGTCAACAGTTTCGAAATAATTCATTCATACTTTCATGTAACCAATTTAGAATAACCCTAGATATATATATATATATATATATATATATATATATATATATATATATATATATATATAGAATTCAATGGGGTTGGAAAGTTGACTCTTAGGCATTTTTCGTTATCTTGAGGGTTTTGGTAAAGTTGCTTTCCTAGGTGTTTAGCCCTTTTGGCGTTGTTGGCTTGTGCAGAATGATTTTAACTCTTACAGTTGTCACCTTTAATAACAGTTTTAATCTAACTTGTATCACCTTTTTAGTTCTCACGATTTGCTACCTTCGTTTTAGTGCATATGTGCTGTTGCTTAACTTCTGTGGCTGTAAAGTATGTCCATTTATTTTGTTTATTTTGGCATGAAAGACAAGGTTTTTCTTTTGGGGGAAGTAATTTTTTTTCTTTCTTTCAGGCTTTCTTTCATTGGTATCAATTTTGTTTTAATTTTAGGAAATATTGCTGTATCATTTTCATATATAGGGGTATTTTAAGGTTAGATTTCATTGGGGTATAATGATTTTGAACTTTAAAAGCAAGTTTTCTTTTTAATTAAACTTTTATTCTTTTCGGGTTACTTTTATTTTGCCTTTCCTTGGTATATGTTAAAATTTGTAAATTGACTTAAAATAACTAGGATATTGTTATATTTAGTTCTCTTGTTAGTTTTAGTTTTTTAACTTTCAATTTGTTTAAAACCGCTGGGATAGTTTATCTTCCTGATGATTAAATTCGCTATTGCTTTAAATCTGCTTTAATATCTTTCAAGCTACTACTTGCCGATATAAACTTTTCAATTACTATGTTTGCCTACCTATTTTGGTATAAAGCTAAAATGAAGAATTTAACTTTTGCTATTAACTTTAATCAAAGGTGTAATTAATCAGTGGCATCTTATTATACTTCTGATTTTGATTAATGCTTTATAGAGTCTGTTGTGATTAGTTTGTTTGTACTTCATTTTCTTATTATTTTTCAGCTCTTTGATTATTTTATTGTTAATATATTTGTGACTCTTTCGGCTATGATATGGTTGATACATTCATGTATAGAAAATAAAGTTTTTCGATACGTGTTTCCCGTTAGTTTTACTAAGAAAGAACTTGGGCTTGCGTCTATTCTTTACTTTTGCATATACCATAGATTTCACATCCTGATTCTTTGTGTTGATTTGAAATCCCCTGTGGCATTCGTTAGGGCCTCCCTTATCGTCTTGCTGGGGTCCTCAGGTTGCAGACGTTTTTCGTAAACGGCTCCTTTGTTTCCGTGGCTCCATCACGTAATTTTGCCTGGTGAAGCCATCGATCTCGTTGCAAAAGATTGGAAGCAGAGCGTGGTTATTTGCGTCTGTTTGGTCCTGGGGTGCTTTTTGGGGGTTGATTTTTAGGTTTGATTTCGTTTTCCGAGCCTATTTAGTTTCGAACTTGCGAATATTCTAGTAGGTTTAATATGGTGGTTCCAGTCAGGAATGTGGATAGGTTGAGAAAGAGTGAACTATGGGTGGAGGTAGTTGTTCGTGGTTGTCAATGTGCAGCTTCTACGGAAGTCTCGACATTGTTGGACATTTTTTGTCAAGTTAAAGAGGTACCATTAGTTACCGTAGCTATAGATCATCCAATGATTACTAAGTGCTAATCGGTTTGCTCGGTAGCCTTAGTGGAAATACAGGATAGTTTGTCTGATTTGCAGCAAGATGCTGTTCCGTCTAGAGGACAACTTCTTCGGCTCAGACATTATGTGATTGGTAGCTTCCCTGCTTTACCCTCCTTGCCAGCTTTGCTGTTGTTAAGAAACCACTTTTTGGAATTAGCTCCTAGGGTCGACGATTTTTTCTTGGCTAATCAGGAGGATGGGGTCGCTCTACCTTTGAACCCCCAGACAGTTGCTAATTGTAGCCAGACCTCAGAAGCGATGTCAACATTTCGGCCTCTCTGCCTTGTTCACCTCTTGCAACTATTTGTTGACAGTAACCAACTTGGTGATATTGTAGATATTCCATCTGCCTTGGAAATCTTGTATTTCTTGGTTCGGCTTTCTTTAATGGCTAAACGTTATTCTGTCTGTGCTAATAGTTGTTAGAACTATTGTCGGTGAAGGTATCTGGACTCGTTTTGGATTTGTTGATGCGATCTGCCCTCTTTCTGAACCTGTTATCCGTTTTCATTTGGCTCTTTTGGATATGTTTATTCCGCGCAGAGAGTGCGCTAGGATTATGCCCGACATATATTTTTGTCCACAGGGTTTAACCGAGTCCTTTTCAGAGTATCTTACCCTAGTGAGAGAAATATCTTTGGTGTTAGTGCTGTCTGACAGTGAAGCTGAAACTTGTGAAATTATCCTGTCTGGACTTAATCCGGTAGTGAGGTCGGCGTTAGTGTTCGGGGCTCGCCCGACGAACTTCTTACAGTTGGAAGCACTTATTTCTAGGCTCAATGAGACTATGTTAATCGACAGGATGAGGCTGATGGATGCCCCAGCGTTACCACTGGTTAGTAATGCTTCTCCACAAACGCCTACATCATTTGCAGTGGTTCCGGTTACTGGTACTTCGGTGAAATGTTTCCAGTGTGGCCAAGTGGGTCATGTTCGAAGTAATTGTCCTAGAAGATTTTTGGTTAATCGTAGTTCGTCTCAATTTTATAACTATGTACGACTTACTAGGCCATTATGACGCCAGAGGTTTCCTTCAACAGTTTGTCTCTCTCGCCGTATTCTTGGTTTGTCTTTTTCTGGTAAAACATTAGTCCATGTTACAATCGAGAGATCCCCTCTTGTGTCTTTGTTAGACTCTTGTAGTTCAGTTTCGCTTATTCAACAGAAGTGGCTCCACGTAAATCTGGCCGGTATTGCTTCACGTGTTCAATCTTGTAAGGCTTTGTGCCTGATGGTTAATGGACAAGTCTTTCAAGTCTCTCAAAGCGTACAATGTACTATACGATTTCCGCGTTTTTCGTGGAAACATTGCTTCTTAATTGGACCCGGTCTTCCATATGCCTGTATTTTAGGGGAACATTTTATGTCGAAAACCGGGATGTGTATTAATTTTGCTATTACGCAATTTGTGTTTCATTTTGCGTCCCATTTAGGATTTAATTTCGCTAGGGACATTAATTTTCTGAAGGCCTCATTGTCGTTGGGAGATGTTAATTTGCCATCCCAGAATAAAGGTATGTGGCGCTCTCTCATTTATCTTCCGAACAAGAAAATGCGATTCAGACTTTAATACGCGAATTTCAGCCTTTGTTTAGCGATACTTTAGGTGTGACCAACTTGACAGAATGTGATATTCTTTGACTGATCCGACACCGGTTAAATTGCCTCCGTATAGGCTTATTCCTCCTAAAATGGCGATATTGAAAGAGAAGATTCAGGAGATGCTCGATCAGTGAGTTATTAGAGGTTTCACCTCAATTATAGTAGCCCTATCTTCCTGACACCTAAAGCCGAGCACGATTTTAGACCTGTGGTGGATTATCGTCTCCTGAACAAAAGTATACATATTGAGAGCACTCCGTTACCTGATCTTCATACTGCGACCCATCATTTTGGCAAGGCTCCCGTGTTTACCACGTTGGACTTAAATTATGTCTACCATTAAATTCCGTTGGTCGAGAAGTCTAAGCATCTTACCGCTTTTGCCACCCCTTGGTGGCTCTACGAATTCAATCGGGTCCCTTTTGGTTTGTCTACGGATGCCCAGATTCTTACTCGTCTTTTGGACAATTTGTTTTCCATTCTTAAATTTAAATATCTGTACCACTACCCGGACGATTTGGTAATATATTCTGAAGATTTCGAATCGCATCTTCTCCATTTACGTGAGGTTTTCTCTCACCTACTACGCGCTGGTTTGTCGGTGAAGCGTTCTAAAGTTCGTTTTGCTATGTTTCAGATTTCTTTTTTGGGGCACATAGTATCTGTGCCGGAATTATGATCGACCCGGATCGTACGAGGGTGATTAAAGATTTTCCTGTCCTCCGTAATAGACGTGAGGTCGCTCGTTTACTCGGTATGGTGAATTTCTTTTCCAAGTTCATTTTAAATTTCTCAACTTGCGCCGAACTTCTTAATTGTTTACGTTGCAAGGGTGTCAGCTTTCACTGAGGTCAAGAGCAGCAAAAGGCTTTTCTAGATTTAAATGAGGCGATTTCTTACCCGCCTGTGTTAGCCTTTCCCGATTTTGCTGCACCTTTTATTTTGCAGACTGATGCTAGTTCCAGTTCTATCGCTGCTGTTCTGTTACGGGAATTTCCTTAGGGTCGCCGTCCTATTTCTTTCACCTCTCGTATTCTATCTCCTGATGAACGCAAATTTTCCATCTATGAGTTAGAGACCTTAGCTGTCCTCTTTGGGTTGGAGAAATATCGAATGTATTTGGAACATCTACACCTTTTCTTTGAATGTGACAACCAACTTATCATGGGCTTTGGCTGTCCCTCGGAAAATTGGCCGACTTGCCCGATGTGGTGTTTGTATAAGATCTTTCAAGTTTACGCCCTATTTCATCAAGGGTTCTAATAATTGCATTGCAGATGCTCTTACCCGCGTTTTTGCTGAACATGATGTGGAGAGCCCTCAGCTTAATTCTCAGGATCCTCCTAAAACTGATATTGATTTGGAAACCTTTTCCTTTTCAGCTTTTCCGGAGATGTTTTTTAGAATCCCTGAGCTTCAACGATCGGATAAATCTCTCGTCCCTATTGTTCAACAACTTCAGGCCGTGATTTCCGTCTTAAATCATAAGATCAAGAATGGTATATTGATGGGAAAATCTAGTTTTGATCGACTTTTTAAGGTCTTAGTTCACAAAAGGCGGTACCCATGTTATTGACATATTTTCATGATTCCCCTTTTGGGAGTCACCATGGTATTGCCAAAACTACACATAAAATTCGCCAACAATTTATGTTATTTGGATATTAAAAATCATGTTAAGGCTTGTCGCATTTGTGCTTTATCTATGCCTGCGCTAGCTACGAATTGGGGTAACTTGGCATCCGAAGTGTCAGCTTTTCCGATGCAAAAGCTTTTTATTGATTTCATTGGACCATTTCCGCGATCATTGCAGGACAACACTTTTGCTTTAGTGGTTACTGATGCCTTTTCAAAATTTGTCTGGATTTCTCTCCTGGTTGCTGCTACTGCTCGTTTAGCCATTCGCGAATTAGCTACAATTTTTTGATCCTTTGGTGCCCCCAGTATTTGGTTTCGGATAATGGATCACAATTTAAATCTCGTTGGTTCCGGTCCTTTTCTTTGACTGAGGTGTCACTCATTTCACCACCACTCCCTATCGCAACCCCTCAATAGCTGAACGTGTTAATCGCAACCTGAAATCGGTTTTAATTACCTTTCATTATCAGCATCACGCACGTTGGGATGCGTATCTTAAGCAGCTCCAACTTGCTTTTAATTCTGCTAGGCATTAGATCCACAAAACGACAACTTTTTCGCTATTATTTGCTTACCAACCGTCTTCGCCGTTAGCAAATATGTGGGCCCTAAATGATTTATTGCCCGTAGATAATTCGCCAGATATTATTAGAGCCAATTGGAAGGCTGCATTCAATAATTTACGTAGGGGAGCATACACTTAGGAAACGCCGCTATGATGCTATTCGTAAGCCGTCTCCGTTTAAGTTGGGTGACTTAATTATGTGTCGTAGCTTTCCTTAGCTTCAAAAGTGAACGCCTATACTGCCAAGTTGGCTGCCCGTTACTTAGAACCGTTCAAAATTCTTAAAGTGTATAACGGCGTCTACGTCCTTTTACAGGACGTAGCTTCTTCTCGCCTCCGACGCGCACATATCTCCCAACTTAAATTATACCAACAATTGTAAAGCACTCCACTGAATGTGTTAATGACTTTACTTTTTCCACGATATATATGTTCTTAGATTCGTTCTTTCTTTTAACGGGTATGTGGTGTTGTAGTAGTTTCTTACTTATGGTTGCTTACGATCGCTTTTAGATAATAATTAAATGTTATAACTTTAAATTGTTGTCCTTGAGCAATTATTTGAAATTTGTCCCATTCTCTTTGTTTGGGTTCAGGTGAGCTGTTTCACGATCCTACTTTTGTTACTTTTAATTTTATCATAACCGCCTGTATTTCGCTCTCCTTCAAATTAAGAAATAATATGTTATTATCCTTCAAAGGGATGTTTTATTTTCGTTTTTACTTTTTAATTTTGGGGGATTACTTTTTTAGAAAATTTTGCTCTCCCAGTCACTGACACCAATATTCAATGTTCATTCCCTGCTTTTGGCATTGGCTTCGTCAAACAATACTCTCACTCCTACCTGCTCACCCTCTCCACTTGCCGTGCCCCTCTTTTGTTGTGTTCGGGTTCCGGCAAGTGTTTTGATTTTACTTTTGTAGTTGTAATGTGCGTGATTTTATTTAGCTTGCAATCGTTAAGTACTGTAAATGTACATCAGCAAATAGTACTCATGCTTTAAATTATATATGGATATATATCTGTAGTCTTTTCTCTTGTTAATATCATTGAAAAGGAAGAAAGAGTAAGGACTAGAGAATTTTATTATCTATGTATATACTTTTATTGATACTATAAATCTATTTCCAGTTGCTTGCGACGCCCCCTTTGCTGGTGTTCTGTGTTTTTGTTTCAGGCTTGCTTTTCCTAACAACCATCCTATTTTCCGCTCACTGCGACTGCTTTCGCCGACACCTTTACCACCTGTCCGTTGGGACGCTGATGTTGCTGTTTACGTCGCTCTTCTCCGGGTTGGATCATGCAGCCGGGTGGCTCTACGTGGTATTTCTTATTTCATGGAGCTTGGATGTTGCTGTGGAAAGACTGTGCACGTGCCTTAGTTTCCGAACCCAGTCCAAAGTACCTGCGGCCTTGTATCCAGCTCACTTTACACATCCGCAGTGGGCTAATCCTGTTCTCCGTGTGATGCTTGGCATGTAATGCTCCTTGCCAGCGGAATCAAGTTTCAGTACTCACTCTTGCAATTACTATAAGAGATGAAATTATGTTGGATACTTCTGCACGAACATAGGAGTGTGGAATTGTGCTATTTGGTTGGCTACCCGGTTGTTTCATTGGGCGTGTGCTGGCCTATATTATTATGCACACTTTTCATCTTTAGCTTTATCAGTGTGCTGTGTTCTTCCAGTGTCTGATATGTAAAAAGTTTGGGGTCGCTTTTTTCCCTGCTAAGCTATATTATGTGAGTTTCCTTTTCCTTCATCCCTCCTTTTTCCTTGGTAAACCTTGTCTTCATTAACTCGCAAGCTCATAGACTGGAGGGGAGGGCATTGTGATGATTGTAAAGTTTTATGTATTAATTTTATTTTTATATTTACTTTCGGTCACTTGCATCGCAATATTTCGATTTCCTTGTTTCTTCTCTTTGCCCTTTTACGTTACTTCCCGCTTTCCTACTATTTCTTTGGATTGGGGCGCGGCTTTGGACTTGCTGCCTGTTGTTGCCTGCCGGCCTTGTGGCTGACCTCAAAGGTAGGTAGAGTGTGGTGTGAGCCGGGCTACATTTCTTTTTCAGAGAGAGATAGTCTTTGTTTGGCAGTAAATGCTTGGTGGTCGTCTGTGAGGGAAGCATTGGCCTGTTTTATAAGACTTCCTAAGTTATTGAATTTGAGAGATTTCTACAGGAATTCTGTATCCACTACTGTCAAAGGTAGGATTCTGTGATTCAGCTCATTTTGTGCTTAAGTTGATTCATAGTGTCATTTCGTAAGCCAACATTTATTGAAGCGATCGTAAGTGACTGGAAGTATTGGAAGTATTGTTTTTAAGATAATTTTAGTGTAGTAAGGCTTATTTTTTTCTTGCTCATTCAAGTTAATGGAAATGTGGGGGTTTCTTTAAAATTCTGTGTTTTATCTTACCCACTATTATGGTATTATATTGCTAGATTATTTTTCCTGGTTCATGTTTGGCTCTTTGTCATACCGGTTGAAGGTCAATTACAATTGGTAGTCAAATTTAAAAGTGCTTGTGTCACCTTTTCTTTTTTGTTGTTAAATTGTTCAATGTTAGAATTGTGTATATGCTTCTAATATTTTAAATGGTTTATTCCCTGAGATAGAAAAATACATTTGCAGTATGAACAGAAAAAACAATGCAACAAACATAGCAACATCATACCTAGCAACTAAGCAGGTTGAACGGAACCCAACAATTGTCGGGGTGAAAACTATTCAAAATATGATTTCTCGTAAACCATTTGCACAAGAATCCTGCAACAAAGACCATTAACATTCTACTTTATCCCTCCTTTATTCTTTTGATGCAACTAGGTATTATTCCATTTAAAAAATTGTTTATTTGCTCAAAAAATTCACTTTCTCAGTATTAATAAAATCTGTTTATAGGCTAAATGCACGAGCCCCTGACTACCAATCAATGCTGTGAAAACTGCACATCAATAGCACTTTCCATTTCCGAAATATTTGCGGTGCAAGTTTTAGATGATTCAGCCTGTATAGAATTATATCCACTACTAAAAACATATTTGTCGTGGTTAAAATTGCATTTTATTTTGACGAGATATAAATTAACAAACATGAGAATAAACTTGGTAATGACAAAAATCTCTAATGTAAAACTAACGATATTTAGAGCACCTTAATATTTTACGCTACAAGATAGTACAAAAATAAAACGAAATAGAGTTTTCTTAAAAGTAAATCTAAGAGCACTTAAATAAACTATTATTCTTTTATTATTGGTATTATTATTATTATTATTATTATTATTATTATTATTATTATTATTATTATTATTATTATTATTATTATTATTATTATTATTAATATGTCGTTTACACAACAATAATCCCGAAGCGCTTTCACACATCGGTTCTCACGGTTTTATATTCTGATAAACTCCTTCATTTAAGAAAAACTTTCACGTATCACTGGACACCATATCGGAATATCACGCAAACTTAGGCTGCGTTAACAACGCCAGTGTAGCAAACGGACCGTCTTCCCCTTGTTTACCAGAGGTCGCTGGTTAAAACCCGGCGGAGGGCGATGGATTTTTCCGGGCGTAAAAATCCTTAACATAGCTTCCTTCGGAAGGGAAGTAAAGCCGGTGATCCCGTGTCGTAGGTTTACGGCACATAAAAGAACCTCAAGCCTGATAAAGAGGCCTCTGAGCAAAATTATCGGTCTTTCCCGCCCAATATAAAATGGGACGCTATGGACCACAGCAGTTAAAAAGCGTCCATATATAAAACTCAATTTCAATTTCGCTCTGGTTTTTGCTTCCGGTCACACATTGGCCGTTCGAATGGAATGGACTGAGAACGAGACACCATTCTAACTCCGGTATACCTAACTCGCTCGTATGGACGAGTTTATGTCTCATAGCCGGCGGGAAAAGGCACACAAGTCAGAAAATATAGTTTTTATACTACATTGAAGCACAGATTGAGAACTACCTATATAACACTGTATTCAGCATAATTTTATGTCATATTGAAAGAGTGCATGATTTAATAAGTGTGATATGTGTTTAATTCTTGTACCATTATCCAGATAAGACTAAATTTTACAAAAAAGCGCTTCTCCTTAAAAAATTACTTTTGACATAGGTGCCTTATTCCCTCCGGCAAAAATGTGTGTTCGACGGCATCAATGCTGCAAACTGATGGCCAAAACTAGTTCGATGGGTACTCTAGCGTATAGGATTGAAAATGTGAGTAGGTGTAGTATTTAAAGGTTGTAAGAAAGCGTATAATTTTCGCAGTGTTCTACAGTTCAAGTGAACAAATTTGTGTGTTCCCATTAGCCAAGCGGTGTGCTTTTGTACATGAGGGGTGGAAAATAAGAATTGCTTAATCTTCTGAAAGTTTCGGGATAGCTTATTTTTGCCACATTACAAAACATAAATATTCCAAGTTTTGACAGAATTACACCACCCTCATAAATGTTCAAAGAAATCGGAGGGAAATATGGTGATACGAACAGGAGGCACAACACCCCCTACCGGTTTTAAACATTTTAAGCCTCTGGAAGTCATTAAAATTGTGTCCAAAAGATGTCCTCTGATATAATCAACGAAGTCAGATTGAAATTGGATGAAATGAAAATGAATCCACTTCATATCCCATTTCGTCGGAAAAAACAGTGTTTTACAGGGTAAAAGAATAATAAAAACCTGTTTCGTGGTTTTCGAGTCTCTGGACACCCACACACACACAAACGTTGCTATTTCTTTTCAAATCCATTCTAAAATTGTTGTATACACACTCTTTTCTTCTGCTTCTTTGAGTTACGATAAATATTCGCCAGAAATTATTATTTTCTATGCGGATGAAACCAAGCAAGTGAATATACCGTTCATGATATTGTATTCTCCCTGCACGAGTTAGCGAGAAACAAAAGAACGATCGCTTAACATTTCAAAGTGTGTTGCTTAAAATGTGCACACATTTTAGGAACAACAGCGATAATTTTGCAAATGACCAATACGACAAAATTTTTCATTTGACAGCGAGGTCTAAGTTTTTCCTGCAGTAATAATTTTTTGTCTCTCTCGCATAAACGTCTATGAAACTGATGACAGCTACTACTATGATTCGCTATTTACTAACATTCAAGAGTTTGCTTGTCATACCAATATATCAAGAGTATGATATTTTAACTAAATCGTTACAGTGAAATGTTTACTATGTAATGGTGTATAGGAGATGTTTTAATTTTATTTGTTTTTCGACTTTTATGCTTAAAACATTCCTGACTTAAGTATGATATTTTATACTCATGCTGACTTAGTTTTTCAGCTATGCTATTTACACCGAGCGAGATTGCTCAGGTGGTAACATCTGTGGCCGGCATTTGAGAGGTCCCGGGTTGGATTCCTGGCGACCGTGCACTCTGACCATGGGTTTTTCGGGGTTTTCCCGGGCCGTCAGGCGAATGCTGGAGTGCCGAATTTCCTGTCCCTTCATTTTGTTCCATTAATCATTTCATTCATCCTTTATCTCGTTTGGTGTATTTCAAGGTCTATTTCTTGGCGATGGTGTTTCAGTGCAGCGTGGCACGAAAAAGGATGCTATCTGTGAACTTTCTCCGTCACTCGGCCTTTGGCTGGTTGCCGGGGTTTAAAGACTGCCCCTTGGAGAGGGCGTTAGACTCTAGTAGGGCGGGGTACCCGGTCTGCCTGTCCGACTGCCGGGGCGTATCAATCTGGAAACCGTAAGGACCATGTCATTGCTGTGCCGACACTCCTGGTTCCATCCACCAGATGTCTCCTTTCACTTCATATCTCCCTCCCGGTGACGCCCTCTTGTGAGGGCGTCACCGATACAATTTCATCATTCCTGGATCGGTGCTGAATCCCCTCCACTTCACAGTCCAATCCAAAGCTATTTACAAATACACACACGATTTTTTGTTTCAAGTGACCTCAAAACGTGTATATGTGGTAAAATCTCTATATACAATTTGTGGATCAAATAAAACACTTCCTCTAGCTTAAATAAGAGATGCACAAGATAAATTGTAAAAGAAGAAGTATTTATTTTACTTTTATTGGTGTTTTATTGACTTATTTGCCTTTTGTTTGTATTTTCATTTCTCCCAAGCACCAAACTTGTTGCAGATGAAAATTACTTTGAATCAATACGAAACTTAGAGCAAGGCGTTACCATGCCACTGAAGTCGTCTGATTTTTTGCTGAATGCATCGGAGTAATATTAAGGCAAGTCATTTGAAGCTTTCGCCTCGCCAACTGGAATTTTGTGAATGTGAAGTATGGCACGCTCGTTCCATGGTTCGAATTCCAGGTTAACCTCTGTCCACCAGCACCTCATCATCTCGCCATTTTTCCCATTACCTCTTTGAATTCTTTTTATTGGTTAAGAGCGGTATTATGGACCACGCATGTTGGAACGGAATTCAGAATTGAAAAAATAAAATCGTTATACCTATTGGATGTTTCAAACCGACAGCAAATGAACATGCAAACGTTGTTGCGAGAATCGCATCCATCATGAATATGTACTAAAGCAGGTACATTAAAACAACATATATTAGACTTACATGAGTTGTTCTAACCATTAGCACTGTTTTAATATCTATTCTGCAAATAATTCATGAGTTTGTTTTAGTATTTGCTTCCTGTTAATTATGATAACTGTTGTCAGAAAATAAATTGCTTTCGCCACACAATTATTATAGGCATACAAAGAACAAGTAGGTAGCAGAGACGAAAGTCAAATATTTAAAACTTAGGTCGCTATATGCTAGCCTTAATATTACGTATTCTTTGCAATGGCCCCACCAGAAACTGCAGGCAAAAGTAATGAAAAATGCAAAAGATCAATAACAAATATCTTGGAAAAAGTGCCACATTTTTGCTTTGACATAAGTTAATATTTTAACCATACCTTTATTTTTCATTGATAAGCCTTTGTCTATCCTTAATGGTTTACTTGACATAGAAGAGTAGTAGTAGTGGTGTTGGTGGTGATGGTAGTGGTAGTGTTATTAATAATAATAATAAGAAGAAGAAGAATAAGAAGAAGAAGAATAGCAATAATAGCAACTCCCAGGTGATTTACACATAATTAAAAACACACGTTTTAATTCATCATTCCAATTTGTGATACTTTAATTAAAATCAATAGAGCAATTTTCTTAAACAGAGCACACCAGGATATATCTCCCAAATAAAGGGTGTTTGGCGTGAAGAAAGAGGTGAAAAAAATTAGAATTGCAAACTTATAAGACGCCAAAATTAAATATTTGCCTCAGTTTTCATTTATGAGTTATATTGTTCACAGAGATACACCCGCACAGGTAGCTATACAAAATACTTTTTTATGGAGAATCACTAAAAGTGCTTTATTTTTTAATTTTTGATACGGATTTATCATAGCTAAGCCGCTTAGAAATTAAGAAATGTGGTATATTCGCCCTGATATTCAGTCAGTTATCTGAAGATGCATGCCCAACAGATAAATAATAAGATACATACACGTAGGTTTCTTTTTATGGACACTCTTCAACTGCTGTGGTCCTTAGCATCCCATTCTATATTTGGGCGTGAAAGACCGGTAATTTTACTCTTTATCAGGCTTGGCGTTCTTTTACGTGCCGTAAAATCTACGACACGGGACCAGCGGCTTTACTTCCCTTCCGAAGGAAGCCATGCTAAAAATTTTTAAACCCGAAAAAAATCCATCACCCTCCGCTAGCTTTGAACCCGCGACCTCGGGAACTAGAAGTTAGCATGGTAACCACTACACCACCGAGGGCGACACACATAGGTACTTCACTGGAATTTCATAAACTTTTCGGCATACTACGCAGAGGTAAACCAACACAATTGGTTTCCCTTTATTTATGTTTTTCTTTCTCTACTACGTATAAAGTAGTGGAAGTGTTGCATTCTGCCCAAGAATTCGATACCGAGATTTCACCAGAAATACATGCTTTGAGACGCCCTGAACCCAAATAAAGCATTTTTGGAAACATGTTCGTATGTGTGTCTGTGTGACTATGAATAATATAACTCAAAAACGAGAAGCTGGATAAATACCAAACCTGGTATTTAATATCTTCCAATTATGCAATACTAAACTGTTCAACAAAATTCCCCACACCAAACTACCTTTACATGGAACGTTTTTCAAAATTGTTGATTTTCTAAAAAATTGCTCTAACGATTTTGATTAAAATACCATATATTATTGATACCAAAGTTGGTATTTCAGTTCAGTATCTTCCAAGGATGCGACACGAAGATTTTCAAGAAAATTCCCATACCCCTGATTACCCTTTACGTGGAATATTTTTCGTAAATTTTGATTTTCTAAAAAGTGACTAACGATTTTGGTTAAAATATACATGAAAGATATTTACATGACAAATAAAATGCATATCTTGTATTTTCTGGGAATAGCCTCGAAAGTCCTCATATGGAAGGGATTTTATATTTTCTTTATAACTGGTAAACGTTAAGCGACAGACGAAAACGTATCACACAAAAAATGTAGATGTCTTTAAAACTCACAATTTATTTAAAATAAGCCTTTTTGTAGCATAAGTTGTTTCTGGTATATACACGTTTGAATTGTTCAATACTTGTCATTCTTTTTAAGTCCCATCGATTTTGAGATGTTTCTCGCGATTACAAGGAAACAGTGCGACGTTATTCTTTGTTAAGTTTGTTAGCTCCACGTTGTGGTAGCCAATTTGTGGTGGTATTAGTGTTTGTTTGAAAGAATGCTACTGTTTATCTGCCGCACGTATGGAAAATAATTTGTCGCGGTCACTTCGTGTTATCTTTTACTGAGCGCCTGTTATTGTATTTAATTTTGGGTTCACTGTCCTCCGGCTAGCTATGATCTCTCGGTCAACCAAATCTCTTAATCAAGGTGTGTAAACGGAAAGGAGTTTTTATCCAAAGATAACACTGATGAAAGAATTTGTTTTACACTTTTATTGTCTTAACACATTATTCACTTTCACATATTAATCTTGACACTCGCCAAACTGAAACTGTTATAATAACTTCTTTACTCCACATTATTAATTCGCATACTTAAACTTTTTGTATAATTAACTTACAACACGAGAGATTTTTTTATAACTTTGCTACGCGTAACCTGCAAATCGATAAACTATGCAATGTATTCACCATGACTGTTTCTGTTGAACTCGACGAAGTGTAATGTACAAATGTTTCCGATGGACTGGAGCCGACGTGTAATGTACAAATGTTTCCGATGGACTGGAGTCGACGTGTAATGTACTAATGATTCCGATGGACTGGAGTCGACGTGTAATGTACAAATGTTTCCGATGGACTGGAGCCGAAGTGTAATGTACAAATGTTTCCGATGGACTGGAGGAATCTGACTCTGACTTAGCCCTTTTTATACTCCCACACCCGATATGCCTAAAGATTATAACGAGCTGCTATTGGTTAATAAAACGCGCCAACATTAGCGTCTATATTTATATCCAATGAAAATTTCGAAAACATATGCTCTAGGGAAAATGTTCCAGCAAATTCTAAGAAAAACGCGCCGCTGACGTCATTTGCTCGTCTCTAATAATGATAAACAGCTCACCCCCTCGCTACATTATTGCACGCTATTATTGTCAGTTTCAGTAAGGCCGTATAAACCCACTTCTCAACAATGCTTACAATCATCAAACATCTCAAGTCAATGTCACACAACAATGCATATTCACGCTACAATTACTCTTGACATTTACATAATTTGTGATACAAATTACTGCGTCAACAGTATGGAATTTTAAGGCTAGCATACAGCGTCCAGTTCTTAAACATTTCACTATAGTTGTTCTCTTTGCATCTATAACGAAATTTGTAATGTAGCTCATTTTGCAACGGTTTATTTGGATTAATATGTAGTAAATATAAAAATAAGCTTTGATAAGAATAGTTTGTATATCTACTGATAAAGATAGAGGGTAGAGAAGGTCATGGGAATGTATATCACATCAGAATTTTTTTCTTTGAATGCTATCATGCATAACGTATATGCGGTAATCTAAAATATACGACGTTTAAGTCACCCATGCTACTCCTCTAAACTCGATTAAATGTGACATCAGCGTGGGTAACACATCTTGACTTCTGCATGTTTTAAGGAGCTTTTGCGCATGCGCAACAGGTATGGCGTAATTTTTTACGGGTCAAATACATAGGATGGTGCACTTGAAGGCGTGCACGAAGCTCCTCCCGCGCGGTTTCCATACTATCACTACAATTTTACGTCAATGCCACTAGATGGTAAAGCTACGGCAGTAGGTAACGAGCGCGTAAACTTCTCCCGGTTATTCCAGACCATCTATACACTCAACTACAATTTAATACATTACTTCGTTCTAGTCCTAAAGATTGTACTTGTACACACTTGTACACAACAAACATCCACAAAACAACCCTTTCTTTCGTCAAACAACTTATGCATTATTATTAATATTAATGATTATTATTTATTATCATTATTATTTTGTGAACACACAAAATGTATACTCATGAGCCACTTCAGTTTACATGGATCTGCTTTTTAAAACATGTTCACATATGTTATGTAATTGAAATCATTTCTTGCGAAGATTTAAAATATTTCTAGGAAAGCTGATAGAAAAACATAAATTTGTTTCAATAGTTTGTAGAAGGGTTATTAAAAAAGATAATGCCCTACAATCACATGATTTTCTCTACGAACTACATTTTCATTGTTATTCTAAAAAAGTATTCATAAAATTTTTATTTTTTACTTATTTGTTTTAGCTACAAAATGCAGACGACTGTTACACTAAAAGAAATCACATCGGTATATGCTGGTCCTATTATTTCACAGCATACAAAAGAATGGTGACTTAGCACTTATATATGGTTTGAAGTACTGGAAAAACTATACTAACAATTTTTCTCTCGAGAATGGAGAATGTCGCAATCTCTAATGAATTCCAGTTTTACTGAACTGATTTTCTTTTGATCACTTACATTTATACAGGATTAGACAAAATTCAATAGAATTATTATATTTAAATGAAATGCAAAGTATGCAATGTATTCATATTTAAAATATATTATTTTTAAATAAAATCGTTGCAGCCGTTTAAAAAAACAGTATTTTTCTATCTAAGGGGTAGTTGAGATGAGGGGATTTCACGAAAACCTTGGCCTAGTACCTTTGAAAGAGCTGGACTTAAACACGAATTCCGTATACAAACGACTTTGATAATTTGGAATTATGTTGCGCCCGCGGTTCTAAAAATCCTTTGCCTTTGGGATGGAGTGGTTCCGGGAAAACTTATCTTTCGGATGAAACTTCCTCATGACAAATTTTTTTGAGTGGAATACTATTTCCTGTAGTACCTTCCAAAGGGAAAATCTTTTGTCCGTTACAAATAGAGTCGTTGCTCCGAAGGAGGCGCAATAATCAAACAATTTCGCGGCTCCTGTACAACCTTTTGAAACGTACTACGCCATGACACATATCTGGAGCAAAAGAACAGGTAAACATTCCAGAAAATGCTCTCTTCCCGCCGTGGCCGTGATTTTCTCGGCCTGGTTTCCCCCGTTGCTTAGCAACGCATATCGGCAATTCAGCCGTCGTTAATGGAAACCTGTCGTTCCTCGTGCTGAAAAACAGGTTGCGGCCGGCTGCATATAAATCATTAAGCTACGAGAAAAGAAAGAAGAAGAAAAAAAGGACAAGGGTACATAAAGTTAACATTCCAGGAGAGAGCAGTCTGCTGCGCATGAAGGTCAAGAAGGTGGGGAGCTGCGATGATAAGGTCTGAGATAGCAAGACCACAGCAGTTGTCTAGCAGGTTAGCAGTGAACATCTTCTCTACCTCAGGTGAGTGTGTACAACATTCGCACTTTTTTGTTCAGCATCATTTCTGTTTAATTTTCGTCCTTCGCAACTCGCCATGCAAGTTTGCCTGCTGCTCTCAACAAGAGCGGAAAAACACGGTGATAAGCCAGTATAACCCAAGTTCTATCCCGAAAACTTTCAACACTGCAAATACTTTTTTGTTCCCGGCAGTTTCAAGATTTACCTAAAACTACCATGTGAATATAGTCCCCGCAAGTGCTTTTACATTAACAATCTAGAACATTTCACCAAAAATACAACAGTATATTATCCAACTGGTAGTAATTAAGACGCGAGTATGTTTATGTTTCATACGAGTGTCTTAATTACCATTATGGTCAAGTTGTATACGACTGTTTTTGGCTGACCACACTATAATTTCAAAACTGTTGAGTTTTTGCTAAAAGATCTTACCTTGTCAATTGTGTGTAATTAAATGCTGATCGCATGACAGCAGAACCTTGAGCGTGTTTGCGAGTAGTGCAAGATGGCAGCACTGTTGAGTCCACGCCGTATTTATTGAATTTTTTGCAGGCAACGTGAAAGCAACACATATTGAAGCAAAGGAAATGGACTGAATTTATTAGAATGTTATAATTAGAATGAACAGGATTTATTTTATTTTAAATACACATGTTTCATTGTTTATCTGGGTAATGTATCCCAGTGAACTACTGCAGTGAAGGCGTTAAATGTTATGGGCGATAGGGGAGCTGCGCGCGCCGCCGAGTAACATCATAATGAGTGGCATAAGTACTATGGATGGCATAACTGTTCAGTTACGTCATAGGTAATCAGCGTATTATGGTGTGGTCGACCAAAAATATGCATAACAAATACCAGACAAACGATGAATCTACACAGACCAACACTACTTGACTTATTTCGAAACAAGTGCTCACTATCAATGCCCTCACTATCAATGTTACTTAGTGATTAAAAAATATGTGATGGGTTACACTCACATGCCCTTCTCTACCCACTGTTCTACCAACTATTCTTACAAAACCTTATTCTGCTGCCTGTTTCATGTTAATCGAGACAAACGTTTGCAGAAGTGGTTTTATCACATATTTCGTTGTAGATACAAGGGGATATACTAGACTTAAGCGTAGTCAAATCTTTTAAAAGCTGGTCGGTATGAGATTCCCTTCCCTTTGCAGAGCGAGAAAAAAACGTATAGCGACTTCTCACATGAAAAAAGCGAAGTACTTGAAATTCAAACTTATAGTAAACAATATCTCTGAAATGGTTAATGCCACAAAACTTTTATTCAACATAAATTGTGTGTTTTAACAAGATTTACATTTGTTGTGGCAAGTCTTTGCTCATCTCGTACGGTTTACAGGTTAGTCATTCAGAACGAAGTAGCAGTTTCCAGGCTATTCCTAGAAAATTATACATTTTGTTTGCCAGATAAATATCTGACACCTACAGTATTTTAATCAAAATCGCTGGAACCATTTTTGAGAAAATTGAAAATTTTGAAAAATCTTCCATGTTAAGAGTACTTTGGGGCGGGGGGTTTTCTTGAAAATCTTGATGTCGCTCTTTGGAAGATGCTAAACCTAAATATACGAGTAAGTTTGGTATTTATCACACTTCGTTTTTACTTTCTCTACTACGTATAGTAATTAGGGAGAGTATTGCCGTCCACCCAAAAATTCGATACAGAGATTTCACCGCAAATACATGTTTTGAGCCCCCTGAATCCAAAAAAGCACTTTTAGGAAAAGGTCGGTGTGTGTCTATGTGGATGTGTGCCTGTGAATAGCATAACTCAAAATCGAAAAGTCGGATAAATACCAAACTTGGTATTTAGGTTCAGTATCTTACAATGCTGCGACACGAAGATTTTCAAGAAAATCTCCACCCAAGACTACCCTTTACATGGAACGTTTTTCTAAATCTTTGATTTCCTCAAAAATGGCTCTGACAATTTTGATTGAAATATATTTAAGATATTTTAATGAGAAATGAAGTGTATATATTGAATTTTCTGGGAATGCCCCCAAAAGTCTTCTTCATATCTAATGGCTTTTGCATAACTGGTAAACGGCAAAACACAAAATGTTTCTATACAGAAAATGTAGATCTCTTAAAACACACAATTTATGCCATATACATTTTTTCCGAGATATTCTTTGTTATTTGCTTGAATTTTCCAATACTCATACTATTTCTACAATGGGAATTCGCTATTTTTGGGGGGGAGGAATCCCTGGACATGCAAAGAAAATGGAATGCTCCACATAGCAACCAGCCTATCTTGCACCTACAAGAAAATTAGCAATAAAGTAGTTTCTGCAAATGCTTATCTCGATTAATATGAAGTAGACGTAGAAAAAGCGTTTCTAAAAATAGTTTATACAAGGGTAGAGAAAGTCACGTGAGTAACATCAAATTTTTTTATTATGCTGTTCACACACGCAGGTGCGCGGTTTGGTTTAAGAAGGCCTAGAAACATATAGCTCCGGTGAAAAATCGATATCGAATTTTTGGGTGAAATGCAACTGGTAGGGAAAGTAATTAATCGGCTTTTATATAATATTTGTCAACAAAACCTAGTATCTACTCTATACAAGAAGGTATAGGTGTACCACCTGGAATAAGTGATTTCAGGTTCACTGAGACAAAGTATTTCAAGTACAGCACTATTCTTTAAATCTGGTTAACCCATGTCTGTAAATGGGTTTTGTTTAACTAGATCAAATTCTGCATTAGTATAACAGAACCTTAAAATTCGTTGAACCCTTGACTGTAAAAAGCGAGTACTTAACGAGACTATATATTTCCTATGCTAATTGCGGTATTCTCTCTGACATAATATTTCAAATACTGCACTGATGTAATGCATTATAAACTTAAAATTAGTTGACCCATATTTTTAGTATTAAGTAAGTATTTAACAGTATTTAACAAAAGCGTGTATTTCTTATAATATTTGTTAGATTTTCATTGACAAAGCATATAAAATATTGAACTATTGTAATGAATCTTAGTGTTATGTAAATAGCTGTGCTATGTAATCATATGAAATCGTATTGGTTTTATATGTATGTAGTTATGTAACATTGGCTGACTTGTTCTACGTTCCAAGTACTTCTGTACATGAACCCGCCATCTATATGATTGTCTACCTGAAGGAAGAAAATCTTAGAATTTCCTCTTTGTTCTGTTCTTAAATACAAATCGCTTGATTTGTATATAATACTGTTAAAACCCTCATTCGAGTTTATTGCATGTACTGCCCAAACCTTCCAAAACAGATAAAATGATGCTGCCCATATACAGTTTTGAATTTCCGTTGCTGTTAAGGGCAGATGCACCGAACGGGATGGTTCTGATGGTAACGTCTGTGGCCCTCGGTCCCAGGGTCCCGGATTGGTCCCCCGGGACCGACCAATCTGATCGAAGGTTCTTTCGCGGTTTTCCTCGAATGGCTTAATTTGATCCGCAACTTCTCCTATCATTCTTTTCATCGCTATATTTATTTCCTTCTTCACTACCATACCAGGCATTGGGCTGATCACCCATTCTGGATATGCTAAGATCCAGAGTTTGCTTGCTCCTCGACAGGTACTGACCCAAGGCATTGGCGTATAAGTCATACAAAAAGAAGGGTAATCTGGAAAAGAAGTTAAGAGTAGATATTACTGAAATGGTCAAAAAATGTTTTTAAATACGTTTAAGTTGATGAAACGAGATGACCACATGTATACATACATCATATTTATCCATTTCATAGAACAACAAGAAAACCACAATAAGCATAGAAAAATCTGATTTGAACACTCGTAGCACTTATCTTCCAATGACAACTCCCCATATATGCGTTGCATATTATAGTCTTCATATTAAAAGTTATTCTTCCATTCAGTTAAGTTATTCACAATAGATTTTTGTTTAGGAATCATTTCAAAACAAGCCATAAGTGCTTAGTAATATAAACAGCATTCAAATCTTTAGCCATGGTAACGGGATTGCACTCTTGCGATGGAGGGAGAAAAGGTAGAATCGCAAACCTTCAAGCAAGTCCATCAGATAATGCGTGTAAACATGCAACACACAATATTTCGAAAATCACTAAGCATACAAAATAAACTGAACATACAATTATCCATTTTGATGAGCGCTTGTTTTGTTAATCTCCTAAGATTTTCAAATTATACAAAAAAATTCAAAATTCGGTCTGAGTAAAGAGGACCTCACAGGTTATTCACGGGAAATTAAAGACATGCATTTTATTAGTTGTGCCAATATCTTAAACATATAGCATTTTAATCAAAACGTTAGAGCCAGTTTTTAGAAAATGAAAAATAACCAATTGTTTCCATGCAAGCGGCGGTTTTGGATGCGGGAAAGCTAGAGAAGGCCAGATGAATGTAACTATCATGTTTTTAATGCAATAATTTTAAATGTTAAACATGTCCACTGCAAGCATACAACATGTGTCTACAGCGGTATCAGTATTTATTAATTCAGATAGGTACATCACAATTTCTGTTCGTTAAGACTTAATCACGCAGTAAAAGCATCTTACTTTTCTGACATTTAAGAAGGCAATGCCGAAGCATAAACGTCCGTCTCCAGGAACTCGATCTGTATGAAAATTACTTTTGGAAAAACCATAATTATAGACAAGGGCAACAGGATCTTCTACTACTAACTGAGTGAGTAGGATTTAAGAAAATGTATAATAACTGGCATGATGTTTTACATGGTATTCCCAAAACCCCGTCCCCTTCTTAAAGTTGTATCTCGTAGTTGTGCACAGCGCGTCCGTAAGTTTGGTTGCATCTTACAGGGGTTTGTGGGCTGGTACATATTTTAGTCGAGAGTTGTGGCCCTGTACATACATGTATATGTAAAGTACAAAGAATGTGCAACGTCTACCAGGGCAAGCACCGTAGCACAAGCCCCCCCCCCCCGAAGACCCAAGGCCGGCGCCATCCGAGTGGCTCTCCAAACCGTGGCCTCCCATGAGGCCAGTACTTGACAATTAAAAATGGTTCCCCATTTGCGCGAGGATGGAAGTGGATACGCCACTTGCGAGTAATCCCGAAAGGGCGACTACCGAAAACCTCGGTAGGGCCGACAGCAATCTAGCATGCTGTCTACCAGCTATCCACGGCGGTATCGGAGGACATTGAGGCGTCTCACAACGCCGCCTGTACGGAAACCCGCACAGACGTACCCAATCTCCCACGGATCTCGGGAATCACTGCCCCGCCGAGTCCAACCCATTCCAAACGACATCCCTTCGGGTGGGGCTCGGACGTTTGGCCCGGCGTACTTCTTATAATGTCAGAATACCACGAGTCCTCAGGGTACACAGCCCGCAACACTGCAGCTGAAGGGGTCGGATCGCCTCCCCCTTTACGGGAATATGTAAAGTTCAATGTTATATAAAACTTTGCAGATGGAAACGGGATTGCCACTAGGTAGGCACACACATTTAAAACCCGCCGCTAACCACTCGTACACACAGTACAGCTGCGCATATGTTGTAGGTACCTAAGAGATGATCTTTGGGTGTCAATTCATGGTGTACTGGACGTATTATTATACTTTAGTATAGTAGGGATTTTATATTAGTAATATATTGTAAACATCACAATGATATACGAAATATATAATTAATAACATACACTGTGTCAATGAGATAGATGTAACAACCAAATATAAATGTAATTACACCAAATACACTTACCAGGCATGCCACGACAGTTTCAGCAATACCAGAACGACAAGTTTTAATTAGTTTAATTACTGGTAAATAACTGAAAAAGAAGCAAGAAATACTACACAATGCAATGATGAAACAGTATAGATACTTTATCATCCCTGGTGTTGTCTTTTGGGTTGTCTATTCAACTTAAGTGGACAGCGATTCCGAAACACTTCATATGTTGTAAGTTAAAGTGAAAATTACAAATTGCCTTCGTATATTGGACTGCAAAAGCTACGAGTCGAATGCAGGACTTCTCTTCTCTCTTCTTGGGATTATCGAATACACAACTTCATTTCTCTCGCTCTATTGGTCGCCGACGCTCGCACACAGCACTATATATTACATCAACAACCTGGTAAATGGACAAAAGGCGATATCCCCTTCATATAATAGAAGTAATTAAAAGATTATACAGACACACACAAATTATTATAAATACAGGCATATCAAAAACAGAAGAAATAAAAATGAATAGAGGAGTAAGGCAGGGATGTAGGCTTTCTCCCATGCTATATATACGTGGATGATCTGAATAATATTTGGAAAAGTGAGTGAAGGAAAACAACTGAATAGAAATAAAAAATTAAATGTCATGCTCTACGCTGATAGTGTAGCAATAATACAGGACAATGTAGAGAGCCTCCAAAGTCCTGTGTATAAAATTTATTTATTGGGAAAGGAATATAATTTAAACATATACACAAAGAAAACAAAAATTACGGCACATCGAGGAAAGAATCCGGTAAGGTCAAAAAAGGTATTCAAAATAAATGCTTAACAGCTCTCGAATTTCAACTACTTGGGCTGTGAAGTAAGCTCTGATTTAAACAAGGATTTACAATACAAAATAAATAATTTTCAGCAGATATGTGAAACCACAGTAAGAACGTTGAATAATAAAACAAGGAAAGAAGCCAAATTGAAATTTTATAAAATCATGGCAGTTCCAGTGCTCATGCATGGAAGTGAGTCGTGGATATTGTAGGAAAGAGACAAAAGTAAAATACAGGCAGCAGAAATGAGGGTTTTAAGAAGAGTTAAAGAATGCACCAAACGAGATTTAATAAGAAATGAAAGAATTCGAGAGGAATTAGCATATTTAAATTACAAGATAAAGTAGAGAAAAATAAACAGAATTGGAAATAACTATGAATAGAATAAGTGAAGAAAGAATATCAGTATTAATAAGAGTATACAGTTCTCGTGAAAGAAGAGAAATAGGGCGTCCCAGAAGATAGAACAGGCAGAAATGCCCAATCCCTGAAGTGAATAAGGAGAAGATCGTACGCGGCGAGTACACTTCTCTTTGCACCCCAAGAGGTTTTGAGAAAACTATTACGCCGCTGATGGCAGGTCAGTTCTCGCAGCTTCACTATTCTTCTCGATTAATCCTCCAGATGCTTCTGGAGCGCCTCTACTCTCTCCTACCAATATTAAGCCGACCAGTGCCGAATGACACGTCCGATATCCATGAAACGGGAGGCCAGTCTTATATTTAAATAACCTCGGTGATTCGACAAAATAATTAATACTAATGATTCGAAAAAATATAAGCAATCGGCAATTTGCAAGATTTAAAATTAAAGAGAAATTAACAGATAGAAGCGATTTAATAAGAAGATTACAGCTTTCCAAATTATGTTAAGTGAACTTTAACAATATGCAACAGTGGCAATAAATGCCATGGAAGGTGAAATTACAATCAGAACTCGCCGCGCACACACCTGCTCCATTACACTCCCTAGCGTGTTACACGCATTCGAAAACAATTGCTTTCAAATTAGAATTACGTGACCTAACCTACAATAAATATAAGAACGTTAACTACTGCTCATAACAATATTTAAAATTAACATAAACAAGCCCTTCGCTAATCAGGAGCAGCGAACTGAATTACTCCAGAGTCACATGAACGAGTAAATATGTACGTGAAGAACCACCAAATTGCAGAAAGCTGCCATGTTTCAAGATCATTGATAAAACTGGAGAGTTGCCTGCAGGCACTAAGCAATACTGTGCTTGGTGCCTTGACATATTTTTCAATCAAAATAACTTTAGCTTTTAAGATGCAGAAACTTGTTTTTAAGACTTGCTTTAAAGTTAGGTCTACATCAAAATCTGTCTTATAGAGTAGATGTAACTGATGTATACATTTGTAAGCAGACTCTAGGTGCAGTAAAGAATTTTAAAATTAAAGAAAAAAGATCCTACATTTATTGACGTTCTTGTGTGCAACATTCATGTGATGAACTCGAGTGTTCAAAGACATAGGCTAAAAATTAGCAGAATTTTTTAATTTTGGCGTCTTTCGTGATGTAAAACACTTTGGGAACTGTTTAGATTTATTTGACATTTTTATACTACTTCAATCCAATTATGCTTTCAAGAAGACGGTAACGTGACCCTATCTCTATATCTAATATGGTAAATTTTATCTACTTCTAACACATCTATTAAGAATTTAAATTTCCACCAGAAGCCAGTGTTACACTATTCTACAAACTACACATACAAAAGTTTGATTTTCTCCACTTCCTGTAATCATGATAAATATTTGCAGAAACTGTTTCAATACACATTTTGTTCTACCTAGAGAATAGAGAAGGCTGAAGAGACAGAGACTTCGTTTAGACCGTATTACGTATTCTTGCCCTGCACTGCGATGTTTCTAGCCGGCTCTGTTCCCCTTCACTTTCCCTCCTCTCCGTGTACTGACTAATCAGTCTCTGCTGTACAGAGGCTGACACGTTGTGAGACCACGCGTTTCAGTGTCACAGTGCGTTAGTGTTGTTATAATGTCAAAAGTCCGTATAATTTAGCATACGGAATCTTAATGTATGATTCGTATGTGACAATAAACTCTTATAGAGAAGTGAGCGGCGATATATAGTCAGATTCCCTGCTGTCGTGCGCCTCACAGAGAAACGGTTTGTAATCTTGTAAATAGATTTAGGGAAATGGGATCTATTCTTGATAAGAAACTGAAAGCAAATAGCCGTATATTTACTCAGGAAAAACTTGATGATATCGGAGAAAAGTTAGAGCGAATTCCAAAGAAATCTCTGAGAGAGCTTGCACAGGAACCAGGAATTTCGCAAACCTCGGCTTGGAATGCCACTAAACGTTTAAAATTAAAATCCTATAAGACAACATCTGTAATTAAAGAACTGCAATCACACGATAATGTGAGTGGAGTTGATTTCTGCAATTGGATGTTGTATGATATTAATGGTCACTCTATTGACCTGTGTTTAATTTTTCATCGTTTTAATTACATTCTGATGAAGAATTTATGAGTGTTAATGCAAATGTTCTTAAAAACGTAAGAGATGTGTGATGACACAAGAACATCAGTTCCTATGACTATGGTATGATGTTATTGTAGTTATAATTTGCATGAGAAATCTGTGCGCTTGAATTTAAGGAGCTATGAATATTCTACTCCGCCGGCAAACAGCACACTTCCCTGTGCTAAATTTTCGTGAGCCGGCCACACGTCCAAACGAAAACTCCGTAGCTTCTTAAAAAGCAACCTTGACATTATACAATTTCCGTATGAGCTCATGAGTAGAGGGGGGATTATCGCTTTGCATTTTAAAACCTACTGATTATACTACTAAACAACACAAACAGCTTAAAAAGTATATTGAGGAAATGAAAACTTAAAAAAAAAGTTTAATGCAAATTTATTTTTCTGATTTAATTTTGTGTACCTGTTATTCTAAGTTATATAAACCATATATGAATATAGAGAACCTCGCAGTCTACTGAAAACTAAGACTGACATTTTAATTATTAGTACACAAAACATAATCAAATTCATTACAGCTATTTTTAAGAAAAGATACAGAAACGAAACGTTGAGGTGAAATATTGAAATATAATAATCAAAAATTTTTAGTCATGCTGTTTACATAAATGCGTGCGTGCACAGAGAGAGAGAGAGAGAGAAATTATGTTTCAACTAAAATATTAACATTGATGCTTCCCTGGAAATACGCGTTTTGAGGTCCTCTCAATCCGAAATTGAGTTTTAGAAAAAAAATAGGAGTTTGCACACCTCTGTGTATTTGTGTATGTGCGTGTGTGTATATGCGCGCGCGTGCCAACCTTTAAGTCCACCAGCTTTCAAATATTTAATGCGAAGCTTTTCACGAAATTCCCCCAGCTCTTTAATAAGCGTTTTTCGATATTTTTTATTTTGTCAAAAATCATAATGGCGATTTTCATTCAAACATCAATATCTGAAATACTGGCATAATGAATCAAACGTATATCTTTAAATACCATGTAAAGTTCTTTTCATTTTTCCTAATTTTGTATAATTTTTTTATAATTGTGAAACCATTAGATAGACAAAGTCCTGCTGCAGAAAAAATGCATATCTCAATTAAATAGTACTTTCCATTTGTCATTTTTTCATAGCGTTAACCGCTTTCGGAACATTTCATCTTGTATGCTTACATTTTTGTAACTTTGTGTTATCTGAATAAACACGTTTGAAAATTTCGGATTTTATTCCCCCTGCACGGGCTCATTACTACCACTTAGGATATAAAATATGTGAATGTTATTTCCGCATCTCCGTTGTAACTAAGGCCATTTTACTGAACTTAAAATACGAGGGCTGATCAATAAAGACTGAGACTAATTTTTTTCACAGATATTTATTATCCATTTCAATGTTGACATGGTCTTTTTCAAAGTAGTCCTCTCCTACTTGAATGCACTTTTTATAGCGTCTCTGCCAGTCCTCGAACACATGGTATAGGTCATTCTTTGTCAGGTCTTTGAGAATCGCCTCACTTTTCTTCAGCACTGCCTCAGTGCTCTCAAATCGAATGCCCCGGAGGTTTGCCTTTAATGATGGGAATAAAAAGAAATCACAGGGGACAAGATTGGGGCTATAAGACAGATGCGGCACACAGGTAATGTTGAATTTAGCCAAAAATTCCTGGACATGATTTCCAACGTGAGACCGCACGTTGTTGTGATAAGTTCTGGATGTTTCCTTGCAATGTGCTTCCTCGGTGTAGCCAATACTGACGTGTAGTACGCTGCTGTAACAGTGGTGTGAGTGGGAACAACAATCACAGCAGCTGTGTTGATGTTGACTTCAGTCATAGTAGAAGCCGAAGCACCAGGCCCACCTTGCTTAGCACAGAGGACTCGCTCTACTTTGAAGTCTTTGAACCACCTAAACACTGTTGCACGAGGTAGTGCATCTTCACCGTATGCTTGCTTCAGCTTTTCCAAAGTTTCAGAGGCGTATGATTTAAACGAAAACAAAATTTTATTGCTCCTCTTGTATCACCTTCATTTTGTGGTATGCGAAATTCAACTAGGGTCAACAATATACAGCATTACTACCAACCTACCGATACGAGAGTGCTGCCGCCTATGGACATTATACATGAAACCCCGCTCTTTTCAAATATTCATGGTAGAGACAGGAAACTCTCAAGAAAGCTACAGGAAAAAATCAATCTCAGTCTTTATTGATCAGCCCTCGTATTTAAACAAACCTTTATCGTGGATAACAAAGTGAAGAGAAGAATTGTTTTTTATGTAAGTAATATAATAAAGAAGGAATATGAATTTGTATCGGGTAGAGAACCTTGTGCGAGTATTGCACATTAAAACTTTGTTTTGTCACGGGACCACAAAATGAATATTTCCAAGGAAATCTGGACATCGAATGCTTGAAAAAGCCATAGAGAAGTAAGCTATTTGTACTAAACCAAAGGAAGGAAATGTATCGATTATGTAATGGTAGAATATTGGGTTGAACACTACACTAAACTGATAATACATTTATTGCCTTATATATACATTTTAGCACTTAAAAATCCATGAAGTTGATTGTAAAATATGGACTTGAATTGCTTAGGTGTCTGTTTCTATGGTTTGAAAAATTCATCCAAGGAGCGTTCCAGAAAGATGAGTAGCACACAAGACTCCAGTATAAATGAAAACATCGCTCGTGTGGAAGTAACAACGTAGGATGACCCGTAAGTAACCTGCAGAACAGTAGAGACTTTCAATATTCATCTACCGCAAATCTCTGGAACTAAATGCCTTCATATGAAGAGGCATTGTCTCCTTGGCCCCCTGCAGTCTCACAGAACAAAAGGGAGTAAGGATGGAATGGTGCCAGAAAGCTGTTTCGACAGTGAGAATTCTCACTCTTTATATGATAGAGTAAGCTTCGTTATTGAGTATGCCCTAAAAGCATAGTAGCAATTGATGATCTGTATTTACCAAACCTAGCTAGAGGCTAGAAGATAGCAAGCTTTTCTAGAAATGGCCTCCTGTTTCAACTTCCGCTTCAGGAACAAAGGAGAGCCATTCTATAATTTGCCACCTGTGAGTCGAAACACTTAAAGAAACAAGTCCGAACTGCGGAATACGGTTTCAGTTCTCTTCAAAGTCTTTTTTGCAATGGATCTCATGCAAGAATTGGTATTCGCAACAATAATTCGTGCAAATTTAGTTGGTGATTGGAATTTACCGAGCGGGATGGCTCAGGCGGTAACGTCTGTGGCTCGAATTCGGGAGGTTCCGAGTTCAAACCCACGGACCGAGTACTCTGACCGAAGGTTTTTCGCGGTTTTCCTTGGTCGTTAGGCGAATGATAGGTTGTATAATTTTATCCGCAAATATTCCTATCATCTCTTGCGCTACCACAGTTCCTTCTTCTTCACACCAAGCATTGGACTAATTAGCAATCATGGCTCTTCTATGATCCAAAGTTTGCTTGTTCCTCGACAGGCTACTGACCCAAGACATTGGCTTGTAAGTCCTTGGGGGTGTAATTCCTACAAAGAGGAGACTAGCCAGTTAAAGAAGAAGAAGAAGAAGATTGAATTTCAAACGAGCATGATCGTTCATACTAGTTGTTCACATTTGGAAGGTCCATGATTCAAATTCTCTGAGGCTAGAAAGCCTGGCGTAAGGTTTCCTTCGCTATTTTCCTCAGTTGCTAGGCTAATTGGACTTGGGCTTGCATGAATGTCATGCAATTGATATAACTTCTTCTTCACCACCATCTTTCTGTTGGGCTCATCACCCTTACAGGGCTTCTCTACGCCTCTACACGCGTCAGATCCAAAGCACGGCTTGTGAGACCTTGTCGGTTCTGGAATCAATGTCCTCACGAGACAGTTGACGGTGCAGCGATAGCGGAGGCTGAAATAAATCCAACAACCACGGAGTTACCTTAATTAAAACACCCCAAGGAAAAGAGCCATAACTGTAAACCCTGATGCTCAACTCTAATGGGTAGCGAAGTACATCACGGAGGATATAAGTGATGCACTTTTCCTCTTATTTGCACACATCTTCTTTAAATATTTTTGTTCTACGACATTTCTTTTTCGTTTTTACGTCATCACGCTTATGGACATGTTTTCGTAAATGTTTATAATGAGCGCGCATCCACACACACAGACACCGGTAGCCGTGGACGTTCAGACACGGAGTCACGAACGGGAGGTCTGTTGTTCAAACCTCTCCAGGACCATCTGTCCTGACTAGGTTTTATCCAGGTTTTCCTCAGTCCTCATAACTGGCAAATACCAAGAAGGCACATAGGCATAAACATTCCCAAATTACGTTTCATTTTATTTCTGGTGTCATCACTGCCCATCCTTATGGTGCCGTATATAGTAAGAAGGAGCGCTTAACAGTGCTAAATAATAAAGACACACACACACACGCTCACACACACACACACACACACACACACAGAACCCTTCATACCAGCTGTATTTTGCTGTATTTTTGTGAACAGTGGCAATGGATGCCAAAACTATAATGTCAAAGAGCGACTAAAGCTAAACTGCTAAACAACACATACAAAACAAGTAAACTGATGCATTGTTGTTTCACTCTTACTGAGATTTTAGATACGTGTATTTAAAAATATGTGTGCGTCAACATGCCAGCTGCTGCAACAAAATTATACCATTTGGAGAAAAAATTTAATTGAGTTTTACTTATGAACGCTCTTTAACTACAATGGTCCTTAGCGTCCCATTCTATATTGGGCGTGAAAGACCGGTAATTTTGCTGAGGCCTCTTTATCAGGCTTGAGGTTCTTTTACGTGCCGTAAATATACGACACGGGACCACCGGCTTTTCTTCCCTTCTGAAGGAAGTCATGGTAAGTGTTTTTACGCCTGAATAAAATCCATCGCCCTCCGTCTGATTTGAACACGCGACCTCGGGAACCAGAGGTTTGCATGGTAGCCCTAGACCACGGAGGACGACTATCATTTTAGAGGGAACAGCATGTGGCGATCATGGACTGCGTCTTGTCAACATCGGTTTTGCATCTTTGGTTGCCACAGAAACAACTTTTTTTTTCCAATTGGTGGTTACTATATACCTTTCTTTCATATATCTAGCTTTCGTTGTCATGTGCCAGCAAACATCAGTCGCCAACTAAGTTCGCACATAATAGTGAACTATCCAGATTATTTGGCTCCCTACGACTGTTTGCAACAGTTAAGAAGTATCTGGAAGTCGTGATTACCAAAAGTATTCGTAGCTTTCGAGTTTCTCTTTTGCCAGAGTTGCAGAATTCGGAAGGAAGGAGTGAAAGAGAATGGGAAGGAATATGTTATTCTCCTACAGACCACTCGCAATTGTAACGCCTTTGCTCATGAAATCAAACGAATGTTCAATACTAAGCTCTATGATTGACTTGCCCCCTTTTTGTGGCACTCGGAAGGACAGATGAGGTGTTTAGCTCCTGAGGTAAGCATGCAATCGCGGCCCAGTTCTGCATGTCTGCCTTAAGATATAAGCATCACGTACTGAAATATCCTTAGACTTTCCATAATAACTGGAGGTTTAACTCGTTTTCTAACGAGGAATCTTGCCTTTTAAAGGTTGATGGGTTGCTTCTGAGGCCCAACTTGCTCACCCTGTCCTGGTTAGAGGTAGATATATACATAAATGCATCAATGGCAGTTGCCAGCACTACCACTACCTTATCATTAAAATCCATTTTCATGTTTTGTCACTAAAGTTAAAACACAGCTTCTTCTACCAAAAAAGGTGTAATTTTACCCAAATTTATATTTTTAAAAACCTGCCAGGTAGAATTTAACGATCAGGTTCATCATGGCCCTCCTGTCTTCTTATAAGCTCCCTTTTACATCTGTATTTGAATTTCAAACGCAATGTAATGATTACACTCTCTTCTCACAACAACTGAAGTGTTTCTGACTCAGAAATGTCTCACGCTGTTAAAGAACAGTTAATACCAGAACCATTTCTTTTACCTCTGTGCATCAGAGTATCTGTGTGATGCCTTACGTGGAAATTACTGCTTGAATAACAACTTTGGATATTTTTGTGAATATTATAACATGATAAATGTTCATTTGTTTGTACATGATTTTTGGACATCTTAATCTCGTACTTCCATCTTTCGTTTGTCATATTCTCACTTTGCTTCTTTGGTAGGCTTCTTTATATTTGAAATGATCCTTGTAACGAAATTTCAGTGGTCTCTTATTTTTCGTATACAGCCTGATTATAACACTCATTCACATATTATCTCTCTAGTTTATTAAATATACTTTAATTGCGTTAAAGGGATATTTCAATTTTTAGTGAAAATCAGAAACCACTACCTTAAATTCTTTTCTCATTCTGAAAGGTTTTTTAGTATACTGAAACTCACACCAATCCTCAAAGTCACATAGATAAAGTATGTTTTCATAGAGTATGAATTTAAAAGCTTATAACTCGAATAATTAAAAAAAGTGTTACAAAGGTAAAAGCTAAAGAACATTGTGCAACACAGTTCATATATTTGGTAAACTTATGACATTTCCAGCTGTATGCATATGTATGGTAACAAAATATTAAAACCCGGGCCCCTGTGGTGTGGGAGTAGCGCGTCTGCCTCACATCCAAGAGACTCAGAGTTCGAATCTCGGTTAGGGTGAGTTACTCGGATAAGGTTTCTTCTGGGGTTTTGCCTTATCCTGAGAAGACGAATGTCGGGTAACTCTTACCTCTAAGGACCTCGGGCTTACTTGAGTATCATTTCATCTATTTCATTCATTCATCCTGGATATGACCTATCAGGTTAAAGGACGTTAAACTTAAAAGAAAATTAAATAACTGAGTGAACTGTTTGAAATTGAGAAATCCATCAGTATCGCCACTTCATAAACAAGAGCAGTAATTACTCGACAGAATGTCCTAAATGTTCACTGAGTATCAAGAACCACTGTCTCCCCAAGGCCAACCCAATCCAAACAGCTCCCTTTCAGCGAGCAGCTCGTTCTCGGCCCCACCACATTAGAAATACCTTTTGAGGCAGATGTCCGCAGGCCTTACGTCAAAGCAGCTGATATGGTCGGAGTCAGTGAGAGTGGTTAGTGGTTAGATTCAGGGATGCAGTCCGATTTCAGGTGATACGAGTATTGACAAAAGGGGCCTGAAAATTGGGCACATCTGATTTTTTCATATCTATTTATTCTAAATATTCATGTATTAATCATCAAAATATTAAAGGTGCTGTATACAGAAGGAGACAATTAAAATCCAAGCCTTGCTTATGTCCAATAGCTTTACATTCTTTCCTCTTCAAGATCACAGTATGCCTCAAGTTACGCAGAAAATAGTAGCTAATATTGTCATGCGCCGTAAAAATACAGGAATGATCTGTCTTCTGGAACGGCGCGTGCAAAAAGAAGGCATACGTGGTTTATGTGTGTTAAGTTTACGTGTGCTATCACTAGCCTATATTTGTTCTGTATAGTCTTACGATTGGGTTTAATGGGAAAGAAATTTTGAGGAATAGCTTTTGTATCCATCTTACGGTAAAATTCCCCCAGATCATTATGCGCCGTCCTCTTTAGAATTCTGTTCACATAAATCTTCGAGTTAAACTTCCATTAAGAATGCGTGAGACCTAAAAAGCCTTAATAAATTCAGTAAATAATTAAGGAGATAGTATAGTCATTGAATATTTCGTCATTGATTACTCGTTCTTAAATAATTATTAAAATCCCCGGATTATTTTTAGTTCTCTCAATAGAAACACGACACAAATATTAACTTTCAGCTAGTCGTTCATCTACTATCAACTTATTTTAACGTCATTTTAAGTTGTTGGTAATATCGCGACGGTAACAGCAGATTCGTTGTTTCACCTGAGTTGGTGTATGTCAGGCAGATGGCCTTAGATGCGTAGTCGCCCTTCTGTATCAGCTTTTTTATTGCTATTGAGTAGCTCTTTCTAAATGTGGATTCTGGTATGATTGCTGTACTGCTTCTGTTCTTTTAATGCATACACGTAGTTATTGTGATGCCGGACAGTTGGCCTTAGATCCATAGTCGCTTCTCTGTACCATATATTAGTATTTCTGTATATTTTGTTCTATATGTGAAACGTTTGGCCATGGTATTAAATATCCAATCTGGTATTTATTTCGCAACTGAGGAAAACCGCAAAAACAGTTAGATTGACTATTACATAAGATTTGAACCTGCGGACTCGAGAATGCGAGCCATGGGCGCTACGGCCTGAGCCATCATACTGTATGTTCCTTTTCTGTACTTCTATTAAATTAAGTTTCCTTAATGTCACATGCGATTATGCGCGTTTCCATTTCCTTTATCCATATCCTTAGATTTCAGCCACTTGCTTCACCTCGATTCGTACCAAATGCTGAAGTCGCCGAAGAGGCGACAACACACTGAAAATCTGTACACGACAAGCAATCGTTCAAGACGACACGCCCATCACGATTAGGACATTTCCCTCAGAAATGGCACACGCCGCGCAATCACTTTCTAAATCAACTGTATATGGGCAAAGACAGTGCTATCTCTCCTGCACGTTGTGCTTTCTCGCGCTCCATTCGCTTCAACACATCACAATTTTGCAGAGGAAAAGAACGCGTGTGGTAAAAACAGGGGATAAGTTTATATTTAAATAAGTTTGAAATACTATCGTAGACCTGAAAGTTTTAAATATGAAGTAACATCTTAAAGTTCTACTTATCCAAAGAACACGAACTCGTATCTTAAGTTTTCAGGGTATAACAGGCATGCAGAACAGGAATACATTTGTAGTTACGAGTACACCAGTCATATGTGCCCGTCCGAGCGCCATGACAACAGTTTGCCATTCACAAAGCTTGTAATTCGTCATTCACGTGTTTGCGTAAGATAAAGACGCCAGAGTCTGTGCGTGGATTATGAAAGAAAGACCTGTCTTTCCCTCAATTTTATCCCTTTCAAGTTTTGCAACCAGTAGCGGCTCGTGAATATACATTTCGGGTGTTCAAAAAAGTCAAGACACCCTGAAAACGTGAAATGGTATCTTCATGCTCCATAATAGTCATGATTATGAACAAATTTTATATAACTTCAGCCACTCCTAAAAGTAATAATAATAATACATGTCTGATGAAAGAAGGCCTTTCTTGTGTGTGGATGTTTGTTGTTTACATAATTAAGTACACTGTTTTAGGGAAAGAGTGAAATAATGTGTAAATTAAATTGAAATTGAGATTATGGATGGAATGGAGAAACCGGGAGAAGTCTCCGCGTTTAGCCCGGATCCTGTGGATACTCTAAGGTCCTGCTGATGTACGTGACCTATTACCGTTACCTATTGTAACAGTACAGTGGCTATTGCCTAATGTGCTACCACCTAGTGGTGCTGACGTAAAATTGTGGTGGAAGTATGGAAACAGAGTGGGGGAGAAACTAATGCATGCCTTCAGGAGTGCATAGCCCATATGTACTTGGCCCCTTAAGGTAATACGTCATACCATTGCGCGTGCACAAGTCAAGTTGTGCGAGCGACCCTGTTGCCATATTTCATCGATTTTAAAGGAGTAACGCGGTAGATTTAAACGCCGTAGATTTTAAATACTGCATACACGTTACATATGATAGCAATGAAAGAAAAAAATATATGATGTGATAATGTGATGCCTTCACATGACTTTCTCTTCCCTCCATCTTTATTAACTTATATTTCTATCTACTACATTTAATCCAAATAAACCTTTGCAAACATAACTACATTACACATTTCGCTATAAGTACAAACAGAACAGCGATAATCAAATGTTTAAGAACTGGAAGCCATAAGTTTGCCTTAAAATTCCATACTGTTTCCATGCAATCGCAAGAAACAACTTAAAATCGATGGAACTTTAAAAGAATGACAAGCATTGAACAATTCGAAAGTTTAATAGTGGCTATCTCAAAAACGGCTTATGCAACAAAAACACTTATTTTAAGTAAATTGTGTGTTTTAAAGAGATCTACATTTTTTGTATGGTACGTTTTCGTCTATCGCTTAATGTTCACAAGTTATACAAGATTATACATACTTCCTTTCTAATAAAGAGGATTTTCTAGGCTATTCCCAGAAAACTCAAGATATGCATTTTATTTGTCATGTAAATACCTTTTACATATGGTACTTTAAACAAAATCGTTATAGCCATTTTTTTAAAAAAGCAATATTTCCAAAAAATCTTCCATGTAAAGAATAGTTTGGGATGGGCAGATTTTATTGGAAATCTTTCTGTCGCTTTCTTCAAAGATACTAAGCTCAAATATCAAGATTGATATTTATCCGACTTTTTATTTTTGAGCTATGCTGTTCACACAGACACATAGCCCACACACACGAACATGTTGCCAAAAATACTTTATATGGATGCAGGGTACCTTAAAACATGTATTTCTTGTGAAATCTAGGTATCGAATTCAATACTTCCCCTACTTACTATATATAGTAGAGAAAGTAATAACCAATAAATCCGCAAGGTGTTCACTTGTTCTTATGCATCTACCGCACTGTCAGTAACAATGGTGTGTAGTCTAAATAAACTGAAAGGCCACTAAAATTTCACATAAATTACTTCGTAATCGAGCGGTTCACAATCACGCCGAGTGCTCGTGTTCCTTTTAACCATGAGAACAACACAGAATGGCTGCACACAGTTTTGGCGGCCTACATAAAAAAATAGCATATATTACTGAAGTACTGTACAATAATAGTGTGATTAACATCTCTACTTGTCATACTGGAAACCGGGGTTCGATCTCCCGTGGCGAATAACTTGTTAGTCTGTTTTCTTTTGTAATTTAATGGTGTATGTTGTACATTTATATATAAATGTAATTATAAATAAATATACCTCTATGCGCATTTCACAAATTTCATCAACACAGGACACAATTTTAAAATAACTTACAGACCTTTGGCTCTAAGCTAGCTTTATGTACAGTGGGCTCCAAATGTTTTCCGATGGACCAAGGGGTGTAGAGGTAGAGGTGGAAGAAATTTCTTCTCGACTAGTCATGCCTGGCTATAACCAGCGTGCCGGTATCGTCTCAAAGGTCACATTTACTTCTGTGTATGCATTCAGCGACCTAACTCTAAGAAGAATGAAGACGAAACCAAATACTTTTCTCTTTACTAGAAATATTCAAGCGAAATAAATTAACATTTTCTTTGCATAATATGTTGTTTAAAAATCAAATATTGCACTCTTTATGCGGGTGTTACATAAGTTTAAGATTCAGTAATTTTCTTGAGAAACAAGGTTCGCATAATGTATATCTTGTTTTTAACGTTTTTTGCTAGTAATAAGTAATACTAATAATAATAGTTTCATAATTATCACCAATAGAATGTTCTACGCGTACTCCGAAGGTATTTATTACCTTGAAGATAAGTTCGTTTTTCTTTTTAATTGTCATAGATATCGATCACAACGTTTAGCGCTAAGGGTGAAGTTCCACAGTTGGCACATTCAGTTCTGATAATATTCAAGTAATGTTTCTTCAAAAATATGGCAGCAAAAGAAATATTAATGTCACACTGAGGAAGCAGTTTGGAAACAATTAAGTATAATATCAAATGTTCTTCAAAATGAGATATATTTTGTGTTTTTACTGAAAAACAAATAAAGATTGTTTTATTTGAAACATAATTCCCCTTATATGCACACTCACAAGTGAAAAGAAGAAAAACCGTGCCAGTCGTATAGTGGATGTAGAGTAAAAACGCCTATGTAGGTATTGTATGCAAAATGTTTATAGATACGAGGAAACAACCTTTAGCGCAAAATATGCCGTTTCTATATAGCTGTTTTATTCGTTTAGGATAACATAAGCTAAATTTTCAAAATGGTGACCCGAAGTGTTAATGCAGATAGGTTGATGTGCATTTGTTGCAATTGGTTCATTTGAAAGCACTCTATTCTGAAAACTAAATTGCTTTCAAGTTATAAATCTGAAGATGCCCCCCCCCAAAAAAAGGCTTTGTATTGCGATTCACGTTCAGAATTCTTAAAATGCTTCTCTTCTCTGGTCTGGAATGGAATGTGTAACGGAGGGGACTCGACCCCGATCCAGTGAATGAGGATATTGTGTTTGTGGCCCTAGAGGGAGGGACGAGGTGAGAGACACGGAGCGGCCGGAACCAGGATTGACGGCACAGCAATGACAAAGATCCTAAAATTTGCAGATTGAGACGCCCTGACAGTTGGGCATACAAACCGGGGACCCCACCCCAAACAGAGGGTCCAGCGCCCCCCCAAGAAGCGGTCCTTATACCCTAGCAACCAGCCGAAGACCGAGGAACGGATAAGGTTCCACAAAGAGAATCCTTTTTTCTGTGCCAAGCAGCACCGAAATACCATCGCCGACACTTCCAAACCTGAAAAATACCTAACGGGGTTAAGGATGAATGAAATGAGGAATGGAACGATATTCGAGGGCTGAGAGAAATCATATCAGCATTCGCCTGACGACGCGGGAAAACTCTCGAAAAAAAAACCGTGGGTCAGATTGGGCGGTAGCCGGAAAGCGAACTAGGTATCTCTCGAATGCGAGTGGCACGCGTTACCGCGGCGCCACCTGGTCGTAAACTGGAAGATCCTTAGTGGAAATCTCGGCTATGACATTGAATTTTTCAATCTGATTCTATCTTTCCAACCTTGTACTACACACGGCTTGAGTGAGAGTCTTCTTGTTAATTGAAATGAAACTGCAATTACAAACTTCGTTGTAAGTATAAGAAGAATACAATATCTCAAACGATACTCAGATTTTTATGTGGTGTCTTTGAAACTCCACGTTCTTTGCATTACCACGAGAAGTATGATTAGGAAGAAATATATTTACATATCGATTAAATTATTATTCTAAATTGAACAAACTAACGTGTTGCATTCACATAACTTTCTCTTCTCACCATTCTACAAATTCTTTTTTCTAAATCTCATTTTTCTGTCTACTTCTTATAATCCAGATAAACTTGCCAATCACATTTAGCTCATCCATGTGGTGTGGGGGTCTGCCCACACTCAAGAGGTCCCGAGTTAGAATCTCGGTTAAAGTGAAATACCTGGGTAAAGTTTTTTCCAGGGTTTCCTCTTATCCTGAGAATATGAATGTTTGATTCTAATTTCTAGTGACCTCGGGCCCATTTGAGCATCATTTTAACCATTTCGTTCATTCACCATCCGTAATGGCCCACCCAGTTAAAGGACTTTAATTAAATACCAAAAGAAAAAGTTCTCATTTACACGTTTCGTTGTAGTATATGTAGATAAAGCGATAGTCACATTTTCAAAAAGCATGTCACTACGTGATGCTTTGAAATTCCATGCTGTTTATATGATCGCGACAAAAGAAAACGAATAGCGACTACTCAGTTACAAAAAATATCCAAACCAATAACAAAAAATATCTGGGAATTAGTTAATCTCATAATATATATAACAAACTCCGTGCTTTAACGAGGTCTGTATTTATTTTGTATCAAAACTTTGTCCAATCTTTTAGAGTTTACCAATTATACAAAAGTTATTCAGAATGAAGAAGGCTTTAGAGGCTCTTCTCAATCAGTTGAAAATATATATTTCGTTTGCCATGAAAATGTTTTAAATAGTGAGTATTTTAATCAAAATCATTAGAGCCATTTTTAAGAAAATAAATTTCGAAAATTTTTCCAGTGTGGCTCAGGATGGGGAAATTTTCTTGAAAATCCTTGTTACAACTTCGAAAGACGCTGAACTTAAATATCAAGTTTGGTAGTTAACCGACTTTTCGCTTTGGATTTATGTTGTTCACAGAGACGCAGGCATATGGAGGTTTTGAAATAAAATATGTGTTGCATTCGCATGATTTTCTCTACTCACTCTTCTTACAAAGCTTATTTTGAACCTGTCTTGTTAATACCCATAAACCTTCATCACTTATTTTCACAATTCGTTGTAGGTATAACCGGAACATATTAAGATAAAGCGATAGCCAAATCCCTCAAAGCTGATCACTACGTGATAGCTTTGGATTGGTGGGCTACAGAGGGGACTCGGCACTGATCCACATAGTGAATATTGTGCCTACGCCCCACAAGGGGGCGTCTCCGGGAGGCAGGATGAGGCAACGGGCGTCCGGAACCAGGAAAAACGACACAGGAATGGCAGGGTCCCTAAGTTTTAAGATAGACTCCCCGTCAGACGGACAGGCAGATCGGGGACTCCACCCAGCACCGAGGGGTCCAACGCTCCTCAAGGAAGTTAGGATACTCCCGACAGGCAGCCGAAAGCTGAGGGAAGGAGAAAGTCACAAAAAACATTCTTTTCACGCCACACTGCACCGAAACACCATCGCCGACACTTCCAACCCTGAAACAGACCAACGGATGAAAGATGAAGGGAAATTAGAGTGGAGATGAAATGTAGGTCCGGAAATTCGGGGATGTGAGAATCCTTCCCAGCACTCGCCTGGCGACCCAGGAAAACCCCCCGAAAAAACCTATGGGTTAGGAAGGTCGGCCAGAGGAATCCAACCCACGACCTCCCGAATGTGAGCCACAGACGTGATAGCTTTGAAATTCTGTTCTCTTTGTATGAACACGAGAAAGAAAGAACGAAAGAAAGAAAGAAAGAAAGAAAAACAATATCTATTTGCAGTTGAGGGAAGTATAAAGTATTTGAAAATTTAAACTAATAACAAAGAAACTTTCAGAATAGGTAAAATATAAAAGTTATTTGACATAAAATAAAAATGTTATTTGATATAAATTTTGTGCTTTAAGAAGATCAACAGTTGTGCGGTAAGATATTCTCTCTTTCTCCTCTCTCCTCCCTCTCTCTCTCTCTCTCTCTCTCTCTCTCTTACGATTTACTAGTTATCAAAAGTCAATGACAATAAAGACTAATTTACAGACTATTCCTAGAAAATAAAAGATATACATTCTATTTATCATGAAAATAGCTTAAACATATGCATTTTAATCAAAATCCTTAGATTCCTTTTTGAAAGAATAAAAAATTTCGAAAAATGTCCAATATAAAGGGTAGTTTGGAATGGAGGATTTTCTTTAAAAACTCAGTGTCGCATTCTTGGAAAAAGTGGAATTTAAACTCCAAGTTCGGGTTTTAACCAACCTTTTGCTTTTGAGTTATGCTATTCGTGGACACACACACACACACACACACACACACACACACATACACAAACACTTGGACCATTGTCTAAAAATAAATTCATTGGATTCAGGGGTCACAAGCGTGATTTCTGGTGAAATTACGTCATTGAATTTTCAGATGGAACACAATACTTTCTCTACTTACTGTAGCTACTTAGTAGAGAAACTAAAAATGCTTACATTGTTTCAAAACCTGAATTCCGTTGAATCTCGTTATTCAATTTTGGGTGGAATGTAATACTATCTCTACTTACTGTAACTACGTAGTAGAGAAACTCAAAATGTTTTCTTTCCAGGGAGTCTCAAAACGTGTATATCCGGTGGATATCGTTATTCAGTTTTTGGGTGGAATACAATACTTTCTCTACCTCCTGTAGCTACGTAGTAGAGAAAGTAAAAATGCTTTGTTTGGATTCAGGGGGTCTCAAAACGTGTATATCCGGTGAATCTCATTCAATTTTTGGGTGGAACACGATACTTGCTCTACTTGCTGTAACTACGTAGTAGAGAAAGTAAAAACCGTTGTTTGGTTTTAGGGAGTCTGAAAACGAGTATTTCCGTTCCGAGTATTAATGTCGTTATTAAATTTTTGGGTGGAATACAATACTTGCTCTACTTACTGTAACTACGTAGTAGAGAAATTAAAAACGCTTTGTTTGGTTTCAAGGAGTCTGAACACGAGTATTTCCGTTCCGAGTATTAATATCGTTATCAAATTTTTGGATGGAATATAATACTTATCTATTTATTTTAACTACGTAGTAGAGAAAGTAAAAACGCTTTGTTTGGTTTCAGGGAGTCTGAACACGAGTATTTCCGTTCCGAGTATTAATATCGTTACCTATATTTTGGGTGGAGTATAATACTTATCTATTTACTGTAACTACGTAGTAGAGAAAGTAAAAACCTTTGTTTTGGTTTTAGGGAGTCTGAAAACGAGTATTTCCGTTCTGAATATTAATATCGTTATTACATTTTGGGGTGGAATACAATAATTCCTCTACTTACTGTAAGTGCGTAGTAGGGAAAGTAAATTCAATGGGGCTCAAAACATGTTTCCGGTAAATATTGTTATTGAATGTTTGGGTGGAATACAATACTTCCTCTGCTTACTGTAAGTGCGTAGTAGGAAAAGTAAAAATGGTTTCTTTGGATTCAGTGGGTATTAAAAAGTGTATTTCCGGTGAATCTCGGTTTTTAATTTTTGGGTGGAATACAACACTTTCACTAATTATTATAGGTAAATAGTAGAGACAGTAAAAATATGAGTTGTGGAATAGATAAGCGGCTGGTTGTCATTACGGCATCTTGCATGCAACCAAATAGGGAAAAGTGTAACTTAGATTGTAACTTTAAATAATTTCTGGCCTAAATTGTCACGATGCACGGAAAAATCATACTTCATAAGGACATTATGAAAATAAAGAACATGTTAGTTAACAATGGGTAGAGAAAGCAGTAAATGTATAAAAAACCAAACCATTTTGTTTTAACCCTTGTTGTTATACAATAATATGATGCCTCTAATTCCTAAAAATTAGTTTGTATACTGTTTATGTCTCTGTGTTGTAATGTTATTGCTGTTTTCTTTTCACAGTTATTACATCCTTACAGACAAGTCCAAGGGAAATGTGTTGGAATGATATTTTGTTTAGCCTGTTACATTTCTTAACCTTCCTTGTAGAGAGAAGAAACCTGGAATAACCTCTCGATAAGCACCCCGCTTGCCCCGCTCCCGGTGCAACGGAAAACATTTGGAGCCATCTGTACATGATTCTGAAAGCATAAATGAGAGAGGCTGCAGAGGCCGGATCAGCCTATATAAGCACCTGGCCAATGTCTACTGATTCAGATAAGGCTTTAGCAGCAACTTAGGTTACGAGGCTGAGCATGATCACAGTCATCAAATATATACATAACGTGTTTCTCTTTCACACTGTGACCGCCGCAAGGCTGCTCGCGCATCGGCCGTTACAACTCGGGCTGACGCCAAAACAGCTATATGAGCCACGCAACTGCTCGTATTCTTATGACAGTTACACTTACAATTATAATAAGCGGATACCTTCTTGTAAGAGATTTTAAAATGACATCTTCTCAGGTAATTTTCATTAACACTCGAACCTTTTCGCTATTCTTCTTTAACGCATAACCTTTCACTTTATAGGATGTATACTCCAAGGATTTACAGTAGTCAGTAGTCTGTCGAGGAGCAAACTCTGGATCATAGCATATCAAGGATGGGTGATCAGCCCAATGCCTGGTCTTGTCCAATCAGGTGATCAGCCCAATGGCGGTTAAGAAGAAGGAAATGTAATATAATGATGAAAGGGACGATAGGAAAATTCGCGAATCAAAGTATTCTAACCCCGCATTCGCCTAGCGACCGAAGAAAGCTGAGAAACAAATCTTCGGTCAGATTGCTCGGCTCCGTATTTGAACTTGAGACCTCCCAAATGCGAGTCGCACACGTTACACACCTCGCTCGGTCACTCGATGGTTCAATATCTGAAAATGAGTGAATTTCTCGTCTTTATTTCTTCCAATGCATGGAGTTTGTTACATACACTATTTTTCGGGTGATTAAGCGTAGGATAGATGTTTGTAATTGGATTTTGTGTCAATGATAGAGTAATCGACCCACATTTAATATCCTTCTCCCATTTACTTGGTTAAGTACCGTCGTAAAATAGCAGATATTGGAGTACAGAGAAACTTAATTTTACACTCGAGATTTTCTTGCATTACTCGAAAATTGGTGTGTGGTACGTTGTAAATGCATATACGTAGTGTGGATTTGTATGTTCTACGATCATCGTAGAACAGACATGTCTGTTCTGCGGTAAAATCTTGATCGCAGAACATACAATGTATCTTAACACATGGGAGTGAAAGAGATAGAAAACGATCGTAGAGCATACAATGTATCTAAACACATGGGAGTGAAACAGGTGGTTGTATGGTGTGTAAGAGTAGTGGAAAGTCAATGAGTAGGGATGATGTGTAACATGGTGGGGATGTGTGTCATGATGCCTTAGAAAGTGTATTTGGGGTGTGGGGTAATTGTGTACGAGCATCAATATGATAAAGCCGATAAGGGCGATAAAAAAGAATGATTGAAACGAGTATCGAACCCTACTAACATCATCATTCCGGGATCGAACCTAGGCGTGATATGAGCGATATTCCCAGTAAAATAATCTCTTGGTAACAAAATGGGCTTCGAACTCAAAATCATCGAACCCATGAGTGATATGAGCGATATTCTCAGTAACGAACCCCTTGGTATAAAGCATATGAGTAACGAACCCTGGTATCGAACCCAGGAGTGATATGAGCGATATTCGCAGTAACGAACCCCTTGGTATAATGCATATGAGTAACGAACCCTGGTATCGAACCCAGGAGCGATATGAGTAACGAACCCTTAGCATCGAACCCAGGTGTAATATGAATGATATTCCAGTCAAGCTGCAGTAAAGAAAATCCTCAACACTTGTATGAATGATTCCAAGCACAAAATGTAAGCATTCAACACGAAACAGCATTTGGGGTGGCTACATATCACTCGAACCAAGGACTGGTGTAAACCATGCAAGTCCAACCAAAGGAAGGGTATACAATAGCGATTAGCGCTCTACTCACGGAGAAACCGTCAGACGTTCGCCTGGTTAATGTAGGTCACCTTGTAGCGAACAAACATCCCACTTAGCGAGGCGACATTAGCATGGACAGCGCCGGTAGGTAGATCACCTCCTAGCAAACAAACATTTCCACATTTCCAATTAGCAAGCGAGGACATTGCCATGGAAATAGCGCTCTCGATACAGAGAGTGCAAATTACCAGTAACTAATGTATAAACACAAGACTGAAATTGCTTAGAAGTAATAACAATAACAAATATAACGAGAAACAGTGTAACTCTTACGAATGTAGGTCACCGATGTGTGATGTGAATACATTATACACTCTCGAGGGAAAAATAAACATACGTCACATAAGGACATGTAAAGGGGCAACCCCTACCTCCCATCCGAGACGCTGGATGAGTGGTGTAGGAGGGTAAATCAGTATAAAAGACCGTATATAAAACATATTAAACCTAGTAAATACAAACTCTATAACATACAACCTTTCAGGCTCAGAGGCTAGAAGCCTGTAAGTATATAATATTCCAAGGCTAGAGGCTGGTATCCCATTGGCGGCCAACAAGACGACTGTGTATAAACAGTGCTACAGTACATACACCACGAATACAACTAAATCAGACAGCTTCGCAACATGTCACAGGAAATGCCCAAGGACGGTAAGAAACAAAACATTATTTTCAGCTTAAGTATTGTAGCCTAACCTATAATGCACATCTTTAATGATTCGTTTCAGCTTGCATATGTGATTTACGAATTTCAATGTAATAGTGTAAATTTGTATGCTCTACTGTTGTAGTATACATTTTGTATGTTCTACCGAATTTTAGTGTATATTCTAATATTGTAGTATACATTTGTATGTTCTACGTTCGTTAGATCGATTGTGTGTTTCTCATGCAATGTTTACATTTCAGTTATGCTTATACATGCTAGATTGATTATGTGTTTCTTACATTTTTGTTATGTAACTGTACGTACATCTCTAAAATGTTCATACATGTTTATTTTCAGTTATGCAACTGTATGTACATTCCTAAAATCATATGTAACAGTACTTGCATTCCTAAAATGTTTATACATGAATCTTTCTTCATTTCAGTTATACTGTCCGATAGATTAACAGAACTTGAGGCTGAAATTACATTCCCCGAGCTACGGGAGCTTAGCGACCTGCAACATGTCACCTACAGGATCACGCAATACAGGGCAGTGGCGACACGTTACGGTACCAGAACTGTCGTACACCTCCAAGCCAAGGATGATGATGAGATTCAAGTCTTCCTCCCAGCACGCTACATGAATATGCCAGCAGACATGAGAACCAACTAGCATCTGGAACGTATGCTCTACAATACCGCGGTTTCGAAACCCAACCATCAGGCTTCAAAAAGCACAGAATTGCTTTTTACAGCAGCAATAAAGAAAGGTATATGTCAACCCACAGAATAGCATTACATGTACATTCCCGAGAAAATATCAATACTAATAATCACATATGTTTTTACAGATATGACAGTACATACACCAGGAGTGAAGCGAAAAGCCGAGGATACGCCATCAACATCGAAAAAGTGTAGGAGAGAATTGGAATGTCATGAGATCGAGACCGCCCTTAAACGCAGGTTAGTTACATATAGAATTGAAAATGTTATTGGTGCCGCGAATCCATCCAATTTTCTTGAGCAGTGTAAACCGTTGGTTGAACAACAAACAGAGCAGACTCTAAACAAGCACAAAACCGATCATACAGTGACTGCAACACTAACACGTGCATATATACTAAATAAACCAGATGAAGAGGTAATTGAAAACTTTTGTTTCAATAGTAGGATGTCCTTCATCCTCCAATCAACAGATTTTGAGCAGTTTTATGCGGGTAAAATTAAAGATCCTATAATTGAGCACATTGAAAGCTTTGAATGTCGCGATAGTTCAAAAACGCTACATGAAATTATATCAGTGGAGATAAATATGTGTAGATATGATCCGTTGAATGCTTCGCGCTATATTAAACTCCCCGAATTTATCAATCGAAAGAAAGCAACCTGTAATATACGTAATGACAATTCACTATGCTTTGTATACTCATTGCTAGCAGCGAAATATCCATCTTTATCCAACAGGAATCGATAATCTACCTATAACAAATTTAATATATATGATGAATTTGTATTAGACATTTCCTTTCCGGTGGGGTTGGATCAGTTAGGGCTATTCGAACAACAGAATAAAGACACATCATTGTCAGTATATGACAGAAAATCAGTCAATCATTCTATTATATCAAACAATGTCTAGAAAAAGAAATCATGTCAATTTACTGCGTATTGAGAATGAAACACGTGCACATTACATACTACTCACCAATTTATCACGCCCACTTAGCAATCAGATCACTAAGAATACGCCGAAAATGCAGATGTGCGAGGGGTGTCTTAGACGGTTTTCAAATGCAGAGGCTTTAAGGAAACAAATGTAGGGAAACAACGTCCATATTAATGCCGGAGGTTGGAGTAGATGATAAATTATTTGTTAAAGCACTCAAAAAAGAATTCGATGTACCAGTGGTCATTTATGCAGATATGGAAAGTGTACTGGTTCGAGTCCAGACATGTCAACCTGATAATGACCGTAGCTGGTCGTGTCACAAACAGAAGCATGAGATTATGTCAGTGGCTCTACAGATGGTATGTAGACCGCTTCCCTCTCTTTCAAGATTTAAACTCTTTCGCGGACGCAATGCAATCACAGACTTTCTCAATGAAGTAAAACATATAGCAGATGAAACTATAGCTTTATATGCAGAAAATGTTAAATTAACAATGACACCTGAAGATGAGTTGAATTTTAGGAATGCAACTGTTTGTCACATATGTAATCGGGAGGTGCAAGCTGAAGATAAGGTGCGTGATCACGAACATTGGAATGGAAAGTATAAAGGGGCTAGCCACAGCTCTTGTAATTTAAATAGAAAAGCACCAAATTTTATACCCATATTCTTTCATTGTCTAACGTCATACGACGCTCACTTTATAGTGAAACATCTCGACTATCACACTCAACCTATAAGTTACATAGCACAAAGCTCTGAAAAGTGCCTTTCATTCAGTAAAAAGTATGAAACAATTTACCTAAGATTTCTAGATACCTATCGATTAATGAATGCTAAATTATCAAACCTTGCTGATATGTTATGTATGGATGATTTCAAATTTATATAAAGTGAATTTAAGACCGTGACACAACAGAATCTCGATAGAAAGAAAGGTGTATTCCCATATAGTTATATTGATTGTTCATCTAAATTGAATGAGACAAAGTTGCCTGATATTACAATGTTTGATGTTATAACAGCAGAGCAGTACGAACATGTCCTTACCGTTTGGCGAACATTTAATATAGAAACGCTGGGACAGTTTAGCGATTTATACCTGAAAACCGATACATGTTTGTTAGCCGACATTTTCGAAAAGTTTCGTGACATAATTTTAAATGTTTTTCAGTTGGACTGTGCTCATTACTTTACACTCCCAGGACTTGCATTCGATGCAATGTTCAAGATAACCAATGTAACGCTTTCCCTAATTACAGATAAAGGGATGCATTGCATGATTGAAGATGGAATACGTGGTGGGATATGTACCGTCTTTGGTAGATATGCAAAAGCAAATAATAAATACGTTTCGGACTATGATAGATCACAACAAATGAAATATTTAGGCTACTACGACCGTACGAATTTATATGGCTAGGCTATGTCGGGGATCCTTCCATATAGTGGACTCAGGTGGTTAACCAGAAATGAAATTGAAAACATTGACTTTGCAAGAGTGCCCGAAAATTCTCCGATTGGATATGTGCTAGAAATAGACATTGAATATGCTTCAGAAATTCACGATTTTCACAATGATCTGCCACTGTGCACGTTCGGAAATATCGCCAAACGGGAAATATAAAAAATTACTAGCTACACTAACGAACAAAGATAAATATGTGATTCATTATCGAAATCTGCAGCAATGTCTTCAATTGGGTATGAAATTGAAGTATATACATACAGTGATTGCGTATGAGCAATCAGAATGGCTTAAAAAATACATAATTATGAATTCCGAGCTACGAGAGACCTCTAAATTCGGACAGAACCTTTATAAACTGCTAAATAATGCGATATATGGTAAAGCGCTTGAGAATGTAAGGAAATACAATGACTTTCGACTTGTCACGTCGTGGAAACAGGCACGTAAATTGATATCCCGTCCAAACTTTGTCCGCTACATTGTGTTCTCGGAGAGTGCGGTCGGTATCGAGATGGTACGCGAGCAGATTAAAATGACCAAACCGATATACATCGGACAGGCAATATTAGAGGAGTCAAAATTGTTTATGTATACATTTTACTATAACGTGATGAATCCAAACATGAAGGATCTTAAATTACTGTATACAGATGCGGATGGCTTTCTTTTTCAAACAAGCGCGATATATATATGAATTTGTGAAAGAGAATTTCAATTTTTTCGATACCTCCAATTATCTGGGAAACAATGTTTACGGTATACCAAGGGTTAATTATAAAGTTATTGGAACATTCAAGGATGAGCTATCGGGTAAGGTAATCTCAGAATATGTAGGTTTACGTTCTAAACTGTATGCATTTAAATATACACGACAGGAAACCAAAAAGGCTAAAGGTATTACCAAACAGGCAATGCGGACAATTAAATTTGAGGATTATAAAACATGTTTAAACGATAGTGCAAAACATATTATTCGATTCAGTTGGGTTTTAGAAGTTTCAAACATGATGTGTATACCATCGAATCAAACAAACGCACGCTGGACGCATTCGATGACAAGCGTATAATCCATAATGATGGTAGTCATATGACATTACATGGGGCTATCAGGGTGAAGCATTAACTGTATGTGAAGATAATGAGGGTATGCCCAGTTAAAAAAGTAATTCTGTATAAGTGTTATGTGGGATAACAAAAGCAATGAATGTATTATGGTAAATGTATGGTCATGCACACATGTTTGTAAGCATTAAAAAGTAATTCTGTATAAATGTTATGTGGAATAACGAAGGTATTGAATGTATTGGGGTAAATGTATACCCATACACACATTTTGCAAGCATTAAAAAGTAGTTCTGTATAAAAATGTTATATGGAAGGTATGCACATGTTTGTGGAGATTTCAAAACACTCAAGTAGTTCAGTTTTATGTGGATTCTTGGCATTTCATTTTCAGCTCTAGGTGTGACGGGCGGTCTGCTTTTAAAACAAAAATATTCAGCTTCTAACTACATGTTTGTTTATGATTTAAAAAGTAATTCTGCATAATGCATGTTTGTTTCTGGGGTTTGTTTCTGAGATACCAGCTTCTAGTCTTGAGAAATATATAACTGATACAAATAAAATGTGTTACTTATTTCAGAATTCCCTTCCATCTTGTCACTCTCCTTTAATTGTAAGGGATAAGGAAAATAAGAACAAGATAAGTTATGAATAAAAACATTTATTTTATATAATGTACATGCTCATAGTACATCCTCACGTTTAATCCATTCGGGTTTTGGAAATACCCACCACTTGACAAGAATCCTATCCTTGACGCGTTTCAATACCTTTTTAATCAGGAAGACGTCATGATGCCGTGTCCTTTGAAGTTCCTGTCTATAAAATCCGCCTTTTATCACCTCTCCTTCCGAATCCTTCAAAATGTAGACTGGAGGTTGAGAATTCCTAATTTGATAGATCTGAAATATTCCAGCACTCCAATTGGGGAAGTAGCCCTTTTCAAAATGTGCCTTATGTCTGCAGATGCGTACATAATCACCAATATTGAACCGATGAGGTTGCTGCTGCTGCTGACTGTATACCGTTAGCAGCAAATCATTGCTCGTGACATCGTTTGGCTTCATGTGAATCGTTGAATGGTAAGTATTATTATACTGTGTAAGTATTTTAGGCAGGAGCTCCAACCATTTATACGAGCCTTGCACTAGAAAGTATCTGTAGAGAAGGCTTATTAGAGTGCGTATAAGTCGTTCGACAGTCGTTCGTAATGTAATGATTAATCTTATATTTTGTCATTAACTGCTTGAACGAGCTATTATAAAACTCTTTTCCATTATCTGACTGGATATGTTTGGGTGGAATCTCCATTTCCTTCAGAATGGAGGTCCGAGCCTTCGGGTGTTGACTCGGCCTCACGTTTCACGTTGCAATGCACGAAACAGCTGAAGAAGCTCATCATCTCTCGGTGCTTCGATGGCTCGGTGCATATGAGGCGATGTGTCACTCCATCACACTTCTCGATATGTTTCTCGAGACAGTGCTGACGCATCTCCTCAAAGGTCGGTGCGTTCCATATTGCGTTGTCACTGTCCATCTTGCTACTCGTCTCGAGCATGTGTGTGAGCTTGTGGCGGTCCCTCGCAGCTCATATACTCTACCCCCACCCCTGACTATGCGCCGATGTGTTTTGCTTGCAGCGACGTGATGGTGCACGCATGTGATTGTTTCATATTGGATCGTTCATACTCAGCTAGGCGGGTGTGATCCTCGAGTTTTTAACTGTAATATCACTGCTAGGCGGGAATATCATTCATATTACTCCTGGGTTCGATGCTAAGGGGTTCGTTACTGCGAATATCGCTCACATACCAAGGGGTTCGTTACTGCGAATATCGCTCATATCACTCCTGGGTTCGATGATTTTGGGTTCGAAACCCTTTATTTACCAAGGGACCCTTTTACTGGGAATATCGCTCTTATCACGCCTAAGTTCGATCCCGGAATGATGATGATGTTAGTCAGGGTTTGATAATCGTTTCAATCATTCCTTTTTATCGCCCTTATCGGCTTTATCACATTGATGCGCGTACACAGTTACCCATACCCCTAATACTCTTTCTAAGACATCATGACCCACATCCCCCACCATGTTACACATCATCCCTACTCATTGACTTTCCACTACTTTTACACACCATACAACCATCTCTTTCACTCCCATGTGTTTAGATACATTGTATATTCTACGATCATTTTCCATCTCTTTCACTCCCATGTGTTAAGATACATTGTATGTTCTGCGATCAAGATTTTACCGCAGAACAGACATGTCTGTTCTACGATGATCGTAGAACATACAAATCCATACTACTCATATAGAATAATAGTACCTATATTTTCTGAACAAACAATAAATACAGAGAGGTGAAAGAATGACTTACACCACGTTTTCAATAGGTGAACAACGTTGAATGTCAGTCCAAGTTTTTCCAACAAAACTTGCTACCTCGCATACAACTGATGAGTCATTAAGTCACATTCAGGAAATTTTTGAAGAGAGAGTAATTATTAGAGAATTATGGCCCTCGCGATCCCCTGATTCAATTGTGTTCTGCGATTTTCATCCATGGAAGAACTTGAAAATTAAAGTGTATGCAATTTAAGGAACTAAAAGAAACCACCAGGTGAGAAATTCACACGATTTTAGATAATGAACTGTCGAGTGTAAATGAAAATTTCCTGAGAAGATGCCAGAAATTGCGGATTATTGAAAGACAACATTTCCAACAACTCTTATGATAAGATTACGTGCTTATTATCATTGTAACTCTAACTGTAAGCAGCATCGTAGCCAGAAAAATATACTGGGGAAGGTTATGTATAGGGATCCATATTTTCAACAATTTGTATCAATCCAAATGATATATGAATAAATCCTGAGTTAAAATACTTAAACAACTTGGCTTTACATTCATAGATTAAGGTGAAGCAATTGGAATTAAAATTAGGATAGAATATTTTGCGTATTCTAAGTGGCAAACGTGTTGTGACATGAGAATTAATGATCATTGTGTGGTACTTTATATTACGCTGCAGTAGATTTTATTTCACTACAAAATAGAGCTTCTAGTTACGTTCTAATCGTAACTTTTGGAAATAAATCAAATTTAGCACCGAAACGAAAACATGCCCCCTATATCTTCACATGGTTGTACCCACGCCATTAACGAGCGGGATGGCTCAGGCGGTTGAGTCTATAGCTGCATTCGGGAGGACCAGGGTTCGCTTTCCGGAGACCACCACTCTGGCCCATGGGTTTTTCGTGGTTTCCCCGGGTCACCAGTCGAATGCTGGAGTGATTCGTCTTCTACCATGATTCTCTTCCCTCGCATTTCCTGTACCCATCATCTTACTTGTCTTCCGTTTCAGGGTTGAAGGACCAGACGACTGTGTTCGGCGGGTTGCGGCTGGGCGGTGGCTTGCGCTCTGTAAAGTTTTCTTCCCTGGCGTCGTTGCGGTACCGCTCAGTTAGGTCTCTCCTCAGCGTGGAGGTCCGCTTTAGGGCATCCTGGGCTTACGTGCAGGTACTGTGCGGAGTAGCATGCATTCTATCTAGAAACGTTAGGACCCCGTCCATGCTTGCGCACATCGACATCCGCATCTAGTCGCCCTTCGGGTCTCTCCCCTCATCCTTCCTTCCCAGGGGTCATGTTGGAAGCACAATGGGCCGACTGGCCTGCGTGCGGTGCTCTGCCCCGGTTCCGGGGCGCCCCTCCGTGATGCGTACTTTTACCTTCACCCACGCCATCTAAAGTACACGTTCTGTTGCTGTCAACTTTGGCAATACTGCCTAAGACATGCGGTGTACATATAGCGCTACCAGTGATATGATTAGGGAGTATCTCGTTCCCACCAACCTAGAGATTGCCATTATTTTAACGAAGCTATTTTTGCTACTCATTTTTAATTTTTTTTAGAAAGGAGAGTTTCAACCCCAAGCCCCTAACTGCCCCTCTGACTATAACTAGGAGAATATGAGGCAGTTGTATGGATATTACAACCGTTTCGCGGGCGTCCGAGTTGCGGCAGCCGGCATGCGTGCTGCCGTGAGATAGCCACAATGTGAAAGAGAAGCACTGTACAAGTACATCGCCTCTATTTTACCAGCCACCAATGATTTTCAGATTTTTATTTCACTCTTAGAGACCTTTGTTTGTATAGGTATTATTTTCTTCGGCTTGGTTTCACATAGAAGATGCAATACACGTAGTACATTGTTGTAGCAGTGGGCTTCATAAGTAATAAAATGGTAGATATTACTACTAATAAAACTGATATGATATATCTAACGTAGTGTAACTTCCATGTGGGATGTTCTCATGCATAATAATTCAGGAAAGTTTACTTGCATACGTGCGCGGATAGAAGTATTCAGGCATTTTGCTATAGTAAAACTCTGAAGCGTTGCGTTAAGTTCCATTCTCTTGTTTAGATCATTAGAGAGAGTATAAGATTATATTTCAAGCCGGCATCTTATTGCTTTCTCTACCACGTACATGTAGGTAGTGAAGAAGGTGAATTTTATAGTGGTGGTGTATTTTATTTCTGTTGGGGAGCCGAACACTTGAAGTAGTTGCAACCGCACGTATGGTAAAAACGTTTCCGGTAACCTTCGCCCCAGGTTTAAAAATATTAACTTTGTAATTTGACTGTTTCTTTAAATATTATAGACTTATGTTTGCCTCGGCTGCGTCAGTATTATTGTTAGAGACATGGATTTCTTTGCAGGGAGTAGTGCGGCTAAGAATGTAGGCTTACACAGATTATAATTTGTACTTCACTCCATTTAATAATTCTTTAAAGGATTAAAATAACACTTCACTGATATAGAGAGCTATGATATTATTTATTAATTACTTGCACTTTTTTAAACACGTAAATTATTTTCGATTCACGCTGAATATGTATTAAACTTCTCGAGGACGGTCTCGCGTCCGGTTAGTAACGCCGTCTACAAGCAACTGTCTTCTGAATTTGTACAATTTCCCTATTTCAGTTTCTGATTTGCTAATCCTACTCCAATAGAATACTTTCATTTAACTTAAGCTTTTTTCTGGTTGATTGGCTCATTATTGCCTCAAGGTTACCTCATTGTTACCTCATTATTAGCAACTTTTAACCTATTATTCTCACAGCTCCTACATTATTAAATTAAGTAATACATTCACATAACTTTATTGAACATGTATATAATAATATAAACATTAATACAATGACTATTACACACATTTTATATATTATATTATACACATATTATTATATTTTATATTATATAATTTGACTGAAATCATTTAAGTGTTAAAAATACTGCCTCAGTAGAGAAGGTATTCTACCCAAAAATCCAATACCAAGATTTGATAGAAAATACGAGTTTTGAGGCCCCTGAATCCAAAAAAGGCATTTTTAGAAAAAGGTGTGCGTGTGTCTGTGAACAGCATAACTCGAAAACGAAAAGCTGGATACATAAAAAAAACTTGGTATTTGGGTTCAGTATCTTCCAAAGATTGATCAGAAGATTTTCATGAAAAAATGTCCACCCCATACTACTCTTTACATGTAAGATTTCTCGAAAGCTCTAACTTTCTAAAAATGCCTCTTAAGATTTTAATTAAAATACCATATATTAAAGATACTTATATGACAAATTAAACGTATATCTTGAGTTTTATAGGAATATTCTGTGAAGTCCACTTCATTTGGAAGAAATTTTAAATAATCTTGTATAACTGATAAACGTTAAGCGATAGATCAATATATACTACGGAAAAAAAATATAGATCCCTTTAAGACTCACAACTTCCAATAACTTTTGTGGCATCAGCCAGTTCCGAAATGTCCGTTATTAATGGTTCTAATTTTTTTAGTTCCATTTATTCGCGCCTTTAACTACATTGGTCTTATCGGCGGCCTTTTCTTTGGAACTTATTGCCTATTGGAAATGATGTTAACTCGTGTAACTCTTGTCTTTGGGTTTCTTGAACTTAGGTTTTTAATCATTAGATCATGCACACATTCACACTCTCATTCAAACTTTCATACTCTGGGGAGGATAGGGATTAATGTTGGCTAGAGAAAAAAAATCCTATCCCCAGGCGAGAATCGAACCCGGGACCCCTCGTACAGCAGGCAGTTGCTCTAACTGAGCTATGGAGCCAGCCGATTCGAATTGTTTTTACTTTGTCATTCTTTTCAAGAGGTTTCAATATTCATTTGTTTTTTGAATTGCACGCAAAGAGCAGGAAATTGTAAGACCAGTACATAGTCCGGTTCTTAAACATTTGACTATCCCTATTCTATTTAGAGGGGTGATCAGAAACTAAGGTTACAACGCCTGCAGTGAAAAGTGTACATTTTATCTCAGATAACCCATAAAGCCAACTGATAGTACATACATTAGGCTATTTTCCGATAGTCTCTATATCGGTTTAGGTACTTGTAGCTTCGTGGGATGAGTTTGAGTATTCCCACCTGGGAACAACCCTGTCCTTGCGTATTCAGCCATGTTGTCACGAAGTGTTTCACCTCCTCGTCTAAAGCGAATCGTCGACCTCCTAGGTGCTTCATCAAGTGAGAAAGAAGGTGAAAGTCGCTTGAAGCAAGGTCCGGGCTGTAAGGAGGGTGGTCGATGATTTGCCATCGAAATTGCTTCAACAGCGTGCTGGTCTACTGGGCTGTGTGAGATAGTGCGTTGTCGTGAAGGAAGATGACGGCCTCGGTGAGAAGTCCTGGCTGTTTTCTCGTGATTGCTTCGCACAATCATATCAAGATCTCGTAGTATCGATCAGCGGTCACTGTGTGCCCACTTCCCAAAACCTCCACCAAAACCTCCCGCGCTGTCCCAAAACACTGTGGCCATCACCTTCCCGGCAGATGATGTCACCTTAAACTTCTTTGTCTTTGGAGAGGAGTGTTTCCACTTCCTTGATGACCGCTTACTACTGGGAGTGTAGTGGTGGATCCATGTGACAATGTGGTGAAGAAAACTTCCTTTCCACGAGGAAGCGTTGCAAAATTAACCCATGCGCTTCTCCTTTGTTGGTTGGATATATTTCGTGGAACCCATCCAGAATAAACTTTCCGGTACTGCAGAATATCGTTAACAATGTGACGATCGCTTCCGAACGACATTCCCCATTCCACCGTCATATGCCGTAACGTGATCCTCCTGAGATCAGCTCTTCCACGCGAGCTCTGTTCAAATCTGTTGTTGCCGTGCTGGGTCGACCACTGCGATCCTCGTCGGTGACGTTTTCTCTACCAGCCGCAAACTTTCGACACGATTCTGCGACATGCTGACGAGACATTACAGTCTCTCCGTAAAACTCTAACAGCTTCCGGTAATTTCAACGAGTCGCTATTTGTGTTTACCTACAACTAGGGCTGTAGGTGGCGGGTCGCTGAAACTCTGCGCAGTTTCCAACCGCATGTATTAATTAACGCACACTGCTAATTTCTGTATAATGGACGAAACTCCAGAAATGTGATCTTGTAACCTTAGTTACTGATCACCCCTAATAAATCTATAACGAAATGTGTAATACAGCTATTTCCGGAATGTTTTATCTCGATTAAAATGGAGTTAGGAAAATAAAATTTGTAAGAATAATTTGTAACCCACTAGTAACCGCTAGAGGGTAGAGAACGTGATGTGAATGTAGCACATCAGAGTTTTTTAGGTTCAGTTCCTATGAATATCGCAATGGAGAGTGAAGTGATTGCTATGCTAACTAGATGATAGTTTCCAATGTTGCAACCAGTTACAAGAGCCAACAGTGCCGCCAAGCAGTGATGTCATGCCCAATGAGTAGTAAAAAGCTTAAATTACAACAGGTTGGGAACTGCAGTATATAGCAATGTCATGCGTACGAGATCAACAGCTATGAAACGCTCAAAGTCTACTTCACAAGCGAAACGAATAAATCTTTACCTTTCGTTTACAGGTAATAGAATGTATATTTCACTGAAAATACACCACCATGACATGAGGGATAGTGTGTCTGTTTTGCATCCGGTCGGCCCGGTTTCAATTCCCGGAGAGACCAGTTGACCAGCTCAATGTTTTTTCAGAGGTTTCCATTTACTCCGAAAAGATCAATAACGGCATGTTCCCAACGGATTCAGGATCACTGCAACAATCATGTCGTGAACCTATTTCATTCATTTTATCTTTTTTATAAACTTTGGCAATTTGTGTGACTTACTCCGGAAAAAACACAACACACACCAGTAAACATAGATACTAAATTGGAAGGTCGAATCAGACTTGAAAAATTCACTGTCACTGCCGAGACTCGAATCATGGTTCCTCAGCTGTTCTGTATTTTTTAACCACGTAATGGTACACCTTTAATTTTAGAACTCATTAATATTGGTCTTTCTTTTTTTGTTCTGATCAGTACTATGACCTCCAAAAGTGGACCTTTTCCTGCTTTTTAGATGGTATTCTGTTGTTACTGCAAGAATTATAAGGAAGATTTGTCGTAAAATCCATAGGGATTTTAAGATCCATGTTTATACGTTTATTGGGCTGCAACTTCATATTGTACAGGGTGAGACTGTACAATATCTCCAAAACTAAGCGTTGTAGAAAAACTCTGATGTGTTACACCCACATGACTTTCTTACTCTTGTACAAACTATTTTTAAAACTCTTATTCTCCATCTATTTCATAATAATCGAGATAAACATTTGCAGAAACGATCTTTTGACATGCAAAGAGAATTACATTTTACACATAGCGACCAGTTCTAGCCATATTTGACTATAGCGTAAGGCCTACTATGTTCCCCTTGTTTTGTATTTGCAAGGGCAATAAAATACAGACATATCTCTTAATAGCTGGTTGCTATGTGCAGCACCATTCTCTTTGCCACAGATTAATACTCTTTGCATATCCAAGACAAAATAATGAATAACGAATTCCCATTTGAGAAAATAAGTGTTGAAAAATTTAAGGGAATAACAAGCAATATCTCGAAAATGGTTCACTCAACAACAAAAATGTATATGACATAAATTGTGTATTTTTACGCGATCTACATTTTTGTGTAGTAAACTTTTGTCTATCTCTTATGGTTTACCAGTTATACAAAAGTCGTTCATAATGAAGAATACTTTTGGAGACTTCCTAGAAAATTCGAGACGTACATTTCATTTGTCATGAAAATATCTTAAACATATGATATTTTAATCAAAATCGTTAAAGCCATTTTTGAGAAAATTAAAATTTTCGAAAAATGTTCCATGTAAAGGGTAATCTGGGGTGGGGGGATTTTCTTGAAAACCCTCGTGTCGCATCTCTGGAAGATACTGAACCTAAATACCAAGTTTGGTGTTTATCCGACTGTTCGTTTCTGAGTTATGCTGTTCATAGACACACAGACAGACACACACACACGGACATGTTTCCAAAAATATTTTTTTTGGATTCAAGGGATCTCAAAACATATATTTCCGGTGAAATCTCGGTATCGAATTTTTGGGTGGAATACAATACTTTCCCTACTTACTATACGTAGTAGAGAAAGTAAAAAAGGTCTTGAATAAAAGTTGCTTAATTTATGGGGGAAAGCAAATGTCATTAGTTGGAGGACGTTATGGTGGTGATTTTAGGTTCAATTTAACTTGAACCTAATCCTAGGTTCCCATTTTAAAAAATTAAATTGACTCTAAAACAACTATCATAACGTCCTCCAAACAAAACACTACTAATATCAAGCAACGTTTGCTAAAGATATTTGTATCTACAACCTTTAGTTTTGGAGATACTGTAGTCTCAACTTAAATGGTCCATGCTTATGTACACCGAGAACAGAAGCATTTGTACATCCAATACAAATAAATATCTAAACAAATGGAGAAAAATCTCATTTTTATAGTGCAAAAACAAGCAATAATAAATTCAGTTTTCGTATTTAGGCTGTATTCAGTATTTCACTTTGTGAGTTTTATAGAATGTCTTGCAAGAATTTTTTGGTCTTGTTATGTACGGTGTTTTAAAATTTATGTTAAAGATACAGCTGGAGCGGAATTCAAATCAGTCTCTAGAAATTCCATAAAATGCCTCAGAAGATGCATAGAATCTCTAAAAGCGAGTCTACGATGTAGCTTTCCGGAATACCACACCACACAGTAACCCCTCTCCCATTGGATTTACCTGTAATGTACTCGAACACTGCTATTTTCACTCAGCGTTGTCTATATTGGAGTTTGGGGCTTTCCTGGTACAACTTTTCTTCGCTCTATGTAGCTTTAAAATTGGCATATCATCATCATCATCATCATCATCACTGTTGCTGTTATTATTATATTATTATTATTATTATTATTATTATTATTATTATTATTATTTACCAAGACTATTAGTTAAGGGTTCCAGTTACTTACATAAGCAGAATTGCGCTCAAATAAATATTATATCACATTTGACACAATGTTTGGGTTGTTCAGAAATGAGTCCCTTATTACTAGGCAGAGGGGTTTTAGTAAGTAAACCATCAAGTTAGGAATGCACCGAGGGTTGGTGACGAGGAAGGTGGAAGCGATTGCGATCTTGCAGTGTTCTCTATAAACATATGAACAGATGAAGGCATTAAATCCTGCTTCGAGAGTAGGTTGGTCAGGATTACGCGGTGTTGGAAGAAAACAATGTAGCTATAAAAATTGAGTTTTATTTATGAACGCTCTTTAACTGATGTGGTCCTTAGCATCCCATTCTGCATTGGGGTGAAAGACCGGTAATTTTGTTCAGAGGCCTCTTTATCAGGCTTGAGGTCCTTTTGCGTGTCGTAAATATACGACACGGGACCTCCGGCTTTACTTTCCTTCCGAAGGAAGCCATGCTAAGGATTTTTATGCGCGAAAAAAATCCATCGCCCTCCGTCGGGTTTGAACCCGCGACTTCGGGTACTAGAGGCTAGCATGGTAACCACGGAGGACGACACAATGTAGCTATGTCTAGATTTTGGTAGTCTGCAGTAAAGCTACTTCATTATTCAATTACGTTATTAATGTACAGAAATCTGAGTTACATTGGCTTTTCTTTTACATCGTGAGTTTTACAATGTATATTAATGTATTTTGTAAATACATTGTAGCCAAATCGATGCTATTAGCAGTATACAGTTGTTATAATTTGAAAAACTACGTTCTACATCATCCGACTAGTAGGAGCAAATAAAAAAACAAAATTTCAGACTTTAGACTTGAGATCCCCTGCCTCGGTGTCCCCCGTTTTACACATTTCTACGTACCCCGAATTTTTCTCTAGAATACTCTTAAGCTTCTTTGCTACCCTTTTTTTAAAGTTCCGTCTTTATACCTTACTCAGTGTTTCCGAAACCTGTGCTATTGTCTCAAGAGCTTCTGGTATTTTTAGTATCTATGTTTGCAAATACAACTGTTATTGTATTTGCAATATCGCTGAAATGGTTCTGAATATATGAAAAATTTAAAACGAAGTGTAAAATTATTTCCTTCACTGAACGTAGAGCAGCATTTTTCTCTCGTCATAGACATTAATTAGAACAACCTTGTCGCAATATTGAGCTTAATATACGATGGTCTATAATTATGTCCCCCACCGAGTTACAATTGGTTGTGGAGCCAAGAGAATTCCAAGTTCTGCCCCCTTAAATATTTTGATGCTTAGAATGGCTTGAGAAATATCTTTATAACCTTGGCTATAAAAGCATCAACATCCGAAAAACAAGGCTCTAATTCCTTCCGCAACTCGATAACGACCATGTGCTAGATGTGGTTAATGTATTAATGTGGCATAATGTTTACCATAATATTTTAAATGTTATTTGAACTCTATGTGACGTATGTTACATCTGATGATTTCGCCATAAACAATGTTATTATGGTTTTAGTGTGTGATTCTTCTTTACCTTAGATACTGCCACAGCTCTCCACTAGTTTGTACATATGCCGCGAATAAATGGAACAGTCGCAACGAAACCGAGTTTCGTGAAGGGAAGAGGAGGAGTGTGTGCGTTACAGTACCTGACGTCACCTATAACTCGTGCGGTAACACCATTGCTCTGTTTACTTACTAAACTCGCTCTGCCTGCTCATTACACTATGTTTGAAGTATCTATTAGATTCTAAAAGTTAGTGAACACTCCAGTCATTGTCGATTTGCTAGTAGTAAAGGCAACGTCGCTCGATCAAATGGCCTACGAATACGACCAAAGAGCATGTAATAACACAGAAGCAGAATGTTCCTCAAGTCGTATAGTTTGCTCCACTTCTAACGTACCGCCTAAGGTTTACTTTTCTCTTTGACCCGTGGAAAGCAAAAGGCTGAGGTTACATGCAGGTACTAGTAAAGGTACGTATCACGGAGAGGCCCCCGGAACAGGGGCGAGCATCACGTAGACCAGTACCCCCTGGGTGGGAGCGATGAGGGGAGTAAGCCGAAGGGCGACCAGATTCGGATGCCAACGGGCGCAAGCATGGACGGGGCCCCTAACGTTTCCAGATAGAACGCATCCGACGCCGCACGGCCTCTGCCCACAAGTCGCTAACCTCCAGTATCCAGCGGAGCTCCATGCCGAGGAGAGACCTAACTGAGCGGTACTGCAGTGACGCCACGGCCCAGCCGCAACCCGGCGAACACCGTCGCCTGGTCTTAGAACCCTGAAACACATGACAAGGAAGATGATGGGTACAGGGAATGAGAGGAAGGAGAGTCGTGGTAGAAGATGAACTACCCCAGCATTCGCCTGGCGACCCGGCGAAACCACAAAAAAACCATGTGCCAGAGTGGGTGTTCGCTGGGGATTAATCCCGGGACCCCCCGAATGGGGGCCACAGACGTAACCGCCTTAGCCATCCCGCTCGGTGAAGGTACTAGTAGCACCTCTCTGAGAAACACTGGTTAGATGTCCCAATTGCCATCGGTGCATGCGAGAAGCTTACAACTGCGATGCGCGGCGGTATAAAGACAAAGCGTTAAAGCATATAAATATGTTTTCTTCTCTGCTTCTAAGAAGATTTTAAAAACCACGAATCTTGGGGTTTATGGAATCAATTTTTTCTATATTTTTAGTATATTATGGTTATTTCACATTTTTAATCTTCTTTGCAAAATATAGTTATCAAGGAAATCCCAGTTTAAAATAAATGTTTTTAACACCAACATCTTACGCAATTTCTTGAAACTTACAGTATAACCTTTCTTCTATAAAGGGAATATACAGTAAGAAACTTCAACTTTGAGCTTCACATTACAACCCCTTAAATTGAACCGCAGCTCAGCTCTCAAAATCAGACAAGTCAGGAAAAAAAAATATATTGAAGAAGATTTTGTATTTTAGGAATGTAATGCAGGAATGCATTGCGGCAGAACTGAAAGGGCTATTTATTGATTTTAAAGATAGTAACAATTTACAAAACTGGAGAAAATGCCCTCTACTTGGAGCTGCAATAAAACCGCTGAAAATATGATTCGTGAACATATGGAAAACGTGATAAAATTTTGGAAATGGAAAAATCATTAAGATCTTTTCAAACCATAAGTTTTATAAAATATTTTGAAAAAATTCTTAGTTTTATTATCACCGATTTTTACTTACCCCAAAACTCAAAAGGTATGCATTCTAATAATACGCAAGTAAAGGTATAAAACACTTGGTCATATTGAAAAATTCACATTTCACAAATAAATATTAATCATATAATGTTGGAATCACTTCTCCGGTTCTATGTTGATGTAGACAAATAAATAAAAGTAGCTTTAAATTTAATCTGTAAAATGTGTTTTAAAAGGTAAACACATCGATTAATCTTGAAGCTAATTTATGGTGCCTTCTTGGCAATTTTATTTAACTATTACAGGGTCCATAATATTACTAACATAAGGCACTATTGCATTTTATAGCTAAATAAAAACTCCTGTGTTTTGTGCCAATAAGTAAAGCTTGGCTTGAAAATCTTTAGCAAACTTTAAGCTTGGCTGCCTGTTAACGAACTCTGAAGTTGTCGGGCACTTGGCAAAAATTGACCTGTGTATCTCATACGTGCTATTCGTATAAAAATTCTGATGTGATACATTCGCATGACTTTCTGTACCCACTATCTTTATTAGTGGATATACAAACTATTGCTACTAAAGCTTATTATTCTATCTATTACATTTTAATCCAAATAAACCTTTGCAGAAATAGCTACATTACACATTTCGTTATAGATATAAAGGGACAGCGATAGTCAAATGTTTAATAACTGGCGCTATATGCCGACCTTAAAGTCCATACTGTTTCCATTTAATCGCGAGAAACAACTGAAAATCGATGGGACTTTAATAGAATAAGTATTGAACAATTCAAACATTTAATAAGGGATATCTCAGAAACGGCTTATGCCACAGAAAAAACTTATAGTAAGTAAATTGTTTGTTTTAAAGAGATCTACATTGTTTGTATGGTACGTTTTCGTCTATCACTTAACGCTTACCAGTTATACTAGATTATACGAAATCGCTTGCGAATGAAGAGAACTTTGTCCAAAAAGAGATACATTTTATTTGTAACGTAAATATCTTAATATATGGTATTTTAATCAAAATCGTTAGAACCATCTTTCACAAAATCAAATTTTTCGAAAAATGTTCCATGTAAAGGATAGCTGGGGGTGGCGGGATTTTCTTAAAGGTCTTCGTGTCGTATCCTTGAAAGGTACTGAACTTAAATACTAAGTTTGGTACTTATCCGATTTTTCGTTTCTGAGTTATGCTGTTCACAGACAGACACACACACGGACATGTTTCCAAAAATGCTTTTTTTGGATTCAGGGCGTCTCAAAACATATATTTCCGGTGAAATCTCGGTATCGAATTTTTGGGTAAAATACAATACTTCCCCTACTTACTATACGTAGTAGAGAAAGTAAAAATACGCAATTGATGAGATGGCCATGTCATATGGCCATTTAGTGTTAAGGTTATTACCATACCACTGTATTTTTAATCCAGTTCTCAAATAAAGCGTGACTAGCAACTCCAAATCCAAAAAAAAGACCAGTAAGTCAATTGATAAATATATTAAAAGATTCGTGTGAACAAGTGACAGCAAAACAACGGCGGAACTATATAAAACATGCAGAGAAAATCGAAAATGAATACAGGAACGTTCGATCAGTGCTCGATATGGGGAAGCAGCTAAGTATAGACGTAAACAGCTCCGAGACAGATGAATTTGACAAAGATTGGACTGTCAGGTATATTTTAGTTTTATCTAAGGTATTATGCATGACAGTGATAATAAATGTAAGCATTCGAAGTAGAAACTATAAGATTACAATATTACAGCAGGATCGACCCATTAACTCAGTGTCGTTAAGAAAATCAGTGAGGTTTCTTGTGCCCGGAATGTATGAGTTTGTCATACCTGGTATAAAGAAATGAAACTAGAAATTGCTGGAATGCTTGAGATTATTTTATCTTTTTTATTTAATAAGATAATTTTTCTGCAGTAATGAATAATACACATTTAAGATAAGTGTTCATTGTTATTGATTAGAAAATTAAAAGTACAACTCGCAGGTACAGTTATAAGGATGGCGAAAATTAAAATGTATGCCTTTCATATTGCATAATGTAGTAATAATGTTTATTAAGAAAATTAAGAAAATATCAAAATTTGTTAACATTCTACTAGCTGACTTAACATTAACCTCAGTAACCGAAGCAAAAGACGTAACAACACTGTCCATGCGACCCTTCACACTGTAAAAGCAGTGGAATGAGGGATGGACGTTACGGCATGAACACACAAGCGCCCGCACGCACACACGCGCGCACTCGGATTTCTTCCTAATTTTTTGGGAGATGGATTAAAGGTACTTCATAACGTTTCTGGTGAAGCTATCGATTTTTTGCGTGGAGTACAGCATTTCTTCTAACTACCATAGGATCGAGCGAGATGGCGCCGCGGTAACGTGTGCGACTCGCATTCGGAAGGTCCCGCGTTCGATCTCTGGTGCCCGTCCGCTCTGACGCATGGGTCGTTCGTGGTTTCCCCGGGTCGGCAGGCGAATTCTGGGTGGTTCCTCTTCTACCATGATCTTCATTTCCTGTCCCAACATCTTCATTTTCATTTGTTTCGGGGTTGTAGGGCAAGGAGACGGGTGGATGTGCGCCCAGCAGAGGTTGCGGGACTGCCCAATTAGAACCAGCCTCCGAGTAGGTCTGGGGTCTCAAGGTTCGTGGATGGGCCCGGGCGGCGTCGGCTGCGTTCGAAGTGGAAACGTTAGGGATCCCGTCCATGCTTGCACCCGTCGTCATCCGGATCTGGTCACCTTTCAGGTCTCTCCCCTCATCGCTCCCTCCCAGGGGTCACAATAGAAGCAAAAAGGACCGCTGTGTTCTATTTGCGGTTTGTCCATTTGTCTTTTACCTACATAGGTAAGTGGTAGATAAAGTAAACATGACTATAAAATACTTGTTCTAAGAGAATAGGCACCTGAAATTTCAACGTAGGTTCTCTAGAGGGTTGAAGTAATTCTAAAAGCAACAGTAAAAGATAAAAATATATGTACAGGCTAGAGAAACACATACTTCGTCTGCAGCGCGTTATTCCCTTGTTTCCAGGCTTTCTGGGCAACCTACAAAGCGGAAGAAGGAAAGATGAGATATAAACATAGGAACAAAACGACTTGAGTGAAACTATCGGTTCTGCGGTAAAGAGAAGGAACAAATCACAAAGGAAGGAAGACTTGTACAAGTTTTAGAAGTTGTATGCACGTAGTAGGATGGGGGGGGGCGAAGGGTAAAGAAGTATCTGTTACCATTCCGTGAAATACACGCAGCACCTCGACTTGCGGTGTGCGCACGCGCATGACTGAAATATTAAGACCCTATCGAATTTCTCATTAGCCTTGATATTGTTGCATAATCAACTACATAGCATGTAGTTGGGTCTTTCTCTTTTAGACCATCTCATTTGAAGCACAGGTGTAAAGTTTCGCCAACATTCAGGCTCATGCACCGTTTTGCAACGTCCACAGGTATTTGCACAAATAGTGAACTAGCGGGTTCTTAGGAAGTTGTGGTTTGTAATAATGGTGCTATGTTAATTCGTGGAATTTTTTCTTCTTTTCTTTTTAGTTCCATGTAACTACATTGGTCTTATCGGCGGCCTTTCCTTTGGAACTATTGTCGTTGGGTTTCTAGCACTTTTGGTTTTTTAATCATTAGATCATACACACATTCACACTCCCATTCATACTTCCAGACTCTGGGGAGAATAAGGATTAATCTTGGCTAGAGAAAAATTCCCCACCCCAGCCGGGAATCGAACCCGCGACACCTCACACAGCAGACAGTTGCTCTACCGACTGAGCTACGGGGCCAGCCGTGAAATGTTTATGACTGTATTTGGGACTGAACAACCTTAATACACGCTGGTGTGGTAAAAAACGTTATCTTTGTTCATTGTTTAAAATTATAACATTGCCAAGCAGCTAGGCAAAAGTTGTTTAAAATAAGTATGTCAAGGTCTTGATATTTTATTTCCGTAGAACACTTTCTTAACGAAATCGAATTTTATGATGCGCCCAAATCTCCTCTTATAGAAATGATTTTTTTTCAATTCCTTCTTCTTTTTTCTACGTATATGGGACTTATTTGCTGCTTGCGTCGTTTTACGATTTCCTATAAGCATTTCTGAATGGAAAGCTTCACTGGCAGTGTGTAGAACAAAAAGGCCGCATGACTAGTGGGAAAGTACGTTCTTCACGTGTGTTATACAGGGTGGTCCATTTAAGTTGAGACTGTACAATATCTCCAAAACTAAGCGTTGTAGAAATAAATGGCTTTAATAAAAGTTGTTTGATATTATGGGGGAAAGTAAAAATGCCATTAGAAGTGTTTGGTAGACGTTATGATAGTCATTTTAGAGTCCGTTTAATTTGACCTAATTGTAGGTCCCCATTTAAAAAAATTAAATTGACCCTAAAACGACCCCATAACGTCTTCTAAACACGACTAATAGCATTTACTTTCCCCCATAATATCAAGCAACTTTTATTAAAGCCATTTCTTTCTACCACGCTTAGTTTTGGAGATATTGTACGGTGTCAAACTAAATGATTCACCCTGTATGATGATAAAATTCGTGTAATTTTTTTTATGCTGAAGCTTCACAATCATCAAGTCATACTTCCATGCTGATGAAGATGTGCAGTTAGCAGCCGCTTTAACTGTAAACAGTTTGTTACTCCTTACTGCTACTGTGAGAAAGTAGAAGTGGTTGACGCACTTCTTTGGATTGCCATTTCTTGATGAAGACTTTATTGAAAATTGTAATTTGATATTGTTTTAAACATTTTGACCAAGCCCTAATGCCTAACTGTTTGAAAATATTATACTTGCGAACAAAGATAAAATTTTTAACCAAACCAACCTGTATTAATGGCTTCACCAACCTGTAATATTATAAGAACTAACATAGCCATTAAATGTTCTCTGATATTCTGGCAATTCACATATTCCCATTCCTCACAGATTTCTTCCTGATATGATTCTGTAGGCATCCACAGCGACCCGAAAAATTATCTACCATATATTGTCATTCCTCTTCTGAAAATTAATTCATCGTACCAATACGCCTGAGCTTTTTTCTGTGATGTCAGTGATTTCGTAAACCTTTGAGAGCTAGTAAAATCGATTTTTTTCTTTGTTAATTAAATAAAGACCATTAGCATTTGTCCAGAATAGAAAAAGATTAATCTGTACATTATTAGAAGCTCTACTGTCTCAAAATTGAGCTCCGTATAACTTGGATGATATTTTAACTAGGAAGCATAGGGGTTGGGATTTTAAAATTATATGCAGCCATTTATCATTAATTTACACAAATTAAGATAGAACTTTAGAATGAATTTAAACTAAAGTTGTCTTATTTGTTAAGGAAATTATCCTAGTCATTGTCGACTTAATTTTGTTAATGGGAACTTACAATTAGGACCAATTTAAAATGATTATCATAACGTCCTCCAAACAAAACACGACTAATGGCATTTACTTTTCGCCATAATATCAAGCAAGTTTTATTAAAGACACTTCTTTCTACAACGCTTAGTTTTGGAGATATTGTACAGTTTCAACTTAAATGTCCACTCTGTACAAATAACATGTTACTACACAATGAAAATGTTGTGGTTTCATTGAATCACTCTGTACATACAGTATTACCACCGGTAGGTTTAATAATATCTATTATCAGTTTTCACTGAACACTGCGAAACTTTACGGATGCAATAATAAAGAACTTCATTTAAACAAATGGAAACTGCGTGTGGAGAATTCGATTGTGTATCACAGCGCTTGGGATTGAAAGCAATAACAATTAGCTATGGCTTACGACTCGTTTAAAAACAGTGATATACCTTAGCTAACGATAGATGGGGTGGAGACTTAACTCTAAGATGATTCTGTTTCACTCACGACATAATGTGCTTCCTTTACTTTTAGCTTCTGGCCACTCTGATAAATTAATTGTATACTTTATTACTATTAGAAATGAAATTTGGAGAATATGATTTATTTAGTTTTAAAAACCAAAGGATAGAATAGACTGGATCCCTAGTTCAGCCGGTAGAGCACCCGGGTTCCCGGTTTCGATTCCCAGACAGGGATGGGAATTTTTCTCTAGCCAAGGGTATTCCCTATCACCCCCCAGAGCCTGGAAGTATGAGTGTGGATGTGTGTGTGTGTGATTTAATTATTAAAACCCAAAGATACTGGAAATCCAACGACAAGAGAATATGAGTGGGGCACTATAGGCAGTTTCAAAGGAAAGGCCTCCGAAAGCCCATTATAGATAAAGGCGGGGTATAAATGGAACTTGAAAAATCTGAATGCGATACATTCACATGATTTTCTCTACCCTATATCTTTATAAGTGGGCATACAAACTATTCTTACTAAAGCTTATTTTTTTATCTACTACATTTAATCCAAATACACCATGGCGTTATAGATACAAAGGTAACAGCGATAGTCAAATGTCTAAGAACTGGACGCTATATGCTGGCCTTAAAATTCCGTACTGTTTCCATGCAATTGCCAGAAACATCTGATAATCGATGGAACTTTAAAAGAATAAGTATTCAACAAATCGAAACTTTAATAACGGATATCTTAGCCACAAAAAACTTAGTTTAAATAAATTGTGTGTTTTAAAGAGATCTACATTTTTTGTGTTGTACTAGTTATACAAGGTTATGCAAAATTCCTTCTGAATGAAGGGGACTTCAAAGGCTATTCCCAAAAAATCGAGATATACATTTTATTTGTCATCTGGATATCTGTATGGAACTTTAATCAAAATCGTTAGAACCATTTTTTTAGAAAATAAAAATTTTCGAAAAATATTCCATGTAAAGGGTAGTTGGGGTGCGGAGAATTTCTTGAAAATCTTCGTATCACATCCTTGTAAGATACTAAACTCAAATACCAAGTTTGGTGTTTATCCCACTTTTCGTTTTTGAGTTATGCTGATCACAGACGACACACACATGGACATGTTTCCAAAAATGCTTTATTTGAATTCAGGGCGCCTCAAAACATGTATTTCCGTTGAAATCTCAGTATAGAATTTTTTCCCCTGCTTACTATACGTAGTAGAGAAAGTAAAAAAGGGATAGAAAAGGATAGTCAGACGGAAGGGGCCCTAGACAATGGAGGTCAGTGCCGCATTAGGCAACTCAGTAGGTCCCTGGGAGGAATTAATGAAAGGTAGATTCGAAGAGCGACCAGATTCGGACGGCAGTGCGCGCTAGAAAGCACGGGATACCTAACGATTCCAGAGTGGCACCAACACTAACGCGCATGCTAGCCTGTCTGCGCCTTTATCAAACCGGCGGACCTAGGAACAACCCCCAGGGAGGTGGCACCAGCGGGTCATCCAAACGATAGGGAGAAAGCAAAGTGCAAACTTCACCTTCTCTCTGCAATCGCCCTCGCCTGGTCCTAGAACCCTGAACCATATGGGGGGTAAAACAGATGAAAGGAAATGATAGACAAGAAATGGTAGAAGAGGAGGACCACCACGATATACGCCTACCTACTTGGAATAACCATCCAAAGTCAGGGTGACTGGCCCAATGTGTTTAAAAACCTAAAACGTCCTTTATTGCCCACCGAACACAAGCAATAAGAAGAAAACCTTATGACCTGCACTTTCAGAAATCATTGCTGGATTCTGAGTTGGGGTTGTTAACCTCCCTGTTTGCCGCATTCTGGCCTTATGTGCCAATCAAGATACCACATGTTGACATTGTAATAGTTAATTGAGAAATTGCTGCACCTGAACTTGTACAGGCATATGAGTCATGCAGATACTTCCCATTACAAATCGGCACACATGGGCTTTATTCCAATGTTCCTTTCGTCAGCTGTTGTGCTACAAAACCACAATTCGCTCAACGCTTTCGTTTTCTACAACTACGATGTATAACTTATTATTATGAGGATTGTACGTTGATATACCCTTTATTTTATATAATTGTATAACAAACTTGTAGAAAGAAGCATTTTTAGAACATAAATCCCCTTGAGTTTTATGTACTTGTGCCGCATATGTGATAGCCTTTTGGGGCACTCTAGAATAGCGTTTTTAGAATAGGTCGTACCCACCATGGGGCGACTGCTTCCAGCTGTTCGAACTCGTTGAAAAGACGATGATCATTGTTGGGAGGTAAAGTGTTTGGCAGCACTCAAGATCCGTTGCTCTCCTCCGGGAATTGAGCTCCTCCTCTGTTGATATGTGCGGTTTTCCAACCAGTTTTACATTCTTTCCCTTGACGAATAATGTTACTTTGTGATTCTATGTAGTATTCACGCCTTTTACCAGAGAGATCTTCCGTTTATCACCCTCTTTGGTGTCTGCCCATATGCGGACAGCATCTGGAAGAATGAGCTGTTATGTCTTGCGGCAAAACTCCGTCCCGTTCTTTCACAGCAGCTAGACCACGGTACGTCTTACTACTGACTGTCATTGAAAAACATAGTTCAACATTATGGATGGTGTATAAAGATAATGTGTGAATCAATATAGTACGCACCTCATATTTTCTAACTACTACACCAATATAGCTGACCTACACAACTTGGAATTAAAAAAATAATTTTAAATCATGAAGGTAAATGTTGCGTGTTATTATATTTTAAATAATATATAAATTGGAAAATTGTGGTAACAGCTATGGTCATTACATTTGTTTCAAAGGAGAGTTTAAATGCTTTTTTAGACAGCATGGTCTAAAAGTACAACTTTTAACACAGTGCGTACGAACTAAAAGCTTTACATTATCGCACTAGTGTCATAATAATTTTAAATCACTCCATTTTCACCAACTTTGATTTCAAGTCCAATCACATGGCAATTACCTTTGTATTTGCACATGTTTAACGATTGGACTTGGTTTGATTAGGTTTTACTTTTTATTATATCTTTTTACACGATTAATTTCTCGTGGCGCTCGCATGATCCGTTCAAAATACAAATCGCCATACTTCAATTTATCGCAATTCGTTGTGCAGTTAACCTATTTCTTATATTCCCAGCTTTGCGCTTTCTTGAAATAAAACGTTATTATTCTATTTAGTATAATCTAGATAAAGATTAAGCGGCGGCAATTATGAATTCCGAAGAAACTGAAATGGAAGAGCCAGGTGAAATTACAGAAACAGCAGAAAGAATAACACGCGAGTTGATCTCGTCCTAAACGTGATTTCTCTTAGCTTCAGGAATCAATATAATATTATTTTATTGATATTTTACAAATTCGAGTGCTGTCTAAAAGATACTATATGCCACATACGTTAAAAGTGGTTTTATTTTGCTCGTAGGATTGCGAAACGAAGGCCGAAGGCAAACATTACTACTCGCAAAATAAAACCTACTTTTAACACTTGTATCATAATCCAATATTATAATACTTCAGTTAATAATGTGCTGGGATTATTGCTTTGGAGCATTTTTTGTAGTGTTTCAAATTTTTATACATGGCGGTCCAAGGAATAAATATTTAATAAATATTTAATAGAATAAAATTTCCATTAAGTTTATAATAAAAATTATGCAATGATGGGCACCTCTTAATATTTGAAGAAACGTTACTGCAACGCTATAAGCTTATTTCATATCCTAGGTATTCATAAGTAGTGTAACAGTCTGAGTGTCTTATTTGTAGAGGCAGAGAATATCAAATTCGCAAAAGCGCTACGCTGAATTTCAATGAACAGAACTGCATTTTGTACCGAAGGACAAATAAGAGATAAGCAAATCTTTCAGATTCGAGGTAGTAACAAGTACACGAATCGAAGGACTATACAGGGTATCCCATAACCAAAGGAGGAGTATCTAATAATAATAATAATAATAATAATAATAACAATAATAATAAGTATTTTGGTGCTTACAATGTTGATTAAGACTAAAATTATAAATTATAGAGAATGTTCCGTAAATTCTTCATATCACCAAATTGTGTACTATTAACCGGAACAGGATTTCATTTCATTCCACGGTTACATTGCAAGTGTGATTCCTTTTAAAATAAATAATGGATTATGAGAGTCCTTTGAATTTTGTTTCTTAAGTATTAGTTAAAATAAATTATTGTACCAGCTTCCTACCTAAATTTTATGGACAGATGTAGAAAGTCATAACAGTGGAGTAACAACTAAAAACCTGGTGCGTAGCACTCACATGACATTCTCTACTCTTATATAAATATTTTGATAAACGCTTATTCTCCATGTACTTCGTGTTAATCGCGATAAACATTTACAGAAACTGTTTTATTGCTAATTTTCTTGTAGATCCAAGGGGAATATGGTAGGCTTTAAGCTATAGTCAAGTTTTTAAAAAGGTGGTTGCTATGTGGAGCATTCCATTCTCTTTGCATGTCCAGGACACAAAAAAAAGAATAAAGAATTCCCATTCGAGAAAAAGTATTAAGTATTGGAAAATTCAAACAAATAACAAGGATTATCTCGGAAACGGTTCACTCGAAAAAAGGGTATGCCATATAAATTGTGTGTTTTAACAAGATCTACATTTTTTGTGTATAAAATTTTGTCAATCTCTTACGGTTTACCAGTTATGCAAAAGTCATTCAGAATGACTTTTGCATAACTGGTAAACCGTAAGAAATAGAAGAATGAAGAATGAAGAGGACTTTTGAGGACATTTCCAGAAAATTTAAGGTATACATTTGATTTGACATGAAAATACCTTAAACATATGATATTTTAATCAAAATCGTTAGAACTACTTTTGAGAAACTGAAAATTTTCGAAAAATTTTCCATGTAAATGGTAGTCTAGGATGGGGGTATTTTCTTGAGAATCCTCGTGTCGCATCCTTAGAAGACATAAACCTAAATAGCAAGTTTGGGTTTATCCGACTTTTCGTTTCTGTGTTATGTATTCACAGACAGACACACGGATGTGTTTCCAAAAATGCCTTATTAGGATTCAAAACATGTATTTCCGGTGAAATCTCTGTATCGAATTTTTGGGTGGAATACAATATTTCCGCATCTTACTATACGTAGTAGGGAAAGTAAAAATGTGGACAATTCATTTATGCAATAAAATATAGGATGCATCATTTAAAAACGCATAACTCATGTTACTATGAATTCTGGAACATTCTGTGTAACTGTGAAACATAGAAATTGTAGAGTTCTGTCAACAGTGTAAGGTAAATACAAAACTACTTTTGGATACGCTACGATATGCTAGCCATGGAGGTGTTGCAAAGAGTTTGGGAAGGAGAAGTGAAGGGATTTAAGGGAGTGGAAAACTTTGTTTCTTCATGGAAACCATGACAACTGTTCAAGTGCATATTTACAAGCGGTAGAACGGCATTATGAACGCCTCAAAGATGTTACGTTTTAAAGATACTGACGTATAATATACAGTTTGGACTGTTTAAGTTGAGGCTGTACAATATCTCCAAAACTAAGCGTTGTAGAAAGAAATGTCTTGAATAAAAGTTGCTTCATATTATAGGGGAAAGTAAATACCATTAGTCGTGTTTTGTTTGGAGGACGTTATGGTGATCATTTTAAGGTCTATTTAATTTTTTTAAATGGGAAACCTACATTTTGTAAGTTGTTTTCTCGTTAAAAAATGGCTTATAAAAAGCTGTTTATTTTGTGATGAGAAATAAGGAAATAAAATAAAAAATGTTGGTTCCCAATTACGAAATGAAATGAATGGTCCAACCATTCATTGCGCTCTTCGTACACAGCCATTCAGTATTTTCGTTTTTATTTACGTTGGTATAAGCACAAGTGCAAAGTACCTTATACAAATGTTGTTTAGTTTTTTATAAGGAGTGAGAAAACAACATAAAAATTCAGATTCCCATTTAAAAAAATTAAATTGACCATCACAGCGTCCTCCAAACAAAACACGACTAATGGCATTTACTTTCCCCATAATACCAAGCAAGTTTTATTCAAGAAATTTCTTTCTACAACGGTTAGCTTTGGAGATATTGTACAGTCTCAACTTAAATGGTTCACCCTGTTTTAATTATTACTTATACCAGGGGTGCGCTTCAGACCATAATTTAATTATTAGCGTTTCATAAAATTATATGTTATAGTTTTATGACAATCAGCAAATTCACATTTTTTTTTTTTGGATTTAGGTTAGAGAGGGAGTTGGATAGTCCGGACAAAGAAGCCACGAGAAATTGGAATTGGAGGCAGAACAAGAGCAATGTGGCTAAACGGACAAAAAATTTACTAAAATTAAGTCCAATATGTACGAACAGAGACAAATTTTCGTTGTGTATGAGAATGCCCGAGAATAAGAAGTATGAAACAGAAATTGGAGTAATTTAGAAGTCGAAATTTTGGTTCTAAAATTGTTTGGAAATAGTAGGAAAGAATTTATAAAACTATTAAGTGGAGAGGTTAACGGGAAATTGAGGGACATTATTAAGGCCAAATAAGAATTCAGGCAAACATAATTTGAAATAAAAAAGTAAGACATAAATAGAATAAGGGTTAGAGGTATAAAGACTCATTACAAGGAAAGGAATACGATCCATTATTCACAAGCAACCAGGAGTCAAATGTACAGGATCTGTTAATATCAAGCAACTCCATTTACAAAGAAAATGCTTTATAAAAGTAAACTGAAAAAAGCATTCATTCACTTATAATGTAGATCTCTTATGCCTTCATTTTACTTTCTTTGAGATTTCTACAGAAAACTCCCGTTTTAATAGCATTAGTGCGGCAAGGTCTACCGCAGGGTCGTTGATCTCTGCCTCCTTCCACATGGATATCACGGATAAAATGCAGTAATTTGCGTATGATCAGTGTGCCACTTCCACACGGCAGTTTCGGTGCGGTTTCTGAGATTTGAAACGAATACTTTTCCATCAAACAGCTCCTCAATTTCACTCAGACAAGAACGATGTTGTTGTAAACAATAAGGACAAACAACCCGCCATGTGTTCGGCGCTAATGTGCACGTAAGTTTTGCAACGCTGTAGTAAGGCTAACTTCTTTACTATAAATGGAGTAAGATATTGCCAATAACTTATTAAGCCTGTGTTACAGAATTAGCATATCGTATAGCTGCATAAGGTTACGCTCTGGGGTTTGTTCCTTAAGCATCGCGAAAAATTGCGCGATCATTTGCCTCTCGCCACTTCTTAAGGCTTACACGGCTGTGTTTTATTTTGGCACATTGACTGGCCTGCTCCATGACTGCTTTTAAATTGTGGGATTGTGGAGTACGCGGGAGGTGTAGGAAATACAATCTTAAATACCAGATGCGACTCTGCGCATTACACAATAAATCTAAATAGCATTCACCTCGAAACCTACTTTGTTCCGAGAGGAATACGACACCAGAAATCACATACAGATTCTTTCATATATAAACAAATTTACCAAGAAACCCGTAACACATATGCTAAACACATACCTATATATACAGATGACTCCAAATTTGATCAGGGGATGGCTGTGCTATAATTACTCCGGATACTAAGCTTAAGTACAAGCTTCCAGACTTGTTCTCTGTTTTCTCCTCTGAGCTCTATGCTGTCAAACAAGCTTTGGTTTACATTACAGTGCAATTCTAACTGATTCACTAAGCACTCTTCAGAGTTTCCGAGACCGGCTCTACTGACCTAACATTAATTTTACAACAAAATGACTACAAATAACCAAGAAGTTATATTCTTCTAGATTTCGTCCCACCATGGAATATCAGGAAATGATGAAGCAGATAGGGAAGCCAAAAAGTCAACTTTGCTACCTCCAGTGGAAGAATTGCCAGTGCCCTACAGAGATGCACAAAGTTATTTTTTTAGCAGACCAACTGTCAAATGGAAGCAAGACTGGACCATTAAAACATCAAGCAAACTCCACATTGTTAGGAAAGGCTCCACAAAACCCTGCACATTGCAGACTCTAAAAACAAAGATCAACTGATTATATCACGTTTACGAATAGGTCATTCACGCCTAACCCATTCCTTCTTACTCACCAAAGAAAATGCTCCTCACTGCGAGACCTGCAATTGCCGTATCACCATCGAACACCACATCACTAAATGCAGAAGTTACACCATGGAGAGAAGAAGACATAACATCCCTGAAGATATATTTTTAGCTTTAAACAACTCTACTCATTTCAAAAACCTTGTTTTTTTTCTTGAAAGACATCGAACTGTATAACAAGATTTAAATATAACACACCAAATAAAAATGTATAATAGGTAATAGGTTATACTGTTCTAGCTGTGTTCAAGATTTAATAATGTGAAACATGTTCGTAACAATATATTACAATTATTGTAGTATTTAATCAATGTAAAGTATACAATGTATTATTATTGTACTCGATATAAGTCGCGATATGACCTAGTAGTCAAAGTGACTATAAATAAAGAAAAATAACAACAATATTTCATTAGTAATGCAACGTTAGGCTGTATATTATTTAACAATAATAAGTTAGTAGTGTAAACTGCGCCTGTCTTCGGTTTATTCAATATCTCTAGGCTTATATACGAGGTGCGATCATTAAATTCCCGGACTGGTCCGGCAAATTAAAATAAAATTATTTAAATTTGGCTGCCATCTCCTTCAAAGTGATACCCTTGGGCAGCCATGTACCGATTCCAGCGCCTCTGCCATTTTTGGAATGCAACCTGAAAGTTTCGTTCTTGAAGCGTGTTAAGCACCTGCAGCGATTCGCGTTGGATCTCCTCCGCCGTACCAAAACGGCAAACCCTTCAGCTTCAATTTCATCTTGTGAAACAAAACTAAGTCTCAGGAGGTCAAATATGGTGAATACGGGGGTTGAGGAAGGACGATCATGTTGTTACGAGCACAAAACTGGCGTGTTGCGAGAGTTCTGTGAGCTGGTGCGTTGTCGCGTTAGAGCATTCAATTTTTCTCTTCACACAGCTGTGGTCGTTTCCGACGAATGCCCGACCTGAGACGTCTCAAAACGTCACAGTAAAAACAACAATCACTGTTTGACTCGCAGGAACAAATTCACGGTGAACAATCCCTGAATGTCGAAAAAAGCAATGCTCATGATCTTTGTTGTCCTCCAGCGATGTTCTGCCATTTGTGAAACGTGAATGCCACATCTCGTCCGACTCAGTGCTTCATTTCCGTAAGCTTGTTTCAACATTCCATGGGTTTCGGTTGCCGATTTCCCGAGTTTCACACAGAATTTTGTTTGCTCTCTGTTTCCATTTTCGAATCCATCGTGATTTCGCCAAGGTGAGCCTGCACGTGCTAACAAACTAGTGTAACACATGTATCAATGACACTATGGCTTTGAAACTTTGTGTAGCTTGTCTTCAAGGCTATTACTCGTCTGCACTATGCGCGCATGTCAATCACATGATCTGTTCGATCACAGCAGACACAATTCCGGAATTTAATGATCGCACTTCGTATATGTCTGTTGAAAACTTTCCCTTCATAATTCGCGAGCTTAGAACACATCCGTGGTGTTTGTGTGCAGAATACAGCGAAATGAAGGTTAAAATTTGTAGACCTTTCTCTCCCCGAAACTAATTCGCGCTGAGCAGTGATTAGAAAACTACTTACTATACTTCTTAGAGGTGGTTATGGTGCGAAAACAAACAAAACAAAATACCCACGAGTTTCACCTAAGAGCGTTCGTCTCGCTGTCTCTATATCTATCTTCTCTTCCAAGTTTACAAGAGGATCGCTCTTGTTTGAGACAAATTATAGTCCTTAAGAACCTTACAAGGTTGAGGTATGCCATCCAACGCCTTCTACTAGAAGAGGCACTGGAACCGCAACTTTCGCACCTAAGGAATCAACGGTAACACAGCTATGACTACAATGCCCTATGTAATAGAATCTGTTATTTACTAGTTAGTGTTTCCTTATTCAGAATTTCTCCTATACGTCCCCTCAGTTACTAAATTTGGAAATTGCCAATCCTGCTTAAAAAAGAAGAAAAATGCAATTTAAAAACAGTGATATCCTACGAATTCACGGAATATAACAGAAGCTAAGAAACCGCAGACACCTGGCATGCGTGAGCATTGATGAAAACCAGAGAAAGACCTTCAGAACATGTAAAGATTCACATTTCACTTGGGACATCAATATTTTCAGAAAACATATCTTATTACAAATCCAGGATTTCTGCCACAATCTATAAGCAATGTGAAGTCAAGAAATTTTGATTAATTGAAAGGCAATATGAGCTGATATTCAGAAGATTTTATATTACTTTCTCTACTTAGGTAGAGAAACTACTATATTCCATTCAAAAATTCTATATCGATACTTCAGCGAAAATACGTGTTTTAAGATCCTCTAAAACAAAACAATCTGATGTGTTACACTCACATGACTTTCTCTACTCTTGTGCAACCTATTTTTACAAGCCCTTATTCTCCATATGCTTCATGTTAATCGAGATATCGATATGTTAATCTTATTGCTAATTTTCTTGTAGATGCAAGGGGAATTTCTAGGCTTTAAGCGTTTAAGAGCTGGTTGCTATGTGGAGTATTCCATTCTCTTTGTATTACCAGGACAAAAAATGAATAACGAATTTGAGAAAAAGTATAAGTATTGGAAAATTTTAGGCAATAACAAGCAATATCTGGAAAATGGTTCACCCAACAAACAAAAAATGCATATGACATAAATTGTGTATTTTAATGCGATCTACTTTTTTGTGTAGTAAAAGTTTGTCTATCTCTTATGGTTTACCAGTTATGCAAAAGTCGTTCACAATGAAGAACACTTTTGGAGACATTCCCAGAAAATTCGAGATATACATTTCATTTGTCATAAAAATATCTTAAACATATGATATTTTAATCAAAATCGTTATAGCCATTTTTGAGAAAATTAAAATTTTCGAAAAATGTTCCATGTAAAGGGTAGTCTGGGGTGGGGAGATTTTCTTGTAAACCTTCGTGTCGCATCTCTGGAAGATACTGAACCTAAATACCAAGGTTGGTGTTTATCCGACTGTTCGTTTCTGAGTTATGCTGTTCAGAGACAGACACACACACACACACACACACACACACACACACACACAGACAGACACACAGACACACACACGGACATGTTTCCAAAAATGCTTTTTTTTTTGGATTCAGGGGGTTTCAAAACATATATTTCCAGTGAAATCTCGGTATTGAATTTTTGGGTGGAATACAATACTTCCCCTACTTACTATACGTAGTAGAGAAAGTAAAAAATGGAGTAAGAGGAGCCCCAAACACGCATTTGTGTATATGTAAGCAGCATAACTCAGCACGAAAACTTTCATAGCTTGTGCCAAACTTAATATTTAAGTACAACATTTGCCAAAGCTGCGACACAAAGATTTTAACGAAATTCTCCCCAGCCTAAGTCTCGTTAATAAACACAATTATCACACAATTTTTGTCGCATTAACCTTTTCCTATTTTTAAGTGTTTAACGTCCGTTCTCTTGCATACGTCACAGGCGGTGAACACTGGTGATACACGAAATTAATTGATGATTGGAAAGGAAACGATCCAGCCCGAAGTACCTCCCCGGCATGTCATTTGCAAGGACTTATGAAAACCTGAAAATTTTCTCTGCCAAGGCTTTGAAGCGTGGCCTGCCTCGAATACCCGTGTCAGCTTTAACAATTTCAGAGATATTTGTTACTATCGGAGTGAATTTTGCAAAAGTTTTATCATACATTTTGAGATACTAAGTACTAAACTTTTGTTTCTCGTGATGCCATGCTAAAAGTGAAATTTCAAAAGACGGTATATGGCGACCTACTTGTTAAGGAATCGACTCTCACTTCAAGCTCCTGTATCCCCTTTGTACTTATAACTGAGTAATGAAATAATTTTGATATCGATTATATGAAGTACACAGGAAAAAATAACTTTTATAACATCAGTGTGTAGAAGAGATACACAAATAAACGATAGTGAATAGAGAAAGTCATGTGAATTAAATTAAATTGAGTTTTATTTATGGACGATATTTAACTGCTGTGGTCCTTAGCGTCCCATTCTATATTTGGCGTGCAAGACGGTAATGTTACTCAGACGCCTCTTTATCAGGCTTGAGGTTCTTTTACGTGCCGTAAATCTACGACAAGGGACCACCGGCTTTACTTCCCTTCCGAAGGAAGCCATTTTAAGAATTCTTACGCCCGAAAAAATCCATCGCCCTTCGCCGGGTTTGAACCCGTGACCGCGGGAGTCACGTGAATGGAACTTTTTTTCGCAGCGTTAGCAGTGTTCGAAATATTAAGTATTCCATGCTGTATATTTTTTTAAATATGAGTGGCATCTGGAGAAAGACTCTTGAACGTTCCGATTCTTCCTTCTTCTTTTCCCTCGCAAGATTTCATCACTACAATCCTAGAAAAGTAATGAAATTGGTCCACGTCTACGACTTTTGAATTTACTAGCCCCTACTTCCGATAAGGATTTAAATGTGGTTTCCGCACGTTATACGTAAATATTATTGCTTAATTTGAAATATTCCTAGACAAAACTGTTTCTAAATAACTTTGTACGAATAGGAGTATTACTGTATACGAATTTCCAATCAGCAGAGAAAGACGTACGACTACCACATAATATTTTTTGTTTTTGTTTTTGTTTTTTTAAATTTTAAGAATAGCTGAGTCCTTTCTTTTTTGGAGTAAATTGGTGTGTTGTAAATATTCTGTTTTCACTTTGCCAAATTTAGTAGCAAACTTTAATACTTAACACTATTTCAATAACATATCAAAGTTTAAACATTTAATATTCACGAGTCACATGCTTAGACCAAACCACAGAATTCAGAAAACCTGAAATCAGGTTGGAGTGAAATATAATGGAGTAGAATAATTTGCATTCAGCAGTTAACCAGTGTTATTACAGAAGATATATAATGTCGTGGTCAAACCGGTATGACCGCGTTGTGTAAAACATGAGTTGTAAACTAACTGACCTGGAGATATGCCAAGCTATCTTGGTCTCTTACTCATTGGAGTATTAAGAAGTTTCCAGATTAGTGATAAATAAAACAAGACGCATACAGACCGAAGAGTATTAAAATAATATCCATAGAACAATGCTAATGAAATATGAAACAATGTCTACACAAGAATGGATAAACCGATTGCTATGAAACTCGATATATAACTCACCTTAGATCTCACTTTAAAATGGGATATATGCCATCTTGATAAATTATCCCATAATCGGGTTCAGAATCAAACATTTCTATATATTACATTCACATCATTTTCTCTACCTACGATAAATTCACATTTATGCGCTACATATTATAGTATTCATATAAAGATTGTTATTCTATTTGGTTACGTTACTCACTATATATTTTTGCCTAGGAATGATTTCAAGTTAAGCTAGAAGCAGTTACAACACACTGGAACAGCACTCAAATGTTTATTTTTAGTAACAATTTTTGTGACGAAAAAGAAGAATAAAGAAGAATCCCAAAAAACACACTAACTCTTGCTAAAAGGTATAAACTTGCAATATACAATACTTCGAAAATGGCTAACGCTACGAAACGTTTTGATACAAATTGTGTAATTTAATAAAATATACAGATTTCCTTAACTAAGCTTTTTTCTACCGCTTATGTTTTCTTAGAATTACAAAATTATACAAAAATTATTCAAGTAAAGGGACTTCATAAACTTCAGTGAGACCGAAGAGGTAGAGAGAGGGAGAAAGAAGGAGAGAAAGAAAGAGGAAGTGTGCGAAAACTAAGGGAAAGAAAGAGGGAGAGAGACAATCGTAATCTTGGCGTTTAACACATTAAAGTGAACAGAGTTATGGGTTCTGCTAATATCATGACAAAAATTCTTATTTATATAACTGTCACACACTTTTTGTTACAGAAGATGTAACATTGATTTGTATTGATAGGATACAGAAAATGATACATCGATTCAAATTAGAATACATTTAAGCCAAAATATTGAGAAAACCTACACGTCGGAAAAGTTGGAGACTCCTTTTCTGACTACTCCTGCAACGCACATAAGTATATATGGCGGTCTAATGGGCAAGGGTACGTTACTACAGGTGCGTCATACACTACAGTTTCACCTTTCTTATTGAAGGAAAAAGTCATAGCAGAAAATAGTTATGAACGTTTAGGAAGATGAAGATTATTAGTTAATAAAGGTTTATTAAATTTAATAGCAAGAATAACTTATGATGATTTTTACTTTCGTCATCTACCTCTAAAAGTATATCCTTTGAATAAAATGCAGCTAAAAAAAGTTTTCTGCATAAAGCAAAATTTGATAAGGTAACTGAAATTATAGGTTTACTCGAATGCTTACAAATTTTGCTTTTATATTTGTGATATGCATAGTTTACATCAGAGGTGGCGAAAACGTGACTCGCGAGTCATTTTGACTCGTAGGCGCCGTTCCCTCTCTGTAACCGTCCGTTTGTTTTTCACATGCTGCTGAGTGATGCAGTGCGTGTTGCATATTTGGTGACTTGCGGAAGGAAGTCGTTTTCGCCACCCTTGGTTTGCATTATTTGTCATTCTCCTTGATATAAGGGTACCGTGCTAACTTCTAGTTCCCGAGGTTGTGGGTTCAAACCCAGCGGAGGGCGATGGATTTTTTTTCCGGTGTGAAAAATTCTTAGCATGGCTTCCATCGGAAGGGAAGTAATTCCGGTGGTTCTTTTACGGCACGTAAAAGAACCTCAAGCCTGATAAAGAGGCTTCTGAGCAAAATTGCCGTCTTTCACGCCCAATATAGAATGGAACGCTAAGAACCACAGTAGTTAAAGAGCGTCCATAAATAAAACTCGGTTTAATTATTTTTCTATTTTAGATTCGTGTCAATGAAATTATTTGAATTTCTCGATTCCTTTTATTATACACAATTATTCTGAGGATAGGTACTGCACAATGTTTGCAACATTCTTTCCTCAGATCGGCACTTTTGAATGCTTTGAAAACCAATTTTCTGCCTATGTCAGAAGCCAAATATGCCATTTATCCCCTCCCAAATGCCACGTTGAATTTCATTTATTCACAGGGTTTTTAAATCATCATTCCCTTGTCCACGTAATACAAAGACCGCAAAGTCTGCGGGTATGCTGTGAAAGGAGAAAACCTATTGCCTTCTCCTTTTTTCCATTCCTTCTTCAGAGTTCTGTATCCCTACCAAGATACGGTTTTAAAACTTATATACACAATGAATTGACTAATTTATTTAGTTTCAGTGCCAGTTCTTTAATGATTGTTACATAGTTCTATTTTATGTTTTACTTGGAAACTGAAGACGTCCTTGTATTCTGACGACGAGCCGATTTTGCTTCACGCTGGTCGATAGCTCATAGACGAGCGAGTTCCAGCACGCTGACAGAATTACAAAAATGGATCAGCATTTAAAAACCTACAATTCGGTCCGTTTTTTTAAACTGCTGGCTATTATAAATACCAGGAACGCAAATATATGCGCGATTTCTATCAAAGCTGTTACAGGAGCCCTTAGCGAAACAGCGTTAAGGTTTACTGGTGGAAGAACAGATTCCAAATGTAAAACAGCTTCTTTTCCGATTTGAATTCCGCCTTATGGACGGTGTTAAGGTACGCTCCTGAACACGATCCATCGCTAAGATGAAAGAGAGTCCCTGTATCATATGGCGACAGAAAAGCCCAGAGATATCACACGCTATATAAAGTGGTTTCACTTTAAGTTTAAAGGAGTTGTAAACAAAACCGCATGACAAGAGAGCACCTCATTGGCTGGTGGGCAAACTATAACTTTTCCCGCTTAGCATGTCATCTCTTCCTCTACATAAAACCGTTCGGTTCACATCGCAACATTTTGTGGTTATTCTCGTTCAGAGAAATTTAAAAAACCCATTATTATAACAATTCACTTTATGAAACAAAATTTGTATGTTCAGAATCACCTATAATTAAATGATATAGCAGAGGGTTTAAGAGGCTATGCGCAGGCGCTGCAGTTCATTTCCGGCTTCCGGATAAGCCGTCAGGGTACTTTTAAAAAGTGTTGAGAAAATATTACTTTCGAGAGCGTCATGGCTGAGAATCCACTGCTACTGTGGAAAACATAAAGGCGGTAAATGGAAAGAAGACACAGATGCAAACTGTTCAGGTGCAGCTTTTATTTGTCTACTTTTAGTTTAATGTGTTAGAAGTTTAGGACGTGAGGCAAAATATAGGAATAAGACATACAATGTTTCAAAGCTAATGATCTCCAAGCTGCACAATGTACTGTACTGGCATTCTGTATGAAGCAATTTCCTCTCTCGGGTATCTATACCTTTTTCACTACAAGCTGAAAGGAGAAGTACCTAAACAAAAATTAAATGTATCACTCCGCTGAGCACATGGCAGCACCACGTGGAGGATGACGTGAGAGGAAATTGCTTCAGACAGAATGCGAATACAGTATATTACGCAGCTTGGGGATCATTAAGCTTTTAAACATTGTATGTCTTATTTCTATATTTTGTCTTACATCCTAAACTTCTAACACATTAAACTAAGAATACATAAATAAAAGTTGTACCTGAACAGTTCGGCATCTGTGATTAAAGGTACTGGATTAAACTGTTCTTAACTCCAGGCTTTATAAATCATTCATTTAATGACTAATATCAGTATACCACTTTTACTTTAACCTTTTATGAGTCAACAAGTTAAAAAAATGATTAGCACTATAGGTTATAACACACAGAAAACAAACGCGACCCAAGCTATCTGAGCAACAATTCTGCATTACTAACAAAGAAGTTCAATTATTGCTAAACAATGGCCAACTCTTAGAAAGTAGGATCGGATCGAAATTTGTTGCATGGAAATCCCTGCCGTATTCAAATCGTTTTGAATACGCCAAAAATACTATCCTCTACTATACTCGTAACACGCTGCACGCTCGTCATTTATTTCTATTAGCGGAAATAATCGTTAATCACATGTGTAATAAAACACACAGCAAAGCCACTTTTATTGCTTCCATAATTCGCAATGTATTCTTCTCAAAAACATTCACTGACCTCAAAACCCACTTAAAATATACAGAAAAACAAATTAACATGTGTTTATCAGGTTTGGCAACCTAAATCCAAGTTGACCAACATAAAAGCTTGAATTATTTTATGCTCGAACTTTGTGTATCCAAATCGATCTCAATACGCATTGAATTTAACATGGAAATGCGGATCGCATTCAGTATGGAATTGTACTCAAATCGATTTCAATTCCCCATGGAAACGTACTGATTTTCTCAACACGTTGCAAAAGTACACTGGCGGCTCATCCGGAAACCGGAAACTAACTGCATAGCCTGCGCATAGCCTCTTAAACCCTCTGCTATAAAGGTTCATTTAGTTATAGGTGAATCTGAACAAACACATTTGTTTCATAAATTGAACTGTTACAATAATGGATTTTTTAAATTTCGCTGCACGAACCGAGCTATTTTGTAGAGGAAGAGGCAACATGCTAAGCTGGAAAAGTTGTAGTTTGCCCACCAGTCAATGAGGTGCTCTCTTGTCACGTGGTTTTGTTTACTTCTCCTTTCAGCTTATAGTGAAAAAGGTTTAGTTCTCGTTATCCTCCACGTGGTGCTGCCATTTGCTAGAAGGAGTGATACATTTAAGTTTTGTTTACTTCTTTCAGCTTACAGTGAAAAAGGAATAGTTACTTTAGTATCATCTGAAGGTGTACATCTTACTTCATGTAAAGATGTTCTAAAGCAGCGGATGTTTATTTTGACACACTGTTTGCCACTAGGCTTGCAGTGGTTACTGTACAGGATTCTCTTTTGGAATACTCGTATATTATGCTGTAGTTTCAGAGAGGAAAACCACGCTCTCACCGTTACCATAATCTCTGAGGAGATATTATTTGCACTAAAGACTGCTAGCTCTAAATCTGTTCCTGGTCCGGATGGTATTGGATATGAGTTTTACAAACTCTACTAGGAATTCATCCAGCTGTCACTTCCGCATCCTTGTGAGGGGCTACTGCACATACCGAGTGATCCAATGGGCTTCAATGAAGGTGTGATCGTATTAATTGCTAAAAACTCTTACCGAGGTCTCTGAATGAACATTGTTGAACGTTGACTATAAGATTTTTGCCAAGCTAATAGGGAATCGACTTCTTCCAGTGTTAAGTGAGTTTATCGGTAAAAAGCAAAACTGGTGTGCCTGGCATGCTGATCACTGAAAACTTGGAATTATTTTGTTATAGGACTTTGTACTTTGATGCTCATCCCCTTAGTGCTACTAGTATTCCATATCCTAGGATTTTCATCTGGCATTTACAATATCGATCGTGACTGCCTGTTTATAAAGCTTGACAAAATGAGAATACCGCGAAACTTTTATATGTCATCCCATGGGCGCAGATTAACGGTTTCTTTACCATGCCAGTTTCATTGAAAAGTGGAATACGACAAGGTTTACCGCTCTCAATGTTGATGTATTCCATTTTTACTGAATCTCTGATTCGCGTGCATCAAGATAAATTCATCCTTTATTCTCCTCCTAATGCCTTGTTTATCCCCTTAGCGTATGCGGATGACATGGTGGTGTTGCTTCGTAACTCCAAACATTTGGAATGCGCGCAACGGGTGTTCCAATGAAGAAGCCATGGCATCTTCGGCTCATAATAATTTAACAAATCCAAATTGTTGCCTCTTGGAAGCTGGCCTTTAGATTCTACGTTGGAAGATGTATCCGTCGCCCACACTGTGAAAATTGTCGGCATAACCTTCCATTCCGATGCGGTCCATATGCTGGAATTGAACTGGAAGCTCATTCCAAATACAGTTCGATTACATGCTATCGAGAAACCCCACGAGGCACCTTAATCTCACGTAGAAAGTTTGAAATGTGAACCTGTTCATTCTCTCGTAAGTCTGGTACACAGCACAATTACTGCCGTTACTTGAAGACATTACACAACGGATTGAACTGGATATCATCTATTATATTTGGACGAGACACGTTTATAGGATTGCGAGGGCTCAATTACGGACAGCCCCTGCAAACAGACGACCTGGTCTCATTGCTGTTAACCACAAATGAAAGGCATTGTTTCTAAAAACGACTCTGCGATCTCAGGTCTTAACAGGTGACCCGAATCCTGTTACAGTGATTTCTGCCAAATTCCAGCATCCCATTTTTAGGAGAATACGAAGGTGACTCGCGCATTTACCGACAGATATTTTACAGGACCTAGAATCGCTGTCTACTGAAGCTGTTTACCATCATCTACTAGTAAATAAAGCTTTCATTCCGTATATAACGTCCAAATATCCTAATATGCCGTGGGCTAGAATATGAGCTAGTTTTAAACTGCCAAATATTCCCACAGACTGGAATACAACAGCATATGAAGTGTTAGGCACATCATTCCTAGTGAGGTGAAGAAATATCAGCACAACATTATGTCAACGCTGTGGTGTATTCAGTGTGGCAGCATAAGTGGTTAATGTAATTTTCTTTAATTCCATTTGAACTAATGATACAGTGTAAATATTTCATTTGTATTTCCTTTGCCTTCATTGGATTACATTAAACTGTATACCATATTATTTTTCACAATAAAACGTGGAAAAGGCACTGATATAATGTTTTATTTCATTTCTGAAACTAGACTTCAAGAAATGCCAATTAACAGATTTTTAGGAACCAATGAAATCTCAACATCAATTAAAATGTCTCCAGAAATAAATATTTCTGTACACATTTCAATTTACACTTACACTATCTACCATCACTCTCAGCTTATTCACACATGACCTCCAAGACAACCAGCATCGATACCACTATGTTCCCACCAGCAACAATAAAATGAGTTTTATTTACGGACCTCTTTAAGTGCTGTGGTCCTTATCGTCCCATTCTACCAATATTGAGCGTGAAAGACCCGTAATTTTGCTCAGAAGCCCTTTTTTAACAGGCTTGAGGTTCTTTTACGTGTCGTAAATCTAGGACACGGGACCCCCGGCTTTACTTCCCGTCCAAAGGAAGCCATGCTAAGGATTTTTACGCCCGAAAAAATCTTGTTGATAACCACTACACCACAGAAGACGACCCATCGAGCAAGGATAAATCTACATACTTAATTAAAATAATTACTCTTATTTACGTTTTAGTAGCGGATAAAATATTGTATGCTACACGAGATTTAAAGATGTGTTTAAATTTTTGCGGGAAGCCTCCAGCGTTAAGTTTTTCATTCAATATTAAATATTATGTTATTCTCTTATGCCATAAATTACTATTATTTGGAGTTAAAATATATTTGCGAGTTAAATGACGTTTTAGTAGTCTGAAGTTTTGGAAGCTAAGAACGAATATCGAGAATCTCAAAGGAGTGTATTTAAATTACAGCCTTTTATGTATCTGATTCTATTAGTTCTTCAGTTATTTCATGAGACTCTTCTGCATATGACTTCCCACCTGGTTCAACTATGTATTTATACGATTATCCCTAAGCGCAGATTTTGTTACTTCTTTGTATTTGTAGAAAAACTTACGCTAATTTTTCTCTTTGGACTGCAATTGGATTGGATTGGATCGACAACAGAGGGTACACGGCACTGGTCCATATAGGAGATATTGTACCTATGCCCCACAAGGGGGCTTTCCCGGGAGGAAGAATGAGGAGAGAGGGGACATTGCGCGGCTGGAACTAGGAGTGACGGCACAGGAATGGTAGAGTTCCTAAGTTTTTCAGATAGAAACTGTCTGGTAGACAGACAGGCGGACCGGGGACCCCACCCCGCGCAGAGGGGATCCAACGCTCCTCAAGCCAGCCGAAAGCCGAGGGACGGAGAGAATCACAAAGAGCATCCTTTTCCTCCGGCACACTGGGCCGAAACACCATCACCAACATTTCCAACCCTGAAAGAAACCAACGCTTGAAAGATTAAGTGAAATGAGAATGGAGATGAAATGGAGGGACAGGAAATTCGGAGAATCCTTCCCAGCATTCGGCTAGCATTCCGAGAAAACCCGAAAAAACGTATGGTCAGGAAGGTCGGCCACGACCTTCCGAGTGCTAGCCACAGACGTAACCGCCTGAGTCATCCCGCCCGGTTCGGACTGCGGTTTGTTCCTGTTTAGAAATGCGATCCGATTCTATTATGTGTTGAATGTCAGTAAGTCCACTATACCGTTCACTATGTTGATCTTAAAATGGCGTGGTTACGCAACTTAAGTACATGGCTTCGATGTGAAGGTTGCTTAGCGTTACATCAGAGCATACTGGAATCAGATGTTCACAGAAGGTGAGGAGAAAGTCCATCTGTTTCTTTCGTTTCACTTATTTACATTCAGAGGCCTAAAGTTAGAGCCTGCTGACTTCTCCAGGCAAAATAGTGATTACAAATCAATGTTATTTGCTCAAATCAGGATGGTTTTATGGAACGAAGTTATTTTATCCAAAACTAAATAAAATATCTGCTAACATATTCTGATAATGATCATTACATCTAATTAAGTGGACTATTCCATTCATTTGGCGCGGGTTTGATGTAACAATAACGTTTAGCAATGTCTCAAATATCGACCAATAATGGTCGTCTATCTTGTAATATGTTTGCAAGACGTTATTTATCATCTGATAATATGTCAGCTCATTACTGAACCACAATGGTATCACTACGCAGTGATGAATAGGCCTCGTCATCCAATTGTGTTTGTAATCATTGCGTATTCAAACAGTGTCAATTTTCAAATAAATTGTGTTCTTAAAAAAAGTGTCGTTATTGTGTCTTTATTATCCCCTTTGAGGTTAATAATTTTCCTATTCCCACTCTTGGGGGCATTGGTTAATATTTCGTCATATTGTCGATTGTTGGTTCATTTAGTACGCCGTGATCTGACAGCTGGCACAATGGTGATTTGAATAGTTCCTCACAAGTAAGTAAGGAACTATTATTTATATAATCTATTACATTTTATTCAATGGAATGTCTTAATACGCCCCATTCGAGGTTACAAGTTTCATCAGATAAATTCGTAATAAAGCAAATGTGCTAAAAATGTATGGACAACGACGGTGGCCAGTTTCAGTATTTCCTTTCATAAAGTTGGTTAGTAAAACCTTTAAAAGTAGCTTTAAAAATGTTGTATGGTTTCATTCGCGCCTTTCTATGATAGCGGCAGACGGCCACGAGCGCCGAGAATGCGGACAGGAAAAACACCGCGCAGGCGGTTCGGAGTCTTTTGGCTCACCTGTTTATCAGAACTGGGAGGCTGTTGCTGATCCCCACCTCTCTTAATATGCAAGTGGGCTGGTCAGTGCTATTGCGCATCTATGCTTCAGGAGTGGGGGACTGTCACGACGTTTTTACCTGTACGCCAGGTCAAGCAATTAAAAGCAGCCGATCTTTTGGAGACTAATTTGTCTCCATCTTCAAGATACAGAGACAATGTTACTCTCCGAAAACCCGATTGCTTTTAACTCCTGGACTTGACTGATAGCACGAGAAGATATCTATATTTGCAGTACGTAATGTGCTGCACAAGAAGATATAATTGCAAGAAACCTTTAACTTCGAGCAGCTATCTGTCTTGCTGCTACATATTTAGTTAGTTTGATTAGTTTATGGATAAACTAATCAAACAAACAATTAATTCATAGCAAAGTCTGTCAATGTCGACACATGCCAAGATACACCCAAGATAAATGAACTAAGTCCCCTCAATATTGAACTAAAGTTTCGGATCTCAGAAACCACGCTGAAAAGTCCAGTTCTGGTGATGAATATTTGTAAACATGACAAGGAGTAGATAGAAGTATAATATGCTTATTGGTACTCAATTTAAAAACATTTAATTGTTAAAATAAAAGTTATAAGTAATGTAATTAAATAATTCATTTGCTTAACACAACGGAAATATATATTGTAGTATTGATATATTCTACAATTAAATGTATATTTCTAAAGCTTTTATGCCTTACTTTGAATGTGCTGCAATTTTTATGCATTTAGAACCAAACCATATGCGTTATGCAACTGTTCGCGCTTTGTATATATTGTCTTTAAACCCTCTAGAACGTGTTGGATTATAAATGGCCTTAAACTTCCCTGTACCTACCATTTATTTACCTGTGTTAATGGTAGATGGTCTTAGAGTTTCCATCCTTCCAGTTCGTCTTAGTTTTATTTTCATTCTTATTATAGAGCTTTTACAGTCAAGTAAGCGTATACCAACTTATTTTGAGGTTAGGGAAAATCGCAGCCAGAAATTTAACCAGATTTTCACCCGAATGCAAGCCTCAACGTTATCCGCTTGCTTCTTTAGTTTATTGTATGTCTTCCCGTGCTTTAAATGCATTATTAGCGAATGTGGACATACGAGGGCACTCCCAGAAGCACCCGACCTGACGTATATATAGCGGTTGTTGTTTCGAACAAATGATTGGCAGAAAGTACCACCCTTATAAAGCTTAAGTTTGACGATGCTAGGTTGTTTAGTAATTGTTTGGCAGCCATTAATAGTGAATTCTCTCAGCGAATTTGTAAACATGCATAAAACTGGCCATCCTTATGTGATACAATACTTTCATTTGAAATGTCTTAGTCTAATAATATTAAAACTGAGCTAGATTCTACTCTGGGGGAGTCCGCTCCTTCGTTTACAACAGTAAAATATTGGGTGGCAGAGTTTAAGCGAGGCCGTACGAGCTGCCAAGACGAACATCGCATTGGTCGACCAAATGAGGTGACCACGCCAGAAATTATGAAGAAAATCACAAAATGGTATTGGATGACCGTCGATTGAAAGTGCGCGCGTTAGCAGACATCGTAGGCAAGTGCTGTACATCGCATACTAACTGAGAATTTAGACATGAGAAAGCTGTGCGCGTTTACACACAATGGAACAAAAGCAGTGTCATGAGGACGTTTCAGTCGAGTGTTTGGTGATGTTTCGCTGCAATAAAGCCGAATTTTTGCGTCGATTCATAGCTATGGATGAAACATGAGTCCATCGCTTCACACCTGAGACGAAGGAATAGTCAAAACAGTAGATTGAAAGGGGAGAATGGGCTCCAAAGAAGACGAAGACAATTCCATCTGCAGGCAAAGTCATGGCGTCAGTTTTTTGGGATGCGCGTGGGATAATTTTCACTGTCTTCAAAAAAGGTAAAGCAATCAATGGCGAGTATTATGCAAACTTATTGCAGCGTTTGAATGATGAAATCAAGCAAAAAGGGCCGCATATAGCGAAACATAAAGCACTGTTTCATCAAGACAATTCACCAGTTATCGCCATGGTCAAAATCAACGAGTTAAAGTTCGAATTGCTTCCTCTTGCACCCTATTTGTAGTCTTATCCCCCTCTGATTATTTTCTGTTTCCAAGGTGAAGAAATACAGAGTGAGCCAAAAGACTCCGAACCGCTTTCGCGATGTTTTTCCTGTCTGCGTCCTCGGTGCTCGTTGGTGTGCCGCTATCATGGAAAGGCGCGGATGAAACCATACAACATTTTTAAAACTACTTTTAAAGGCTTCACTTACCAGCTTTACGAAAGGAGATGCTGAAACTGACCACCGCCGTTGTCCATACATTTTTGGCACCTCTTTAGGAAACTATCCATCACTCGCCGTACTTCACGTTGAGATATTTCCTGGCGGATATTTTTTTTAATTCTTCCAGGGTGCGTGGGTTTGTCTTGTACACTTTATGTTTTAAGTTACCCCGGAGGGGTATTTTATGAACAATATTACCGGCTGCGCAGTATTTTTCCACTGGGCAAGTGGAAATATGATAAAATCATGATAACGCACTGCTGCCATAAACAAAGTTTATATTATACACACAGCGTGTGTTTATTTATGATTCGTATGTGTTAACTCGGTCAGCTCGCCAAGTGAAAGTACGATTTGCAGAAAGATTTCCAGGTGTAAAAGTTCCAGGCCGTACAATTTATGAACTTTATAGTAAATTTCAGGCCACAGGAAGTGTTCAGGCTAAGAAATCTAAAAGACGGCGTTCTTACCGAAGAAACATTAGACGACATCGGTCATCGTTTGGAAAATCCCCCCCCCAAAGTTCCATGATGGATACTTTCCTAAAGAGGTGCCAAAAATGTATGAACAACGACGATGGCCAGTTTCAACATTTCCTTTCATAAAGTTGGCAACTAAAGTCTTTAAAAGTAGTTTTAAAAATGTTGTATGGCTTCATCCGCGCCTTTCTATGATAGCGGCAGACGGCAACGAGCGCCGAGGACGAGGACAGGAAAAACACCGCGCAGGCGGTTCGGAGTCTTTTGGCTCACCCTGTAGATTGGTGGTAAAAGATTTGCCAACAATGAAGAGGTGGAGTTTGCAATTGATGGTTATTTTGCAGAACTCGACGGTTCTCACTATAAAGAGGGTATCGAAGCTATTGAACATCGCTGGGAAAAGTGTATCGAGCTGAAAGGAGACTATGTAGAGAAATAAAGATGTTTTTTCCCAAAATTTTTGTGTTTTCTTTGTTAGGTCTGGTACTTCGGGGACAACAGTCCTCGTAGATGCTAAGTACTGAGTACATTCTAGCTGATCACATTTCCGAAATAACTCCTTAAGTAGCAATTTACTGGACGCTAACACCACAAGCTGTCATTCCATACGTAAATTTCTGCAATTAGAGCGTGAATAAAGTAGTATGTAACATGAGCCAATGAAATGTATACTGGCGTTTTTTGGTTACCCAGTACAAACTACTCTAATGAAAGCATCAAAGGTTGTGTGACTCATTTTCTTTTTTCGTTTCGTTTTAATGAAAACGTGCACGTATTCTTTCAGGTCAAAACTGATGCTTCCAGAAGAGAGGTATTTACTTTGGTGCATGCTTCATTTGCCCCTATCTTTGAATAGACCTTGAAAACAGCATTTGGGCAACAGTTTAATATGTTTGCTTCGTTATTTCAGAAATTAAGGACACATGAATGCCAATTCAGGGCGGAATACTTGACATGAAAAATGTTCGTTATTTTTACTTTCCCAAAATTGGTTCTAACAATTTTGATTGAAATACCGTATATTTCAGATACTGACATGAAGAATAAGATATATGTGTTGTCTGTTCATAGTCTTTTGAGCCAGTGGAGAGGGAAAGGTAAAAATCGCTGGCACGCGCCGACCGCGCGAATTCCTTATCTCCCCCTTCCACTGGCTCAAAAGTCTCTGAATAGATAGTAAATATTGAATTCTGTATAATCTTTGTCACTAAGAAACCATAAGAGATAAAAAAAATAATCTGATGTGTTGCAGTCACATGTGTTTCTTACTCTTGTACAATATATTTTTACAAACGCTTATTCTCCACCTACTTCATGTTAATCGAGATAAACATTTGCAGAAACTTATTGCTAATTTCCTTGTAGGTGCAAGGGGAATATGATAGGCTTTAAGCGATAGTCAAATGTTTTAAGAGCTGGTTGTTATGTGGAGCATGCCATTCTCTTTGTATGTTGATGCAGTAATTTGTATCACAAATTACTTAAATGTAAATAATGATTGTAATATGAATATGCATTTTTATGTGACATTGATTTGAGATGTTTATTGATTGTAATTATTGTTGGGAAGTAAGTTTATACTGCCTTACTGAAACTGACAATAATAGCGTGCAATAATGCAGCGAGGGGGTGAGTTGTTTATCATTATTGGAAACGAGGAAGTTACGTAATGTTGGCGCGTTTTTCCTTGAGAATCTTCTGGAACGTTTCCCTAGAGCATATGTATTCATAATTTTCATTGGATATATAAATAGACGCTAATGTTGGCGCGTTTTATTAGCCAATTGCAGCTCAGTTATAATCTTTAGGCATATCTGAGTGAATGAGTATAAAAAGAGTAGGTTAGAGGTAGAGCCCGCCAGTTCATCAAAATTCTTTGTACACTACACGTCGTCTTCGGTCCGTCAGTTCGTCGAAAATATTTTGTATGATACACGTCGCCTTCAGTCCAGCAGAAATATTACACGTCGGCTATCGATTCGCAAGTTACGCGTATAAGAGTTATGAAAAACCTCAAGTATGGTAAAGTTAATTATACAAAAGGTTGAAGTATGTGGATTAAAAGCGATCAGTAAGAAGTTGTTATAACAGTTTCAGTTTGGCGAGTGTCAAGATCAATGTGTAAATGTGATAGTTAACGTGTTCGACAATAAAAGTGTAAAACAAATTTCTTCATCAGTGTTATCTTTGGATAAAAGATTCCTTTCCGTTTACACAACCTGTATAAAGAGAAGTGCTTGACCAAAAGGATAATAGCTAGCCGGAGGACAAAGAACCAAAATTTAATAAAATAACAGTAGCATTTTTCAAACAAAAACTAATACTGCCGCAAATTGCTAACACTAGATGGAGCTAACAAACCTAACAAATGAATCACGTCACAAGATGGCAACACCATGAAGTAAACACACATACACAAACATTATAAATTTACCGTCGCAAATTGGCTCCCATACGTGGGGCAGTTAAAATTATGTAACCAAACAAAACAAAAGCAGCACAATATAAGATCTTCAAGTTCTAATAATTTACGTAAAAACATATTACGTAAGCACTAAACAGTAATAAACCACTTCAAATTGGCTCCCAAACGTGAGCTCAACAAATTAAATAAAAATAATATTAAAACACCCGCAAATTGGCGCCCACAACGTGGGGCAGAATAACCAGGAAGGAGCAGAATAACCAGGAAGAAGTGAGATAACCAGGAAGGAGCAAAGGAATCAGGACGTGGAGCGAATGGAGCAGTGAACTGAACTACAAGACGCAGATTCCAGAAACAACTATAGGAACGACAGACTACGCGGATGATTGGACATCGTAATTCCGAGATTAAAAGGCAACAGGGGAATTCAAATACAGAACACCAAAACGACGTAGATTCATCATGATACGACGCAGAAGCGACATATAATCTAGGAGAGAGGGGCAGGAAGCTGGACATCAAAGTAACAGCAACAGACAGCATCACAAAGGTCAGAGTATCGTAATTTTTTTTTAGAAAACAAAATTGTAACATTTAAATGTACCTTAGGAGCGGTAGGATAAAGAAAACAATGTCCACTAATAATACAGAAGAAATAATTATGGAGGGAGATAGTGTAACAGTTAGCTGTAATTCAATACATGTTACAGAAAATAGCTCAAACAATGTAGTATTTGAGGGAGGAAATGTTAGTGCAGAAAGTGAGAATAGAACAGCAGGAAATGTAAATTTTGATGTTAGCATGATGATGGAAATGCTGAGAAATATGAATGAGAATATGAAAAAGACTAATGAGAATATGGAAAAGAATAATAGGGAATTGAGGGAAGATATGGAAAAGAATATAGAGAAATTAAGGGAAGATATTGATAGGAGTTTAGATCAGAATAAGAAAGAATTGAGGGAAGATATTGATAGGAGTTTAGATCAGAATAGGAAAGAATTGAGGGAAGATATTGGTAAGAGTATTATAGATCAATTAAGGGAAGAAATTTGTAAGAATAATGAGAAATTAGAAAAGAAAGTAGATCAAAACAGGGAAGATATGCAAAAGAGTCATAGGGAATTGAGGGAAGATATTATTAAGAGTGTAGAAAAACAAATAGATCAGAGTTTTGAGGAATTGAGAGAAGCTATAAAAAAAGATCATAGGAAATTAATGGAAGATATTGCTAGGAGTAATGAGATAATAGAGCAAAAAGTAGATCAAAGCAGGGAAGAAATTGAAAAGAAATCTATGGAGCTAGATAGTAGTATGCCAAAAATGAGTGATGAAAAGGAAATAATAGTAAGTGAGATAGGAGAAGTTTCAAAGAAAATGTCAGATATGAGCAGGGAAATAGGTAACAAAAAAGTGAGGTTAATACTAAAATTGAACATGTTAATGTAGAATGTACAGAGTTAGGAAGTCAAGTGAGTAGTATTTCAAGTGAGATAAGAAAGATAAAAGAGGTTATGAATGTAGATGTGAATAAGGCGCAAGTTAATTTCAGAGGGGAGATATCTGAAATTCAGAAAGAATCAGTAATGCAAAGAAATAAATTGGACGAAGAAGTTAAAGTGTTGCCTGTAAATAATCAAAAGCTAACTTCTGAAATTAACAAGTACCATGATGTTCAAATTGAAAACTCCAATCCAGTACAGTTTATTACAGATTTGTCAGAGTACTTTCAAATTAAAGAGATAGTAGAAGAATTGAAAATGACAGTTGTCAAAAGATGTGTTGTTCAGGAAACTTTAGATTGTTTTCAAATGTTATCATGGGACGAAATTTCATATGAATATAAGAGGCGATTCATGAACAAAAATTTGAAGGTTAGGATACGGCTACGAATAATGTTTAGCCACACACAATTTGATCCAGGAGGGTGAATAGAATATGAATATGCATTTTTATGTGACATTGATTTGAGATGTTTATTGATTGTAATTATTGTTGGGAAGTAAGTTTATACTGCCTTACTGAAACTGACAATAATAGCGTGCAATAATGCAGCGAGGGGGTGAGCTGTTTATCATTATTGGAAACGAGGAAGTTACGTAATGTTGGCGCGTTTTTCCTTGAGAATCTTCTGGAACGTTTCCCTAGAGCATATGTATTCATAATTTTCATTGGATATATAAATAGACGCTAATGTTGGCGCGTTTTATTAGCCAATTGCAGCTCAGTTATAATCTTTAGGCATATCTGGGTGAATGAGTATAAAAAGAGTAGGTTAGAGGTAGAGCCCGCCAGTTCATCAAAATTCTTTGTACACTACACGTCGTCTTCGGTCCGTCAGTTCGTCGAAAATATTTTGTATGATACACGTCGCCTTCAGTCCAGCAGAAATATTACACGTCGGCTATCGATTCGCAAGTTACGCGTATAAGAGTTATGAAAAATCTCAAGTATGGTAAAGTTAATTATACAAAAGGTTGAAGTACGTGGATTAAAAACGATCAGTAAGAAGTTGTTACAACAGTTTCAGTTTGGCGAGTGTCAAGATCAATGTGTAAATGTGATAGTTAACGTGTTCGACAATAAAAGTGTAAAACAAATTTCTTCATCAGTGTTATCTTTGGATAAAAGATTCCTTTCCGTTTACACAACCTGTATAAAGAGAAGTGCTTGACCAAAGGGATAATAGCTAGCCGGAGGACAAAGAACCAAAATTAAATAAAATAACAGTAGCATTTTTTCAAACAAAAACTAATACTGCCGCAAATTGCTAACACTAGATGGAGCTAACAAACCTAACAAATGAATCACGTCACAAGATGGCAACACCATGTAGTAAACACACATACACAAACATTATAAATTTACCATCGCAAATTGGCTCCCATACGTGGGGCAGTTAAAATTATGTAACCAAACAAAACAAAAGCAACACAATATAAGATCTTCAAGTTCTAATAATTTACGTAAAAACATATTACGTAAGCACTAAACATTAATAAACCACTTCAAATTGGCTCCCAAACGTGGGCTCAACAAATTAAATAAAAATAACATTAAAACACCCGCAATGTCCAAGACATAAAATAACGAATAACGAATTTCCATTTGAGAAAAAGTTTAAAGTATTGCAAAATTCAAACAAATAACAAGGAATATCTCACAAATTATGTTTTAACGAGAATTACATTTTTTGTGTAGAACCATTTTGTCTATCTCTTACGGTTTACCAGTTCTGCAAAACCCATTCAGAATAAAGAGGCTTTTGGGGACATTCCTAGAGAATTCAAGAATACATTTCAATTTTTCATGAAAATATCTTGAACATATGATATTTTAATCAAAATCGTTAGAGCCATTTTTGAAAAAAATCCAAATTTTCGTAAAACGTTCCATTTAAAAGGTAGTCTGGAGTGGAGGGATTTCCTAGAAAATCTTCGTGTCGTATCTTTGAAATATAGTTTGGTATTTATCCGGCCTTTGGTTTCTGAGTTATGCTGTTCACAGACACACATGCACATAGACACACAAACCGACCTTTTGCTAAAAAATCCTTTTTCTATTCAAGGGGCCTTAAAACATGTATTTCCAGCGAAATCTCGACATCGAATTTTTGGGTGGAATGTAATACTTCCTCTACTTACTACGCGTAGTAGGGAAAGTCATCATTACTACTGAATAAAGGTAGAGCTCAATTAATTATGTCATTTACGTGGAATAATTATTTGTTTCATATTCTGGAATTTCAAGTTTTTCCGTCTCCAAACCACTACGTCATGTTTAACCTTTCCGTTCAGTTATTTTCCACTCCAACACCAACGCATTGGCCCTGCAATGAGCATATGAAACATGACTGCGTCCATGCCCAACATAATACGCAGTACAATATTTAACCAGTATATAAACTATTTCAACATAACCTGAAAAAAAAATATATTGTACGCAATGCAGTAAAGTGATTTTTCATTCAGGACTCTTTCAGCTTCGCTTTGGCAGCAAACAAACAACTTACTCGTCATGAAAAAATTCACTTTTCTAAAGAGTTACGTAAATAACAATATCGCAGCGTTAGCTGCTTCCAAATATATTTCATTTTATATGTTCCCAATTGTAGTGGATCATCTGCTGGAAATATTTGAAATTTTGTGATTCTTTCTTACTTTCTCTACCACCTACATAATAGGTAGAGAAGGTATTGTATTCCATCCAAATATTCCATATCGAGATTCACCGGAAATACATTTTCTCAGGTCCCCTGAATAAAAAAAATAAGGATCTTTAGAAAAAGGTCCGTGTGTGTGTGTGAACAGCATAACTCAAAAAGGAAAAGTCGGATAAATGCTGAACTTGATATTTGAGTTTAGTATTTTCGGAAGATACAATACGAAGATTTTCAAGAAAATCCCCCCACCCTCAACTACCCTTTGCATGAAACATTTTTCGAAAAATTCTGTTTTCTAAAAAATGACTCAAACGATTTTGTTTAAAGTACCATATATGAAAGATATTTACATGACAAATGAAATGCATATCTTGAATTTTCTGGGAATGTCTCCAAAAGTGTTCTTCATTATGAACGACTTTTGCATAACTGTAAACCATAAGAGATATACAACAATTTTACTACATAAAAAATGTAGATCACGTTAAAATACACAATTTCTGTCATATACATTTTTGTTGAGTGAACCATTTTCGAGATATTGCTTGTTATTCCCTTAAATTTTCCAATACTTATACTTTTTCTCAAATGGAAATTCGTTATTTTAATTTTTTTGTCCTGGTAATGCAAAGAGAATGGAATACTCAACATAGCAACCAGCTCTTAAAATATTTGACTATAGCTTAAAGCCTACCAATTCCCCTTGCATCTACAAGAAAATTAGCAATAGGATTAACATCTCGATATTTCGAATAACATGAAGCATATGGAGAATAAGCGTTTGTAAAAATAGTTTTACAAGAGTAGAGCAAGTCATGTGAGTGTAACACATTAAACTTTTTGGCATAAGCCATTTCTATGATGTCCGTTATTAATGGTTCAAAATGTTCAATATTTATTCTTTTAAATCCCCATCGATTTTCAGTTGTTTCTCGCGAATACATTGAAACAGTATGGAATTTTAAGGCCAGCATATAGCGTTCAGTTCTTAAACATTTGACTATAGCTGTTCTCTTTGTATCTATAACGAAATGGGTAATGTAGCCATTTCTGCAACGGTTTATTAGGATTAAAAGTAGTAGATAGAAAAATAAGCTTCAGTAAGAATAGTTTGTATACCCACTAATAAACGGTAGAGAGTAGCGAAAGGCATGTGAATGTACCACATCAGAATGTTTTTCTTTTCCTTCGCTACGTCTTACAGTAGACATTTCAGGGTTGTTTTTAATTGCTGTAATGAAGTTCATGTGAAATAATTTCTAGAAACATATCAATTTGAATAATATTGTGTCAGAAAAACCACTTATGATATGTATAATAAGAATATGAAAGAGATGTGCGTGGATTAGTAATAGGTAGAGAAGTACGTTTAAATGTCATATCAGGTTTGGTTTCTTTAAATTAAATTGAGTTGTGTTTATGGACGCCCTTTAACTACTGTGGTCCTTAGCGTCCCATTATATATTGGGCGTGAAAGACCGGTAGTTTTTCTCAGAGGCCTCTTTATCAGGCTTGAGGTTCTTTTACGTGCCTTAAGTCTACGACACGGGACCACCGATTTTACTTCCTTCTCAAGGAAGGCATGCTAAGTGTTTTTACGTCCGAAAAAAATCCATCGCCCTCTGCCGGATTTGAACCCGCGACCTCGGGATGCTTGGCATCTCATCATGTTATTATGTACACTAAGTGGTCACTAAGCGTGTAAGCTTCTCCGTACCAAGAAAAGAATGTTGAAATGCTAGTAAATATTTCAGAATGACCCATTTTCAGTTACCCTATAAAAGAAAGGGTGTAATTATTATTATTCACAAAAAACAAAGAAGTCCAAAGCCTCTTGTAAAAGATCAAAATTTTTTTTCAATTCAATAGTTTACAAGAAAAATTGTGAAATGTTTTTCAATATGTGACAAAATTGGAAAAGACCTGGCAAGACTTGACAATGTCAACAAGATGTCTCTTTGCCAAACTGAAACCGTTCAGAACACATTAATAATTTATCACGGGCATATCAATTTAGTTTTGGCGTCACAGTATAACAATTTGTAATGAAATACTGTTTTTTACTAATATTGTGTAGCACTTTCAGGAATTATATCCAATGAAATTACATCAGATTATGGAATACAATGGAAATAACACCAATCGATAGGTTAATCACACTATATAACATTGCATTATATGCTGAGTTCGAAAACTGCGTGGCAAATATTTCTTCATAATCTGTCTTAATCTGGTAATCCACGGATCCCTCGACGTACAGACATGGCCAGCTTATGTATAACCTAATCAGTTCGCATACAACGTATCTTGGCCGGGTAGCCATTTTTGTTTACTTTTCGCTTTCAGCCAAGTTGCAGATTTCGTGACGCACTGTGAATACTCGCATTTCATTGGCCAAAGTCATCAAATCATTGTGAAATCTTCGACCGTTTAGAGCATATCCTTATTTGCTTTTAACACTTTCAAAGACTTTAAAAGTATTGGAAGCAATTTGACAAGAAAAGCTGTAAAGTTGTGACAACTCTTGAAAAGTCTTGTAAAGTACTGAATTTGACAAAAATTTGATCGTGTACAAGCGGCTTTACATCCATAAGCAACCCAAAAATTTGAAGTGAAGCATTCACTATCTATTGCTCTGTAGGTCCGTTCTACATATTTTTGTGTCTACATACTGTTAACCTCATAAATATTCGCCAAGGGTGGTATTAATTAGGGTGGTGACAAAATTTTAGGTCGAGAAAACACTTATACAGTAGTCGATAATTATATCTAGCCTTGATACTGCCCACTCTCTCTCTCTCTCTCTCTCTCTCTCTCTCTCTCTCTCTCTGCATGAGTCATGAGAAACAACAAATCGAACTTAACGTTTCAAGGTTTGCGCTTAAAAAACCTGGAACATTAATTCAAACGGACGCCAGCGAATAACTCACAAATGGCTAATGCACAAAAATGTTTATTTTAATGAACTGTAGATCTTAACGAGTTGTACATTTAGTTTTAGCAAGTGATGGGGCGATACCTATTTCTCGATACTCGATACCGATACTGACTTTTGAACACCGATACTCGATGCTTACTTTATAAAACATTATAAAGGCGATAGCTTTATAAGTATTTTTCTGCGTATAAACGCATATAACCAATTTTGTATTGTGTGCTAATTCCGAAATTGTTTCTGTTGACATTCTCTAATTGGCAGTAACTTTTCTTAACTTAATAATGCCGCAGGTTATATATCCCCTATTGTTAGTCAAGGCATAATAATAATCAAGGATTTTCTATGCATATTTTGGAAGCTATACCTGGAAGCTACACTCGTGACATGAGTTTAACTGATAAACACAAACAACATATGGAAGGAAAGAATAAATATTTTCATGCGCTGTATTATCTCACGTCTTAAGTTCTGATTTGTTTCTGCTGGATTCAAAGATTTTGGTCACCGAGTAGGTAAATGTAGTGGCTGAGAGTGAATTACCGAGCCAGGCTATTGCAGAAACGTGATTTAGTGCGTCAGCTAAATCAACTTCATTCACAGCTCAGTTAACGCTGCGTGTTACATGAGTATCCCTACTCCTTCCCTCATTGTTTTTCATGTTTTCGTTTAGACACAAGACTCTATGCAATGTTGCATTGATTCATCCACAGGAAACGCAGTCAAAGTCTATTCAAGAATGTCCAGCAACTCTTTTGGGACACGTGCGAGGCAATAATGTGAACTCTGTGTTCCTTTAATTCCATATCTAGCATAAAATTGGACCCAACAATCTTCAATGACGCAAAATTTAAAAACTTAAAAGTATCTAAGGTTCATCTCAAAGTATCGCTGAGTATCAAGGTACCCACGGTATCAAGGTTCATCCCTAGTTTTAGCCTACTTCGTTATATAAGCTTCAATAACAATGAACGTGGCGGCGCAGTGGCCGAGTGCCTACCAATCCAGCAATCACAATCGAGAGCAGGTTGCCCAGATGTGACCGCCACAGTACCTTGCCAATAATGCGGCTTTACTTGTGCGATATAAAAGATAATACAGGTTTTGCGCAAGCTTTTATGTAGTTCTCAATGGACGAAGTATAGCTTCGTGCACAGCCATTGGTCTGGGTCTCGGCGAGTCACTTGGGCGGTTATGCGTTCAAGTGGTGACCGAGTCCAATACTGCTTAACTTGAGCGGCGCTTGCGGGGCCGTCAATTTAAGCAGGCGGCTGGCAGCGATGCAGGATGGGAATTAGGTATGGGGTTTGAGGGTGTCCAAGTTAGCAGACGGGCGGGGCACTACTGAGTCACTCATCCAGTCAGTTACCAAGCCCGATGCTGCTTAACTTGGAGGACGTGTATGGACCTGAGTGGTAGCCTTTAAGCCCGAGGTCCCAAAGCGTCTTTGGGTAACCGAGTAACCGGTTCTCTCTCGTACCACGTCCACGATATATGGGAGACCGGAGTGGGTGTGCAGGATGTGTGATGGGAATCTACGCCCGGTATCATAGATCATCTGAAGCGCCCTGTTCTGGACGGTCTTCAGCTTGCGAATGGTGGTCGATGCCACCGATCCCCAGAACCCACAGCCATACAGGATCAGGTGCGGGATAATCGCTTGATATATGCGTAGTTTGAGGTGTGTGGGCATAGTGGATCTGAATACAGGATGCAGCTGTCTGAGAGCGGCGTGGCTGAGACCGACCATTGCCCTCCCGCACGCCTTCCAAGGACACGCCATGGATTCAATCCCAGGGGCCCACATGTGGGATTTGTGATGGACGAATCGGCGTCTGAGCGCGTTTTCTCCGGGTTCTACAATTTCCACCGCCACTCATTCCACCAAATGTTCCATCATCATCATCATCATCATTTTTCCTTTCATCTATTTTGCTTAATTTCATATCATCTTCTTCCGCTCTCATACCTGGTTATGGGCCGATCCCCCGTTCCAGGTTCTCCATTCTCTCTGATTCACTGTTTATCTGCTTCTCGATAGATCTCTGACCCTAGACACGGTTTTAAGGCCTAGGGGATGTAAGCACTGCATTCGCGGAGGATAAGCCGACTAAGTAAGTGATTAAGTAATAACAACGAACGCCAGTTGCAGAAAATTCAAAATATACACTTTATTTCCGCTTCAGGTTTTAAAAATATTGCATTTTATTTAAAATCTTTAGAACTATTTTTTTTGAAATACAAAAATGTTGCATGTAAAAATGGCTGTTTACTAAAACCCTTCCATCTTGTATCCTAGAAAGTCCCTTAGTATGAAATTTGGTATGTAACGGGCTTTTCATTTTTGATTTAGTATATCTATAGTCAAGCAGTTACACTGACACACACACACACACACACACACACACACACACACACAGACAGACAGACAGACAGACAGACACGCACGCGCCAGCTTTCGCTATTTTTTTATAATGTACGAGGACCGTTTCTAAAGTTCTTGGAATGGAGTACAAAATTATACCGCAGATTTTTTTTTATAATTAAGTTATTTTTACTTTCTCTACCACGTACATATTAGGCAGAGAAGGTACAGCATTTCATCCAAAAATTCGGTAAGACATTTCACCGGAAATACATGTTTTGACGACTCCTGAATCCAAAAATGTCATTGTTAGAAAAAGATCTGTGTATGTGTCTCTCTGTGAACATCATAACTCAAAAACGAAAACTCGGATAAGTGCGAAATTTGGTATTTAAGTTCGGTATCTTCCAAGATTGCAATACGAAGATTTCCAGTAAATCTCTGCCACAACTACACTTTACATAGAATATTTTTCGATTTTTTTTTATTTTCTAAAAAATGACTAATGATTTTGATTAAAACATCATATATTAAAGAATTTACATTGCAAATAAAATTCTGATACAATATATGAACATCTGGCATTTTCTGAGAATAGCCTGTGAATTCCTCTTCATTCCAAAGGAATTATATATAATCTTGTATAACTAGTAAACGTTGAGCGTTAGACGAAAACGTACTGCGCAAAAAATGTATCTCTCTTTGAAACACACAATTTATTTCAAATAAGTTTTATTACTTTCTCTACTACGTATAATAAGTAGGGGAATCATTGCATTCCACCCAAAAATTCGATACCGAGATTTCACCGGAAATATATGTTTTCAGACCCCCTGAATCCGAAAAAAGCATTTTTTGGAAACATGTCTGTGTGTGTGTCTGTGTATGTGTGTGTGTGTGTGTGTGTGTGTGTGTGTGTGTGTGTGTGTGTGTCTGTGAACAGCGTAACTCAGAAACGAACAGTCGGATAAACGCCAAACTTTGTATTTAGGTTCAGTATCTTCCAGAGATGCGACACGAAGGTTTTCAAGAAAATCCCCCCACCCCAGATTAACCTTTACATGGAACATTTTTCGAAAATCTTAATTTTCTCAAAAATGGCTCTAACGATTTTGATTAAAATATCATATATTTAAGATACTTTCATGACAAATAAAATGTATATCTCGAATTTTCTGGGCATGTCTCCAAAAGTATTCTTCATTGAGAACGACTTTTGCATAACTGGTAAACCATAAGAGATAGACAAAATTTTACTGCACAAAAAATGTAGATCGCGTTAAAATACACAATTTATGTCATATACATTTTTTTGTTGAGCGAACCATTTTCGAGATATAGCTTATTATTCCCTTAAATTTTCCAATACTTATACTTTTTCTCAAATTCGTTATTCATTTTTTTTATGTCCTGGACATGCAAAGTGAATGGAATGCGCCGCATAGCAACCAGCGGTTAAAGGATTTGACTATCGCTTAAAACCTACTATATTCCCCTTGCATATGCACGAAAATTAGCAATAAGATTAACATCTCGATTAACATGAAGCATGTGGAGAATAGGCGTTTGTAAAAATAGTTTTACAAGAGTAGAGAAAGTCATGTGAGTGTAACACATCAGATTTTTTGTGGCATAAACCATTTCTGAAATATCCGTTATTAATAGTTGAAATTGTTCATTACTTGGTAATTCTCTTAAAGTCCTGTCAACATTCAACTTTTTCTCGCGATTGCATGAAAAAGTATGGACTTTTAAGGCCAGCGTATAGCGTCCAGTTCATAAATATTTGACTATCGCTGTTCCCTTTGTATCTATAACGAAATGTGTAATGTTGCTATTTCTGCAAAGGTTTATTTGAATTAAAATGTAGTAGATAGAAAAATAAGCTTTAGTAAGAACGGTTTGTATACCCACTAATGATATAAGATAGATAAATTCGTGTGAATGTATCACAGACTTTTTTAACGTAGTCTTTCTTGAAATAGATGGACTTAGTCCAGCGTTACTCCATGACCTTTAACCCTCACAGAAGTCGGATTCCTCCAGTGTAAAATACGCCTCACTATTTCAGTTCTTCATCAGATGGATTATTACTATCAAGGAGCTTTCTCAGTTTAGAGAACACTTGGAAGTCTGATGGAGATAAGTCAGTGCTAAGGTGGATGTGGCAGCACATCATACCTCACTTCTTTTATTTTTGCCATTGCAACAACACATGTGTGGGGGCGAGCATAGAAGTTGGTTTTCTTTTATGCTAAACCCGGTCCTTACTCGCGAATCTTTGTCTTCAGTTGTTCCAGAAGATTAGAATTATATGCTTCAGTGATATATTTTAAGGGAGAGGATAATCAAGTAGGAACACGCTCTTGGCATCCCAACAAACCGGCATCACGAACTTGGCCGATTTCACACAATTTGCCTTCTTTTGTGGTGGGGAATCTTGGTGCTTCCACTGATTAGAATACTGTTTTGTTTCAAGTGTAGGTAGTGCACCCAAGTTTTATCATTTCTTACACATATCGACGCATAAACTCGTTTGGATATCTCTGAAAACGAGCCAAATGTTGATCAAATACTTGCAGTATAATTCCCTTTTGATTGGAGTCAGCAGTCGCGGCACCCAACTTGCAGAGCATTTGTTCATTCCCAGTCTTCTCTCAAAATGTACGTCCAGCTAAAATACTCAAAGAGTTACAGGAGCTTCAAACACCTTCATTCAACGACGGATTTCGTTTTTTCACTGCGAGCGTCAACTTTCAAACGTTCACAGCCGCGTTTAAACACTGCGTGGTTTGGAAATGATTGAAAATTCAGAGTCCTCTAAAGCGTTTGGCATTAGTATGAATTTCTGTTACACTTATAGATGCGCTTCCTGCGTCTTAAAAAAGCGTACGACATTCGATATACATATTCCATATTTCCTGTTTACGCACGTCTGCACTGTAACAAACAATATTGTGATTCTTGAACAATCTCTATATTATTGCACAAAAGACAACTGTTGCAATCTGGTGTCATTTCGAGAACTTTTCAAATGATCCTTCTACAGAGAAATCTCGATGTCGAACTTGCAATGCAAAACAACTACTACAATGTTAGAAAACAAAAATAACCTTACAAAATCATGCTGTGCGTACTATTCACGTTGTAAGTCATAGACGAAAGTGACTTTCAAAAATATAATATAAGCAAAACAGAAATTACAGACCCTTAGAGCTAACTTAAGTTAAGGCACGGCCTGATTTATGCATTCTTATACAGGATGATTTATGAAGAACTGACACACTTATTTCTTTAATTGTTTCAAAACGAGTTATGCTAGTGACAACTTATTATGCCTGAAATGCAGAGGAATTTTGGCAGATTATTTATCTCTATAGCAAATGTTGAAATTGTCCTCCATCCTGCATAAGGAACAACTCAACACGCTGTTCCATGTTACTAGCTACTCATTGGAGGACTCTGTTGTCAATAGCTTGAATCTCCTGTGTAATGTTGTGCTTCAAATCGTCCAATGTCTGGGAACGTGTGGCATAAACCCTGTTTTTTAAAACCCCATAGAAATAAGTCCGGCGATGTCAAATCCGGATATCTCGGTGGCTACAGTTTCTTTGGAAATTATCCGGTGGTCAAAGAAACTTGCAATTAGTGCCATGGATTCATTTGATGTATGGCATGTAGCGCCGTCCTGCTAAAAATATCCTTGACTCATCTCGACATTGTCTAGTTGCTCAGCAAACTCCATGAAAATCCATCGGTACTCTGCAGTGTTCACATTGTTTTTAAAAGAAATTGGTCCCACTATTCTCTGTATGGATATTGCGCACCAAACTCCGATTTTAACCGGATGCATAGGTACTTCATGAATAACATGTGGATTTTCGCTGACCCAATAGCGTGAGTTATTTGAGTTCACATAGCCGGATAAATGGAAACCATGCTTCATCTGTGAACCATGTGATTGGCAATATGGCAGGATTTAGCACAATGAACGCCTGAAACCAACGACAATAATTCAGTCGTCTATCCTTATCTGATTCCTGTAACTGATGGACAACCGTAATCCTATACGGCTTTACGCCATTACCGAAATACCGTTATTAATTGTTAGCATTTTTAAATACTTTTTCTTTTAAAGACCTGTCAACATTGAATGGAAAGAGTATGCAATTTTAAGACTAATATAGCGTCCTGTTCTTAAACATTTGACTATCGCTATTCCCTTTGTCTCTTTTCACAGCTCTGACACATTGAGTAGCTGTACCCCGTCTCCTGCGACAAACGTCTTAATGATTTTTTGGGTGACTAATCCAGTCGTGCTCTTACGCCATCAACAACCATGGGAAGCCTAGATGAACGGTTTTGCCTTTTTCACTCACCAGAGATCCAGTTGTTTCCAATTTGTTTAGTCCCAGTATTGTGTTTCTTTGGGAAAGATTCCGAACACCAAATTCTCTCTGGTATGCCATTTGAGTAGCTGTAATTGAATTCGTAATCCAGTATTGTTTACAAGGAAGAGTCGTTTATTTAATGTGTACAATTGTCGACAGTAAAACTAACAATTACCAATAAAACATGAATATCTGCGCATCTAGTGACAGGCAACTCCAAAACATTCTGCTTAATTTGGCGCTAAAATTAGGGCATTGAGTGAATTTCGAACAGAATAATTAAAGAAAGAAATGTGTCAGTTCTTCATAAATCACCCTGTATAATTTTGTTAGCAGGCATGCAATATTTCATTTATCCAAGTGCAATTTTATTGTTCTCTAGTGTAATATGCACTTAAGTGACATCTAATTTTACCCACATATTCCTTTGAGAACCACAAATATGTTGTAAGGGAAAATGATCCAACCGCGTAGACAAAGGCGAATCAATGTAGTGACCCCAAGGAAGTGTTACGTAATCCTCCAGAGTTACGTAAAGTTTCTGAAACCTGCTAGGGAGCATCCTGGTCCTTCGCTTTGTACGAGCGGCGTGTTTCTGCGTCCTTGTGATCATCTGCTGTTTATATAAGCACCCAACCGGAATGGAAACACTTGGACAGCTCCCATACTGTTTCCATTTTCAACGCATTCCCACGAAGGGAACACCAAATTAATGTAGTTATGGAAACGAGATACAGTATCGATCACTGAAAGCAAACCAATTGCCATCTATTTCAAGCCCAATCTATTGCCCAAACAAGAACATACTCCCTTTGCTCTGGGGTACCTTTGAACGTGGTATCGTAATGTGGTTTGCTCGGAAAGAAGACCTGCACTGAAATTTGTCGTCAAATAACAGAATTATCATTTAACTGTAACTGCATCAGGAACTGTAACATTGGAGAAATGCAGCCACGGATTATAGCCCATTCGTTACAAAGAGGGGTGCGACTCAAAACACTCGATTTCGCGATAACCACAAGAGAAGAGAGTTTTTAATTTAAAATGCATACCTGGGTATTCCTTAATATGCTGGAAAGGTCTGTAGAATCAAATTAAGCGTACAGGGGAACATGAATGATGAAAGAGTGAAAACTATTTTAACTTCTTGTATAGTTATCCTAGACAACAAAATATTCTAAGTTATCTTTTATTTATTTATTTAAAGACAATAGTCTTCGCAGATGACCAGATATTAATAGCGAGAAGTAAAGAGGAACTTCAAAGGATGGCATACAAATTAAATTTAATGGCAAAAACATACAGCATGGAAATTTCAACTGAAAAAACTAAAGTTATGGCATTTAAAGGTCCGGTCCGGTCTAAAATAATTATAGAAAATAAAAGTATAGAACAAGTGTCAATATTAAATTTTCTAGGATGTGAAATAATGGGTCTGAAATAGACATTAATAAAAAGCTAAATAAATTCAATCACATTACGGGAATCATAAAGAGAACACTAAAAAATAAAATTAGAAGAGATTCAATAATAAAATTGTATAAAGCAATGGCCAACCCCACAGTAACTCATGGGTCTGAAACATGGACAGTGACAGCAGAAAATAAAAGAAGGATACAGACAGCTGAAATGAAGTTTCTCAGACCTATAGCAGGATACACAAGACTGGATAAAAAGCCAAACAACGAAACAGGGCAAAAGTTAAAAATAGAAGAGTTAAATAAAGTAATAATAGAATATAGAACTAACTGGAAACACCACTTAGAAAAAATGTCATTAAATAGGATACCCCGAGCAACATATAACTACAGACCCCAAGGATACAGAAACCCAGGACGACCAAAAAAGAGATGGACACAAGATTTTGGAGCCGGAACAGGCTAAACGGCCTAAAACCGTGAAGTAGAAGATTTGTTTGTTTATTTATTTATTTTAGGTCGCACAACTATGCAGTTACAATGCGAACCACATTAAGCATACAAAAACAATGTAATACAATACATAGGTGCTTAAAACATATTTATACATTATACAAATCAAGTATGTTGAGCTACATAACAATGTGGATAAGTAACAATAATTAGAACGATGTAAAAACTGGAGTAATTAAATTCACAATAATTCATACAATGAAATAGTATAGTTCTTATATGGAGAAATATACATTTTGTTGTTTAGTGCTATGGATATTTTATCATCGAAAAACTCACTGTACAAAATGAAAACCACGAAAGTCTGTGGGATTAAAACAAAGAACAACAAATGGCATTATACAGGGCGAACACTAAAACTGTCTTCCAAGAACAGGTTTTAAAGACCGCAACAAGACATGTACCAGTGCTCCATCTTGCAATTTTTCCCAAATGGCAAATGGGGCCAGGTTTAAGTCCGTGGATACCGAGCAAGGTGGCTCCGCAGTAAGCGTTTGTAAAAATAGTTTGTACAAGAGTAGAGAAAGTCATGTGAGTGTAACACATCAGATTTCTATTTTAACTCCTTGGCCATATCGCGACGGATCCGTTGATGGATAACACTTATATGTGGACAGTTAGCCTTCTAGGTCTCATCCCTGTAACCACTCACTTCATCACGTGTCACAGACCCTAGCGCATAGCTACCGAATCTTCTGCGTCGTGCCGTACAGATGGCATTAGGGTGCCGTCCAGTCCAACCGCCGCCCTCACACAGAAAGGCGGACTGTTAGCCTTCTAGGTCTCATCCCTGTAACCACTCACTTCATCACGTGTCACAGACCCTAGCGCATAGCTACCGAATCTTCTGCTTCGTGCCGTACAGATGGCATTAGGGTGCCGTCCATTCCATCCGCCGCCCTCACACAGAAAGGCAGAGAGTTAGCCTTCTAGATCTCATCCCTATAACCACCTGCTTCATGCCGTGCAGATGGCATTAGGGTGTCATCCAGTCCAACCGCCGCCCTCACACAGAAAGGCGGACAGTTAGCCTTCTAGGTCTCATTCCTGGAAATGCCATCTTGCTTCGTCACGTGTCCACAGAGACCCCCAGCGCATGGCAGCCGGATCTTCTGCTTCGTGCCGTGCAGATGCCGTCCAGTCTAACTGCTTACATGGTCTGTACATAAATCGCATAGCATTCGCTATTACCACTTATTTTTCATTTTACTATTGTTTTAGACTTAAGATGGAACTTTGTGTCGAGGTATTAAATATCCAATCCGGTATTTACCTTGGCGACTGAGGAGAACCACAAAAAATACCTGACAGATTGGTCGGCCCACGGGATTTAAACACGGGACCTCACGAATGCGGGTTACAGACTTTACCGCCTGAGCCATCCCGCTCGATCGTTTACTGAGTTATAAGACACTAAAAAGCACAAAATTAAAATGATAATGACAGTACCGTACTAAAATGTGGATGCAAAAATTGAACGCTGAGCATATCAAACAGAAGAAAAATAACAGCCGAAGTAAACATCATCCGTTCCTCCGTAGCGAAAGTATAGAAGACAAAAAAATGAGGGCATAAGAACAGAAACACACGTATACGACCTTGCAGAAAGAGCTGAAGAATAACAAATAAATTGAGAATGGCGAAATATAGAATCGCCAAACTCGTGTTATGTTACCAGTCACAGGGAGAAATAACAGCAATAAGGGGATGATAGATACGCTCTTGACTAGAAATAGGCCAACGGTCTAGTTCCATGAAAAACAAAAAACAACAATTCCTGCATATCTTGCAACGGAGGCAAGAATTGCAAGCTTTTCAGGCACAGTGCATGTCGCATACCGAGCGTTGCTTTCTTCTCGATATTTAATTCCAAAGTAACTAATAACGCATTTGACTTCTGGATGCATTTGCCTCTATCTCCGTAACATCAAAATACCATAACAGTTATTACATCGAATTTCAGGACTACAATGTCACGCTGTTATCTTCGAATATAGTATTTATTGGATCACAATCCTGAGTGTGTTTGTTTTCTTGCTTAACAGATAATTGTTGGTCATAATTTAGGAACACCTGCATCCTCATTATCTAGTCATAAAATGGTCAAAGTCTAAAAGCTGCAATTCCTCCACAGAAAACAAATATTCATAACCTCAGTTTCCTGATAATAATTCGTATACTGAACTTTTACGCATCAGTGACCACCTAACGGTGATACAAAATATTTTCTGGTACTGCTAAATCTAATTTTCATGGTTTTCAACACAGTATAAGCTCAAGATGGTTGAAATTACAGTAACAATGTTCATTTCCAGAAGAACTGATTATAGTTATTTTAGCTTAACCATGTTAATAATTGCTGTATTGTTAATATGCCACTATACGTGAAGTGACTTGAAGTTATCAATCCGTTTTATTCAAATTCCTGGTTATAAAATTCAGTAAGTTCCCAAGCTTTCAAAGCTATAGCTCCATTTTAAAGCTCTACAATGACATTGTCTCTCCCCTATGTATATTTCTTCCCAAAATGCTTATATTTGAGAACAAGTAAGAGGATTGCAAATTCGCAATAGTACAACTAGTTTTAACGAAGAAAATGCAGAATGTGTGGCTGAAACAAGAAATGCATAAAAGTAACAATCATCCATCAACATTATTCATTTGTCAGAATCAAGCTTCTGCCTCCATTACAAAGTGTAGCCTCATGGGAAATTAAATTCCAATATAAATACCAAACACACAGGAATCAATCTTCGCATTCACCCCCACCATCTTTGCTTTTAATATTTTTTATTAGATAACTTGGTAAAAGGAACTAATAGGAAAATTAATAATAGCGTAGGCTTTCACTGTCGGAGTCAGTATTAATATATTCATCTTCTGGACTTTGATGCCGTGGTCTACTGGTTACCACTTTAAACTTTCACGTTTCATTAAGCACTGTGGTGGACATCTTCACGGCCGGAGCCAGAATTAATATATTCATCTTCCGGACTTTGATGCCGTGGTCTACTGGTTACCACTTTAAACTTTCACGTTTCATTAAGCACTGTGGTGGACATCTTCACGGCCGGAGCCAGTATTAATATATTCATCTTCCGGACTTTGATGTCATGGTCTACTGCTTACCACTTTAAACTTTCGTTTCATTAAGCACTGTGGTGGACATCTTCATAGCCGGAGCCAGAATTAATATATTCATCTTCCGGACTTTGATACCGTGGTCTACTGGTTTCTATTTTAAAACCTCACGTTTCATTAAGCACTGTGGTGGACATCATCACGGCCACAGCCAGAATTAATATATTCATCTTCCGGACTTTGATGCCGTGGTCTACTGGTTACCACTTTAAACTTTCACGTTTCATTAAGCACTGTGGTGGACATCTTCATAGCCGGAGTCAGTATTAATATATTCATCTTCCGGACTTTGATACCGTGGTCTACTGGTTTCTATTTTAAAACCTCACGTTTCATTAAGCACTGTGGTGGACATCATCACGGCCACAGCCAGAATTAATATATTCATCTTCCGGACTTTGATGCCGTGGTCTACTGGTTACCACTTTAAACTTTCACGTTTCATTAAGCACTGTGGTGGACATCTTCACGGCCGGAGCCAGTATTAATATATTCATCTTCCGGACTTTGATGTCATGGTCTACTGCTTACCACTTTAAACTTTCGTTTCATTAAGCACTGTGGTGGACATCTTCATAGCCGGAGCCAGAATTAATATATTCATCTTCCGGACTTTGATACCGTGGTCTACTGGTTTCTATTTTAAAACCTCACGTTTCATTAAGCACTGTGGTGGACATCATCACGGCCACAGCCAGAATTAATATATTCATCTTCCGGACTTTGATGCCATGGTCGACTGGTTTCCATTTTAAAAGCTCACGTCTCATTAAGCACTGTGGTGGACATCTTTACGGCCGGAGCCAGTATTAATATATTCATCTTCCGGACTTTGATGCCATGGTCTACTGGTTACCACTTTAAAACCTCACGTTTCATTAAACACTTTGATGGACATCTTCACGGCCACAGCCAGAATTAATCTTCCGGACTTTGATGCCGTGGTCTATTGGTTGCCATTTTAAACTTTCGCGTTTCATTAAGCACTGTGGTGGACATCTTCAGAAGCATCTCGCAACAAGACGAAACACTCGCTTCACTTGCCACCGCCGCTCAAGCTACCAACCTGGAACCACAACTTGATCGCCTTGACGCATTGGAAAGCGCAATCCAGGACCTTCACACCATCGTCACAGACTTCACAACCGCCTTCCAGAGCTTCACCGCACGCTGCCTACGGCGGTTCGAAAGAGCCGACACAGCCATCCGAGACCTGGGGGAATCAATCGCCAGCCTGCCACCACCATCAGCACCGCCACCTCCGACAGAATGCCTAGAGGAGGTTAGGCACACGACGACAACCCTGCTCACGACGATTGACGAGTGGACATCCGCCCTCTCGGGCATGAAGAGTGAGCAGGAACGCACAAACGGCTACTTAATGTCGCTAGGAGCGGCACGCTTCTTTCCAAGCCACTACAGACCACCAGCGGGTTCCTTTCGAGGACCGCTCCAAAATTAACGGCTGATACAATAAAAAAAATGCACAGCAACGCTACAAAACCTTTCCTACTCCTTTCCACGTACCTACCCGTGGTGCCGGCCAGGGCCTCGGTCATGGTCGTCTCCCGGACACTTCCTTACTCCGCTGCCAGCGCAAAAGCTGGCAGCCACCCATCCTTCCACGTACTAACGGGGGTGCGGAAGCGGAACCCCAATACCTTTCCTTACTTCTCCTATCTAATCCACGACAAATCCTTCCTATTCCCGAAACCCAAAAAAAAAGGGTTTCTAAACGTATCAGCCTATATAAATACTGCCAGATCTTAGCAGCACTCAGTTTCTCTTAAGATGTCCACCACGTGCTGGTCGGAAGTTTCAAAATGGAAATCAATAGACCATGGCATCAAAATCCGGAAGATGAATATATATATATATATATATACATATATATGAATATTCATGTTTTAATACCTGGAGAAAATATGCTTTTCTTAGTGAAAGCTTTTATTGGATATCCTTATGTTATATGGGCGAATCTATTCAATTAAACACGAACAGATGTAAAAAGCAAAACCAAATCAGGATACACAGAAGCAGAAAAATGTGTTAAACAAAAACTCTGCATACTATGGATGCGTTTACTACGAGTATAATTTATGCGTGCTCTGCGCCGTGTCATAGTGATTGAACAGTGGTATTCCGTTTTCCGGCCATAGAATGTGCATGGGTTGGAGCAAACCATGTAGGTGCGGTCTTTTCTGCCCATGTATGGCACCAGTGTTCACTCAGCATCGCGATGATCGATTGATAGCAATCTGTGAATCAACATTCCAGCTGAGGGACGCGTGATGTAGACCACATCACTTCCTTGTATCGGATGGATGATCACCCACCACTGTCGTGTTCATTTGGGCGGGAGATTAATAAACTGGTGGATAATCCTTATTTATTCTCCGTCTGCAAGAATAATCAGTATTATTATATGAAGACACAATACACTGTAAAATAAGAGCAGTGAAGTACTGGCTGAGGCTGATGCCGGGGGATAACTCCACACTACGATCCAAATGTTATAAATACCAGCGAGAAAACCTGTTTGCTAAGTTTTGGGCAGTTGATTTGGAAAAGGGTTTGAGGAAAATAGGAATTGGGACAGTATGGCTAAGAGCTGAAACAAATGACAAAAACATATGGAAAGGTGTCAAAAGAAAACTAAGAGACATCAACCAACAAGAAATAGAATCGGACTTAAAATTAAACCTTCTCTAAGTCTAGCAAATGAAATAAAATTGAATTGGGGTAAAGAGGCATATATTCTTAATTTAAGAAGAAAGGAAACATCAGGCATGGCATGGCATGGTTTAGACTGGGGGGCTGGAGGGCACAAAAAATGACACGATTCTAGGAGAAGAATCTACCCATTCTGTAATTTGGATGAGGACTGGGTACATATTTTGGCAGAATGTGCACAGTGGGAGAGCCAGCGAACGATTAAACTCAAAGAAAAATTCTTAAGTCCCTCAAGAAAGAGATTGGCATGCTGGGATCTACTGGCTGACCAGAGGAACTGGCAAAGCATGGACAATTTTTTGGCTAAAGTGGGCGAAGTTAGATCAAATTTGTTTAGTTAGACAAAGGTAGTTTATCTCTATTTTCCTTTTTTCATGCTCTTTTTTTTACTTTCTCTACTACGTATAGTAAGTAGGGGAAATATTGTATTCCACCCAAAAATAATATACCGAGATTTCACCGGAAATATATGTTTTGAGACCCCCTGAATCCAAAAAAGGCATTTTTGGAAACATGTCCGTGTGTGTGTGTCTGTGTGTCTATGTGTCTGTCTGTGAACAGCATAACTCAGAAACGAATAGTCGGATAAACACCAAACTTGGTATTTAGGTTCAGCATCTTCCAGAGATGCGACACGAAGGTTTTCAAGAAAATCCCCCCACCACAGATTACCCTTTACATTGAAACTTTTTCGATAATTTTAATTTTCTCAAAAATGACTCTTAACGATTTTGATTAAAATATCATATGTTTAACATATTTTCATGACAAATAAAATGTATATCTTGAATTTTCTGGGAATGTCTCTAAAAGTATTCTTCATTGTGAACGACTTTTGCATAACTGGTAAACCATAAGAGATAGACAAAATTTTACTACACAAAAAATGTAGATCGCGTTAAAATACACAATTTATGTCATATACATTTTTTTGTCGAGTGAACCATTTTCGACATATTGCTTGTTATTCCCTTAAATTTTACAATACTTGTTTTCTCAAATGGGAATTCGTTATTCATTTTTTGTCTTGTATATGCAAAGAGTATTAATCTGTGGCAAAGAGAATGGTGCTGCACCTAGCAACCAGCTAATAAGAGATATGTATATGCTTAAAGCCTACTGTATTTCTATATTGCCCTTGTAAATATATATTCCCCGTAGATCTACAAGAAACTTAGCAATAAGATAGAGTCTGCAAATGTTTATCTCAATTAACATGAAGTAGATGGAGAATAAGCGTTTGTAAAAATAGTTTTACAAGAGTAGATAAAGTCATGTGAGTGTAACACATCAGATTTTACTTTTTCTCAAATTCGTTATTCATTTTTTCTTGTCCTGGTAATTTCAAAGAGAATGGAATACCCCACATAGCAACCACCTCTTAAAGATTTGACTATCGCTTAAAGCCTAGCAATTCCCCTCGCATCTACAAGAAAATTAGCATAAGATTAACATCTCGATATCTCGATTAACATGAAGCATATGGTGAATAAGCGTTTGTAAAAATAGTTTGTACAAGAGTAGATAAAGTCATGTGAGTGTAACACATCAGATTTTTATGTTGTTTATTTTGTCACCATACTTGTATCTTAAATATGCATGTACGGTGAATAACCTATGCACTAAATACTTGTGTAATAACTTCAATAATTTGAAACCAATACGGGTTTATACACCGACCCAACGAAAGGTTGATAAATAAACCACAACTATTACTAGTGCTTCTCAAAATCACCTGCTTATTTATTTTCTTCTTCTTCCTTTTCCCCAGTTGTCTGTGTCTCCCTTGCAAATCCTTCGCGCCCCTCTGATTGGGAACCATTTGTATAGGCATTGGATTAAGAGATTTTTGTGCGTACAGACAGAAAACTGGCGCTTTGGGTGCTCTGCATAAGTGAACGCATACGAAAAGAATCAAGAAAATATGAAAGGACAGAAACAAATGCTGATAAGATACGAGAGCTTGGAAACTTATACGGAAAGTAAAATAAAGGGAGGAATAAGGAAGAAATAAAAGTCACGTTTAGAACCTAAATATAAAGGGATTAAAGTAAAGCAGAGAGTAAGCTAGGGAAAGAATAACACTAAATTTGACTTCGAAATAACGTTTAAGGATCCCCTTCTCGCTACGGAATTTAATTCGGAACGGTTTATGTCAATGCTTTGCAAAATATCGTTTCTATCGCACGCAGCATGCTGGCAATCCTGCAGTAGACCGAATCTTTTTAGCGAAACAAACAGATGCAAACGTCTCCACCCTTATCTCGAAGCTAGAAAGTAAGTGCAACGCAGTAAATTGCTTTCTGTTACGGCTCGCACGCGCGCGCTGGCCCACCCATGAGATAAGTGAAAGTAGTAAAGGTCACTTGCTGCAAGTGGTGCATCACTTTACGCTAATGCCCCAGCCTTAAAGAGCCCTGAGGTCCAAGTAACAACAACAAACTGCTAAAACATCCATTTAGACGTAATTTATGTACCAAGTGTACAGCTCTTTAGATTAAGGCTTGATGGCGAATGCGCTAATTTGCACGAGTGGAGTGGCAAAACTCGGGTTGCATACAATGTTTTCTCAACTTTTTTTGATCCACTTTCATTCATGTAGACATAATGGAAAGTTGAACTTCCTGCATTCAGTGTTAATAACCTAACCTACCTGCGTGTTCTGTCTACTTTGCTGCACCTATGTGCTTGAACTATATTAAATCATATAACTTTTGATACGTTTATTATTGCAGACATGGAATATAATCATATTTCATAGTTTACCATTTAAGTTTTACCTGATTCCTTTTTACTTTCTCTATCACGTACAGAGTCGGTAGAGAAGTTGTTGCATTCCACCAAAAACTTCGATACGGAGATTTCACCGGAAGTACATGTTTTGCCGTCCCCTATATGCCTGTTAACAGCATATCCCAAAAAGCCAGAAGTCTGATAAATACAAAATTCGGTATTTAGATTCAATACCTTTCAAAGATGCGACAAGAAGATTTTCAAGATAATTCCCCCACCCCAAACTATCCTTTACATGGAACATTTTTACTTTCTCTACTACGTGTAGTAAGCAGGGGAAGTATTGTATTCCAACCAAAACTTCGATACCGAGATTTCACCGGAAATACATGTTTTGAGACCCCCTGAATCCAAAAAAAGCATTTTTGGAAACATGTCCGTATGTGTGTGTCTGTGAACAGCGTAACTCAGAAACGAACAGTCGGATAAACACCAAACTTGGTATTTAGGTTCAGTATCTTCCAGAGATGCCACACAAAGGTTTCCAAGAAAATTCCCCCACCCAGATTAACCTTTACATGGAACATTTTTCGATAATTTTAATTTTCTCAAAAATGGATCTAACGATTATGATTAAAATATCATATGTTTAAGATATTTTCCTGAGAAATGAAATGTATATCTCGAATTTTCTGGGAATGTCTCCAAAAGTATTCTTCATTGTGAACGACTTTTGCATAACTGGTAAACCATAAGAGATAGACAAAATTTTACAACACAAGAAATGTAGATCGCGTTAAAATACACAATTTATGTCATATACATTTGTTTTGTTGAGTGAACCATTTACGAGATATTGCTTGTTACTCCCTTAAATTTTCCAATACTTATAGTTTTTCTCAAATGGGAATTCGTTATTCACTTTTTTATGCCCTGGATATGCAAAGAGAATGGAATGCTGCACATAGCAACCACCTCTTAAAATATTTGACTGTCGCTTAAAGTCTGCCGTATTCCCCTTGCAACTACAAGAAAATTAGCAATAAGATTAACATCTCCATTAAGATGAAGCATATGGAGAATAAGCGTTTGTAAAAATAGTTTGTACAAGAGTGGAGAAAGTCATGTGAGTATAACACATCAGATTTTTCTAAATGTTTGAATTTCTAAAAAATGACTAACGATTTTTATTAAAGTATTATATATTAAAGATATTCACATGTCAAATAAAATGTAGGTATATCCTGAATATTCTAGGAATAGCCTATTAAATCCTCTTCATTCGGAAGTAGCTTTGCATAATCTTGTATAACTTGTAAACGTTAAGCGATAGACGATAACGTACTACACAAAAAATGTAGATCTCTTTAAGACACAAATTTATTTAAAATGGCTTTTTGTGACATCAGCCATTTCCGAGATATGCGTTATTAATAGTTTGAATTGTTCAGTACTTAGCCAGTCTTTTAAAGTCCTTTCAACATTCAGTTGTTTCTCGCAATTGCATGGAAACAGTATGAAATTTTAAGGCAGCGTATAGCGTTCAGTTCTAAAACATTTGACTATCGCTGTTCCCTTTGTATCCATGTATAACAAATGTGTATTGCAGCTATTTAAGTAGATAGTAAAATAAACTTTCGTAAGAATAATTTGTATACTCACTAATGTACGCTAGAGGGTACAGAAAGTCATGTGAATTTAGCACATCAAAATTTTATTTGTTAACATTTCCTTACGATTTAAGCATGCTGGATGACGGTCGTCATCCTTGCAGGCACTTATATTACAGTAATGGGTGAGACCACTGGAGGGTTAATTAATTTAACGACTAAGTATGAGCTGCAGGTTATGAATTTTTTAACGTCAACAAGCAGATAATCGATCGACATTTCACCACCAAGTTAATGTTGGCGACTTTATACTGCAACCAATGTTCAACAGTTGTTAGTAATTATGTTTTTTATAAGTACTGTACTCTATTTTTCACTGTCAACGAAAGAATAGTATGCAATACGTATAGTGAGTAGAGGAAGTATTGTATTCCACCCAAAAATTCGATACCGAGATTTCACCGGAAATACATGTTATGACATCCCCTGAATCCAAAAAAAGCATTTTTGGAAGCATGTCCGTGTGTGTGTCTGTCTGTGAACAGCATAACTCAGAAACAAACAGTCGGATAAGCACCAAACTTGGTATTTAGGTTCAGTATCTTCCAGAGATGCGACACGATGGTTTTCAAGAAAATTCCGCCACCACAGAGTACCCTTTACATGGAACATTTTTCGAAAATTTTAATTTTCTCAAAAATGGCTCTAACGATTTTGATTAAAATATTATATGTTTCGGATATTTTCATGACAAATAAAATGTATATCTTGAATTTTTTGGGAATGTCTCCAAAAGTATTCTTCATTGTGAACGACTTTTGCATAACTGGTAAACCATAAGAGGTAGACAAAATTTTACTACACAAAAGATGTAGATCGCGTTAAAATACACAATTTATGTCATATATATTTTTGTTGTTGAGTGAACCATTTTCGAGATATTGCTTGTTATTCCCTTAAATTTTTCAATACTTATTTTCTCAAATGGGAATTCGTTATTCATTTATTTTTTCTTGGATATGCAAAGAGTATTAATCTGTGGCAAAGGGAATAGTGCTGTACCTAGCAACCAGCTATTAAGAGATATGTATGTGCTTAAAGGCAACTGTATTTCTATATTGCCCTTGTAAATATATATTCCCCTTACATCTACAAGAAACTTAGCAATAAGATAGAGTCTGCAAATGTTTATCTCGATTAACATGAAGTAGATGGAGAATAAGCGTTTGTAAAAATAGTTTGTACAAGAGTAGAGAAAGTCGTGTGAGTGTAACACATCAGATTTTTTTTCTATTAAATGTCATGGTTTTCACCACTAATGCGTGTCGCAAGGAATCAAAAGGGCGTTATTAGAGAAGGTTTCAGAATTTAGCAAGTTAAGAGGAAATTAAAAAGGGATCTGATATAAATGCATCGGTTTCAACACATTTAACACGTAATTGCTTCAGGACCACCTTAATGGCATTCATGTTATAAAGAACCGATTATGCACAACTTTGATCATAATAACCTGTTTTCAATGCTGTTATCGCATAATAGTAGATTATGATACAAGGGATAAAAGTAGGGTTTTAGTTTGTGAGTAGGAATGTTTCCAAAAGAAGGCGGTAGGCCGAGTTTTGCAACCCTACAAGCAAAATAAAAGCACTTTAACACGTGTGGTATATGCTATTTCTTAGACAGCGCTCGAACTGTAAACTATCAATAACATTATATTAATTCCTGAAACTAACAGAGATAACGTTTAGAACGCGCTCTTGAAACAAGAGAAATGACGTTAAAAAGCGAGATATCAGATGTTTTGATGTTTTGTTGATTTGCTAGCAGTCATTTTCAGAGAAATTATTTTCACTATGTTTTGCCTTAAACCAGGCAATGAAACGATTAAGTACTATATCGTGTTGCTTTCTGGATTTTTAGGATAAGTACTTCTAGTGTTATTCTTTCTGCTGTTTCTGCAATTTCACTTTCATTTCAGTTTCTTCTAAATACAAAATTTGCACTATTTAATGTTTATGTAGGTTAGATGAACCAGTAGCTTTTTAGATTAAAGAAAGCTGTGATTATAAGTATAGGTTAACTCTACAACGAATTGCGATAAATTGAAGCATGACGATTTGTATTGTGAACAGATAATGTGAACGCCATAAGAAATTAATCATGTAAAAAGACATAATGAAAGTAAAACCTAATCAAACTAAGGGTTATTAAACACGCAAATACAAAGGTTAATTGTCACGTAATTGGACTCGAAATCAAAGTTTTCACACTGAAGATTATCGCATAGTGATAGCTTTTAGCTCTGTACACTCTGTTAAAACTTCTACTTTTAGGTCATGCTGCCTAAAAAGCTTTTTAAAATATCTGACGTATAAGGATTTGTTATATTCATATCACTTCATACCCATTTATAGTCTGTGTCCACGAATTCGTGCATTAGCCCTCCAGCGTGATCAATTTGGAAAGAAATGAAAGCGTTGTAACTTGAAAATCACGTGCACTTATTTTTCTGAAAATTAAAAATATTTTCTAGAAGAATGAGAGCTTTGTTTAGATTAGACCATAGCGTGCCCAACACTGCGTGCCAACATTTTTTTACCTGAGGTGAATTCCTCCATGTGTGGCCTAGCATCTCGGATGTAACTCGTCCAAAGGTTTTGAAAATAGTTTTTCTGATATCACTATTACCCACAGGCTGTTTGAATGCACGACGTTCTTTACTAAACTCTAGAGGAGGAATTCTATGGTAGGAGAAATGGAGAAATCAAAGTGGTCCCCCTCAAGACATCATTTTTTTCAAATGTATCATTCAAATAACGATGGACATTTTTGCCCAGTGAAGTTGCGCACCATTTTGGAACAGGATATCCATGTTAGTTCTACAGGTTTCAGGTGTGGTGTGAAATTTAGAATACCACAATACACATTGTGCTCGTTGCTGAGCTTTAAAGAGCATTTTGTTTGTTTTTAATTGTTGCTAAGCAACTCCTTTGGTTTCCTGCGCGGTGTCAATATCTTCTATATAGGACGATCTGAGAATAATACTTAATCTCTGATAGAAAGAGATGAAGACAGGGATTGCCAAGGGCGGCCAGATCTGACGGCAGAAGGCATTATCCTTAACATCTCTAGATGATGCTTCCTAGCGGAGCTGCCCTTAATGTCCCTCCCTACAAACCTTACGTATAGGGTCGAGCGGAGGTTCCCATGACAGGATTAGTTTAGTTTAGTTCACTGCGAACTTTGCACATCTATTGCATATCCCAATCCTATTACTAACGATCAAAGAAGTCTGACGTTCACAATTAACCGTATCAGGCTCTGGACCGCGATGGTTAGAAATTGACTCCTAAAAAACAAGGGTACTTTATAGAGCAAGAGCCGGGTACTTACACAATAGGAGGGCAGGTGTCTCATCTGCCTGATGATACTGTATTTACCGATGCCAGGATAGAAACAATTCTCTCCTTAAGCACATCCTGCGCATACGCTGCATATCACCATCCCTGCGCTGGGTCCAGTAACACTGGTGGATGAGGAGGGAAGTGAACTGAGAGAGAACAAGGGCAGAAAAATTCGAATTCAACCCAACATTCCTTTAGCGACGAGGAAAACCACTCAGGATGGTCAGTAATCTCAGGTTTTGATCGAGAGTTCCCGAATGTGAGGCTCAGACGTACCGGCTAGATGGTCCCTGGTAATAATTTCTCAGTACATTATGACTGCCCTCGTGGCTCAATTGATAGAGTATTTCCCTGCTGTTCCAAGGGTTCCGGGTTCGATTCACGGCTGGGCTCGAACAAATTGTCTGTAATAAAGACGATTCTAAAGAACATAAGTTAATAATTAAAGATATGTCAAAGGCTGACGCATCAAGGTGAGTAAGTTTGCGTGTGCGCTCCCGTTATTTAATAACCATTTAACCTACTTATCTAGGTAGAACTAGCTGGGTAGAAGCCTGAATACATGTTCCACAGTCATTATGCATGACAAGTTTATCATTATAATGAGTACGATTATATGACATCTGTGCCTAAAGTAAAATGAAAAATTCTGATGTGTTACACTCACATGACTTTCTCTACTCTTGTGCAAACTATTTTAACAAACGCTTATTCTCCATATGCTTCATGTTAATCGATATATCGAGACAGACACACAGACACACGGACACACACGGACATGTTTCCAAAAATACTTTTTTTTTTTTGGATTCAGGAGGCCTCAAAACATATATTTCCGGTGAAATCTCGGTATCGAATTTTTGGGTGGAATACAATACTTGCGCTACTTACTATACGTAGTAGAGAAAGTAAAAAGCATTAAGGAAGATCTCATTATAGTTATACCATTCTGTTATACTTTCGGCACATTTATGCTCCAATTGGTGATAGTTTTAAGAGATATATAGCGTAACTCATAACACGGGCTTTGATTGGTGACAATATTAGTATATATAATTGTAGCGCAGCTCAAACTGCAGTCCAGTAAAAAGTAATTATTACCTAACGGTGGTCACGGTTACTAATCTGTCGTCATCCGTGGTATTGGGGTACCATGTTAGCCTCTAGTTCCCGAGGTCGCAGGTTCAAACCCGGCGGAGGGCGATGGATTTTTTTGAGCATAAAAATACTTAGAATTGTGCGACGGTTGTACGTCACTTACTATACTCTACTGTACGTATCTTCGCTGTAATGGAATCAGAGTAACCAGTTCTCTGTTAAGTCGCTTCGCTAGTAGCAGAGCAAACCAGAGAGTAGAGTTGTATATTGCTGCTTATGCCTTAAGATGTTGCCTACATTGCGACGAGAGCAGGTTTCTCTGAACAGCCGCTAGGCTTGATCGCAGCACCTCACGATCGAGTTTACACGGTGTGCTGTGATTGGCTCCTGCTTCTCCCGTCTCTCCAGCCTACCAGAGCTTGCTTGCCTGCCAGTCAAAATGAACAAAGAGTCTAGATTAGAACTCCGACGAAGAAGGGGCTTTAGCCAGCTACTCGGCCAAAGGGCCCTTGTAATTCTCGCATGGAAGAACTAGGGCTTTATGATGAGCTAAGTATCTACAATATGCATTTTGGTTGGAACTTGTACTTGGATTCGGGTATTGGAGACAAGCTTCTCATTAGGGTTTGTAATAACGGAATTTTTAAATTACGCATGTCTAGTATTTGCGTTCTCTTTCTCTCTCCCTCTCTTCTCTCTCTCCCTCTCTCGCCTGAATTTATGTAAAACTAGCCTTGGAGCATACTGATAAAGAATTGAAAAGGGTATAGCAGTGGATGTATTGATTGTATCTTAAAAGCTTTCTGGAATTGGTACTTTAAAGTTCTGGAATGTGCTAGGCAGCCATTTTGTGGAATAGTTCCAAATATTAGCTTTAGCTATGTGTGTTATACCACAGTCCTGAATGGTGTAATAATTTATGCTCGCTTTGTACATTTAAATTGTAGTTCTAATCTAAACTTTAATCAGTTTAATATTTATTATCATGCGAGTATGTCCTTCGAGAGTAGCAGCATCGCAGAAGCCATTACTCCTGGACGGTGCTGCTATCCTAATTTCATCCACATTCAAACAAATTACACAGGTTAACAGTGATTTTGTTCTTTTAGATACTCAGGTCTTTTTATACAAATTTCCATGTTCTGATTCCACAAATGAAGTTCATATTGTCGTATCACATACCATTTCTTTCAAAATTCATATATTCCATTTTTATTTATTTGTGTATCTTTTATATGATCACGAACAATTACACTACTACAACAACACCATCTTTTGGAATAAAGTTACTAAAAGGAAGTAATTGACTGTTTTTTTTGCAGGTGGCAGCACATTCCAAACTGCTTACACCATTTTGTATTGAGAATTCATCTGTTACAGGGCTTAATAGTTGTTGTATAAAGCAAGAAATTAGCATTTAAATAATACCATTTTGCTATCTTTATCATATGTAACTCAATACAGCATAATGGAAAGGTGTTGTGTAAATAATCCAAATTTCATTTTGTTACATTTGTGGTAGTTTTATTGTGAAGAAGCAAAAAACCCTCATTTGTAAGAAAAGCGTACAAAGCTTACTTCGGAATTGAAATAGGAAATCAATCCAGGTCTTGGGCTCCTCATAATGTGTGCAGTGTTTGAAGACTTACAAAATTGGACAAAGTGGAAGAAACGATCAATATGTTTTGGAATATCAACGTTGTGACGTGAACGTCAATCACAGTACTGACTGTTACTTTTGTACATGCAATGTGAAGGTTTTAATGCAAAGAACAAAACAGGAACTGTATACCCAAACTTGCCATCTGCTATGGGACCAGTGGCCCATGGCCCTGGTATTCCTATACCTAAGCCACCTACAGGCAGTAATGAACTTATTTCAGATGCACGCAGTAACAGTGATTTACCACCATCACTTGTGTTCGGGGAGTTCGTTCCTGAAACATCAAATGCGCCACAACCATCATCACAAGCCAAGTTAAACGATATTGTAATGGATTTAAATCTTCCCAAGGATGCAGCTGAGGTGTTAGGTTCCAGACTACAGGAAATAAACTTACTTGCAGCTGATACATCAGTGACTTTCTACAGGTACAGAGAAAGGATTTCTTGCAATACTTCAGCGAAGAAGAAAATCTAGTTTACTATAATAACATTCCAGACTTAATAAAGAAACTGGTTGTGTTACATATGATCCACATGAATGAAGGCTCTTTATTGATTCTAGTAAAAGAAGTCTTAAGGGTGTGCTGCTTCACAGTGGGAATGCTCTTTCTTCAGTTCCAGTAACACACTCAGAGCAGCTGAGGATAATTATAAAATTTGAAGTATGTTTTGGAAAGAATTAAATATGTTGAACATCAGTGGTTGATATGTGAAGATTTGAAAGTAATCTGTGTGATATTAGGCCAACAACAGGGATTCACAGAATTTCCATGTTATTTATGAGAGTGGAGTAGCAGGGCAAGAGAAAAACTTTGGAAACAAAGAGAATGGCCCAAAAGAGAAAGTTTAACACCAGGTAGTAAGAACATAAAAAGGGGTAGCCTAGTGGATCCTAAGAACATTCTTTTACCACCTCTTCATCTAAAACTTGGTGTAATGAAACAGTTCGTAAAAGCGCTTGATCAAGATGGTGATTGTTTCAAATATCTCGATGTCAAATTTCCCCCTCATTCTGAAGCAAAAATAAAAGAAGGAATATTTGTGAGCCCGCAAATCAGAGCTCTATTTAAAGACAGGCAATTTGAAGCTACTATAACTTCTGAAGAGAAAAATGCTTGGATTTAATTTAAAGAAGTTATAGACAACTTTCATAGGAAACAATAAACATCCTGACTATGTTAAAATTGTGAACAACATGCTACAGAAGCTCAGACCTTTAGGATGCAACATGAGTCTCAAATTACACTTTCTGTTTTCACATTTGGACGCCTTTCCTGACAACCTGGGGGCAGTCAGTAAGAAACAAGGGGAGAGGTTCCACCAGAATATTCGAGAAATGAAGATGATATACCAAGGACGACGGAGTTCTTCAATGATTGCAGATTACTACTGGATTCGGTGTAGGGATTCCACGGAAACACACGAGAAAATCCAGGAGACAAATATTCGATACCAAACGAAGATTTTATAAAATGATTTTAAGTGTTATACTTGGTAACAAAAACCCTCACAAATTCATTTGTAGCTCTTGTACAGCTCATTTTCGAAGAAAATATTTCAATACTTCATTTTTTATTTATAAAAATCTGATGTGTTACACTCACATGACTTTCTCTACTCTTGTACAAAATATTTTTACAAACGCTTATTCTCCATCTACTTCATGTTAATCGAGATAAACATTTGCAGACTCTATCTTATTGCTAAGTTTCTTGCAGATGTAAGGGGAATATATATTTGCAAGGGCAATATAGAAATACAGTAGCCTTTAAGCATATACATATCTCTTAATAGCTGGTTGCTAGGTGCAGCACCATTCTCTTTGCCACAGATTAATACTCTTTGCATATACAAGACAAAAAAATGAATAACGAATTCCCATTTGAGAAAATAAGTATTGTAAAATTTAAGGGAATAACAAGCAATATCTCGAAAATGGTTGACTCAACAAAAAAATGTATATGACATAAATTGTGTATTTTAACGCGATCTACATTTTTTGTGTAGTAAAATGTTGTCTATCTCTTATGGTTTACCAGTTATGCAAAAGTCGTTCACAATGAAGAATACTTTTGGAGACATTCCCAGAAAATTCGAGATATGCATTTCATTTGTCATGAAAATATCTTAAACATATGATATTTTAATCAAAATCGATAGAGCCAGTTTTGAGAAAATTAAAATTTTCGAAAAATGTTCCACATAAAGAGTAATCTGGAGTGGGGGGATTTTCTTGAAAACCTTTGTGTCACATCTCTGGAAGATACTGAATCTAAATACCAAGTTTGGTGTTTATCCGACTGTTCGTTTCTGAGTTATGCTGTTCACAGACACACACGGACATGTTTCCAAAAATGCTTTTTTTTTGTATTCAGGGGGTCTCAAAACATGTATTTCCGGTGAAATCTCGGTATCGAATTTTTGGGTGGAATGCAATACTTCTCCTACTTACTATACGTAGTAGAGAAAGTAAAAAACCTGATATGATGGAGAAAAACCGAAGTCATTTTTGAAATCAGCAGTACTGAAATATTAAGAATCACCTTTCAAATGTAAAACAGCTCACAAAAATGTGTATTTGTAGACCTGTGTTATTAATACGTTTGCAGCATCATTGTATGCCATTATATTTGGGCGATTGCTGAACACCGTACCTTTCAACTTTACCATTGTTTTATAAACAGAAGTTTTTATTAGTTTCTTTTAAAGTTTCAGCGTATTTATAAATATATATATTTTGGAATTAAGTGATCTAATAGTATTTATGCAATACGTTCCATAATCTGCAATCTCCTCATTCACCTTTCCAGGGGTTTATTATTTAGTAATACAGTACTTCCAGTATGACTCATCTAACTGGGTTTAGTGCGATTCCAGACTACATATCCCAACCCGAACAAAGGGGAAGGGCACTGTAGCAATGGCTTCATTCGGAAGCGAAGTAAAGTGGATCCCTGTGGTAGATTTGCGGCACGTAAAAGAACCTCAAGCCTGATAAAGAGGCCTCTGAGCAAAATTAACCGGCCTTTCACGCCCAATATAGAATGGGACGCTAAGGATCAAGTAGTTAAAGAGCGTCCATAAACAGAACTCAGTTTACTAAATTTTTGCTTAAATCTCATAGCATATGCAGCATACTAAAACCACCAACATTTAATTCTAGTATGGGTGTAAGGTCTGTATAAAAATTAAAGGCAAAGCGTCTAATGATAAAGTAACTCATCAATCGCTTCAGCTATGGAGTTCGATTCTGTATTAGGAATTTAAAAAATGATACACTGAAATTATAGAAAATGTTAGTTTAGATGCACAGTCTTCTAGCATTTTTTCTATCACTGACTATGCACATAAGAGGTTAAAATCTTATATGAGGATTCTAAGAAAATTTGTTAAAATATTATAAATTTGCTTGAAATCGGTTCAAAAGGGTAATTTGGATAGAATTGAAATACGATACAAAAGCGTTTGATGTCTTAATTTTAGTTTTATGAGTATTTGTTTGAAATATGAAATCATTGGTTTCATAACTATTTGTTTACTTCTATGGAGAATCTTTCTGAAATGAGAGCCATGAAGCAATAAATTTCTTAAACGAAAATTCAGCCAATCAACAGTTAAGCTTATGAACAAATTTATAGAATTCTGCAATAAGACCTTTTAGGCTGATAAATAAAAATTGTTGTTGGAATTTCATTCATTTGTTATTTGTTGGAAAATACAAGTATTATACATACAGACAACTGAAGTATTAATGAAATGACATTATATCGAACCTGTGGCATTCTTTAAATATAGAAAATGTGAAGATGCTAAATAATGCTGTTCATTTAAGTAATATTATTTTAAAAAAAAACAGACACACACACACAGGCTACTTATTCCCAGGGCAAAGTGTGTCTGACTATGCAGCAGAATCAGCTGTTTATTAATTCTTAGATTATTTTATATGTGGTTTTATATCCTAGCCTTTGTTAGGTGCGTTCGCTACTGAATTGGCAATTTATACGCAAGAGTTGAGAGAAAGAAATAATGATGATAATAATTTTACTAAGCCATTAATTACAATTATTTTAGACATTGTATACGTACAGATCTCACGATTTGATATTAGTCAGATGTCATTAACATCGTACATAGGTTTATTTAGGAACCATACTATCAAAATATATTATTGGGAAGAGCTATCTGATGTTCAGACAAACAAATATAAAACTTAAGAAAGCTAGCGCTTATAACATTTCTTTCATCATAAAGATTTAGATTACGTCTAGTGTATACAATTAACCCAAAACATATAAATTTATAACATATAATGCATTTAGGCTACAAACCTATTTTTAAAAATAGGTGTATAAAAGCAGTCTGTTCTGAATTTGTAATTGTTCTTAAAATACTCCTTTGGTCACATAGCAACAATTTACCCAGAAAATACCATACACCTATAGCTTTGAAAAAAAGACACAAAATAGGTAATTCTCAATTAATGAGGTGGTATCACACACTTAAGAGTTATTAACAGATATATTCTCCTGCTGAGTCTAGTGCTTAAATATTTAACAGCTTGTCCCAGGTTAGCTTCTGACAAAGTAATCCTCTAGCAGTTTTGACATCATCATTAGTGATCAGAGCACTGTCAATTGGTTTTAAACTATAAATAATAGACTACATTTCTTTTTTATTATTTCAAAGTAATGCATCAGAATTAAACCACAGTTTCACATTGCTCATCGTATCTTTGATAAATGTTTTAGTTCCTCCAAGCAGGAACTTCTATTAATCAGACGGGTATCAATCGCATATAGTATGAATTTAATACAACAATTTTTAACTAGATCATTAACGTAAGTTAAATCTATTGAAATATAAAATGTCTTTGAAATCGATACAAGACAGCGTATTTTAAATGGATAGACTCCTATAAATGCACGTTATTTAGGATTTTGTTCTCAAAATGCCCACTAAATATCAGAATGTAACACAATTTTTGGCAAACGCGCGCGAGTGTTTATCTTGTTGTTTCTGAAGAATGTTCCTTGACGCATTACTGTGACCCCCAGCTGTAGTACTTTTATGGGCAATACGACTAAGTGGACTGCGATCTTTTTCTGGCATGCCGTTTATAATTCAGACCTTCAGTCCACTCTTCATAACGTGCGATTTAAAGTAGAAGAACACAAGTGCAGGTAGGTCCTAGTTCTCGGTGAGAAATAAAAGCGAAAAAACACAAATTTAAAGAACAATCTGATGTGTTACACTCATATGACTTTCCCTACTCTTGTACAAACTATTTTTACAAACGCTTATTCCACATATGCTTTATGTTAATCGAGATATCGAGATGTTAATCTTATTGCTAATTTTCTTTAGATGCAAGGGAAATTGATAGTCAAATATTTTAAGAGCTGAGTGCTATGTGGAGTATTCCATTCTCTTTGCATTACCAAGACAAAATGAATAACGAATTCCCATTTGAGAAAAAGTATAAGTATTGGAAAATTTAAGGGAATAACAAGCAATATCTCGAAAATGGTTCACTCAACAACAAAAATGTATGACATAAATTGTGTATTTGAACGCGAGCTATATTTTTGTGTAGTAAAATTTTGTCTATCTCTTATGGTTTACCAGTTATGCAAAATTCGTTCACAATGAAGAATACTTTTGGAGACATTCCCAGAAAATTCGAGATATACAATTCATTTGCCATAAAAATGTCTTAAACTTATGGTATTTTAGTCAAAATCGTTAGAGCCATTTTTGAGAAAATTAAAATTTTCGAAAAATGTTCCATGTAAAGAGTAATTTGGGGTGGGGGATTTTCTTGAAAATCTTCTTGTCGCATTTCTTGAACATACTGAACCTAAATACCAAGTTTGGTGTTTATCCAAGTGTTCGTTTCTGAGTTATGCTGTTCACAGACAGACAGACAGAGACACACACGGACATGTTTCCAAAAATGCTTTTTTTGAATTCAGGGGCCTCAAAACATATATTTCCAGTGAAATCTCGGTATCGAATTGTTGGGTGGAATACAATACTTCCCCTACTTATTATACGTAGTAGCGAAAGTAAAAACGAATAACGAATTCTCATAAGAGAAAAAGTACATGTATTGGAAAATTCAAACAAATAACAAGAAATATCTCGGAAATGGTTCACTCCACAAAAAAATGTATATGACATAATTTTGTGTTTTAATGAGCTCTACATTTCTGCGTAGAAGGTTTTAGTCTATTTCTAACCGTTTATCAGTTATGCAAAAGTCATTTAGAAAGAAGAGGACCTTTGGGGATACTTCCGGAAAATTCAATATATACATTTTGTTTGTCATGAAAATGTTTTAAATATTTTAAACAAAATCGCTAGAGCCATTTTTGAGAAAATCAAAATGTTCCAAAAATGTTTCATGTAAAGGGTAGTCTGGAAAGGGGGGATTTTCTTAAAAATCTCCGTGTTGCATCTTTGAAAGATACTGAATCTAAATACCACGTTTGGTATTTATCCGAATTTTTGTTTTTGATTTGTGCTATTTACAGACACACAGAGAGCCTCAAAACATGTATTTCCGGTGAAATCTCGGTATCGAATTTTTGGGTGGAATGTAGTATTTCCCTACTTACTTGTACTATATGTCGTAGAGAAAGTAAAAATGGTAGGAAATAAACTGGCTGTACGTTTCAAGGCTGCACGTGTGGAAAAGAGGAATCCTGTAACGTAGTAAAATTTGATTATATAAGGTATTTGGTATGTGGGATAATGAGCGGAAGATTACAGAATATAAATGAAGGTCAAAACAAAAAGTGGTTCTGGCGAAGTTGATATAAATGTTCCTGTATGCTAACTGGAATAAGAAACAGTACGCAATTAACAAAATGGTTTATGACGCGCTGTGATATCTGTTTCTTTTTATTACCTACACATGATAGGTAGATGAAGTATTTCACCCAAAAATCATATATAAAAGTGTGTGTATGAACACAATAAAAAAACGAAAAGTCATATACTTACCAAACTTGGAGTTAAAGTGACAGAAAGATTTTTCAAATTTTCCGAAGACTTCCAAATGAAGTGGACTTCATTTGGAAGAAATTATGTATAATCCTATATAACTGTTAAATGTTACTCGATAGACGAAAACCTACTATACAAAAATGTATCTCTCCTTAAAACATACAATTTTCATACAAATTTTTGTAGCATCAGCCATTTCCGAGATATACGTTATTAATGGTTCCATTTGTTCAATACATTATCATTCACTTCAAGTCCTTTCAACACTAGTTGTGTCTCGCGATAGCATGGAAACAGTATGGAATTTTAAGGCCAGGATATAGCCTCGAGTTCTTAAACATTTGATTGTCACTGTTCTCTTTTATCTATAACTAAATGTGTAATGAAGCTATTTCTGCAAAGGTTTGTTTAGATTAAAATGAAGTAGATAGAAAAATAAGCTTTCGTAAGAATAGATTGTATAACCAGCAATTAATGATAAAGGGTAGAGAAAATCATGTGAATGTATTATATCAGAATTTTTACATTTATAGATTGGTTACCTAGCTGTCACAGAGGAAACAACTATAAATAATCTTACATCTAATGATTTCCCTAACATAACAATTCACTGTATGTGGTTACAAATTAATTAAGATGTTAGTAAACCTACACAAAAGAAGAATTTTAAGAAATTAAATAATGAATTTCTGATTATTATGGTGAATCTATTTTGGTTTATTCAACACCACAGGGCAAGCATAAGTAACCTACTACCCGTTCAGTGATTGAACACAGGTTAATAAAGGCCATTACTAATGCTTTGAAAAATATTCTGCAAAAACACACTTTATTTATCACTAGGCGCTCACTGTAATACAAACGTTACACCTGAGTCACTTTGGCACGCATTCGGAATACAACACAGCTGATTCGTCGAATCAAATCACAATTGAACTACTGAACTGTACGCCTCACAATTGACTGCTGAGTTAAACTTAAACTAAACCGCACTGTCCACTTTTTACTTCGTCACTTCTAACAGAACTCAACTAAACTGAACTGCCGTCGGAGAACAACAGCCCCTTATATAAGTCCCGCATACAAACGAAACTTTCGATAACAAAAACCTACAATAACATGCCGAAATGAAGCGGCACATAATGGGCTTTTATTCCACGCTGCCTACTGTTCTATTGTTTCCCTACTCACTGATGTTCCGACGGCCGATAGAAGGCTCACCCAAGTGCCTTTCACAATATTCGGAATGGTGGATAAGCAAGAAAGAAATGAAAATTAGTATTTTCTGTAGCACGTATTTTTATACCAACAGTAATTGTTGTTCTCTTTGCTCCTTCGTGGCGCCAAAATTGAAAGGCAGAAAAGCTGGATGCAATCTGCACAATGTATGGCTTTTTGTTTTTGTTTTAACATTTTTAAGCAGTTATCAAGACCGTTTCACTTCGACGATAGCTATACTGTTATAGATGAGTCTCAGACCTTTGCAGTTACTTTTACAGTTTTTACTTTTTCTACCAACTACCTAAAATAGAAGAGAAAGTACTGTATTCCGCCCAAAAATTCTACTTAAAGATGTCATCAGAAAGACAGATTTTAAGATTACTGAACACCAAAACAGCATTTTTAGAAAACAGTATGTTCGTTTGTTTGTTTGTTTGTGTGCGTGTGTGTGAACTATATAACACAAATGCTATCGAATTTCATGAAAGTCTATAAACATCTCAGGCGAAGATTTCCAAGAAAACCTTCCCAACCGAAACTATCCTCTACACAGAAAAATAATGTTATTTTTCACTTCCCTAAAATTGTCTCTAACGAGTTTGATTCAAATACTCTACGTTTCAGAAACGAGGCGTGTTTTTAAAGTACCAATAATTTTTTTTAAAAAATAACAACATTCTTTTCCAAATACGTTATCATTCATTACCTGACACTTTACACTACTTCTCCACATACTCACCGCCGTTATTCGGGCACTTTTAACAGGAAACCAGTTTGTGTATGCCTTCGTCAAAGAATGATGCCGCCTGTGATGAGAGCCAATCTGCACTTCTAATTTCACATCATCGTCGTTAAAATGTTTTCCAGCAAGGAACTTCTTCAAATGAAGAAAGAGATGAAAATCGATGAAGTGAAAGAAACTCCGGACTGTAGGGAGGGTGATCGAATTCTTCCCAACCAAATATTGCGATCATATCTTGAGTTTGTTTGGCTGTGTGTCTAACCCACCTGTTCACCATTCCATACCTCATTACTGTTTCCCCACAAACCGCACACAATTGCCGATGAGTGTTTGCTGGCGTAACGTTTCTCGCATTCAAAATTCGAATCACTGGTCTTAGTTCCCAGTCGGCGAGTTGTTCGATTGTTTTCAACATTTTAAACGCTCTAACAACAGGAAAACGCTAAGTAACGATCGCTCACAGCTGCGTCTGGCTTCCTAATGAATGGAGGAAATGATCGCGTATGCTTAAGTCGCGACTGCAGCGCTGCAGCGGTAAAATATTAAAACGGTACTTACTTTAAGAACACGCCTCCTACTATCGTGGTTTATGAAAGGCATATCTTGAATTTTCTGTGAACAGTCTGTAAGTCCTCTTCATACTAATTCAGTTTTGTATAACCGGAAATCATAAGAAATAGACAAAAGCCTACTACTGCAAAAATGTGGAACTCCTTAAAATAAGTAATTTATCGAATAAATTCAAGGCAGGGGTTCCTTCACACATTAACCATTTAAATACTGTTTCCGCATGTTTTACGTAACTAAATGCTTATTGTCTGTTTTTAATCATTCTAGACAAAAATTAATCGTAAATAACATATATATATATATATATACGAGGGCGGATTGATAAGTCAGCGTGAATTTCTTCCCAGCGAGCCAACTTTTCAGTTTTGTGAGGAGGAAGAAGTCGCTCGGAGCCAAATCTGGAAAACATGGTGGGTGAGGTAGCAGTTCGTAGCCCAGTTCCACAAATGTTGCGATGGCAATAGATGACTTGTGTGCGGGTGCATTATCCTGGTGAAACAGAACCTGTTTCTTCGCCACATGGGATCGCTTCTTTAACAATTCCTTGTGAAACTGATCCAGCATTGCAGCATAATATGAACCTATGATCGTTTTGCCCTTTTCCAGGTAGTGCATGTCTATCACCCCTTGTGAATCCCAAAAGAGAGCTCCCAGGATTTTTCCTGCCCACGGAATGGATTTCGCTTTCTTTGGAGCAGTTTCGCCGAAGGAAATCCACAGCTTTGATTGTTGTTTGGTTTCAGGTTGATAGTAATGGATCCACGTTTTATCGTTCGTGATATAGCGCCGCAAAAACTCATTTGGGTTGCGCTGGAACATGTTCAAACATCACTGTGAAATAGTCACACGATTCCGCTTGTTCTCAACTGTGAGTAGTCGCGGCACCGATCTTGCTGACAGCTTTCTCATACCCAAAAATTCGTGCAGAATGTTGTACACTCGTTCACTCGAGATGTTTACGGTCTTGCCTATCTCACGGATTTTCACTCGGTTGGTCTTCCAACACAATATTGTAAACTTTGTTCACCATGTCATCTGTTGTGATCTCAACCGGCCGTCCTGTGCGCACGGCATCTCTTGTACTCGAACGGCCACATCGAAATTCTGTGAACCACTTATGAACCATGCATGTGATGGAACAGAGTCCCCATAATACTTTTCAGCTTTTATTTCATTTCCTTCACCGTCTTGCCATGCAAAAAGTAGAGCTTTCTCAGAACACGAAATTCACTTTTCTCCATTTTCTACGAAGCAACACACATCTGCTTATTTAGGACGCTCTCAGCAATGTTCAAAGAAACAAATGAATTTCTGCGATTATATCCAGAATGGATGTAAGACTTGGGTGCAAACCAAAAACTTGTGATTAGAACGCTATGTCTCGTCAAAGTCCTGGACTTATCAATCCACCCTCGTGTATATATCGGTTTAACCATTATCATTTAAACATCACATTTTTCCGGTAGTAGGTTTTCCTATTTCTTATGATTTCCAGTTATACAAAACTGAATTAGTATGAAGAGGACTTAACAGACTGTTCACTATATATATAAATTTACCATGAGTAGGAAAAGTGGTATGAGCGTTCGCAAAATATTTTTATCCTTGTTTCCCCCTTGAAAAGCTTAGTTTTTCGGAATATTATAGGGTATGTGGCATTTTCATAGCTTTTTAAATATATGTTAGAGGGCTCAGAATGTTTGGTAACATCCAGTTTCGTGCTTTTTCCATCAATGTAGATGTCAGAGTATTTTGAGCCTTTGTGTATCTACTGAGGTTTTTTGCCATTCAAGCCATAAGAGGCAGAACGAGCGGGGGATCAGAGTTTAAAACATTCATGAACTTGGCTCGGACACTGACAGTCGATAGGGATGACACTTTTCAGCTTCAAATACATTTTTTGTTTCTTTCTTTCTGACGGTTATAGATTACGTGGCATTTCCAGCGGCTTCTAAATGGCTAAAGGGATTTCGGAGGTAGCTGTTCTATATGTTCGCTAATTTCAGTTCCATTTGTCGTCGGAGGTTTCGTTTGTATGGCAACCTTAATAATACTGAATATTGCATATTTCACAAGTTACTCAGTCTTAATGGGTCAAAGGAGAACTAAATTTTAGAAGTTCGCGTTTTAAAGCAATTTCTGTCTGTATAACATAAACGGGATTAATGAAAGTAGTATAAGCATTTGATATGTAGACATCCAAGAATGCTTTGCCTGATAGTTTTTAAAATGCGTTTCAGGAAATATGTTACCCTTCCCGTGATAAATGTGTAAATTATATATAGGATGCCAAAGACCTTTTGGGTCAAATTAATGACAGACAGGTGACAGAAGAGCGACAACTGACTGTTTTGAAGTATGCAGCCACTGCCTAATTTAAGCTCCAGAGATCCTGAGCGATTAATAGAAATAGGTAGCGTTTTCTTAAGCGGCTTTATTAATTTTTAAATGCCAAGGTGGCGGTGATCAGCCTCGATACATGCAGTCATTTTTCTGCACTTCATCAAACACCCCTGCTGTATCTGCTGTAAAACGAGACACGTAGCTACGTCACTAGCAACCAATTTCTCCTGTACTGGGGTTTGATATACCAGCGATTTGAGTGCTCCTCCAGACATGGCGACTCTGCTGGCCATGAGTCGCTTCTCACCTTCCAATCCGACCTAATTGCTAGGGATCTGTAATCAAGACATCAATTCTGTCGTGTTGCAGACATATTCTCTTGCAGACAATAACATAAATGTTGACCAACAGGCCACAACTGCAACGTGGTCCATTCAAACATCCTGACAGATAGTGGTTTATTAAGAAAAAGTATTCAAATTTAAAAATCATTCAAGAAAATTCAAGATATGCATTTTATTAGGGCTTATGTGAAGCTGTAATGGGTAGATAAAGTGACTTATAGGTAGCTATTTAGACATTGAATCCCCTCCCTCCATGTTTACGGCAAAGCTTTGCGTAAGTTCATGGCTATGTTGCAAAAAATATTTTTTGTTAAACTTTTGAGTCCTTGCTTACGAGGAAGTAGGATTGTAACCAAACAGTTCTAAACGGATTTATTTCATTAAGTGCTTATGTATCGTCCTCCGTGGACTAGTGGTACCGTGCTAGCCTCTAGTTCCCAAGGTCGAGGGTACAAACCCGGCGGAGGGCGATGGATTTTTTCGGGTATAAAAATCGTTAGCACGGCTTCCTTCGGAAGGGAAGTAAAGCCGGTGTCCCGTGTCGTAGATTTACGGCACGTAAAAGAACCTCAAGCCTGATAAAGAGGCCTCTGAGCAAAATGACCGGTCTTTCACGCCCAGTATAGAATGGGACGCTAAGGACCACAGTAGTTAAAAAGCGTCCATAAATAAAACTCAATTTTAAGTGCTTATGTAAACGTTTTTAACTCATTTCTTTGGTGGTATAAATTGCTGCAACCAGCATTCCTTGCAACTCTTGAGAGATGCATAACTACCAGACGCCATCGTGAAGATGGTTAGTATGCAACCTGCACAGCAACGTGGAACCTAACATTCTGCGTGTGTATATAAAGCTCGCATCGGGTTGAAGACGGACATAGTTCTGCAGCTCGAGAAGCAATGCGGCTTCGTGGCGGTGTGTGGGGTCTGTATAAAATACGAAATGTCGACGGAAAAAGAGAAGCACGCTGCAAATACTGCGAGAAGACATATCGTTTTGCATTGGCCACAAGATCTCATTGCGTGTTAGTCATGTCCACAATCTATAACACCTATGGATTCTTCGCAGAAACGTTGTACAGAAGCAGCAGTCATCACAAGTTGCATTAGGAAGTCTAGTCCTATACCTTCGACACCAGGTCCCGCGTCTGTTACATTGTGTAATGAACCAGAGGTGCTGCCAACAACTCCATCCTCTTCAGTGCGGTAGCTGATGATGAAGTGGAACAAGTACTGCCAGGGCTGTTTAAGCTTCAGGTGTATCTCTTTCAACGTTGGAAGCAAAATACTGGCGAGATATTGTTACATGCTGGGGTGAGCGCCAAAAGGTTTGCAGAAAACGAATAAATTTAGTTCACCCCAACACGCACATGGAGGGCGCAACTTGCTACAGAAAGAAGACCGGGACCTTGATCTGTAGATTTAGAGGAAGGCGTGAAATTTTACAGTACATAAAACATTACACAACACCCATTACCTGGAATTTATTAACAAACGTTTGGCGACTCTACATTATGAACTAGGAAGAGAGGATGGAGGGAGATGCCTCGAAGCCGTAGACTGACCACACGCACGTCTTGCTACAACAACCGCTTTCACTCAAGTGACGCTATCTATATCCCCCCTCCAAACGTGTCTAGCCACGCCAGTCAGGGTTGGTGTCATACCAGACGAATTTCAAACAGAACCCTCCCTTCGACGCGGTCCGCGCCGAAAAGAGGGATCGTTAAGCCGAAAAATCAAAGAAACCCAATAATGTTATGTCTAGTAGCGACAATGCAACACAACAGTGCGTCCAGTAATGACAATGGACCTTACTGATACGCTACAATATGTTACGAGGCACTACGAGGAGACGTTTTCTGTATACTGAATACCAATGCGTGTGTTTATTATTTTTTCTGCAAAATGAACTTGTCTGTTCAACCAAATACTACACTATGTTTAATATTTCATTTATGATACTTTTTGTTACTTGGGAATTGTAACTTTTCAAACATTCAAAATGTTACTGTTGCACCCGATATGCAGGTCCAATAAAAGAGCGTCAGGCAAAAAACTGCGGCCTTTCTGTATTTGTGTTCTGACTATTCATTGATATCAAAAATCCAACCAACTGAAATCATTTGAACTGCATATCAAACGGTTTTAAACCGATTTTTGTTTATAACCAAAAAATTCACCCTGCCCTCCCTACTTCTCTTCAGAATCAGTGTTCTGAATTTAGGACACCCTGTACAAATGAAATCTACACGAAGCAGCAGTTGGAGCAGAAATTGGTTCGCCCTCGCAATGATCCCACAAGAGATAAACGCCCACTTCATCGCCAAGTGGAATGCAATTCCTAGCAACACGTTTCCAGGGCTAAAAGAATAAAACTGCATTTCATGGTTAATAGCTGTCCCCACCTTGTTGGTAAAGGTCAACAAGACTATTATTGGAAACATTTATATACCGAGTCATATTATTCCATTACTTCGCCAGTAGCAAAGATATCTTCACGTACATTTGGTTATTTTAAGCCCAATTATTTCCTCAGAAAGAATGCAGATGTGTACAAATAATTGTGGAATCAGCCATTCTCCAGATATCCGTCGTTAATGCTTCGAACTGTCCAATACTTTGTTATTCTTTTAAAGACCTCGATTTTCTGTTGTTTCTCACGATGTCATGGAGAGAGTATGGAATTTTAAGGCCAGCGCATAGCGTCCACTTCTAAAATATTTGACTATCGCTATCACCTTTGTATCTGTAACGAAATGTATAAAGCACCTACTTCCGGAGACGTTTATCTAGATTAAAATTAAGTAGATAGGAAAATAAGCTTTCGTAAAAATTATTTGTATACCCACTAATAAACGACAGAGATCACATCAGACGTTTTTAATTGCGTTTTAGTGTTGTGATAAGTTCTAATGCTGGCCCCTTAGCTCAGTCGGTGGAGCACCTGTCTGCCGTGCGAGGGGTCCCGGGTTAATTCGCGGTTGAGGGGGAACTTTTCTCTAGCCACGATTATTCGCTATCCTCTCCAAAGTCTGGAACTATAAATGAGAGTGTGAATGTGTGTGATTGGATTTTAATACCCAAAAGCGCAAAAAAAAAAAACAAAGGCAAGAGAATGCGAGTTAACACAATTGCCAATTGGCAATAAGTTCCAAAGAAAAGGTCACCGATAAGACCCATGTAGACCCATGTAGACCCATGTAGTTAAAGGGTATAAGTGGAACTAAAAAAAGTCTGATGCGTTACACCCACATGACTTTCTCTACTCTTGCACAAACTATTTTTACAAACGCTTATTCTCCATATGCTTCATGTTAATCGAGATATTAATCTTATTGCTAATTTTCTTGTAGGTGCAAGGGGAATATGGTAGGTTTTAAGCGATAGTCAAATATTTTAAGAGCTGGTTGTTATGAGGTGCATTTCATTCTCTTTGCATGTCCAGACATAAAAAAATCTGATGTGTTACACTCACATAACTTTCTCTACTCTTGTACGAACTATTTTTACAAACGCTTATTCCCCATCTACTTCATGTTAATCGAGATAAACATTTGCAGACTCTATCTTATTGCTAATTTCCTTGTAGATGTAAGGGGAATATATATATATATATATATATATATATATATATATATATATATATATACATATAAGGGCAATATAGAAATACAGTAGCCTTTAAGCACATACATATCTCTTAATAGCTGGTTGCTAGATGCAGCACTATTCCCTTTGCCACAGATTAATACTCTTTGCATATCCAAGACAAAAAAATGAATAACGAATTCCCATTTGAGAAAATAAGTATTGAAAAATTTAAGGGAATAACAAGCAATATCTCGAAAATGGTTCACTCAACAAAAAAAAATGTATATGACATAAATTGTGTACTTTAACGCAACCTACATGTTTTGTGTAGTAAGCCTTTGTCTATCTTTTATGGTTTACCAGTTATGCAAAAGTCGTTCACAATGAAGAATACTTTTGGAGACATTCCCAGAAAATTCGAGATAAAAATTTCATTTCTCATGAAAATATCTTAAACATATGATATTTTAATCAAAATCGTTAGAGCCATTTTTTAGAAAATTAAAATTTTAGAAAAATGTTCCATATAAAGGGTAGTCTGGGGTGGGGGATTTCCTTGAAAACCTTCGTGTCGCATCTCTGGAAGATACTGAACCTAAATACCAAGTTTGGTGTTTATCCTACTGTTCGTTTCAGAGTTATGCTGTTCACAGACGGACACACAGACAGACACACAGACACATACGGGCATGTTTCCAAAAATGCTTTTTTTTTGATTCAGGGGATCTCAAAACATGTATTTCTGGTGAAATCTCGGTATCGAATTTTTTGATGGAATACTACTATACGTAGTAGAGAAAGTAAAAATGAATAACGAATTCCCATTTGAGAAAAAGTATAAGTATTGGAAAATTTAAGGGAATAACAAGCAATATCTCGGAAATAGTTCACTCAATAAAAAAATGTATATGACATAAATTGTGTATTTTAACGCGATCTACATTTTTGTGTAGTAAAATTTTGTCTATCTCTTATGGTTTACCAGTTATGCAAATGTCGTTCATAATGAAGAACAGTTTTAGGGACATTCACAGAAAATTCGAGATATACATTTCATTTGTCATGAAAATATCTTAAACATATGATATTTTAATCAAAATCGTTAGAGCCATTTTTGAGAAAATTAAAAATTTCGAAAAACTTTTTCATGTAAAGGATAAACTGGGGTGGGGGGATTTTCCTGAAAACCTTCGTGTCGCATCTCTGGAAGATACTGAACCTAAATACCAAGTTTGGTGTTTATCCGACTGTTCGTTTCTGAGTTATGCTGTTCACAGACAGACACATAGACATACACACGGACATGTTTCCAAAAAAGTTTTTTACTTTCTCTACTACGTAAAGTAAGTAGGGGAAGTATTGTATTCCACCCAAAAATTCGATACCGAGATTTCACCGGAAATACATGTTTTGAGACCCCTGATTCCCAAAAAAGCATTTTTGGAAACATGTCCGTGTGTGTGTCTGTGTGTGTGTGTGTGAACAGCATAACTCATAAACGAACAGTCGAATAAACACCAAACTTGGTATTTAGGTTCAGTATCTTCCAGATATGCGACACGAAGGTTTTCAGGAAAATCCCCCCACCCCAGACTACCCTTTACATGGAACATTTTTCGAAAATTTTAATTTTCTCAAACATGGCTCTAACAATTTTGATTAAAATATCATATGTTTAATATATTGTCATGAGAAATGAAATGTATATCTCGAATTTTCTGGGAATGTCTCCAAAAATATTCTTCATTGTTAATGACTTTTGCATAACTGGTAAACCATAAGAGATAGACAAAATTTTACTACACGAAAAATGTAGATCGCGTTGAAATACACAATTTATGTCATATACATTTCTTTTGTTGAGTGAACCTTTTCGAGATATTGTTTGTTATTCCCTTAAATTTTCCAATACTTATAATTTTTCTCAAATTTGTTATTCATTTTTTTATGTCCTGGACATGCAAAAGAATGGAATGCGCCACATAGCAACCAGCGTTAAAATATTTGACTATCGCTTAAAACCTACCATATTCCCCTTGCATCTACAAGAAAATTATCAATAAGATTGACATCTCGATTAACATGAAGCATATGGAGAATAAGCGTTTGTAAAAATAGTTTATACAAGAGTAGAGAAAGTCATGTGAGTGTACCACATCAGTATTTTTTTTTATTCAGGGGTCTCAAAACATATATTTCCGGTGAAATCTCGGTATCGAATTTTTGGGTGGAATGCAATACTTCTCCAACTTACTATACGTAGTAGAGAAAGTAAAAAGTTCTAATGGCTTTAGTTTTATAGGTTAAATAACGTCAGTACAAGTGAATATCCAAAATCCTTGTGATAATCCTCCCTAAGCCTAAAGATTAAATAACCCTACCTGGAGTAAACCATTTTACATTTACATAGGTATTTTAGGATTAAAGGGGAGATCTGGAGTGGCTTGGATTAAACTGGGAGAAAATGATGGACAGTTCTGGTAGGGGAATGCGACCATTTTGTGGTCAGCAGAGGTACGGGCCGAATGTATCCACTGGGAGCACTTGAGAAGAACGATGCCTTACATCAATTAGACGTCGATTGGTATGTTGGGGCTTGTTTATGGACCGCACGAACTAGCTGGATATGGGCATTTTCCTAGCAAAAAGATGTCGTTTATTAAAGCTGTAAATCTATTCTGTGGTCATCCTTTGGTTTATACTAATATAAAGAAGACCTAAAGCAGCCTTCTGCCGTTCGCGCCAGAAATATTTCACATTTTGAGAAGCTGGTATGGTACATGTGGCGTGTAATGGAAAGATTCCCTCCTTTGATTTGCAGAAATAAATAATATTTAATGATATTGTGACTCAGCGGCTATGGTACAAGGTTATCGAGAGGTCGATACCAGGCAGTTGAAGATAAACAAAAATAAATTGCATAAACATCAAAAGCACTATCAACAGATAACCAGAATCTTCTGGAAGTTTCTTTCTCCCCGTCTCCAGAATGTGTCCAGATAGTTCTGTAATGTTCTGTAGAAGATTTCACTGGCTATATAAGCGAGCGATCTCTCGAGAGGAGTCAGCTGAGCAGGTCAGTAAGTGAATAAGCGAGATGGTGATCACTTGAGTCATCAAGTGCGGTCTTCCGAGGAGTTGGTGACGACTGCTGTGACATGCACCATTGCTACTAAGAAGCGAGGGGTTGTAGAAATCTTGTGTTCGATTCCTCAGTGGATGAATCGTCAGAAAGAAGAGGCTACGTCACGAAGTGAAGTGACGAGGAAATTGAACTAGTAATATTAGTGAAGTGGCAGTGTGAACTAAGTCCCAGTGAACGTTGAACAATATCAAAACGGTGACAGTGAGAACTGAGAGAAGCGACAGTTAAAAAGCTGGACCAAGTCACACTGGTGTCAGATGTGGGATATAAAAGCCACGATGGAGGAAATACTTAAACAATTGCTAAGCAAAATGAAGAGTGTAAAGGAGAAAATGAACGAAATGGCAAGAGTGGAGACGAAAATAGAATCTGAAATGAAGAAGATGGAAACGGAAATGAATGGTTTTAAGAAAGAAATGAACGAAGTGGAGAAGAGTGATATGATAATGGAATCCGGAATGGACAAGTCACAATATTTACTCGTCACCAGGTAGCAGTGACAATAAGAGGATATGCACCGAGCGAGAGGATCCGCGGTAATGTGCGAGTCTCGCATTGGAGAGCTCCCGGGTTCATTCCCGCCGAGCCAGCCATTCTTGATTATGAGTTTTTGTCGTGGTTTTCCCGGAGCAGTAGGTAAATTATGAGAGGGTTCCTCTTCTACCACAAATTCCCTGTCACTTCTTTCCCCCTCATTTCGTGTCCCCTTTAATGTTTCAGGAGGCTGTGTAATGTCAATTGGTGTCGGATAGATGGCGCAGGTGCTTGCTCATTGGAAAGTTCTTCTCGGCCCTGTCATATGGTAGCCTTCTTAGAGCCCCTGCGGTGTGTCGATTTTTCCCCCGATTCCGCCAAAGGGAAGCCTTATCTGAGCAGCCCGACCATGTGATGAAGTCTTCAAGCTTGGAATCGTTAGGAACATCTGTGTGTCTCTGTAACCCGTCTGCCTGTTTCCTTCACCTAATCGGTTTCTCCTGCGGGGGCTGAGAGAAAATCCATCTTAGTACGAGGTGAGCGACGTATCCCTCTCCGTTACCTTTCATGGTCATAAATACAAGAGTAAACTAGTCAGGAAAAGTTAAATATGAAAAGCGTAGTTGAGGAAGTTAAGGAATGCTAGAATAAATGGAGAAGACATGTGGAAAGGATGGGAATGAATAGTTTACAAAAAATAGTATACAGTTACAAACGCCATAACAGAAGAGATCTAGGCAGACCGAGAATGGAAGGATTAGTTCTAAACTCGGAACGGACATCAGTTTCCCAAACCTTGATTAGGAAGAAGAAAAACAATGCTGGAGACGATAAGCATACACCATGCAGGGAAGGAGCGGTGTATGATTAGGTTATAAGAACAAGGTTATAAGCGCAATATAAACGTTTCGTATAGGAGTTTTGGAAAATCAGTGTATGCCCACGATCTTCCCTCAAGTTAACCCGTGTCTTAAACTTCTCAACCGTCCCACAATGGGAATCTTCGCACCAAATTGGATATGTATACAAATTACGTTTTGGTTCTCAAGTCCATCTACTAACACAACTTTCCTTCTTGTGCAATGTTCATAGCGTTTTAGGAAAACACATTAAATGTACGTAATTTATTATTTTACGCCTTTATTACGCAATACGTAATTGCATAATAATCCATAAACTAAACCTAAGACGCACACAAAACTTACAAGAATACCAATAGATCATTGTTGATTTCATAGCGAGTGTTTAAAATCAATATGAGTTGTGGCATGTGTGAAATAAATTTCTTTGAAGAAAGAAAGAAAAAAAACATTCATAAGAGAACAAATTTTGCAGCTTTTCAGCATAATATTGTTAAATAAATGACTACATGGAAAATCTGTGGACAGAATATTCGATCAATAGAACTCTCATCCTTTGGTGCAAGAGAGCCTTGAAGAAGAAAGAAAGAAGATTGTAATGTGGTTGGAGTCAATATGCAAAAGGTGACAATGCTCTGGACAAAGCCAACTAAATTTCAGGTCATCCGTTAACAGAATCAACTTTATGTGTGCGGTGTAACATTGTTTTGGGGAATACTTTACTTTAGTACTCGGTTACCAATTTGTATAAAGCTGCGTTCAATACAGCTAATTACTACTCATGACTAACGAGATAGACAGGCACGAAGCAGAGTAACCTAGTAATGTTAGTCTTAAATGTGGCTAACATTTAATAGCGTCATGATATAACTATGCCTTTTCCATTTATTTAACAAGCAATTTATTTGTATGTATAGAATATGGATACATTAGACGACTGTAATTTCACTTCATCGGGCCGTGACTGGACTAGAAGTATCAGCTGATTTTAGTTCGCGCCGTAGCCGGCCTATCTCGTTAGCCACCTGTACTACTCTAGTGACGTTTTGAGTGTCCTTTTTGGAGCAAAAGCTTAGTTTAGCTACAATATGTGCATAAAATGTCAACATTACGACACTCATGCTACATGTTTACTCCAGTATAACACTACACAGGCTACCAAAAGAAGATCAAATGACAGTGCATATGAACTTTACGTAAGCTTCATTTCTAAAAAATGCAATGCTCGACTTTACTACTAAAGTAACACAGGCACCAGACACCCACAACATTTAAATGTTTTTTATTCCATAACCACCCCAGCTTTCCTTTTTTTGATTTTGATAGATATCTGGAGATCGTATGTGGATGTACAATCATCTTAACATGTATTGCCTTGATGTAAAAGAAATATCCGATACGTTGCATTCATATGACTTTCTCTACTCACTCTTCCACAAAGTAATCTTACAAAATTTTATTTTGTCTACTTCTTGCTAATCGAGATAAAGCTTCATTACACGTTTACATATTTCGTTTGGTGGTAGTAAATTGCGGCACGGTTGTCTCTTTTTTCGTAAAACATGAATATTACGCATATGTAAAGTCCGGCATAGCAGAAATGTAAACTCCCGCACGAACTGTTATTAGTTATTACGCCGGTTATTACCAAGGCCCTGGAATTCATGTGAAACGCTGAGTACACTGGCACGATTGTTTTCATACTTAAGGAAGACAGATGCTGAGTGACATGTATTTGTTTGCTAGTTATGTTGCATTAGGTCTCATATTTACGGAAGACAGACGCTGCACGAGTTATTGTAAATTGAGAGTGAACACAGTCAACCCGATGGATACCACGAGGCTGCATGTGCTTTGCAACTCGACGTATCTTCTGAAATATAAACGGTTGGTAGGGTTGATGTCCGTGCTGCAATTTTCATACAGCGTAAGACAGGCTTTACTAGTTAGTGCTGAGTTACTTACATGATGGACATAGCCTCCTCTGTTATGGTTATTAAAAATGGGAAAAATATTATGGTTGTCATCGATATAAATTTTATTTTAAACATGAAGCAAGGGATGGTTTAAGTCGGCGATGCTGTATTACAAAGTTGTGCCCTAGCAAAGTTTATACTTAACGTTGAGCTTCAAAAGTGTTTCCAATGAGCTGAAAAGAAAAATGAGAGCGGACGATTCTTTACTACATGACAAACCCTCTAAAGTGATAATGAAACAAATCTCTCAACATCAAAATGAACTATCGTTAACAACAATAGACTGTCGCAACCGACGCAACGTACAGAACGTGAAGCAAACCGCATTGCCGAAAACGTTATCTGAAGTGCATAAATCTGTCAATGCGTATAACCCGAAAACAAATCAGAAAGAAAATATCCTACTTTACAACTATGACTTAAGGAATGTTATTAATTTTCTTGTGAAATAAATTTACAACTTCTCTGTTCGTATGACAAAGTGTATGTCGATATTGCCCTTTTCAATATTGCCCTACTTTGATTCTTCAAATGTTCTCTTTGTATTGCTACCAAAATGGACATTACATGTCATTTATTTATGCTTTATTGCCTAATAAACGTGCTGAAACCTGCACATAATTATTAACTAAAATGAAAGACACTTGTAGATCAAAAGGGCTAACATTTTCAACCCTCAGTCATCGTCTCTGAGTCTATTTCTTTGGTCTTCCTTTTCTGCAAATCGAAGACATCAGCAACTCTCTCACACAGATGATTTCATAACTTCGAAATCTAATTGTGACAATTTGGTTGCATTTTGTGACTACATCTGTGATAATTACATCACTGACGACGCTGTATTCTCCCTCGTTTTGGGGATACCAGAATATTGACGAATGGAAAGAAACCACGAATGCAAATGAATCATTTCATTCCAAATTCAACTCCTCCTTACATCGAAGTCATCCGAACATTTTCAAGTTCAAGTACAAACCTACATAAATATTCGAAGCAGCCAGCAATAAGTTCCCATCAAGAAGAATGCAAAGATAGAAGCTTACTATACACACATTTTACACCTTCGACATTTTTAACCCCACCTATGCAATTTCGCATAATTACTCCTCAGTTCTGGTTAAGTGGGGGGAAAATGCTAAGTTTGTCCATGATGGGTGAGTTTCCTAATTTCTAGTGCCGGAGTTTATACAGTCTCTGTGGCGCAGTTTACGTTACCTGAATGCAGTTTTTACTTGGCCGCGCTGGAGTTTACGGTCTGCGATTTCGTTGTATAAGTAGGATACAGAAGGCTAAAGCGATACTCAGCTTTTTAAAAAGTAGATCACTACGTGATAGCTTTGAAACTTCATACTCTTTGCATGACCTCGAGAGAAAACGGAATGCGAATAACCACTAAAAAGTATAAATATTTGAACATTCAAACCATAACAGAGAATATCTCTGAAATGCTTAACGACATAAAAAAGTATTTGACATAAATTGTGTGCTATAACGAGAGTTGCATTTTTTGTGATTAAGATTTTTATCTATCTCTTACGGTTTACTAATTATATAGAAGTCACTCAAAATGAAGCGTACTTCACAGGCTTTACCCAGAAAATTCAATACCTACACTTTATAAGTCATGCAAATCTTATTAAATACCTTTTATTTTAATCAAAATCATTAAAGCTATTTTTGATAAAATGAAAAATAGCGAAAATTTTTCTACGTAAATGTAGTTTTGAATGGGGATATTTCCTTTAAAATATTTGTGTCGCATCCTTGGAATATGCTGAATTTAAACACTAAGTTTAATTTTAACTGAATTTTCGTATTTGAGTCATGCTGTTCTCACATTTTTACTAAAAATGCTTTATTTGGATCCAGGGAGCCTCAAAACATGCATTTCCGGTGAAATCTTGATATAAAATTTGGTTGGAATGCAGTACTTCCTCTACTTATTATAGGTAAGTAGTAAAGAAAGTAAAAACAAGACGTCACCTTATATTTCTCAATGCTTGAGTTCGAGGGTTTAACAGATAGGTTGGTGCTTCAAGAAATTTAGAAGTGTAGGTTCCCGAGACGAGTTTATAAAAAATGCACCACTCGTACGATTCGTTTAAAACGATTTTTCCCTCATTTTTTGTCAATTAGTACCCTCAATAAAAAATCCCGGTGTCACACAACTTTCTTTAGATTCATTTTCATAGTTAATCTACAAGTTGTATGAAACTATTTTTATTACTAACGGTTCCGTAAATACCTTCCTAATGACATGCTGAAGGGAACATTTAAATAACGGAAGTGCATATATCACAGAGTTAAAGAGAGGATGTGAACACTTTAAAAGCTATAATCCACCCCCTTTTAAGACACTGTCTCATATACGAAATCCATCCGTAAATTTCAGCAAAGTACTCTATTTTGTTGATGGGGCCAATCTAAGTGCACTAGGGCAATCCGCTAAAACAGCAGCATTTGAAACTATTTATATACACACATGCTAACCTTAACCTGACCTAGCGCAAATCTTAAAACCAGAGGACCCTGTCAATTTACGCGGCTCGCTATAGCCTAACGGCCTTCGCTCGCCTCAAACTCGTTTCTTTCCTCGTGATTTTCGCTCAGATGTTGGCGGCTCTTCCATATGAATAGCTCAGCCACAAAGTGTCTACTACTTTTTTATTATTACTATTTATGGACGCTCTTTAGCTACTATGGTCTATGGTCCTCAACGTCCCATTATATATTGGGTGTGAAAGACCTGAAATTTTTCTCAGAGACCTCTTTATCAGGCTTGAGGCTCTTTTACGTGCCGTAAATCTGCGGCACGGTACCACCGGCTTTACTTCCCTTCCGAAGCAAGCCATGCTAAGGGTTTTACGTCCGAAAAAATCCATCGCCCTCCGCCGGGTTTGAACCGTGACCTCGAGAGCTAGAGGATAGCATGGTACTCCTACCATGGAGGGCGATAATGTCTACCACCAGTCAAAGCGTGGACTACCTATGGAAGGTAGACTTGGAACAAAGCCCTTTTTGTTTGTTTTTTATCTGCTTCCTGATACTCATAAATACTCGTAAGAAATGGTTTAAAATAGTTAATAGCCTTGCTTGTCTGCTAAGGTTGCTAAAAAGCAAGTCGATATAGTTTGTTTGCCATGATACTGAAACCACTTCGCTTGAGATAATGGTAAACAAACAGTTGTTCTTCACCCAACTATTATTAGAGCATTGGCACGCCATATTAAAACATAGTATTACATAGCAAAAAACAGCTATGAGTCTGACAGAAAAACATACACTAGCACTTAACCTGAAAGCTACTATATTAATTTAAATATAAAATATAATTTTATGCGTCTGCATAAAGTAATGCACTATAAAATGTTAATTTGGAATTATTGGGTGGCAAATACCCACCTTGTCCCACTCCCAAGTTACACCTGTGTGTCTGTACATTTACAGTGAATTCACTATTTCCCTTTCCTGTACAGATACACATACTTATTTCTCCATTCAGATCAAATATACTGAGTCTTTGGTGACTCATGCCCAACATATAGTGATATCAGAAAGCATTCGTCTTCACTTTAAACCATTCTAGCAACAAATGATATAGTTTATGACTATTCTAGCTGTTTACCAGATGTTTCATTTTATTAGCATTATGTTTTTGCTTTCTCTGCTACATAGAATAAGTAGGGGGAAGCATTGTATTCTATCCAAAATGTCGATATTCATATTTCACCGGAAATACATGCTTTGAGGCACCATGAATAAAAAAAAAGCATTTTTAGAAAAATGTTCGTTTGCGCGCGGGCGTGTGGGTGACTGTGAACAGCGCAACTCAAAAACGAAAAGTCGGATAAATACCACATTTGGTATTTAAGTTCAGTACCTTACAAAGATGCGACATAAAGATTTTTAAGAAAATCTTCCACCCCAAACTATCCTTTACATGGAATATTTTTCGAATTTTGTTTATTTTATAAAAATGGCTAACTATTTTGAATAAAATACCACATATAAAGGATGTGTACATGACAAATAAAATGTGTACTTTGAATTTTCTTGGAATAGCCTGTTAAGTTCACTTCATTTGGAAGAAATTTTGTGTAAGTTTGTATAAGTGATTAATATTAAGCAATAGATGAAAACGTACTACGCAAAAATGTGTATCTCTTTAAAACGCTCAATTTATTGTGTTTTTGTGGCATAAGCCATTTCCTAGACATATGTTATTAAAGGTTCCAATTGTTCATTTCTTGGTCATTCTCTTAAGTCCTATCAACACTCAGTTGTTTCTCGCGATTCCATGGAAACAGTATGGAATTTTAAGGCATATAGCGTCCAGTTCTTAAACACTTTACTATCGTTGTTCCCTTTGTATGTATAACGAAATGTGTAAAGAAAGTTATGTGAATGCATCACATCAGATTTTATTTAGTTGCACTTAGTAAAACAAGTGTTATATAAGAACTCACTGTAACACCAACATATTCTTGAAACTGACGGCGAAGTAAATATATGAAGTAAAAACTGAAGCATTAATGAGCAAGTTTATTAAAAATCGTAGAAATTCTTGACTCTTGATATTTTTTTCCTTTGTCCGTTTTCATAAAAATTTCAGATATTATACCAAAATAATAACTTTGAATAGGATTGTGAAGTAGAGGTGCGAGCAGCAGTTAAGTTTAGCATAATTTTTACATATTTTTGTTTCTAAAACTATGCTATTGTAGAAAAAAATCGTATGTGTTACACTCATATGACTTTCTCTACTCCTGTACAAACTATTTTTACAAATGCTTATTCCCCATCTACTTCATGTTAATCTTATTGCTAATTCCCTTGTAGCTGCGAGGGGAGTATGGAAATACAGTAGGCTTTAAGCGATAGTCAAATCTTTTAAGAGCTGGTTGCTAAGTGGAGCTTTCCTTTCTCTTTGCATGTACAGGACATAAAAAAATCTGATGTGTTACACTCACATGACTTTCTTTACTCTTGTACAAATATTTTTACAAAACGCTTATTCTCCATATGTTAATCGGGATATCGAGATGTTAATCGGGATATCGAGATGTTAATCTTATTGCTAATTTTCGTGTAGATGCAAGGGGAATTGGTAGGCTTTAAGCGATAGTCAAATATTTTAAGAGCTGGTTGCTATGTGGAGTATTCGATTCTCTTCGCATTACCAGGCTCAAAAAATGAATAACGAATTCCCATTTAGAAAAAGTATAAGTATTGGAAAATTTAAGGGAATAACAAGCAAAATCTCGAAAATGGTTCACTCAACAAAAAAATATATATGACATAAATTGTGTATTTTAGCGCGATTTACATTTTTTGTATAGTAAAATTTTGTCTATCTCTTATGGTTTACCAGTTATGCAAAAGTCATTCACAATGAAGAATACTTTTGGAGACATTCCCAGAAAATTCAAAATATACATTTTATTTGTCATAAAAGTGTCTTAAATATATGATATTTTAATCAAAACCGTTGGAGCCATTTTTGAGAAAATTAAAATTTTCGAAAAATGTTCCATGTAAAGGGTAATCTGGAGTGGGGGGATTTTCTTGAAAACCTTCTTTCCGAATCTCTGGAACATTCTGAACCTAAATACCAAGTTTGGTGTTTATCCGAATGTTCGTTTCTGAGTTATGCTGTTCACAGACACACACACAGACATATTTCCAAAAAGGTTTTTTTTGGATTCAGGGGGCCTCAAAACATATATTTCCGGTGAAATCTCGGTATCGAATTTTTGGGTGGAATACAATACTTCCCCTACTTACTATACGTAGTAAAGAAAGTAAAAAACGAATAACGAATTGCCATTTGAGAAAGTGCAAATATTGGAAAATTCAAACAAATAACAAGGAATATCTCGGAAATGGTTCACTCAACAAAAAAAGATGTATATGGCATAAATTGTGTGATTTTTGAGGAGATATACATTTTTATGCAGAAAAATTTTGTCTATCCCTTATGGTTGTTCAGTTATGCAAAAGTAATTCAGAATGAATAGGACTTTTGAAGACATTCCCATAAAATTCATGATGTACATTTCATTTGCCATGAAAGTATCTTAAACCTATGATATTTTAATCAAAATCGTTAGAGCCAGTTTTAGGAAAATAAAAAATTTCGAAAAATGCTCAATATAAAGGGTAGACTGGGGTAGGGAGATTTTCTTAAAAATCTTTGTGTTGCATCTTTGAAAGATACTGAACCCAAATACCAAGTTTGGTATTTATCCGAGTTTTTTTTATTTTGAGTTAAGCTGTTCACAGACACACACGGACCTTTTTCTAAAAAACATTTTAGGGGACCTCAAAACATGTATTTCCGTGAAATATGGATATGGAATTTTTGGGTGGAATGCAATACTTCCCCTACTTACTATACGTAGTACAGAAGTAAAAAAAAACTTAAAACGTCATTACATTGTTTAGTACATTAAACTCAGTGTGAAACAAACTGGGGCTAATATTATCTTATAGTGTGCCCGTAGAAAATGCTTATAAAATCAAAAGGAAAGCGAATAAATTACCTTAAGAGTGAGCTTAGAACACGATGTGGTCTCGTCTATAGCTGGTGCTCACCTGCCCGCCCGTTTAAGGTATTTTAGTTATATAGGAAAATCGCGTCAGGAAGTAAACAAACGTAGCCATTTTGCAAAAGATTACATGCAAATTGGGTACTGCCAACGTAAATAAAAATGTGAAATCGGCTAAAAATGCGATGCGCCGTTGTTACCGCTATTTGTTGTTGTTGTTCTGCGATTTTGTTGAAACGCAACGCGTGCAAATTAACAGTACGTATTTAATATAAAGCAAAATGGTTTGCACGGGATGTGAGAATACTGTCTTTAGCATTCTAGCTCAACACGTGCTATGCTTATATAAAAAAACTAACCTAAACCTAACTTTTCGTGAATTGAGAAACGTAAGCTTATATAAAAAAAACTAACCTAAATCTAACCTTTCGTGAATTCAGAAACGTAAACTTATATAAAAAAACTAACCTAAACCTAACCTTCCTGAATCCATAAATGTAAGCTTATATAAAAAAACTAACCTAAACCTAACCTTTCATGAATTCAGAAACGTAAGCTTATATAAAAAAAACCAACCTTTAGTGAATTCAAACGTAAGCTTATATTAAAAAAACCTAATCTAAACCTAACCTTCCGTGAATCCATAAACGTAAGCTTATATAAAAAAAACTAAACCTAACCTCCCGTGAATTAGAAACGTAAGCTTAGGAACGCACGCTCGCTTCGCTCGCGTGGTTTGATGTAACCAATGGTAACAAATTAAAACAAGGATATATATAAAGGTAATTCAGAAACCTATGCTTATATAAAAAAACTAACCTAAACCTAACCTTTCGTGAATTCAGAAACGTAAGCTTATATAAAAAAACTAACCTAAACCTAATCTTTTCTGAATTCAGAAACGTAAGCTTATATAAAAAAAACTAAACCTAACCTCCCGTGAATCAGAAACGTAAGTTTAGAACGCACGCGAGCGAAGCGAGCGTGCTTTGATGTAAACAGTGATAAACAAATTAAAACAAGGATATATATATAAAGGTAATTCAGAAACCTATGGTTATATAAAAAACTAACCTAAACCTAACCTTTCGTGAATTCAGAAACGTAAGCTTATATAAAAAAACTAACCTAAACCTAACCTTTCCTGAATTCAGAAACGTAAGCTTATATAAAAAAACTAACCTAAACCTAACCTTTCGTGAATTCAGAAACGTAAGCTTATATAAAAAAACTAACCTAAACCTAACCTTCCGTGAATCCATTAACGTAAGCTGATATAAAAAAAAATAAACCTAACCTCCCGTGAATCAGAAACGTAAGTTTAGGAACGCACGCTCGCTTCGCTCGCGTGCTTTGATGTAAACAGTGATAACAAATTAAAACAAGGATATATATAAAGGTAATTCAGAAACCTATGGTTATATAAAAAAACTAACCTAAACCTAACCTTTCGTGAATTCAGAAACGTAAGCTTATATAAAAAAACTAACCTAAACCTAACCTTTCGTGAATTCAGAAACGTAAGCTTATATAAAAAAAAACTAACCTAAACCTAACCTTTCGTGAATTCAGAAACGTAAGCTTATATAAAAAAACTAACCTAAACCTAACCTTTCGAAAGCTTACATAAACAAAAAAATCTAACGTAAGCGTAACCTTCCGGTAATTCATAAAGCACAGGTTGTTTAAGATCTACACTCTGTGGTCGTTTCCGCATTCGCGGCATTAATTTTCGTTTTGGCGGCATTAATTTGTTATATGTTGGCAGCATAAACATATGACATACGTGACATGTGTTGAGCTAGTGCATGGCATAGTGTGACATCTGTTGGACAATATAACACATCATATTCATCACCGTGGGGCACACTGTAAGATGATATTTTCCATCCCATACTAAGCTCTCCCAAAGTTATTTGCGTATTGTTTAGTCCCATTAAACATTACTCGGGTGCTAAAGTAAATAATTACCGAGTTACTTCTAAAACAAATGCTAAGAAAAAGGAAAATGCAGGTATGCAATGACTTACCTTTAACCAAGACTCTGAAGGCGATTTTATCTCCTACATATCTGAATCATCTACGGTGTTTCTTCCTTCAATCATTTCCTGGTGGTACATTTCCGACGAGAAATGGATAACCACTGCACGACTCACACTTATTTATAACTCCACAATTCCTTAACAATGTGCATATTTTACGCGTTTCCATTTTATGAGGTTAACTCTGAGGTTATTCGGCTCTGATTGTTTTTATGTAACCACGAGAGAACCCGGTTAAACAGAAGGTGATTTCACTACATCTTCCATCACAAATGTGGATATTTATCACAGAATTTACAAAATACCTTTAACACTGTCGTATTTTCGTCACTAATCAAAGCCTTGCCTGCTGGATGCTTCTACAAAAGTGAATGAAGAAAATAAGAGACATTCTCTCCACTGTCTGCCATGACACTAGATGGAAGTTGGCTGTTATAAACACAAACAAATGCCTACGTGTTGCGTACCTCACCTCCTCATTGAATTCAGTCAAATGTACCTTTCACACGAAATATATCTGGTGCAGTAATAAACGAGTGATAAATGTTTTAGTTCCTTTGTGCTATCGCATTCATTTAAACTGATTCAGATGGAAGCAAGCACATGGTTTTAGATATTAATCATTTAATGAGAATTTCCTTAAAAATTATGAAAAATTCTCAGTGTAATACAGGTACCATTCATAAAAAATAGTCATCCCCCTATCCACTATACCCTAATAACGATAAAATGTAATGTCTACTTTCTCTACTACGTAGAGTAAGTAGAGGAAGTATTGCATTTCATCCAAAAATTCAATATAGGCATTTCTCCGGAAATACATGTTTTGAGGCGCCCTGAATCCAAATAACAGCATTTTTAGAAAAAGGTTCATATGAGTGTCTGTCCTTGTGGATGTGTTTCGTGTGTCTGTGTGTGAACAGTATAACTCAAAAACGATTTGCAAGAAAATCTCCACCCAAACTACCCTTTACATGCAACATTTTTCGAAAATTTCAATTTTCTCAAAAATGGCTCTAACAATTTTAATTAAAAATCACATGATTAAGACAATTTTGTGACAAATGAAATATATACCTTGAATTTTCATGAAATTGAGAAGGGTTTATTGCTGCCCCACGTATGGGAGCCAACTTGAGAGTGTTGTTTATTACTGCTGTTTGCACCACGTATTGCGGAGATATGTTTCTTGGAGTGTTCGCCACACGTACGATACAAACTTTTCGTTGGCCTTCGCCCCCACGTTTAAAAAATCAACTTTGTATTTTAATGTTTATTAAAATATTATATATGTATGCATCGGCTGCGTTAGTAGTAATTTTCAGAACACGTATATCTTAGCAGGGCTGGTGTGGCTAAAGAATAAGGCTTACACAAATTATAATTGTATAGTACTTTGCTTATTAATACTTCAAACAATTAAATAACATTTCACTGATTTAACCTAGTGTAGAGCTGTGAGATTTTTGTCACTTGCATTTTTTAAACACGTAAACTTTATATTATTCTCACCGCAATGAATTTTTATGTCTCACATTTGAACCTGTATCGTACCGATCGGGTATGCAATCTTGTAGCGTCTGCTTGGGTAAGCTATCTTGTAGCGTCTGCCGCCTGAATTTGTATATTACCCCTGTTTCAAGTCTCTGATTGGCTAATCCTACTCCAATAGAATACTTTTATTTAACTTAAAGCTTTTCTAGTTGTTGATTGACTAATTTATAAACTATTTTAAATATTACATTATTGTTCCAAGAATTATTAGTAGCCTTTATTAAACTTTCTAATTTATTGTTGTCTCAAGGTTACCTCATTGTTAGCAACTTTCGGCTTCTACTTTATAATTCTGTTTGCTACGAAAAGCAGCTTGCTTCTATTCTCACAGCTCCTACATTGTTAAATTACGTAATACATCCACATCACATTATTATACATGTACATAATAAAATAAACATAATATAATGACTGTAATATACACTTTTATATATTATTATACACATATTGTTTTAACGCGGGCTGTTATTTTTTAATATTATACAATTAGAGTGTTATCATTTAAGTGTTAAAAAATACTGCCTCACGTTTAATACAGCTAAGTACTACTCATGGCTAACTAGATAGATAGGTAGAATCCGAGTTACGTAGTAATGGTAGTCTTAAAGATGGCTTGAATAGCTTCATTATATAACTGTGTTTTCCAAGTATTTAACGGGTAATTTATTTATTTGTTTAGAATAGGGATATATTAGGCTACTGTAATTTCACTTCATCGGCCCATGACTGGACTAGAAGTATCAGCTGATTACAGTTCGCGCCGTACCAGTCTATCTGGTTAGCCACGAGTAATACTTTAGTGACGTTTTGAGTGTCCTTTTTGAAACAAAAGACACCCATGCGACATGTTAACTCCATTATATTACACAGGATATCAAAAGAATCGCACGTGGATGTAGAAATCGTATGAGAGATGATACTATCTTCGTATCATATATTGCCTTGATGTAAAAGAAATATCCGATGTGTTGCATTCACATGACTTTCCCTACTCACTCTTCTACAAACTAACCTTACAAAACCTTATTTTCTCTACTTCTTGCTAATAAAAAAAACTTTCATTACACATTTACATAGTTCGTTGAGTGGTAGTAAACTCCGGCACGGTCGTTTCTTTTTTAGTAAAGCATGAATACTGTACATATGTAAAGTCCCGCACGAACTGTTATTAGTTATTATGCCGGTTATTACCAAGGCCCTGGAATTTATGTGAGACGCTGAGTACACTGGCACGGTTGTTTTCATTCTTAAGGAAGACAGATGCTGAGTGACATGTATTTGTTTGCTAGTTGTGATGCATTAGGTCTAATACTCACGGAAGATAGACGCTGCACGAGTTATTGTAAACTGAGAGTGAACGCATCAACCCGATGGATACCACGAGGCTTCATTTGCTTTGCTGCTCGACGTATCTTCTGAAATATCAACGGTTGGTAGGGTTGAAGTCCGTGCTGCATTAATTCGTTTTCATACAGCGTAAGACAGACTTTACTAGTTAGTGCTGAGTTACTTACAGGATGGACATAGCCTCCTCTGTTATGGTTAGTAAAAATGGGAAAACTCTTATGGTTGTTAATCGCTATAAATTGTATTTTAAACATGGAGCAAGGGATGGTTTAAGTCAGCGATGCTGTATTAAAAAGTTGTGCCCTAGCAAAGTTTATACTTACGTTGAGCTGCCAAAGTGTTTCCAATGAACTGAAAAGGAAAATGAGGGTGGACGATTCTTTACTACATGACAAACCATTTAAAGTGATAATGAAACAAATCTCTCAACATCAAAATGAACTATCGTTAACAACAATAAATTGTCGCATCCGACGCAACGTACAGAACGTGAAGCAAACTGCATTGCCACCATTGCCGAAAACATTATCTTAAGTGCATAAATCTGTCCAAGAAAATTCCTACTTTTCAACTATGACTTAAGGAATGTTATTATATTTTCTTGTGACACAAATTTACAACTTCTCTGTTCGTATGACAAAGTGTATGTCGATATTTCCCTTTTCAATATTGCCCTACTTTGTTTCTTCAAATGTTCTCTTTGTATTGCTACCAAAACGGACATTACATGTCATTTATTTATGCTTTATTGCCTAATAAACATCGCTGAAACCTGCACGCAATTATTAACTAAAATCAAAGATATTTGTAGATCAAAAGTGTTTACATTTTCAACCATCAGTCAACGTCTCTGACTCTATTTCTTTGGTCTTCCTTTTCTGCAAATCGAAGACATCAGCAACTCTCTCACACAGATGATTTCATAACTTCGAAATCTAATTGTGACAATTTGGTTGCATTTTGTGACTACATCTGTGATAATTACATCTCTGACGACGCTGTATTCCCCCTCGTTTTGGGGATACCAGAATATTGACGAATGGAAAGAAACCACGAATGCAGTTGAATCATTTCATTCCAAATTCAACTCCCTATATCGAAGGCATCCGAACATTTTCAAGTTCAAGTAAAAATCTACATAAATATCCGAAGTAGCCAGCAATAAGTTCCCATCAAAAAGAATGCAAATATAGAAACTAAATATACACACATTTCTCACTTGCGTTATTTTAACCACACTTATGCAATTTCGCATAATTAGTACTCAGGCGGGTAAAGTGGGAAGGAACCATGATAGGTGAGTTTACTAATTTCTAATGCCGGAGTTTATACAGTCTCTGTGCCGGAGTTTACTTTACCTGAATGCAGTTTTTACTTGGCCGTGCTGGAGTCTACCATCTGTAATTTCGTTGTATAAGAAGGAATACAGAAGGCTAAAGCGATAGTCAGATTTTTAAAAAGTGGATAACCACGTGATAGCTTTGAAACTTCATACTCCTTGCATGACCTGGAGGAAAAACGAAAAGCGAATAACCACTTCAAAAAAGTATAAGTATTTTAACATTCAAACTAATAACAAAGAATATTTCTGAAATTATTAACACATAAAAAGTATTTGACATAAATTGTGTGCTATAACGAGATTTGCATTTTTTGTGATTAAGATTTTTACCTATTTCTTACGGTTTACCAATTAATTATACAAACGTAATTCAGAATGATGCGTACTTCACAGGCTATTGCCAGAAAATTCAATGCATACACTTTATTAATCATGCAAATATCTTAAATATATTTTATGCTCGACCATGCCAAAATGTAGTATTTATACGACTGGTAGCAGTACTTGAATGAGCCTCATTAAAGTACACCTGTTGATTAAAATACTGGTATTCGACCAATCAGAAGTGGCCACGTAACATTGTGAAAGCGAAAGTATCGATTATTCTCGTTTCGATCGACAACGGTACTAGCGCGAGTTTAGATAAAATCTGATGTGTTACACTCACATGACTTTCTCTATTCTTGTACAAACTGTTTATACAAACGCTTATTCTCCATATGCTTCATGTTAATCGAGATAAACATTTGCAGAGTCTATCTTATTGCTAATTTTCTTGTAGATGTAAGGGGAATATATATTTACAAGGGCAATTTGGAAATACAGTAGCCTTTAAGCACATACATATCTCTTAATAGCTGGTTGCTAGGTGCAGCACCATTCCCTTTCCCACAGATTAATACTCTTTGCATATCCAAGACAAAAAATGAATAACGAATTCCCATTTGAGAAAATAAGTATTGAAAAATTTAAGGGAATAACAAGTAATATCTCGAAAATGGTTCACTCAACAAAAAAAAATGTATATGACATAAATTGTGTATTTTAACGCGATCTACATTTTTTGTGTAGTAAAATTTTGTCTGTCTCTTATGGTTTACCAGTTATGCAAAAGTCGTTCACAATGAAGAATACTTTTGGAGACATTCCCAGGAAATTCAAGATATACATTTTATTTGTCATAAAATATCTTAAACATATGATATTTTAATCAAAATCGTTAGAGCCATTTTTGAGAAAATTAAAATTTTCGAAAAATCTTCCATGTAAAGGGTAATCTGGGGTGGGGGATTTTCTTGAAAACCTTCGTGTCGCATCCTTGGAAGGTACTGAACCTAAATACCAAGTTTGGTGTTTATCCGACTGTTCGTTTCTGAGTTATGCTGTTCACAGACACACACAGACGCACACACACACACACACACACAGACACTCAGACACACAGACTGACACACAGACACACACACGGACATGTTTCCAAAAATGCTTTTTTTGGATTCAGGGGGGTCTCAAAACATGTATTTCCGGTGAAATCTCGGTATCGAATTTTTGGGTGGAATACAATACTTCCCCTACTTACTATACGTAGTAAAGAAAGTAAAAAGTCAAAATGTTTGATACTAGTAACAGTGACATTCAACTTACACCCCCAGAAATTACGACAAAAGCACTCAACCTTACCAATAACTTGCTGCCACAAAAGTCAAGAAAGATGTACGAGAAATTCTGAAAATGCTTTATTTGGATTCATGGAGCCTCAAAACGTGTATTTCTGCTGAATATTGATACCAAATTTTTTGTGGTAATGCAATACTTCCGCTACTTAGGTAATCAGTAGAGAAAGTAAAAACAATATGTCACTTTATACTTCTAAGTGCCTGAGCTCGAGGGAAAAATAGGTACGTGAATGCTTCGAGTGCAGTGGTGAACAAGTAATTTAGAAGTGTAGGTTTCGGAGACGAGTTTATAAAGAATGCACCACTCGTACGATTCCTTTAAAACGATTTTTCCCTCATTTTGTCAATTAGTACCCTTAATAAAAAATCTCCGGTGTTTAACTGTCTCACCACTTTCTTTAGATTCATTTTCATAGTTAATCTACAAGTTATATGAAGCTATTCTTATTTATAACGGTTCCATATATACCTTCCCAATGAAATTCTGAAAAAAGAGGATTTAAGTAACGGAAGTGCATATATCACAGAGTTAAAGAGAGGATGTGAACACTTTGAAAGCTATAATCCACCCCCTTTTAAGACACTTTCTCATATACGAAATCCATCCCTAAATGTCAGCAAAGTACTCTATTTTGCTGATGGGGCCAATCTATGTGCACTAGCACAATCCGCGAAAACAGCAGCATTTGAAACTAGTTTATATACACACATGCTAACCTTAACTTCAACTAGCGCAAATCTTAAAACCAGAGGACCCTGTCAATTTACGTGGCTCGTTATAGCCTAACGGCCTTCGCTCGCTTCAAACTCGTTTCTTTCCTCGCGGCGATTTTCGCTCACATGTTGGCGGCTCTTCCATATGAATAGCTCTTTAGCTACTATGGTCCTGAACGTCCCATTATATATTGGTTGTGAAAGACCTGAAATTTTTCTCAGAGGCCTCTTTATTAGGCTTGAGGTTCTTTTACGTGCCGTAAATCTACGACACGGGACCACTGGCTTTACTTCCCTTCCGAAGCAAGCCATGCTAAGGATTTTTACGCCCGAAAAAATGCGTCGCCTTTTTTGAACTTGCGACCTCGGGAACTTGAGGATATCATGGTTAACCCTAGACCACAGAGCGCGACAGTGTCTATCATCATCCAAAGCATGGACTACTTATGGAAGGTAGACTTGGAACAAAGCCCTTTTTGTTTCTTTATCTGTTTCCTGTTACTCGTAATAAATACTGGTAAGAAATGGTTTCATATAGTTAATAACATAGTGTGTCTGCTAAGGTTGCTAAAAAACAAGTTGATGTAATTTGTTTGTCACGATATAAAACATTTCGCTTGAGATAATGATAAACAAAGGAAGTTAATGCTAACAGTTGATCTTCAACCCTACATCCACTAAACCATTGGCACTCCATATTAAAACATAGTATGGCAAAAAATATGGCGATGAATCTGACAGGGAAGCATACACTAGCACCTGAAACCCTAAGGTCAGTATGCTTGATCGCTTTGCCATTATCGGATTACTGTATTACATTTTAGCTGAAAGCTACTTTATTAATTTAAATATAAAATATAATTTTATGCGTCTACATAAAGTAACGCCCTACAAAATGTTAAGTTGGAATTATTGGGTGGCAAATGCCCCCCTTGTCCCGCTCCCAAGTTAAACCTGTATGTCTATAAGTTTACAGTGAATTCACTTTTTCTCTTTCCTAAAACAGATACACCTTTTTATTTCTCCATTCAGATCAAATATACTAAGTCTTTGGTGACTCATGCCCAACCTAAGCTTAGAATCGTATATATATAGTGATATCAGAAAGCATTCGTTGTAAGTTTAAACCATTCTAGAACAACCGATATTATAGTTTATGTATTCCACCTGTTTACCAGATGTTTCATTTATCCTCCGCATTATGCTTTCACTTTCTCTGGTACGTAGAATAAGTAGGGGAAGCGTTGTATTCCATCCAAAATGTCGATATTGATATTTCACTGGAAATACCTACATGTTTTGAGGCCCCGAATAAAAAAAAGCATTTTTAGAAAAATGTTCGTGTGGTGTGCGCGCGCGCGCACGCATGTATCGGTGACTGAACAGCACAACACAAAAACGAAAGGTCACATAAATACCATTGGTATACATATACATATACATTGGTATTTAGGTTCAATGCCTTACAAAGATGCGACAAAATTTTGAAGAAAATCCCCCCCCAGCCCGGACTATCCTTTAAATGGAAGATTTTTCAAAAATTGTTATTTTATAAAAATGGGCTATTTTGAAGAGAATGTCATATATTAAATATGTTTATATGACAAATAAGATGCATACTTTCAATTTTCTGGAAATAGCCTGTGAAGTTAACTTCATTTGAAAGAGGTTTTGTGTAATCTTGTATAACTGGTAAACTTTAAGCGATAGATGAAAACGTGTTACACAAAAATGTAGGTCCCTTTAAAGCATGCGATTTATTGCATTTTTTGTGGCACAAGTCATTTCCGAGATATACGTTATTAGAGATTCGAATTGTTCATTATCTTGGTCATTCTCTTAAGTCCTGTCAACACTCAGTTGTTTCTCGCGATTGCATGGAAACAGTACGGAATTTTAAGGCCAGTACATAGCGTCCAGTTCTTAAACATTTGACTGTTGTTGTTCTCTTTGTAGCTATAATGAAATGCATAATGTAGATATTTCTTCAAAGGTTTATTTGGATTAAAGTGTAGCTAACATAAAAATAAGCATTAGTAAGAATAGTTTGTATGCTTACTAATAAATGATACAGGGTAGAGAAAATCATGTGAATGTATCACATCAGATTTTCTTTACCTGCACGGATGCATTTAGTAAAGCAATTTTTTATATAAGAACTCACTGTATCACCCACATATATCTGAAGCTCACGGCTAAGTAAATATATGAAGTAAAACCTGAAGCGCTAATGAGCAAGTTTAATAAAAATCCTAGCAATTCCTGAATCTTGACATTTTTTTTTCCTTTGTCTGTTTTCACCGAAATTTCAGCTATTATACCAAAATAAGAAATTTTAATAGAATTGTGTGGTAGAGGTGCGCGCACCGGTTAATTTTAAATATTTGTATTTCGCAAACTAAGCTTTTTTCGAAAAACTCACATGACATGATGTTTTACACTCACATGACTTTCTCTATTCCTGTACAAACTATTTTTACAAACTCTTATTCTCCATCTACTTCACGTTAATAGAGATAAACGTTTGGAGAAACTATCTCATTGCTAATTTTCTTGTAGGTGCAAGGGGAATATGGTAGGTTTTAAGCGATAGTCAAATCTTTTAAGAGCTGGTTTCTATGTGGAGCTTTCCATTCTCTTTGCATGTCCAGGACATAAAAAAACCAATAACGAATTCCCATTTGAGAAAGTGTATTGGAAAATTCAAACAAATAACAAGAAATATCTCGGAAATGGTTCACTCGACAAGAAAGATGTATATAGCATAAATTGTGTGATTTGACGAGATCTACATTTTTATGAAGAAAAATTTTGTCTATCCCTGATGGTTTTCCAGTTATGCAAAAGTAATTCAGAAGAAGGGGACTTTTGGGGAAATTCCCAGAAAATTCATGATACACATTTCATTTGCCATGAAATTATCTTAAACATATGATATTTTAATCAAAATCGTTAAGAGTCATTTTTGAGAAAATCAAAATTTTCAAAAAATGTTCTATGTAAAGGGTAGTCTGAGGTGGGGGATTTTCTTGAAAATCTTCGTGTCGCATCTTGAAAGATACGAACCTAAATACCAATTTTGGTATTTATCCGACTTTCGGTTTTTGATTTATGCTGTTCACACGCATACACACACAGACGGACGGACCTTTTTCTAAAAATGCTTTTTTGTAAATTCAGGTGCCTCAAAACATGTATTTCCGACGAAATCTCGGTATGGAATTTTTGGTTGGAATGCAATACTTTCCCTACTTACTATACATAGTAGATAAGTAAAAAACAAACCTCAAAACGTCATCACATTGTTTAGTACATTAAACTCAGTGTGAAAAAATCGGTATTGGCTGTTTAAGTAAGCATCAATTGCGTTTATGAACACTTATTGTTCCCATACTAAGCTCACCCACCTCAGATATACCTAAAATGTTATTTGCGTATTATGCAGCACATATAAACATTACTCGACTGCTAAAGTAAATAATTACCTAGTTACTTCTAAACAAATGCAAGTAAAAGGAAAATGTAGGTATACAATGACCAACCTACCTTTAATCAGACTCTGGGGCGATTTTATCTACTACGTAACTGAATCATGTATGGTGTTTCTTCCTTCAATCACTTGTTGGCGGTTCATTTCCGAGCGAGAATTGGATAACTATTGCACGATTCACATTTATTTATAACTCTATTAACAATGTACGTATTTTACGCGTTTCCGTTTTATTTAAGTTTAACTCTGAAGTTATTCGACTTTGATTGTCTTTATGTATCCACGAGAGAACCCTGTTAAACAGAAGGTGATTTCACTACATCTTCCATCGCAAATGTAGATATTTATCGCAGAATTTACAAAATACCTTTAACACTGTCGTATTTTCGTAACTAATCAAAGCCTTGCCTGCTGGATGCTTCTACAAAAGTAGATGAAGACAAATACAGACATTCTTCGCCATTGTCTGCCATGACACTAGACGGAAGTTGGCTGTTATAAACACAAACAAATGCCTACGTGTTGCGTACCTCACCTCCTCATTGAATTCAGTCAAATGTACCTTTCACGCGAAATATATATGGTGCAGTAATAAACGAGTAATAAATGTTTTAGTTCCTTTGTGCTATCGCATTAATATAAAATTATTCAGATGGAAGCAAGCACATGGTTTTCAGATATTAATAATTTAATGATAATTTCCTTAAAAATTATGAAAAATACTCAGTGTAATACAGGTAACATTCATAAAAAAGTAATTCCCCTATCCACTATACCCTGATAACGATAAATGTAATTTTTACTTTCTCCACTACGTAGAGTAAGCAGCGGAAGTATTGCATTCCACCCAAAAATTCGATATAGAGATTTCACCGGAAATACATGCGTTGAGGCGCCCTGAATCAAATAAAAGCATTTTTAAAAAAAATCCATGTGTATGTCTGTGTGGATGTGTTTCATGTATCTATGGATCTGTGAAAAGATAACTCAAAAACGATATTCAAGAAAATCCCCACCCCAGGCTACCATTTGCATGGAACATTTTTCGAAAATTTCGATTTTCTCAAAAATGGCTCTAACGACTTTGATTAAAATATATGTTTAAGACATTTTCGTGGCTAATTAAATGTATATCTTTAATTTTCTGGGAATGTTCCCAAAAGTAGTCTTCATTGTGAATGGCTTTTGCATAGCTGGTAAACCGTAAAAGATAGACAAAATTTTACTGCACAAAAAATGTAGATCTCGTTAAAACACACAATTTATGTCATATACATTTTTTTGTCCAGTGAACCATTTCCAAGATATTCCTTGTTGTTTGTTTGAATTTTCCAATAATACTTTTTCTCAAATGGGAATTCGTTATTCGTTTTTATGTTTCTTTTTTTTTATGTCCTGGATATGCAAAGAGAAGGGAATGCTCCACATAGCAACCAGCTCTTAAAACATTTGACTATCGCTTAAAGCCTACCATATTCCCCTTACACCTACAAGATAATCAGCAATAGGATAGTTTCTGCAAAGTTTTATACCGATTAACATGAAGGAGATGAAGAATAAGCGTTTTTGAAGATAGATTGTACAAGAGTAGAGAAAGTCATATGAGTGTAACACATCAGATTTTTTCAGACAGGGAAATGCAGAGTTAATTACATGCAAGATGTATAAACAACCTTTAGCTGTTTTTTATCACAAAAGGAATTTTGTTTGCCATGAGCTAATTTGAAAAAAAGGAAAATGTCTCCTTTGCATGTATTCATAGAGAATAATCAAAGCAAACTTTAATCTGGGAAAGTATATCACCTACTTAGACCACGTTCATACATGAAATTCTTCTGCTTCTTTAACAGATTACCCTCCTCTTTGTAGGACTTACTTAGGTCAGTAACTGTCGAGGAGCAAACAAACTCTGGATCATACCATATCCAGGATGGGTAATCAGCTTAATGCTTGGTATGGCAGTGAAGAAGAAGGAAGTGAAACGTAGTGATGAACGGGATGACAATAAAGTTTCGCGGATCAAGTTATCCAACCCAGCATTCGCCTGGGGACCAAGGAGAACCGCGAAAAAATCTTCGATGAGCACAGACGTTACCGCCTGAATCAGCCCGCTTGGTCATACATGAAACTAGACACAAATTTTATTTGCCGTGCCAAATTGCAAATAAATGAAGTTTTAATAAAAACTGTTAATGATGTTTTAGAAACAGAAAATCGGGAAAATGTTTACATCCAAAGGATTATTCGGTGTTGGGAGAAGCTTTTGCAAATATTCATCCTTAAATCTTCGCCTGACTTACATAGGTAATCTGGTACTTAATCAGCTTTTCATTTTTGAGTTATACTGTTCACATACGAAAACAAAAATAAATAAAACACATGAACGTAAGTAAAAATGGACAATAAAACTTAACGTTTTAAAATGTCGCATAAATAACAAATTTCATATTTAATTTAGACTGGTTTTAAAGATGTAAGAAGAATAATTTTCCAGGAATTTCCAACCTTGCAAACCATCCTTTGTATGGAAAATATTTCTTACTTTATTTTCCAAAAATGGCTGTAATATATTAATTAAAATACTAATGTGGGAAACACTGCCATGACAAAATAAATGTTATGCATTTTCTGTTAAAAGCCTGGAAAATTATTTTCATTCTCGTGAATTTTCTGTAAATGAAAAAGCTCATTAAAATAAAAGATTGATTTAAATAACTTTATTCTGTCATTCAGCATTTCGAAATAAGCCCTACCTTCCATCTAATTACTTTCTCTACTACGTATAGTAAGTAGGGGAAGTATTGTATTCCACCCAAAAATTCGATACCGAGATTTCACCGGAAATATATGTTTTGACACCCCCTGAATCCAAAAGAAGCATTTTTGGAAACATGTCCGTGTGTGTGTCTGTCTGTGTATGTGTGTGTGTGTCTGTGAACAGCATAACTCAGAAACGAACGGTCGGATAAACACCAAACTTGGTATTTAGGTTCAGTATCTTCCAAGGATGCGACACGAAGATTTTCAAGAAAATCCCCCCACCCCAGATTACCCTTTACATGGAAGATTTTTCGAAAATTTTAATTTTCTCAAAAATGGCTCTAACGATTTTGATTAAAATACCATATGTTTACGATATTTTCATGACAAATGAAATGTATATCTCGAATTTTCTGGGAATGTCTCCAAAAGTATTCTTCATTGTGAACGACTTTTGCATAACTGGTAAACCATAAGAGATAGACAAAATGTTACTACACAAAAAATGTAGATGCGTTAAAATACACAATTTATGTCATATATATATTTTTTTGTTGAGTGAACCATTTTCGAGATATTGCTTGTTATTCCCTTAAATTTTTTAATGCTTATTTTCTCAAATGGGATTTCGTTATTCATTTTTTTGTCTTGGATATGCAAAGAGTATTAATCTGTGGCAAAGGGAATGGTGCTGCACCTAGCAACCAGCTATTAAGAGATATGTATGTGCTTAAAGCTACTGTATTTCCACATTGCCCTTGTAAATATATATTCCCTTTACATCTACAAGAAAATTAGCAATAAGATAGAGTCTGCAAATTTTTATCTTGATTAACATGAAGTAGATGGAGAATAAGCGTTTGTAAAAATAGTTTGTACAAGAGTAGAGAAAGTCATGTGAGTGTAACACATCATTTTTTTAATAGTTTAAAGAGTTGCCTTTTAAAATGTTAATTGGACGTACTTTTGTTTCTAATAGACTCATGCCACAGAGTATTTAATATCACGGCTAGCATTTATCCAGATAATTGTTGAACAATTGTATGTTGTCTCAGCCTTCTCTAAGCCCTTCTCTTCTTCTGCTCTTTCACTGTAGCTCTATGTAGGCATTTTGTGGAAAAGTTGAATCAGACTTGAAGAATTCAATTCAAAATGTATGTCAAAGCCAATTCTCGAGGTTAGTTACCATCATTAAAAGGAAGCAGGAAAAATTCGGATGTGTTACATTCACATGACTGTCCCTATCGCTATCACTTATTTTGAATCAATTACAAAATATTCTTGCAAAAACTTATTTTTCTACCCACTTTATGTTAATCACGATAATCGTCAACAGAAATGGTTTCATTACAATCTCGTTGTAGAACATACAAGACGAATACAGGAGGCTAGAGTGATAGTAAATATTTAAAAAGTGGGTCGCTGTATTCTGGCTTTAAATTCCAAACCCTTTGCATAACATCACGAGAAACAAAATAGTGGTGACCAAACACTTCAAACATATAGAATTATTGGACAATTCAAATCAAGAGCAACGGATATCTCGGAAATGGTAATGCCACAAACAAGCATATTTTACAGCAATTGTGGTTTTAACGAGATTTAATTTTTTTCGTACAGTATTAGCAGTTACACATAAAAATTACATAAAATTCATTCATAATGAAGACAACCTCACAGGCTATTCGTATAAACTGAAGATCTACATTTGATTAGCCATGAAAATATTTTAAACATTTTAATCAAAATTGTTAGGGCCATTTTAATAAATAAAAAATAAGGAAATATTTTCCATGTGAAGGGTGGTTTGGAGTGGAAATTTTCTTTAGAATCTTCGTTTGCATGTTGGGAAGATGTTGAATTTAAATACCAGTTTGGTATTCATCCAACATTAAGTTCGAGTTAAGCCGTTCACACACAAAGTACGCGCGCATGCACACATAATATTATGTGTAACTCATTTCCAAGACTTTTTCTACACATTCTTCTACAAACTATTCTTATTAAAGCTAATTCTTCAATCTGCTTCATGTTAATCGAGATAAACATTAACAGAAATTGTTTTATTACATTTCGTTGCAGAATCACTATGTGATGGCTTTGAAATTCTCTTTGCATGATCGCGAGAAGAAAAAACGAATAGCGACTTAGTTTAAAAAAGCAAGACGTATTTCATAATATAAATCAATGAGGAATAATACCTAGAAAACAGTTAATGCCACAAAAGATCTATTTGACATAAATTGTGCGTTTTAACAATATACTGCCGGGCGCAGGGATACCGTAGTGGTTTCGTTTCCGGATCTCGTACCGAAGGTCCAAGGTTCGATTCCCGGCTCCAGGGTAGCGATTTTAAGTCGGCCCTATCCACATCCTTATCTTGATTTGCCCATGTGAAGTATCTTCAAGGCTCAACGTGATTCGGAATCCACGATAAAAGCTGTAGGTCCTCTCGTTTCACATGCATCCACGTCATTACCCTACTATCGGAGGCAACGGATTTCATTCTTCGGTGCCTCCACCTCAGAAATGGGTCCGGTCATCGCTTGATGGAATGAGGTATCCGCCGAAGGTCATAGGCCACGGGGGGGGGCGTTAGAAAGTTTCGTAGTAGATTTTTGTCTCTCTTACGATTTACAAGTTATACAAAATTCACTCAGAAAGAAGAAGGCTTTACAGGCTATTCCCAGAAAATTCATATTTGATTTGTCATGCACATATCTTAAACTTATGGCATTTTTAAGTTAGAGTCATTTCTGAGAAAATAAAACAAAATAATGAAAATTGATTCACGTAAAGGGATGTTTGGGGAGGAGGATTTTTATGTAAATCTTCTGGTCGCATCCTTGGAACAATTTAAATGCCAAGTTCAGTATTTAACCAACATTTCGTTTCTGAGTTCTGCTGTCCACAGCCACGTATACGAGTACACATACAGGAGCCTTTACAGGTGAAATCACGAAATCGAGTTTTTGAGTGGAATGCGGTACTTCCTAATATAGAAATTCTATGAAAGAGACAGAGAAAGCTGTGTGATTACTATGCGTTGGATTTTTTTTTGAGGGGCGAGTCCAATGTTATAAATGATATTCGCTTCTGAGTTTCATTAGTTTTATTTACTCTCGTCCACACGTGTAAGACAAGTAGATCCGCGTAATCCATTACCACCAGCCGTGATGGTTTACAAGGTCACTAAAAGCAAAAGAAACAATTAATTCAAACTATCAGCCTCCCACTCCATGCTATACCACTCCCAGTTCTCATACGTGTCAGAGAATGAGAGGTCCTGAAGGGGTTGCAGAAAGGAACATGGATTTATTCTTTCACGCGACTGTCACCCGGTACTGAAACCTGTTTAACAGCACAACCATTAAATAATTATATACTAAATGGGTGATGAAAATCTTCAATATTTTTAATGGCAACATGTGCCCCTTCAACCAGATTGAGGAAAGGCTCTTAAGCAAACCTGTGGTGAAATGTTCAAATTGCTTAATTCTTAACCAGGAGGATTAGCTTATAAGCATCTACAAAGTTTAATTCATCTACTGTAAATAGTTAAATTAGTAATTATTATTTATGTAGGAGTTAGGAGTAGGGGCCTCCAGTAACTGGAACACCGCAAGTAGGCCACAATGGTCCGTTTTTGCTTCAACGTGACCCCTGGGAGAAAGGGATGAAGAGGAGACCCGAATGGCGACTAGATTCGAACGATGACGTCCGGACGGGGTCCCTAACGATTCCAACATGGTGCCAATCCTGATGTCTATAGACCCGAGTCGCCCGGGGATCTCGTTGCAATCGAGACAGCTCCCTTTCCCGCACCAAACGCCAGGGAGCAAATTCTACCGACCTGCTGCAACACACCAACCGCCGTCGCCTAGTACACACAGCCCTGAAACAGATGAAAGGAAATTATTGGAATAAGAAATGATGAACAGGAAATTCATGGTAGAAAGGGGATCACCCAGTATTCACCTATCGACCCGGGGAAACCATGAAAACACCCATGGCCAAAGTGGCCGACTCGACGGAAAGCGAACCCGGGACCTCCCGAATGCGAGCCTCATATGTTACCGCGCAGCCATTTCGCTCGATTGTTATTATTATTCTTATTCTTATTATTAGTACACATATTGGTACTTATATTAAATGCCCCATAGATCAAATTATAGAGATTTTTACAGTATGAATTTTCCTACATTAGCAAAAGAAATTGCTATGGCACCCAAATTGGCCTTTTTACTTTCTCTACTACGTATAGTAAGTAGGGGAAGTATTGTATTCTACCCAAAAATTCGATACCGAGATTTCACTGGAAATATATGTTTTGAGACCCCCTGAATCCAAAGAAAAGCATTTTTGGAAATATGTCCGTGTGTGTGTCTGTGTGTGTATTTGTGAACAGCATAAATCAGAAACGAACAGTCGGATAAACACCAAACTTGGCATTTAGGTTCAGTATCTTCCACAGATGCGACACGAAGGTTTTCAAGAAAATCCCCCACCCCAGATTACCCTTTACATGGAACATTTCTCGAAAATTTTAATTTTCTCAAAAATGGCTCAAACGATTTTGATTAAAATATCATAGGTTTAAGATATTTTTATGACAAATAAAATGTATATCTTGAATTTTCTGGGAATGTCTCCAGAAGTATTCTTCATTGTGAACGACTTTTGCATAACTGGTAAATCATAAGAAATAGACAAACTTTTACTACACAAAAAATGTATATCGCATTAAAATACACAATTTATGTCATATACATTTTTTTTTTTTGAGTGAACCATTTTCGAGATATTGCTTGTTATTCCCTTAAATTTGTCATTTATTTTCTCAAATGGGAATTCGTTATTCATTTTTTTGTCTTCGATATGCAAAGAGTATTAATATGTGGCAAAGAGAATGGTGCTGCACCTAGCAACCAGCTATTAAGAGATATGTATGTGCTTAAAGGCTACTGTATTTCTATATTGCCTTTGCAAATACAAAACAAGGAGAAATTAATAGGCCTTAAGCCATAGTCAAATATTTTTAGAACTGGTCACTATGTGTAAAATGTAATTCTCTTTGCATGTCAAAAGATCATTTCTACAAATATTCATCTCGATTAATATGGAATAGATGGAGAATAAGAGTTTGTAAAAATAGTTTGTACAAGAGTAGAGAAAGTCATGTGAGTGTAACACATCAGTTTTTTTTCTATATTTGTTTAACTATAAACAGAACAAATCTTGTATTCTATGATTTATACAGTATTATTTATTAATCATTCACTTATTTAAAAATGGTTATTTGAAGCTGTAAGATTGGTGAAAAATTGCATGCCGTGAAACATGTACCTAAAAATATGAAAAATTAGATTTAACGGTACTCGTGGCATTATTTTGTGTTTCTCGCCTTGATATGGACCAAAATTCTCTTGCATAATACTTGTAAATTTCCAGCATATCATGGTAAATGTTTTTATAGACTATTGTTAGAATAGTGCACAAAAAGCTTGGAAATGTTTATGCTTCTAACCAAAATAGGGTTACCTTAAATATAAACTATTCCAAGATCTGCATCCTTGAAAATCCTTCTAATTATTTCATACTACTTGACTTACCGACTTTGCACGGGTGGCTTTTAAGTCTGTTATGAGGATTTAATAAATTTCATTTACCCCCCCCCTCCCCTAAATTACTATAGAGTGATTAAAAGATCTTTAAGGTAAATCCTTCCCTTTACCCCTTGCAACTTTAATTTTGTATAGCCCCGTGATAACCTAATAACAGATGAAAAATCTTCTGATACCCACGTAAATGAATGCAAAGCTCGGTGGATGTTGTGTTCCTGATTTCCTTAACCTCCCGCAACAGTCTTCCATGGAAATATTAGTGTATAAGCTGTAAGCTTCCTTTTTGTTTTAGGCACAGTCGCCTGTTTTATACGAGAATCAAGCCTTCCTTCCATTTACGTTTTGGCAGTACTAAATTTCTGTTTCCTCCTGGGTTATTGTCCCTTACCTTTTTGTTTTGGTTTTTGGTTTTCTTTTTTGATTACATGCCCTTCTACATTGTTCACCTAGAGTCTCTGTAAATAGGAGATCGGTGGACAGGATTTTCCGCGTCTCCAACTTGTATTATCCAAAAATAGGTGGCAAAGATTATCCAAGTAAGTGTATCCGTCAGCTTCTTATCATCTTGATGGAGTTCGAGGATCAGATAGTCTTCCAGTGGAGACACTTGTACGCCATAACAGTTCACACAGATTCTTCCATATACCCAGTCTCAAACAGAGCGTACGACGGCGCCATATATGATGCAAGGTTTCCACCGCAGGACATCTATTGGAGAGATTTGAAGTTGCTCTGTCATGTCACCACAATTTGTCAGCTGTCGAAACAACCTCATTGACAGCAGCTTTCCAGTCAGTAAGGATCCTCGGATTTGTAAATTTGTTCCAAATGGTGCTCCATCGTCTCAGCAAATAGCTCCGTTGTGCCCGTAGTAGAACACTGGTGGTAGTCATGATATATTTATAAAAGAAATCAAACCGTTTAAAAGCTAACCTTTGATTATTCGTTGTGGGCAGATTCGCAAAGGTCTTCCACCACTGCCGAAATTCGAGTTGCCGTTTACTGGAAGACGAAGTTGTTCTGTCCAAAGAGATGTCTGTAGTGGAAGGCCCTCCCCATTCAGAATACGTAGTATAGTTTTTTCCAAGGGATGTCAGACATTTCACATCCACTGCTATCAGCCCACAATCACCTTTATTTAACTGGAAGCCGTGGTTATTCCCTGGAGACCTGATAAGCAGCTCTGGACTACAGAAAATAAGCAATAAGACATTCAATCCTCTGAGAAAATTGCCTGGTAATCGAATAATGTACTAAATCCTACTGAGTATGTAAGCATACACATGCCATACTCGTTGAAAAAGAGTGTATGTCCGAGTCCTCTGCTCTACTGAGAGAACCCGTAACTTCGCTAGTTTTTCAGTCCAATTAAGTGCAACAGTCCCCTGAAAGCAGTGCGTAAACACAACGCCCAAGATCTTTGTGTGGCTTACAGTCCGCATACCTAGGAGGTTAAGTGGCTCTCACTAATGACCAAACTGTACAACCTCCGAATTGGTAAAATTTAGTTTTGCTCCAGAAATGGCGCTATAGACACAAAGTCCTGATGCAAAGTGTCAGCATTATTTGCCACGAATACCGTGACATTATCCGCATATGCTGTATGTTGGAATCGCTGACCATGTAGTTCTACGCATTATTGTAGCTGCCGCAAAAGCGGATCGAGGCTCAAAGCATATAAGCCCATGGACGGAGTCAACCCTGTTGGACTGACCTCTCTATTCGAATTATCGGAGAAAGATATCCGTTGCAGAGCATTCTGGATGTCGCCGCAGCATAAAGATTTTGTAATAAAGAAAGAAACATTCTTGGGATCTCCAAATGCCGAATAAGTGACCAAAGGTAAGAATGACCAACATTTTTAAAGACTTTTCAAAGTCAAGATTAACCAAAGCCAATAGAATCTTCTTATTTCAACATGACAAAGAATATCTCTCAATAAGGCAATATTCAGTATGAAGCTCCTACCACTCGGTAGGGCAGTCTGAACATTGCAGAGAATTGCGCCATTAACCAAATGTAGCCTTGAAGTTAATGCTTTGGCCAGTATTTCTAGTTGCAATTGAGCAACGTAATCGGCCTATACTCGGCAACGGTTCTAGCGTGTCAGTTCTGTAGCATTGATGTCCCAAAACATGGAATAGAAAGCATACGGAATACCAACCGCCCAGGAGCGTGTTCCAGTTTACACTCTTCAGACCTGCAGCTAGTTCATCAGTGGTAATAGGTCGTAAAAGAGAGGAGCCGATCTGGGAAGGTAGTTGATATTGCAGCGGGGAAGAAGCAGCACCGGTATCCTCACCTTTGGGAAATAAATCACTTTAAGATTTATAAAAACAGCTAATGATAGCAAGTGATCCGGAAACTATCATGACAAAGTTCTGGTATATAAAACTCTGATTACACTGTTTGCGATCTCCAGCAAAATGGAAGAGAGAGAATGTTTCTCCCGCAGCCATGTACCGACGATGGGAGACATCGCGAAGGCGAAGCATTTCCAATTGCTTTAGAGATATTTGTTCCTTGATAGCATGCAGATATTTGCACACATCACGACCGGCTCTTTTCAGTTAAGCGAGATCCTGTAAAACAGCATGATAGAAATCCAGTAGCTCTCGCGGTTCTTTGGCTGGTTAGAAAACTGCCTGTTTAATAAGCTAGTATAGCCTTATAAGCCATCAGGAGAGTTTGTTGTGGGAGTTGATAAAGGAAAGTTGTAACTTCCCCCACAGTAAGCGGTTACCCCTTCGACAATCTTCTTCCGCGAAAGTGGACACAAGTATCCTCCAGTAACCTCTCCCACGAGAGGGAATATGTGCAACTCGAGTGATCTGACAGACGATTGCATAGTGATCACTGAACGCCGCAAGAAGTTGAACTTGTATATCATGGACAGTAGGAACAAAATTGCTTGAAACATAAAATCTGTCAATTCCAGAAGCCGACACTCCACGGACAAAGGTAAAGTCCACACGAGAACCATACTTTGACTCCCGAGCATTCACAAGGTCAAATTGCGTTGCGATCTTCTTGAACATAGGACTAAGATTGAGCATCCCACGTTGAACTTTGGCAGCAACAGCGCAGTTAAAATCCTCACCAATGAGATATTTAGAACTCTTAGAAAGGGCGGTGAAAAGAGCTGTTCTGAAGAATGATTTCCGTTCACGTCAACGTTGAGAGCCGGAAGATGCATATAGGTTGGCTAGAGCTAAATCGGTGTACAGGGCGGGGATGAGGCGTCCAGAGCAATGGAGGTCCACATTAGTAATAATCATCCCTTTTTTGTAAATCCATACTGTTTCTCGGCTGTCCGGACCAAGATTTCAAAGTTTTCAAAATTACATAGAAGATCAAGATTGGACACATTTACTTGCTGGAAAAATCCAACATCAACATCGTGTATATGTATAAATGCAGCAAGTAAACGCTGATTCATCGTATTTAGAATGTCATTAGCATTAATAGAAACAAAGACGTGAACATGTGTCATATAAGAAAACCATGAGATAGATGATCAAATAAAGGAATGAAGCAGTACTAATAGACCAGACCCAACATGATGGAAAGGTTTAAACTGATCCGCCACTCTTCTCGCCCAATTTGTCCCGTTGTACTGTCGGTAAGGCATACGGATGCACTCTGATTTGTCTTTCTTCTTATAAGTCTTCTCACAATCACCATCCGTGGCCACTACGATAAGGATTGGCAAATCGGAAGAATCCATTCTGTTAGTCACCAACGGGGCAGGGAGCGGTCCACATCTTCCGACCAAGACTGAGGAACCGTGTCGCCTTCGTGTCGTGGAGGTTCCATTTCACGAATCCGTGGATCTCGTGACTGTGTATCTTTCTCTGATAGCAATTGCCGATTCACATGCTCAACTCTCGGAGCTCGAGAAGCTACCGCCTCACCTTTCAACTTTTTGGAGCGAAGTTCACCTTCTGGACGACTGCGCTGCCAGGCGTCCGTGGAAGTACAGTTGGACGAGATTGAATTTTCTATCTCGTTGTCAATATTGGCAGTCAAAGAAGAAGCCGATGTCGACACTGAGACATTCATAACCACCGAGGTAACAGCAGCAACCATCGTCACGTCCGATACACGTCTTCCCCTTGTAGGTACTATATCACTTAGAACACCGTCTGTTTCGGACATTGGTTTGAACAAGTCACTCGTAAGCTGTTGTCATAGCCGTGAATGAGAAGGAGCAGGTGCTCGTAACCAGCGTTGAGGACAATCTGTTTTCAAATGTGTATTATCCTTAATGAAATAAGCCTGTTCTTGTCCACTGTAGGCGATGTATGCCTCAAAACCTGCAACCCTTAACATTGAAGGTATCTGTTTGATAAGTTAAATATGCATCAAACGTATACCAATGTAAACTGAAATTTATAACGACCAGACCAGCCGTCAGTATTGATCTGTAGTATTTTGCCGTAATGTTGAAGCTCGTAAGTAACCCTGTCGTTACTGATTTCCAGTGGCACTGTGGAAACCGAAGTATATTCTCAATCCGTCGCTGTAATTTGTCCACCAGTCACTTCACCGGACATTAGAGGAAACTGGAAAGTCCCCTGGTTACGTAGTATCTCTTCATAAACGCTGCATTGCTGAAACTTGACATAAACAGCTTTTCTCTTCCCACCAACCGAATTGTATGTCTCTCTCCTGCTTAGGAGTGAGTTACAAAGTGTTGTGCGGATATTCGTGTATTTCAAAAGCGGTGGGCCGTTGCATACTCTTATTAAACATAACTTTTATAATGTTTTTACTACTGCCTTCTGTTGCTCCACTGCCGACACTCAAAACACAACGAACATGACACAAGAGGCGCGGCAACACACCAAGCGCTCTCCAACTTTCGCGATGTGCACAGACCAAAAGGCAGGCCGGGACTTAACTATTTATGCAATTCTTTCCTCCGATATCCTGCATACATGTTCATTCCATTATTTCTTCCTTCTGGAAGCTATTCTGTCACATATTTTACATAGTTCTCTAATATTTTCTTTGTTTGTTTGTGTTTTCCCCTCTCAGGGGGCAGAGGAGGATCTAAGCTCTGCGGCCAGAAGCCTATTGTGCCGTATGTCATCTCCGGAAGGAAGGGATGAGATAAAAGATCCGAAGGTTTGCCCGGACCAATTAGCGGCAGGCACAGATATTGCGGGGTCTCCTAAAGCTCACAGATGGAAACACTCCTGCAGGCATCACCCAATGCTCCTCCTGACGAACAAATCAGAACTGCCCTGGTTCCGTACTAGAGGAATAAACATTCACAGAGCACATATCCACTGCGCACCATACCCCACCGAACCAGTCAAGCCCCGTACTGCGAAAGATGATATGAAATGAAATGATGGGGAATGAAAGACCGAAAAAATTTGTGGTATTAGAAAAACCACCCCAGCATTCGCCTGGCGACAAGAAAAACCACTAAAAACCCAAGTCAGAGTGAGCTGTCGCCGGGGATCGAACCCGAGACCTGCCGAAACTGAGTCGCACGCGTTACTGCGCCGCCACCTTGCTAGGTTATATTTCTTACTCGATCATACAATGTCTTTTCGGATATTTCTCTCAGCACTCTCATTTCGATTAAATCCATCATTCGTTGTATTCTTGTAGTCATTGCCCTTGTTTCTTGTTAGTCATTACTGATCGGCCAACCGCTGTATAAATTTTAACTGTTGTTTATTTTCTCATGTATTTATTTCTCCACACCAAATCGTTAATACAGCCAGGTATTTTTGCTGCTTTTAAAAACTGTTTTTAAAAATGTTCTCTCTTGATATAATGATTTAGTGTACACTAATAATGAGCTTGATTATAACACAGAGAAAATGCAGCAAATCTTACAAAAGAGATATTAAAATGTTTTGGTATCCAGTAAATTCATTACTCAATTTGTAGAATAAGAATAACATTTACATAGACATTTTAATTCTTAATCCTACCCAGATTTGCAGTATTTGAACAATACCTAAATTAAAGTATTGCACACATGCCGTACCGTTAAAGGCAATATCCGATTATCTTCTCTTTTGCTGTGTTTTCTGTTCTCTTAGTTGCTAAGTGCGAACTGCTATGGTCCTTAGCGTCACATTCTATATTGGGCGCGAAAAACCGGAAATTTTACTCTGAGACCTCTTCATCAGGCTTGAAGTTTTTTTACGTGCCATAAATCTACGACACAGGACCAACGGCTTTACTTCCCTTCCGAAAGAAGCCATGTTAAGGATTTTTACCCCGAAAAAAATCCATCGCCTAGAAGCTAATATGCTACCCCAAGTCCGCGGAGGACGACAACGAAAGAGGAGTTCCTTCGGTATTTTGAAAATGCGGCGAACTACTTAAGTTTTATATGTTTTGCGCTCATTCTTATTACATCCGGCACCACAGGCGGTGATACTTATGATACATGAAATAAAATTATAATTGAGAAAGGAAATTTGGGAAGGAAGCGTTCCAGACTTGAGTCAGCTATGAGGACTGAGGAAAACCTGTACAAAACCCCAATTAGGGGGGACGGTTTTGGCGGGACTTGAACCACAGACATGCCGTCCATGAGACCATGCCTTAACACCTTCGGCTACTAGTGTTGGTGCTTCTGGTTGTAAAGCCCACTGTATGCAGCTTACCATTCATCTCTTCCTAGAGGTTAACTACCGAGAAAATACCTAAGGCAGATTTGGAGATAACCCCCTCAACGATGTATAATTAACATTTCACGGACATCTCTCACGTCTAATCACTCTTTGCATGGAAAAATTTCGTTGTTTTTTATTTACTCAAAAACGGCTCTAAGATCTTGATTAAACCATCACATGTTATAAAATTCTAACATGACCAATAAAATATGTCTTGTAAATTTTGTAATCATCCTTCAAAGTCCTCTTTATTCTGATTGAATTTTGAACACTTTGTATAGTTGGGAAGCTATAAGTGATGGACAAAGCTTTACTGCAGGAAAACCCATAGAGCCCATTTAAATATATTGTTTAGGTCAAATAACTTTTACAGATTATACGTTTTCAAAATATTCGTTGTTTTATGTGTAAGCTTTCCCAGGGAAACCTAGATTGGTCACCATCTTCGAATCTTTGAACATGAACGATTCTCATTCTCACTCTTTTTTCTCGTCGAGAGTTCCTGTAAGGCCATTAACTTGTGATATAAACAGCGTACTGTCGTCTTCACATATTACACATACCATGTAAAATGCGTGTAAATAAATCCGATAAGCCTAATTTGAAATCATTTCTAAGTAAATGTTTTATAATCTAGGTATGGTGTAAGGAAGAATAGCTTTCTGTATGAAAAGTATAATATAAGGAATACCTTTCGAATCTATAAAGGGTAGAAAAAACATGTAGGAGTGCTAGATTTTAATACTGCAATCCGAATCAACAATTCTACAAATTCAGCTAGTCTTTTCAGGTCTCGTATGAAACGGTCTCTGTTCGTGTACAAGCATGCTATTTCACTTTTCTGCTTCATAATTAGATTCGACCAAGTCATAAAACAAAATGCAGTTTTATTTTTCCTAATTTAGTATTGAAACTAAGTGCGTTATTTTTTATGAAAGGCATGTTATGTTGCTATATTATGATGAGAATAAAGTATTAACTACCGTATTATAATACTAATGACACGGGTAGCCGAGGCCATTAGTTCAGGACTCGTAAACGGGAGGTCTGTTGTTCATATCCCTTCAGGACCCTCCTTTCTGACTGAGGATTTTTCCAGGCTTTTCTCAGTCCACATAACTGACAAATGCCGAGGAGGTACCTTAAACTTGGAACGTTTCCTTTCCATATTTTCTTTCACAGTTATCATTTCATTTTATGTATCATCAGCGACCATTGTCTGTAATGTCGTATGTAGTAAGAATGGACGTTTAACATGGCTACTGCTATTGCAATTATTATTATTAATAATAATAATCATAATAAAATGACGCAATGCCGTTACTACTGTGCTCAGCGTCAAATGAGCGAAAGCTTCTGTGTTATGTTTGTAAATAAAGAGGTCAATGACACGCTAAGTAGTTTTTGTGGCCGGAAGGTCGCTATTCAAAGTCCCTCCGTACCTCCCGCACGAGTAGTCTTATTGTATTTCACAGTGTTAGAAGTGTTGGAGCGTATCACTGGCTTTACGCCTCCTGTTAGAACGCAACCGCAATCCGGTGTTGTAGATTCCACGCGGCCAGGTGAAACCTGCTCCCTACCTTCCAGAAACTTCTGACTCTGCGGGAACCTACGGTACTTGTAAATTACCTTGGCAAGTTTGCCAACTTGTTAGTTTTCATATTGCGACCATCAACTGAGGTCGTTATTGCCTGGGGAAGTGTACGATGGACTGTAGCAGCCTTCTCCATTCAGCTAATGTGTAAACTCGTTTACTTGCGGCAAAGTTGGTAGTTGCCTGCAATTATAGGGGGCCTGGTAACGTGTGGGAACCATGAGGCTCCTAACTAGAGCACTTGTTTTATCGTGTTCTGAAGTAAACAAATGACTACAAACTTTGTATTAATTCCATCCTTTTGTACTCACACGCTTTAAAAAATACGATACGAGAATACCTTTCAATCTAATGACAGTGGTAATGTGCGTGTAAATAAAAAATAAGTGAATTTTAAATCAGATTAATATTTCAATTTTGCCAGTTCTATCTGGTACTTATATTCTTGCTTCATTAGAAGTATTTTGGTGTGTTCTGAATTGCTTTGCTATATGATTTAGGTTTTCTTGCATCTGTTCAATGTAAAATGTATATCCGAAACTATTTTTTCTGTAGAAGGCTGTGATTAGTTTTAAAAGTTAGAGCACTTCCTTATATTCACAATTATTTTTTCGAACCGCCTTGACCTTCTTTATTATAAAAATTTAACGTTAACTAAATTGCAGTTTATAAAAAATATTTTTTTTGTCAGGAACCTTCAATTTTAGAGTTTTTAAATTTTTTCCACTTATTCATGAAAATTTGCTGATAACATAGATCAGAGGTGGCGAAAATGGGACTCGCGAGTCAGTTTGACTCGTAGGCGCCGTTCCCTCTCTGTCACTGTCCCTTTGTTTTTCACATGCTCCTGAGTGGTGCAGTGCGTGTTGCATATTTGGTGACTCGTGGAAGGAAGGCGTTTTCGCCACCCTTGACATAGATCAATAATGGTTGAGAAAGATCTCTTTTTAAGCTGCAAAAAGCTTACTACAAGCAAAACTGTTGTAGATTGTATAAGTTATAACTATAGATTACGACACAACAAATTAAATGAGTAGGAAATCCACACTTTTCCATTACTTCCCACAATTCCTATCAGTAGCTTTATCAAAAGCTTTTTATTTTCTCTACAGCTTATATATCATAACAGAGGAAGTATTGTAACCAAATCAAGAATTTAAAACCCCTGAATAGAATAGCATTTGTTATAAAATATTCTTGTGGGTACATATGTGTGTGTCTGTAAACATTAGTTAAAAACAGAAACTGATAAATACCAAATTTCATTATTGATTTACACATACTTTTATGATTCCAGTCGAGGATTTTCAAGAAATGTCTTCAACTCAAACACAACCTTAGTTGGAAAAATCAGTTATCTCAAAAACAGCTATAATAATTTTAGGTAAAATACCATAGTCTTAAAATTTTTATGAGGAACTAAATGTGTGTTTTGTGTTTTTAGTGCCTTATAAAGACTTCAGTATTTCTATATTTAAAGCTTTCTCAGTGTTGGTTGTTAAAACCTCTAAGAATTTCGACGCGACGGCGACAGGACTCTTGCAAAGGAGACTGAAGATATTGAGCGCCAGTGACATACTTGGAGGTAACTTATATTGCTTTTTGATGCTCACTAAGAACGCATCAGGGTTCTGCTGTAACTGATTCCTGACCTGCCCGATTTCAATACTTTCAGTGATGATCAATAAGTCATCCAAGTTTTGACCATTTGTAGTCAAAGTAAATTGAATTTTATTTATAGACGCTCTTTAACTGTTATGGTCTTTAGCGTCCCATTCTATACTGAGCGTGAAAGACCGGTAATTTTGCCCAAAGGCCTCTTTATCAGGCTTGAGGTTCTTTTACATGCCATAAATCTATGACACGGGACCACCGGCTTTACTTTCCTTCCGAAGGAAGCCATGCCAAGGATTTTTACGCCCGATAAAATCCTTGCCCTCCGCCGGGTTTGAACCCGCGATCTCAGGAACTGGAGGCTAGCATGGACCATTTGTACTCGGTGTTCTTCAGTACTACCTGAAACTCCGAGAAATGTCACGTTGTACAGATATCCGGAAGCTTGGACGACACTCTAATCATCACTTGGCTGAAATTCCGAAGCCATTGTTAACCTGCTTTACTTTTATTGCATGTTATATGATCTATAAGCCACAATAATTAGGTAAAAATTTACTTAAACAATGTACATGTATCAAAATATTTATTTGAAGAGTTATCCTTTTTTCTGCAAAATTCAGTGTTCGATCCTTTTTGCCTACACTGTGATACAACATCCATTAAGTATTTAAATACACTTTACTTTCTTTACTACTTACCTATAAGTAGAGGAAGTGTTGTATTAAACCCAAAAATTCTATACGAAAGTTTCACTGGAAATAAACGTTTTCAGATTCCTGAATAAAAAAGTGTTTTTAGAAAAGGGTCCGTGTGTGTGTGAATGGCATAACTCAGAAACAAAAAGTTGGTTAAATACCAAACTTGGTATTTACATAAATTCAGCCTTCCCAAGATGCGACAAGAAGATTTATAAGAAAATCCTCCACACCAAACTATACTTTACATGAAAAACTTTTCGTTATTTTTTATTTTCTAAAAAATGACTCTAACGATTTTGATTAAAACATCGTATGTTTAAAATATTGTAGCGACCCGAGATTTTAAGCATGGATACTCTTACTCAGGAGCGGTAGTTCAGGGTAGAGGGGTTATTCACTAAATATAGAAGAGAGCGGAGATAGAAGGGCAGAATAAGTAATGTTGAATCCGTCTAACATTATGCTCAATAGGTTTATTCCATCTGCCATCGGCCCTAAGGGCCTAGGCTAGCCACTTCAACAAATACATATACATAGCTGTGAGGGTTCTGGCTGGTCTTGATAGTCACGAAATAAATATTACACCACTCCGGCGTCGGTGAAACGGCGACAGGCACCTGCAAAGGAGACGGAAAATATTGAGAGCCATGACATACTTGGAGGTAACTTATATTGCTTTTTGATGTTGACTAAGAACGCATCAGGCTTCTGCTGTAACTGGTTCCTGACCTGCCTCATTGCAATACTTTCTAATATGCTGCACAATTTCCTCGTCGTTGGAACGGGTCTCGGTGCAGGATCGCTACAATGTTTGCATGACATATAAAGTGTATATCCTGAATTTCCTGCGAATAGCCTTATGAAGTCCTCTACATTCTTAAAGACGTTTGTATAACTGTAAGTGATAAGTACAATTTTACTACATAGAAAATGTAGATCTCGTTAAATCACACAACTGAAGTAAAATAAAAAAACTGTGGTGTTAACCATTTCTTAAATATTCTTTGTTAATGATTTAGTTTTTTCAAGTAGTTAGACGCTATTCGGTTTTTCTGGTAGTCATGCAAAGAGCATGGAATTTCAAAATAATCACTTAGGAACCCGCTTTTGAAAAATTTGAACCTTGCTTTAACCTATTGTATTCTTCTTATACCTACAACAAAATGTGCAAAAGTGTAATGAAGGTTTATCTTGATTATCAAGAAGTAGACTGAGGCTTCTGTATGAATTGTTTGAAGAAGAGTGAACAGAGAAAGTCGTTTGGGTGTAATGCATAAGGTTTTTTATATTAATAGTAAAGGATACTTCTTAATTAGTAAAGAAAATTATGTGCATTTTTTATTTTTTCAGATCTATAAATACCTACTCTGTTGTATGTAGTAAAAGAGGAAACACAACAAAAAGTCATCCTAAAAGGTAAGTAAATTATATACCTATGTAGGTACTCTGGAATATTAATGATGATACATATCATAGTTTCTCGCTCAGCATACAGTGGCCATAACCTCCATATGGTACTCTCAAAACACAGACTTTCAAGTGCAACACTGACCAAGAGAAGTTCGACTCACGCACGTCCCTGTCCTCCAACCAGTCACAATGAATCAGCGAAGAGGTGCATCAGCATTTCTCGTCGGCAAGTGGAAAGATTTTAGCAGGTTTCCACTCTCTCTCATGCTAGAGACTAGGTCACCTGATGGAGCATATATTTTATGTATGTCGGCTTTTACGCTCGTTCATCCCCACCCACTATCGAAAGGAAAGTTCTTTCTGTATCTCCCTTTGTGCTTCCGACTGTTAATGAAAGTCTCGTTCTACAATAGCCGATGTAATCTCTTTCTTTCCCTGTTAGCTCTCAATACTAATTGTTGCTTCATTTCTAACCCTGATCCATAAGCAAAATTGCGAGAGGTGTAAAACATTCTTTGTGTATTATAACTCCACACCTCCCCACCCCCAAAAGTAAAAACATAACAAATGTAAGAGGAATAATAAAGACATTTCTGGAAATCAGTAAATAGTGAAACAAAGATGATGTAGCGGTTCCCCCTTGATAGATTCTACTACGTTGATGCTGATGGATGCTGTGTTACGTACCTGTAGGTCGTCTTGATGCCTGCACTCTCGTGACGTATCTCGACGTTCTCGTCGACTGGAATCGATGAACCGTATCTGTATTCTTGCGGTGTGTTAGTTTGTTGTAATTATTATTTTATAATTGTGCCACGGCTGCTGTATTTGTTTCGGAGAGCACTTGTGTCTTGTCAGTTGGGTATGAAGAAGGTTAAAATATTTCGCACACACGTATTCTTAATTATTTCACTTGTATTTAAATAAACCACATATGATATTCACTATCACTATCACCTTTGTCATGTTACAATATGTATAACTGGTAGACTTCAAAATGCGTAGTTTTAGCGTCTATTTAGAGACGAGTTTATACGCGGCCTTCCTGCTCGAACACTGGCAAGCTTCTGTTAGCGTTCCCTTCAACCGTTTTCTTAACGTACGTATTTGAATTATAGGTATGTATCAATGTACCTGACTGGTGCTACCATCCAATAACATCCAATATCAGTTTATGTTACATACATATATATACTTATTCTCTACTATGTGTACATTATGAATATATAATTTTTAACATCCTCTTGTTATACATACAATACTAGCAAAGAAAATACATATCAGGTAAAACTTAGAAAAAATATTTAAAAAAGAAACTATTTATGTGTTGATGCTGAGAACTGTGAATTAGATATCTTATTCCATTAATAACTTATGGTATTCGTTTGTCCGTGGCTAGTACTGTATGTTGCTTCAGTACCTATAATGTTGTTTCTAAACCAGTTCTACTTTACAACACTGATACATGGATCCTAAGAGAAACAAACAAAAGGAAAACTGAAACATCAGAAATGAAATTTTTAAGATCAACTCTGGGAGGAACACTAAGACGCAGAATCAGGAGTAAAGATATAAGATGACTTAATATTACAACCAGTATTATTAAGGACATTACCAAGCGAATTGGCTCGCATTCGGGAGGTCCCGCGCTCGATTCCCATTGACAGCTCAATCTGGCCTTGGGTCTTTTTGTGTTTTCCCCTGGTTGGTAGGCGAATTTCCACCGAATGGGGTGGTTTCTCATTTACCACGATATACTTTCCCCATTTCCCTTTCATTCCGTTTCCTTCTGATGTTTCACGTGTGCTTCTAGGTTTCGTGGCGTGTGGCGGTGCCGAACAGATGACGCGGATGCTTGCTCCAAGGAAAGAGTATTCCCCGTGGGCACTAGAGTGCTCCTGGTTGGACGGGTCAGCCATCGCTCTCTCTCTCTCTCTCTCTCTCTCTCTCTCTCTCTCTGGGCAGCTCTACTACTGGGACAGGTCTTCAGCAAGGAACGATTAGGGATTTCCTCGCGTACATATGGCCTCTCCGCCTACGGCCTGTAGCCTCCTGTGGTTTCTTCACTTCATCCCTTCCTCCTGGGGGACGGTAGCCGCAATAGATCTCTCGTAGGCCACAGTGCGCTAAGTGTCTCCCTCCGTTGTATACCCTATACCGCATAATGAGACATTAAAAATATCAGTATAAATGGTTAAACCATGTAAGCAGCATGGCTCATGATCTACACTGGCATGCTTTTATTCATATACCACAGGGAAGACAACTTGGAAGGCACAGAACATTTTGGAGACAAGTTCTAATAATTTTCTAAATTCGTAATGGGTATTTAAGTACTCACCTTGATGTGAAAGAAGAAGCAGAATGCAGGTAAATATGCCATTTTCAAGATTTATACCGTAAATGTCATCTTGTAATATCACAAGTAGTAAGTTTACAAGATTTAGTCGTCGCGAGACAAGTAATCCATAACATATCCATATAAATAGGAGTAGTGTATTGCTCAAAAATGTCTTCCCAATTTCAAATAAAACCCAGTTTATTCATGGGAGAGACAGTACATTCCACAGCACAGAGATGCCCCCCCCCAAAATCTGATGTGTTACACTCACATGACTTTCTCTACTCTTGTACAAACTATTTTTACAAACTCTTATTCTCCATCTATTTCATATTAATCGAGATAAACATTTGCAGAAACGATCTTTTGACATGCAAAGAGAATTACATTTTACACATAGCGACCAGTTCTAAAAATATTTGACTATCGCTTAAGGCCTACTATGTTCCCTTGTTTTGTATTTGCAGGGGCAATATAGAAATACAGTAGCCTTTAAGCATCGACATATCTCTTAATAGCTTGTTGCTAGTTGCAGCACCATTCTCTTTGCCACAGATTAATACTCTTTTCATATCCAAGACAAAAAAAATGAATAACGAATTCCCATTTGACAAAAAGTATAAGTATTGGAAAACTTAAGGGAATAACAAGCAATATCTCAAAAATGGTTCACTCAACAACAAAAAATGTATATGACATAAATTGTGTATTTTAATGGGATCTACAATTTTTGTGTGGTAAACGTTTGTCTATCTCTTATGGTTTACCAGTTATGCAAAAGTCGTTCACAATGAAGAATACTTTTGGAGACATTCCCAGAAAATTCAAGATATACATTTTATTTGTCATGAAAGTATCTTAAACATATGATATTTTAATCAAAATTGTTAGAGCTATTTTTTAGAAAATTAAAATTTTCGAAAAATGTTCAATGTAAACGGTAATCTGGGGTGGGGGGATTTTCTTGAAACCTTCGTGTCAGATCTCTGGAAGATACTGAACCTAAATACCAAGTTTGCTGTTTATCCGACCGTTCGTTTCTGAGTTATGCTGTTCGTAGACACACACATACACAGACACACACACATACACAGACAGACACACACACATACACAGACAGACACACACACGGACATGTTTCCAAAAAATGCTTCTTTTGGATTCAGGGGTCTCAAAACATATATTTCCGGTGAAATCTTGGTATCGAATTTTTGGGTGGAATGCAATACTTCCCCTACTTACTATACGTGGTAGAGAAAGTAAAAAGGATGAAACCAAACCGAACCGCAAAAGAAGACAGCTTCTACGGCTAGGTACACAGGTGTTTCGCTTTCGACGGCTGTGAAGGCATAAAACGGCTTTTCCCGTACGAAACTGTAGCAGTTGGGCACATTAGCAATTAAGCACAAAGAAAAAACAGTAGCAACTGGACACATGGATCAAGCAACTAGCTAAACCGGTTTCAGGCCCTGGGTATTAAGGGTGAATCTGTAGCAGTTGGACACATTAGCAATTGGGCACAAGGCAAAAACAGTGCAATTGGGCACATGGATCAAGCAATTAGCAAAACCGGTTTCGAGCAATGGTATTATGGGAAGCACATAAGTATTAGTTGCTCATGGTCATGTTTATTATGTTGTTGAAAAATGTTTTTAAAATATTCTTAGTCAGCTATGCGTATTTAAAGCGTACTGTTTCTGGGGCTCACCACGTGGAGTTAATCTCTTATCGCACCCCAAAAATTTATATTTTTGTCATTATTACTATTATGTTATTTTCGTTCTGCTAGAACTCGTCAATGGGTTTTGTTTTTTCTTCGTCCATAATTACACTTTCATTTATTTACAAGCTCATTCAGCAAGAATTCGTCACATTTCATTAAGCTCAATCGTATAAAACGGAATTTGCATTAACTTAATTTATGCACATAGGCAAGAGTTTTGAGACTTTTCTTAGATCTCTGGTTTATTCAAGATCTTTAAAGCTATTAGCAATCCTTTTGTCAAGTGTAACTACAGACTTTCTTGATTTTTCCCCCTCCAAGTTGAGTTCTATTCTGTCAAAAAGGAATCCCTGGAACTCTGCATCATCCTTCAAGGCCTTAACTAGCGCGAGTATGTAGGGTGTGGTCTTTGCATGATTTTGTTGAACCGGGGGTTCCATCCTTCGACAGCACTGTTGGTTCTGTGACATTTTCCGTGACAGTTCCATATTTCTTTGGGTAGTCGTAGAACAAACTTAATTTCTCATTTCCTGGTGAGTTTTCTTGTATAATGAGTCAATCATCTTCAACTTTGTTAAGCGAAAGATGAGCTAATGTCGAACACATCCTTTTGTGAAGTCTAATTTCCCCATTTTGAATGTAGTTACGTGGCATTTCTATTTCTTGCACATTTCTCCAAATACACTGATTGAAATCATAATTGTAACCATAAATTTGTACATTTGGAAACACAGACTTCAAAGCTTGAATAGCGCCAGGTTCAAAATCTTCAATTACATCCTTGAGGTTCCAGTCTGGAATTTTCTCTTTAATTGTGTTGAACAGCCTGCTGTAAGTCTCCTTTTCCTTATTTGAAAGAAGAGCGTATACCACCGGCACGACATTGGTTTCGTGACTTGTACTTCCAAGATTGGTGTGGATGGTGTATATTTGGCAATATTGTTTGCTACAACTTTTGAATGGACCGTCCATAAAAAGGTGTGCTTTTCCTTTAGTACAGTTACTCCTTTAGTACTTGCAAATACCAAAATCCTTCCTTGTGGCACAGAGATATCCTCAGCTAAAAGAAACGTGTCACCATCGCTCATCTTTAACAGTTCAGATGATAAAATGATGTTTTCAGGACCTTCCAGCTCTTCCTGCAGACCTTGTGGTTTTCTCCTAGCTCGGTGTAGGTTAATTTTACACACATTTTGGCAAGGCACTTCCGTCATCAGTCCATATCCCGGTTAAATAACGGACCCATTTCTTCCGTATAAATCGCAGATAGCGAAGTAATTTCTTCTCTTGCTCTCTTTCTTGCATTGGATATGGCCTTCTGAACTTCAGTGGCAGCAACATCCGGCACACAACATGCAATATGCAACACTTCCTTCAAAACACCGCTATTACTGCTGATTATTCTTCCTGAGCATTTAAACTTTACACATCTCCAAAAAGTAAGGTTTTCCTTGTTGACTCTTCCTACTCTGTATCGATATCCTTTGTAAAGCGCACAAGGTTTACCCCTCTCTGTTTCTGTGAGTTCCATGTCAGCAACGAAAAAAAATAAAACTTATCTTTCCGAGTTACAAACTGAAAATGACCTCCGCAATGAACGCGTAAAAACAACCATCCCCCTCCTTTCCATTTGCCTGAAAGGGCAGACCACCTGAAAGTGACCTTCACAATTAATCAGGAAAAATAACAACCCCCTCCCCACCTGAAACCTAGATAATTATCTCTGTGCCCAATTGCTGCGGTGACCGGCGATTGCGCCCCGCGGTCAGTTTTATACGTCAGTTGCGGCTCTGGATTGTTTTGGATCATACGTCAGTTGCATCTAGGAATATTTTGGATTTCTTGGTTGACAAGTCAGTTAATCATGCTGTTAATACTTGGTGAAACAGTTTTGGACAGCTTTTAAAAGTCCCATCTATGTATATATTTTCCATACTACAAATGGTCCTTAGATTACTTTCCGCGGAAAATCCCACTGTACTGTTTTCATTACATAATACAAATGATTCGCCTTTATTTGTAGTAATCGATAAAGAACCAATCGCTTGGTATCCCTCGGAAATATTCTGGGGTAACTTCGAAAGCAAGGATCGTCGTACACGTTGAATACTGTGTTTTATTAATGTTGCAACACTACTCATCAATGTCAATGAGTCAGTGGTTTTAAGTTCAGCATGCAGTAATTTAGCTGGCCTCTCACTTAAATTTTCAACCTTTCCTTTTAAGCTTATTACTTATTTTTTCCTATTTATTAACACTTGGTCTAGTTTGTTGAAGTTATGTTCTTGACGGCTTTCAACCATTTCATTTTTAACATTTAATTTTAAAAAACACAAGATTCCATGAAGCACGCCCAAAGCGAAATATTGTTCTGCAGTTCCTTGTGATGCCTAAATTTGTAACCACCAATCAGAAATAAAGGCTTCCCCTTCTCACTTGTCATCGACTTCATGGCTTGTGCACAACTGAGAATGAGAACTATTAGGTATGTTCAGTTTGATCTTTACGCTGTATATGACGCAGCAGAAAGTGCTCTAAATAGTACTTGGTTGTGTCTTATCGAAGAACCTAAACCTAACTAAGCTACCTAAGCAGGTAGCCATGGACGGAACTGATGTACATATTTTATAAACACCAGACGCAATTGACGTTCCGATTTTAAAAACACCAGACGAAACTGACGTAGTGGTTTTTTGTAAACATGTTTACGTGGACGCAACTGACATAGCCCCTGCTAATGTGCCCAACTGTTATGTAATGTTCCGTACCTAAACTCCGCTACTTAGAACTGTACAAAATCTTACCTTATAAAAGATGCTGGAAATGTCGCCCTTCCTCTTGTAAACGGGATTGTATCGGGAAAACACAATCTGGTTGACACGAAGTTCGGGAAAGTAATGTCTGTAATTTCATTCGTAATGTTCTCCTTCGACTATTCCAGTGTGTGCGAGGATTTGTCTTGTACACTCTGTCCTTCAGGCTATGTTCATGTTTTTTATTTTTCACTGAACCGGTTTTTCGACCGAGCGGGATGGCTCAGACAGTAAAGTTTGTGGCCCGCATTCGGGAGGTCCCGGGTTCAAATCCTGTGGGTCGACAATCTATCTGAGGTTTTTTCGTGTTTTTTCTCAGTCCGGTAAATACCGGATTGGATATTTAATACCACGACCCAAAGTTCCACCTTAAGTGTAAAACAATAGTAAAATGAAAAATAAGTGCTAATAGCGAATGCTATGCCATCTATCTACAGACAATGTAAGCAGTTAGACTGGACGGCACCCTAACGCCATCTGCAGGGACGAAGCAGAAGATCCGGCTGCCATGCGCTGGGGTTCTCTGTGGGCACGTGACGAAGCAAGATGGCGTTTCCAGGTATGGGACCTAGAAGGCTAACTGTCCACCTTTCTGTGTGAGGGCGGCGGTTGGACCGGACGGCACCCTAATGCCATCTGCACGGCATGAAGTAGGTGGCTATAGGGATGAGATCTAGAAGGCTAACTGTCCGCCTTTCTGTGTGAGGGCGGCGGTTGGACCGGACGGCACCCTAATGCCATCTGCACGGCATGAAGCAGGTGACTATAGGGATGAGATCTAGAAGGCTAACTGTCCGCCTTTCTGTGTGAGGGCGGCGGTTAGACTGGACGGCACCCTAACGCCATCTGCACGGCATGAAGCAGGTGATTACAAGGATATGACGTAGAAGGCTAACTGTCCACCTTTCTGTGTGAGGGTGGCGGTTGGACCGGACGGCACCCTAACGCCATCTGCACGGCATGAAGTAGGTGATTACAAGGATATGACGTAGAAGGCTAACTGTCCGCCTTTATATGGAGCGGCGGTTGGAATGGACGGCACCCTAATGCGGTCTGCATTGCACGAAGGAGAAGATTCGGTAGCTATACGCTAGGGTCTCTGTGACACGTGACGGATAGTTACAGGGATGATACCTAGAAGACTAACTGTCCATCACATATCGTTCTATGAGTTCTTCACCAACAGATCCGTCGCGATGTGACCAGGGAGTTAAAGCGGTGTAAAATAAAATATAGAAAAAAACTGGAAGGAAGCAGTTCACCAGAGAAGTTCAGAATATATTCTGCGCGAACACGGCGTGCTGTTTCATATTTAAAATAACAAAACACACGCGAGCGGGAAACTTTTGTGTAAGGTTCCGCTTGAAGCGGCCGAGGAACATAACACCGCGCGAGTGGAAAACGTTTTATTTTAAAGCCCTGTAGTATCCAGCATTAGCAGTAAAAGAGTTCACTCTGAAATAAAAAAGGTGTTCTTATGTGTTACATTCACACGACTTACTCCACTCACTCTTCTACTAATTATTTCTATGAAAGTTTATTGTTCTCTCTGCTTCATGTTAATCGAGATAAACATTTGCAGAAACGGTATTATGACACAGCTATATGAGAATACAGTAGGATTAAGCGATAGCCAAATCCATCGCTATGTTATGGAATTGCATAACCGTGGAAAATAAAACAATAGCGACTTAGCATTTTAAATGTATGAAGTATTTTACAGAGCAAACCAATAACAAAGAATATCTCGAAAATGGTTAATACCACAGGTTGAGGTAGGTTTAAGGAGGTCTACATTTTTTGTCTAGTAAGGTATGTCTTATCTCTTACGGTTCAAAGTTTATACAACATTCGGAATATATACAACATAGGTTCATTCGGAATGAACGGGACTTCACAGGCAATTCCCAAAAAGTTCAATATATGCATTTATTTGTAATGAAAACAAAAAATAACGAAAATGTTTCATGTAAATGGTAACTTGTATCCGGGGATTTTTCTGAAAATCTTCGTGTCACATCCTTTTTTTTTCTTTCTTATTTTTTGTGATTTACCTTAAACACAATTCTTCTTTATAAATCTGCGAAATATTTGTTACAGATGTTGTTGAACCTAACGTTATTGAAATACTTCAATTAAGGAATGTTTTCTCAAATTTCATATTGAAAATCATCTTTAGATTTATCGCTTTTACCAAAGAGATGTAAGCTGACCCAGTAGGTCAGACAGAATTCCCCAGGGTGTTCCTTATTTCTAGTGTATCGGCTCTGCTACTGAGGCAGCACTATACTAACACCATCATCAGCGCCATCTTCACTTCCTCGCCACCTTGTCTCATGCCTCTGTACCACACACCACCCTCCCTTTAACGACGCACCACAACCTCATTTTTCCCTTTTTATGTTTTTATTTTTCATTTTATTAGGATTTCGGTACAACAGCATTAATTAGTGACCTCAAAACGTGAGATGAAGGGCTGCATTGAGCAGTAGAATCTGGACTTTATCACTTCCACCGTTCCTGTCTCAAGAAGCCGAACCATTCCGCCCTCTTTGCCACATTGTCGACATTCCGTTTAAAGATCCAGTGTAACGTTCCCGTTACCAACCAAATCACGCAGCGTTGGAGGGCCATATTCTGAAAGCGAAATTCCAGGCGCTGCAGTTCCTCAAGGCATGGCGGGACCCCCGGTTGGCACCATCTTGATATTTAGTTCCTGATCACGGCCCACATGTCATCAACCTCCCGACAGAAGACAATCCGGTGCTCCAAAGTATCAAATCCTGAGCAGACTGCGCACTGATTTGATTGTGTTCGTCCATGTCGCCAGAGTCTTTCTGCCGTCGTTATGGCCTCGTTTAAGACTTCATAGGACGTTTCTTGCCAATCAGTTGGAACATATTTACAGAACACATTCGCCAGATAATCTTCCATCTTCGACTATGCTTCTCTTCAATCCTAGGAGTAAAAGGAAACAAAGTTAACAGTCGATATTGGCTCCGTGTACACTCGAACGCCGAGATCTCATCGCCGGTATCCAGCATGCGCTGAAGATGATTAACGATGTGTTTGAATCCTGGGAGTACCATATGCGGGTTATGAACTTGTTCCTCCCAGAACTTTTTGTCGGTGGAAGAACCATTTCCACCCAAGGACCGGACGGCAGTTTTCCCCAATAATGCCATGCATTTCTTTTCGATGTCCACTAATCCACATCCGCCTTTGGAGGGTGGCAAGTGTAATTGAGGTCTGCTCACCCGATACACCTTACCAGACCATAAAAAGAAACCGATGAGTTGCTCAAGCTTTTGTGCGCCATTTTTCGTAATCAGTAGAATCTGTGCTAGGTACCAAATTTGGCTGAGGCCATAGGTGTGTATGTACCAAATGCGCTGCAGTAAATTCAGAATCATTGTCCTCTCAAACGATAAGAAATATCTTAAGTGATTGATCATCTCTCGCCAGTTAAAAACAATTGTTTATTCCATATTTCCCAGGAAGGAAATGCCAAGTATGCGTTGCATTCCCAAGATATGGAATTGGCCTGGCCAATTTCCTAACACCAGTAACTGCATTTAATACTGTACCTGACATCCTCGTATACAGCTCCAGCCCACGGGAAGTGCTGCTATATCTTGGTCATCAGCAGCTACAATGGTCACATCATCAGCATAGGTGGTTACTGTAAATTACTCATTTACATAGTGACCCCACGCAGGGTGTCTTGCAGCATCCGTAGCAAGGAGTTTAATGAGAGAGAAAACAGTTCCATTGATAATGAGCATCCTTGACGCACTGGCCGTTTTATGAGTATCGGAATGGAAAGCCATCCGTTCCATAACAGTCGAGACTTCGCTGTTCTATAGAGTCCTTTAATAAGGGAAATAATCTGCATAGGGAGATGCGCTGCCTGTACGAATTGCCAGAGATAGCGATGGTGCACCCTATCAAAAGCCTTTTGGAAATCGAGACTAATCAAAATCGCTAGTTGATGATCTCGTCGGAGATGTATTAAATGATCACGCAAGTCTGCTAAAGCAACTATAATATTCCTTTTATACATCGCCGCCTGATTATAGTGTAAGAGTTCTGCATAAGCACCTTCCATTCTGTTCGCCAACACTTTGACAAATATTTTATAATCGGCGTTCAACAAAGTTATTGGGCGGTAGTCGTTCAGTGTGGTAGCCCTAGAGGTCTTAGAAAGTAAAATGATGATACCATCAGCAAAGGTGTCGGAGAAATATGCTGTTTCCCACAGCTTCACAAAAATTTCCATCACTGCGTCTTTGATAATAGGCCAGCAAGTTCTATAGAATTCATATGATAATCCATCAGAACCCGGGGACGTGTCTTTACTCGCTTGCATAATGGCATCTAGCACTTCCCGTTCAGTGATAGGGCTGGTGAGCATATCGGCAGTTGCCTGCGTAATCCCCGTTGCAAACAACTGATGCTCAGCACGCATATCGTCTGAGTTTCCTTCCGTTCCCTCTTGAAACAATGTCTGGAAATGACCCGCTATCAGTTGAAGAAGAGCTATTGTCCCAGAGCATGCAACTCCAGTGGTAGCATCTTGAAGGGTATGTGGATATTTTGCACGCCCCTCCATCCTCTCCTTTGCAAAATAATAAAAGGGGTGCCGTTCTTCGGAATGTACATGTGGAGACTTAGCTCGAATTTGATACCCAGCCAGATGCTATAATTGCTTCCGCTTAATAATTGCCTTCACCTGGTTGAGTTTTGCATTCACATCATAGCCCTCCCGTTGCCTCGTATACAGGTGCCATAGGGCTCATTGTAGAAAAGCATCAACTTATATCGCGCCTGCGCTCGCAAAATACTGGTGTATTTAGAAAAGGCACGTATCGCCGGTTTAGCATTTCCAATCCAGCAAATTCCGCGGTGAACTTCTGAAGGTTGAGTATAACTGATGCCATTTAGTCTTAAACTGCTTCAAAACCTCTGTGTCCTCCAAAATGGAATTGTTGAGCTTCCAATATCCCCTTCCGGCAATCTTAGTACTAAGTGTTGGAGGTTGGAGTTGGCATAGTAATGCATAATGGTCACTAAACGCCAAAGAAAGGATACAAATTCGATGGACGGATGTAGCTAATCCCGGAGACGTATAAACACGATCTATGCGAGATGCAGAGGTGTGTCGAACAAATGTAAATTCTACGTTAGTGCCATGCTTACTTTCGCAAGCATCCTGAAGCTGCAGCTGAGTCACTACTTGTTGTAGCAAGATGCTGAAATTTGGTGCTCCTTTTTGCTCTTTAGCATGCAGCGTACAATTAAAGTCGGTGATGCATTAAATGCGGGGTTAAATCAGTTTGAAAGAACCTCTCTCGCTCGTGTCTATGTTGAGTACCTGCAGGGGCGCATATGTTCACTAACACTGTTGCATCTAAGGTTGCTGATAGAATCCGGCCGGAGGGATCCATCTTAAAATTCTGTAGAGGAAGACCCTTCCAGTAGGCAATGGCGGTGCCTCGTCCGCCTAAACCTAGGTTAACTTTATAATCGTAACCATACAGAGCATTCAAGTTATAAATATTAACTTCTTGAAGAAAACAGATACCAACATCATTCATTTGGAGGACCGTACTTAGGAGTTTTTGTGTCACAAGATTTCGACAACCGTTCAGGTTTATGATTGCCAGCGATCTCAAATATATGATGGTATGGAGCGATGAGTGAAAGGGAATGACAATCAAGGACATCGGGCTTTAATGTTCGTTATCAGGGCTTCAATTAGGGTGCCGGCAGGTCTCCGGTATCCATCTAGAATGCTTCCCTCGGTGGCGTATGCTTCCCTCGGAGCCGAGGGTCACTAGAAGATACCTTCCCTTGCCGTGCTAGCGGCCTAAGGTACGTCGGGTCCACTTGGGCGAACTTGGGTGTGGGTCCCCACCGGTCGCCACTGCATGCTGTTGCACTATGGGCTCCTCGGTAGTCTCCGGGATGCCACCTGGGGAGCTGTGTTGCAATTCACGTACTTTGAGCCGAGGTTCACGCAAAGAAATACATCCCCGCCATGCAGGAGGTGTATCGTCTGGGAGGTCAGAAAATGTATTGGAGGCTTCCACCCAAGAGCGGGCTTCAGCACCAACCTCCATTGTCTGGTGCACTTCATTCTGCATTGGCTCTGTTGCTCCACCAACATCCAAGGGACAGTTTCGCGCGTCCTCCTCTGCAGGTCGAGAGTCACGGGAGGACCTGCTTGTTTCCTCCCCCGTAGCTATGATGCTATGCACTGCAGAAGATGCCGCCCGCTGCTGTGCTCTCACCTCAGCTGATGCTGCAGAAGGCAAAAACCTGTTTCAGATGCTGTTTTGCCTCAATAACTGTTTCCATTCTTGCTCCAGTACCATCGGCTGCTGCAAGACGTCGCATCACTATCGTTTTACGACTCCTTGTCCACTTAACACGCTTTTTCTGATTCGGGCGGTTCTCTACCCCCGAAACTGCTGCAGCCACCAGTGGATCAAGGTCAGCCGGCGCCGTCCCACCAGAAATGCGCTGGAGTCCACGCTTCCCCACCAGATCGCGGAGCACCATTGCATAACCCCTATGCTGTTCATGCATCGACTCAATATGGGTAAACTCATACTGCTGCTGTTCACCAGCCAATGCAGCGTGTGTCACCATCTATATGTTGCGAACGCTCACGCTGCAGGCCCACGGCCGGAGAAGCGGGTTCTCTGTCGTTCGGCCGTCCAGCAGCCGCCAGGCGCACAGCGGTAGATCTGTGGGGACAGCCTCCTTGAGATGCTCCGTGCTACTGCAGACATAACAGGAGCGGGGTTGTCCAACATAGGACACCGATAGCCTATAGCTACCAATTACAAGCTGGGAACGTGCGTCATCAACTGCATTTTTACCGCACGTATACCGTTGAACACCGGAACGCAATACTGGCGGCCCCATTGTTCCTTCCGGACGTCATACACCGTCCCGTAACGCTGCAAAGCTATAGCATTACCAGTCACATGTTCGATGATTACGTTCGTTATTTCACTATTCATATATTAGTATTTAAAATCTTCTCTAATAGGAGTGCAGATATAAGTTTTATGTAAATTGCTCTTTCCCTGGCGATTAACTGTATCGCGTCAACTTGCTCCGCATTTAACTGTAAGGTATCTGCAATGGTCATGTACCTCATAAGCTGTCAGCCTCGTGGCATTCAAAGTAAATTTAACCCTATTGGTATTTTTTCTGGCGTACATTTGCATTTTCCTAAGCTAAAATGCTCTGCTACACGCACAATACACACAAAAGTATTGTAACAGTATTATAGTCAAGGCAGTTTAAGTCGCTCTTGCACACATTCACTAGCACAGCAACACCACCTTGTACACAACAAATTAGTTCCCAGCTGCGTCCGACCTACTCGCTCCTGTGGTTTCTTGGAAGATATTGAATTTCAATACCAAGTTTGGTATTCAACCGACTTTTCGTTTTTGAGTTGTGCGGTTCACAGACACAGACAGAGAGAGAGAGAGAGAGAGGTCTTTTTTCCAAAAATGCATTATTTATTCTTTTGTTAAATATAATTCTCCGAGTAGGATGGCTAGGCCGGTGCAAACCTGAGATAAGCGATCATCCTCACTAAGGGATTTTCGTGGTTTTCCGTAATGCTGGGATGGGTTCTTGCCCTTTTTCTTACCCTCCATTTCCTCTGAATTTCACTGTCCTCATTTTCCACAGTCGCAGGGTCAGGCGCGTGGATGGTGCTGTGCGGCGTATGAGGTAGGTGTACTTTGAGGAGAAAAATGCTTTGTATTCCAAAACTGAAACCTGTCCTAGAGGATAGGGGTGGTATCGGAGGGATACGTAAACGTCAGAGAGACCTCCGCATGGTGTCTGCAACCATCAGATCTGGTTAACTTACCTACTACTTTATCTCATCCCTTCTTCCCAGGGATAGGTAAGCCTAGTCGTGGCCACAGAGCTGAAATATCCTCCGTTAATGCCCGGTTTCTTAAAATTTTAATGCACTCATAGTTCTGAAATAACACGAAAAGAGGATTCGAAAGATACGAGGGCTGTCCCAGAAGTACCCGAGCTAACAAAGAAAACACAAAAATGTTGCGACAATATCTCTTTAATTCTCTAAATAGTCTCCTTTCAGATCGATATGCTTTTCCCAGCGATGTTCAATAGCTTCGATACTCTGTTTATAGTGAGAACCGTCGAATTCTGCAGAACAGCCATCAACTGCAGACTCCACCTCTTCATTCTTAGCAAATCGTTACCACCAAGCCATTTCTTCAACTTTGGAAACAGAAATATTAGAGGGAGTTAAATGTGGTGAATAGGGTACATGAGGAAGCATTGATTTTGGCCATGGCGATAATGGATGTGTGAACTGGTGGATTGTCTTGATGAAACGGAACTTTGTTTTTTAACTAAATGCGGCTGGTTTTGCTTGATTTCATCATTCAAACGCTGCAATAAGTTTGCATAATACTCGCCATTGATTGTTTTCCTTTTTGAGGATAATCAATGAAGATTATTCCACACCATTCAAAAAAACTGATGCCATGCCCTTGCCTGCAGATGGAACTGTCTTCGCCTTCTTTAAAGCCATTCTCCCCTTTCAATCCAGTGTTTTGACTGCTCCTTCGTCTCAGGTGTGAAGTGATGGACCTATGTTTCATCCTTGGTTATGAATCGACGCAAAAACTCGGCTTTATTGCAACGAAACATCGCCTAATACTCTACTGAAGCATCCTCACGACGCTGCTTTTGTTCCATTGTGAGTAAACGCAGCACCTATCTTGCGCACAGCTTTCTGATGTCAAAATTTTCAGTTAGTGTGCGATGTACAGCACTTGGCTACGATGTCTGCTAGCTCGCGCGCTTTCAGTCAGCGGTCATCCAATACCATTTTGTGGATTTTCTTCACAATTTCTGGCGTGGTCACCTCATTTGGTCGACTACTGCGATGTTCGTCTTGGCAGCTCATACGGCCTAGCTTAAACTCTGCCACCCAGAGTAGAATCTAGCTCAGCTTTAATATTAGTTGGACTGAGACCTCTCAAATGAAAGTATTGTATCACATAACGATGGCCAGTTTTATCTATGTTTGCAAATTCGCTGAGAGAGTTCACTATTAAGGGCTGTCATACAATTACTAAACAATAGCATTGTCAAACTTCAAACTTAAGCTTTATAAGGGTGGTACTTTGTACCATAGTCATTTGTTTGAAACAACAAGTTTATGTCGGGTACTTCTGGGACTGACCTTGTATATGTTTTTTAACTAGTTCTCCGAATAATACGTATGCTTAAAACCTTAAATTAACACCTAAAGCGTGAGGACTGGTTTCATGTTGTGAAACTATTGTTTACTACCTGTTTGCTCTTGCAACCTTTCAAGGATGCAATGATGTTTAATTTAATTATGTTAGGCAAAAAAATAGTGAAGTCCATACATAGAAGATGCTTTGAAAATAAGCGTGATTTGTTCTGCAGATGATGTAACATTCACAGAATAAGTGCACAGTTACTTGAAACTGCTCTTATGTAAGATTACAACAGTATTATGCAAGTTTTACTAGTGAAACACAACATTTATACATAGGTTCTTACGAGTTCATGAGTGATTTTCCAACCGATGCAGATGGAGGTATGCACCCGTATATGAACAATAAATGCAGTGATAGTATCAATTGTTATAATTTTGGCGTTCTGTGCTCATTACTATATCATAGTATTCCTACAGAAATATAAAACCATTTTCTATCTATTCCATATTATGAGAATAGAAATTGTTGTAGTTGTTTCTTATACGAAGAATAAGAGACAACGGCCAAACACTAAACAAGACAATCTGTGTAGTCATGAGCTCCTATATTTAATTTTGAGCTTATTCATATGGACGACATGCGCATAAATCTCGAAGCATCTGAGCATAGAACATCAAACACTTCAGAAATAATTTCAAAAATTGTATGTTTCATTCACATGACTTTCTCTACTCACTTTTGTACAAACTATTCTTACAAACCTTATTCTTCTATCTATTGCATGTTAACCGAGATACACATTTCCAGAAATTGTCTTATTGCATAATTTCCTTGTAGGTAAAACAGGATTTGAAGAAGGCAGTAAACTTCAAGCGAAACTCAAATCTTTTAAGAGCGGATTGCTATATAATGACTTTGAAATTCTGTTCTTCAGCTAGGCCAAGAGAAAAAAAAACGAATAAAGACTTTCCATTTGAGAAAAGCGTTCTAAAATGCAAACCAATAACAAGGAATATCTCGGAAATGGTTAGCTCCACCAATCTAGAGTTATATATGACATAAATTGTGTACTTTAATGACATCTTCATTTTTTGTGTAGTAAAATCTTGTCTATGTCTTACGATTTACTGGTTATGCAAAAGTCATCCAGAATGAAGAGGACTTCATAGGCTATTCCCAGAAAATTCAAGATATACATTTCATTTATCATGAAAGTGTCTTAAACATATGGGGCTTTAATAAAAATCGAAGACATTTTTGAGAAAATCAACATTTTCGATACATTTTCCATGTAAATAAAGGGCAGTTTGGATTTGGAAATTTTTTTAAAATCTTCTGTTGCATCCTTGGAAGATGCTGAGCTGAAATATCAAGTTTGGTTGTTAACCAACTATTAATTTTTGAGTTATGCTGTTCACACACACGGCCCATTTTCTATTTCTTTTTTTTTTTTGGTTCAGGGAGCCTCAAAGCATATATTTCCGGTAAAATCTTGACACGAATTTTACTTACTATACTGAGTAGAGAAAGTAAGTAAAACAGTTGTATCACAAAAATGGTATATTTTGAAAGTCCCAGACTAAGTTTTGTCCCGCACAGTGGTGTAGGAGCTGGAGCCAGTGTTCTGTTTGCCAAGCACGGAATGCTTATAAGTTCTAGCCCATTCATGGAGTGCGGATTTTTCGGCCCATAGCACCGTGAAGAATTTGAGGAGTTGCGAGAGGTAGTGATCTGTAGGCCAGGAAATCAACATTTCGGCTGGGGAATCATGGTACTCAGTGATGCCAATTTGACCCTTTTATGGCTAACTCTAGCCGTTTTTAAGATACTATTAGCCACTAGTTTGCCAAAAATCCACCAAGGGCATTCCAGCCATATTACATAATGATTCAGCCAATTTTAATATTCAACCATTTCTATCTGTTTTAATAGTAATAAAAATAATTACAATAATTGAAAATTAAAAAATAATTTAAAACAATGAACAGTTTAATAATAGCTAGAAATAGTTTTGTTTGTCTAAATTTTCAGTTTCCACTGTCTAATTTTTACGTTAAAATATAAAAGATAAGTTGATGAAAAATTGATAGATCAGTTAAAACAATTCCACACATTGGTGTCTACGCAGAGGGTAAAGAAGTTCTATTGATATGAAGCCTACGGGCATTTGTAAGCTACAAATTCAAATTTGTGAGGATAAATATTGTAACAAATGAGAATACAAGTTACTGCAAACACCACTTTATTTATCACTGGGCACTCAACGTAACACAAACGTTACACTTGAGTTCCTTTGGCACACACTCGAAATACAACACAACTGGTTCATCTAATCAAATCACAACTGAACCGCTGAACTGCACGACTCACAATTGACTGCTGAGTTACAACTCACAATTAAAATGCACTGCCTACTTCCATTGTCCGCTCCCTTCGACGCTTCTAGCAGCTCTCAACTGAACTCAACACTTAATTGCATTCAACTCTGACTTGTCCTGCCGACAGTAGTCCTTTATATAGGCTTCGCACAAAAAGCGGAACTTTCGAGAACACATCCTACTAGAATACGCCAAAACGAAGATTCCGGAACAAGTAAGCGGCACATAAAAGGCTTTTATTCCACACTTAGACGGTAAACTCTAGCACCGCCAAGTAAAAACTGCATTCAGGTAACGTAAACTCCGCCACAGATATCGTGTAAACTCCGGCACTAGAAATTAGTAAACTCCCCCATTATGGATCAGCTTAGCGTTTTCCTTCCCACTTTACCAGACTGATAAATGACGATGCGAAATTGCATAGGTGTGGTGAAAAATAGTTTCGAAGTCAAAGAAATCATGTGTGAAAAAGTTGTTTATGTCCTCGATTTGAAGGATGAGCAAATAAATAGACTAAAATTTTTCCACAGTTTTGAACACTGTGCAGTGAACGCTTTACACAGTCCAAGTTCCTGTATTTTCCTGTACCAGTTTTGGCGTAAGTGGAAAGGAGAACAGCGTATGGTATATTGGGGGAAAACTTTACGTACACTATGTATAGTTTGTTCAAAATCTGAGACGATGACTGACGGTTAAAAATGTAAGCCTTTTGATCTATGTCTTCGATTTTAGTAAATATATGTATATTTCAGCGCGTTTATTAGGCAATAAAACATAACTACGGGACATGTAATGTTTCGGTAGCCATGCAAAGAGAACATTTGAAAAAAGAAAGCAGGGCAATGTTGATAAGTTCCATCGACATACACTTTGTTACACGAACAGAGAAATTGTAAATTTGTGTCACGAGAAAATATAATAACATTACTTACGTTATTGTAAAGTAAGGAATCTTCTTTTCGATTACTTTTCAGGCTATGGACATTGACAGCTTCATGCATTCCAGGTAATGTTTTCGGTAATGGTGACAATGAAGCCTGCTTCACGTTCTGTACGTTGCGTCGAATGCGGGTAACATGCATTGTTGTTAACGATAGTTCATTTACATGTTGAAGGATTTCTTTCATTATCACTTTAGAGGTTCTGCCATGTAGGGTCATGGTTGTGTTCGAAATTAGATTTAGAAAATTCTATATCCAGACTTCGAAATTCCATAGATATAAAGTTTGCTAGGGCACAACTTTTTAACACAACACCACCGACACAAACCATACTTTGCTTCGTGTTTAAAATAAAATTTATACTCGTTGACAAGCATAAGATTTTTCCAATACTGACTAACCATAACAGAGCAGGCCGTGTCCATTCTTAAGTTACTCAGCGCTAACTGGTAAATAAATGAGTCTGTCTTCCGTAGTATGAAAAGAATGCAGCACGACTTCAACCCTACCAACCGTTGATGTTTCAAAAGGTACGTTCAGCTGCAAAGCTCATCCAGCCTCGTGGTCTCCATCGTTCACTCACAGTTTACAATAACTCACTCAGCGTCTGCCTTCCTAAGTATGAAAACAACCGTGTCGAGTGTACTTATCGTCTCACATAAATTAAAGAGCCTTGGTAATAACAAGCGTAACAGTTAATAACAGATCGTGCGGGCGTTTACATATACACAGTATTCATGCTTTACGAAAAAGTGACAAGTGTGTCAGAGTTTACTATTACTCGCGCAAAACTTCTAGAATCGTGACCTTGATTGCCACCCCAGCTGCCGAGCCTAGGAATGGTTTATGTTCAGCTTAATCAACGAAAGCGATATAACACCTTTGCTTACTCACAGTGCGTAACACATACAGTCTGCATAGAAAGTGTCTGCATCTGGTTGTAATTTTAAAGAGACCAGTATCTAAATAGTACTTACTTTATATTTGTTATATTTATAACCCTGGCTCCTACGTTTTCAAAGTTGAGTGCTAAGTTGTTACACAGTCAAAGTAGGGAAATCATTGCAAATGTCCTCGACTTCATGAAGCAAGAAGCAGAGATGAAGGAAGAAAATATATGTTCGTCCGAGTTCCACAAAAGCCTTAAGAGAGTGAAAGAAAGAGTAGTCAAAGCAACTGGTGTTTCACCGAGTTCTCAAAGATAAGAAAAAAAACATATGGATGAAAGAATGCCATTTGACACGCCTGGGGTCCCTAAACGTATTACAGAAATAGACGATTTCGAATGCGTCATTCGGCGCACGATTCACAATTCCTATGTGGAAGAAAAAACTATGCTAATAATAAGCAGATTGCTCATCCAGCTGAAACACAGCAGAAACTTTCAAGGTGGTGCTACAAATCTCAGAAAAATTATTAAAGATTTAGGGTTCAAGTGGAAGAAACCGAAATCAAATAGAAGAGTTCTAACAGAAAAGCAAAATTAATAAATAAAATAAAATAATAATAATAATAAAATAAAAAAATAAAAATAAAAAGTAAATGTTGCCATGATAGCTTAGTCAGAGAGCAATGGCACGGAAAGCCTAAGATCTGTGGTTCAAATCCCGGCTATGGCATTTAATTTTTCAGTCTGATTCTACCTTTCCAAATGACTAATTTTATATGTACTTATATCAATGTGTACTTATATCAGCATCAATTTTCAAGGTGGTGCTACAAATTTCAGAAAAATACTATAATGTATGAAGATGAGTCATACATACACAGCAGTCATACAGCATCTAAAAGTTGGAGTGACGATAGCGAATTAGGTTTGCAGGCACCTGTTGCCAAAGGGCAAATACTTATTATCGTTCGTGCTGTTGGAAAGATCGGCTTCGTTCCAAATGCCCTTCTTTTACAAGTCGCAACAAACAACAGGAGATTTTCATCAAGAAATGAATACAGAAAATTACATGAAGTGAATCAACGCCATGTTGATACCTAATATGCCTGCTGGGTCTGTTCTGGTCATCGACAATGCTTCACAATGCGTCAACACTCAAATTCTCAAACCACCTACCTCAACTTCCTTGAAAGAAGAAATGAGAGCTTGGTTACTTAGGCATAATAAAGCTTTAGATGAAAGCGCGAGTAAAACAAAGCTATATAACTTAATTAAAGCCAACAAACAGCTTCAGAAGTCATACATACTTGACCAGATAGTAATACAACATCGCCATAATGTACTTAGACTGTCATCGTATCGCCCAGATCTAAACCCAATCGAATTAATCTGGGCTGATATCAAAAAATGGGTGGCATGCAGAAATATCACTTTTAAATTAAAATATGTGGAGCAGTTATAACGACAGCAATTTGCTGAAATTGGAAGGCCAGAATGGGAAAATGTATGGCGACATGCTGAATAAATTAAGAATCATTATTCCGAAAAATACGGAATTGCACAAAATCAAATAGAAATAATTCTCATCCAGGATAATGGTGCAGAAAGTAGTGACAGCAGTGATGACGGCAATAATGTGAGTGATTCCGCAGAAGAGGAAGGGTTGTTAGATGTGGAAGAATTGGAGGCAATGATTGACAGCGTTTTTATATTAAGCGCTTTTTACAGCGTGGATTTTAATATACTGTATATAACTAAGTTTATCTGCGCAACGCAGTGCATAACCTGTGTGGACATTTGACGATGACTGTCCCACGCATGCAGTCCACCGGTCACCACCTTATCTGGTAAGCAACTCGCATCATAGCTCTCATTAAGATTTTCACGTGTCTAGAACTGTTGTGCCGATTATACCACGCATTCCACGCTGTCTATTGCTCTATTGCTTCCGTGCTCGCTATTGTTCTAACGGCCCGTCGCAGGCCCCGCCCAAGTATTGGGCCGGGAGGCACTAGCCGGCTGCAGGTAGCGCCGCGCGCGTTCTCGCAATATTTATATGTGCATATCACACGAAAATGTTATTACCAGTAAGTGCCGAATCCCCATATATTTTTTCTGTTTAGTATAGCCATACTACTCATGAGGTCCTCCGTAGTGTAGTGTAGCCTCTAGTTCCCAAGGTCGCGGGTTCAAACCCGGCGGATGGCGATGGATATTTTTCGGGCGTAGAAATCCTTAGCATGGCTTCCTTCGGAAGGGAAGTAAAGCCGATGGTCCCGTCGTAGATTTACAGAACGTAAAGGAACCTCAAGCCTGATAAAGAGGTCTCTAGCAACATTTACTGTATTTTATGCCCAGTATAGAATGGGTTGCTAAGGACCAGAGTAATTGAAAAGCGTCCATAAATAAAAACTCAATTTACTATTCATAAGCAATTTGGCAGAAAAGATAAAATTACTCCTGAATGAGTTCCTTTGCCAAAGTTCCTTTGCTAAGCCAGAAAATTATTTTACAAGGTTGGGAAATCCCTACCATCTCACTCATTAATGTGTAACCTGTTTTACACACATATTATAATGGCTGTTATAAGCTTCTCCATGCTTAGCCATTTCTGGCCTTTCTGACAGTCACCTTTAGCCACTTTTCATTACCAAGAGTTGGCAACACTGCATCATCTTTCCGTATCGGATGGATGATCGTCCACCTCATTAGGGCGTGAGGGAGTCGGGTTGATTGGCCCAGGCCCATAAAGGCCGTCAAGCCACAGTCTGTATCATAACTAGATAAAATTCAGCAACAGTGTGGAGAACCTCTAAGAAAGTTGAAGATATGCAGTTTTATCATGGCATGCCAACAGTCCAATCTTATGAACTTTAATTCAAACACTTAGAGGAATATATATATATATATATATATATATATATATTAATTGAAATTACAGAATGTTTTCCAAACAAAAACTTAGTTGGGGATGCGAAACTATCTGAAATTCTTCTTCCTGTATCCTCTGAAGAGAAATGACTTATTTTTTAAAAAATCTGATGTGGTGGTTACATAACTTTTACTACCCATTACAGATCTGCAAGCATGCCTTATATATTACAGCATGTATTAAAAAAGTGAGTCTTCTATACGTTATTCAAGATAAATTTCTGAACAAAAATGAACTCAAATTACACTGTTCCATACAACATGCGAAAATGCGTTCAAATGTTCATCGGAAACACGGAGGAGTGAATTCAGAAGTCATTGTAACCACCTCTTACAGTGGAAAAAAAATCTACCGGAAACTTTCAAACATCTACCATCAAATGACCGCGTTACATTTGACATTTAACTGCCTACAATATGAAATATTTAGAAAACAGTTATCGCGCAAATTGTATGCTCCAATAAACATCTTTTCTGAAGAAAGTTTAGATTTATTGTTATAATCTCCAATTATATCAAATTCATTCAGAATGAAGAAACTGGCGGCTATTCGCAGAAAATTCAATATACACATTTTATTAATCACACAAATATTTAAACACATGGTATTTTTGTCAACATCAGTACAGCAATTTTTGAGAAAATGAAAAATTACGAAACATTTCCCATGTAAACAGTAGAGGGGGGATTTTCCTGAAATCTTCGTTGAGAATGTTTAAACATCGTCTGACCCAAAAATGAAAACTGACATTTTTTCCGAATTTTTGTTTTTAAGTTTTGCTGTTCATAGATCCTTTTCTAAACTTTATCTGTTTTGGGGTTCAGAGGACCTCAAATATATATTTTCGGTGACATTCCTATATCAAAATTATATATAGGAATGTCTAATAATTCTACCATATTATAGGTAGATGGTAGAGAAAATAAAGAAATTTAAATACCAAATTAATGTAATCTTTCGTATCAGAGTTAGAAATTTACACACAGAGCAATTCGTGTTCCCGTCTGGTATCTAGAACACCACAGTGCAACAGAAGTTTGACTGAGATTCATGTAATTTTCTGGTGGCGAAACTTTGAACATTCTTTTGGTAATCACATTCCCGTAACGGCAATTTTGTCTTAACCGTTGCTTTACGCGGGACCAATCAGGATCGATAGTAGAGAGATCCCTGCAAACGATCCTCTGGGGTCCTAACCCCTCCTACCCTCTCAGTAGGAAGGGAGAGAAAGCAGTTCGCCGTTTATGTGACCTTTTCATTACTTTTGGTTCATTGCCAGCCTTCCATATCGCATTTTCAGGATGAGGAAGTAAGGTTGGCGACCCTGAGAGCATTCTGTGTGGTATTTTGATAGCGCAAGTAATCACGTCCACAAACTGCTCCTCCTTGAGTGATTTTTCTAGTATTTTTTAAAGAAACCGTTCATTTGTTTTGCTTCCTTATTACAAACACAACAGACATTTCTAAGGTATCGGGAACTTTGCATCTTGTAGTGATATTAATGTTTGTTGTTAGTTGGTAGTTGGAAGATACTTCATGTTTATATGCACCACGTTTGGGAGCCAATTTGAAGTAACATTATGGTTTGTTAGCCCCACGTTGTGGTAGCCAATTTGCGGCGGTATTAATGTTTGTGTTCGAAAGATGCTACTGTTTATCTGCCGCACGTATGGAATACAATCTGTCGCGGTCACTTCGTGTTATCTTTTACTGAGCGCCTGTTATTGTATTTAATTTTGGGTTCACTGTCCTCCGGCTAGCTATGATTTCTCGGTCAAGCACTTCTCTTGTACAGAGTGTGTAAGCGGAAAGGAGTTGTTATCCAAAGATAACACTGATGAAAGAATTTGTTTTACACTTTTATTGTCGTAACACATTATTCACTTTCACCTATTAATCTTGACACTCGCCAAGCTGAAACTGTTATAATAACTTCTTTACTGCCCATTATTAATTCGCGTACTTCAACGTTTTGTGTAATTAACTTTACGACACGAGAGATTTTTCATAAATTTGCTACGCGTAACCTGCAAATCGATAAACTGTGCGATGTATTCACCATGGCTGCTTCTGTTGAACTCATCGATGTCTTATACCGAATGTTTCTGTTGGACTCCGTGAAACTTGACTCTGACACGAATTTATACTCCTTCGCCCGATATGCCTAAAGATTTATAACCGAGCTGCTATTGGTTAATAAAACGCGCCAACATTAGCGTCTATATTTATATCCAATGAAAATTACGAAAACATATGCTCTAGGGAAAATGTTCCCGCAAATTCTAAGAAAAACACGCCACTCTGACGTCATTTGCTCGTCTCTAATAATGATAAACAGCTCACCCCCTCGCTACATTATTGCACGCTATTATTGTCAGTTTCAGTAAGGCCGTATAAACCCACTTCTCAACAATGATTACAATCAACAAACATCTCAAATCAATGTCACACAACAATGCATATTCACACTACAATCACTCTGACATTTACATTTTTGTGATACAAATTACTGCGTCATATGCCCCACTAGAAACATAATTATAAATATTTACAGCTTGTTTGAAAATTTTATAATTGGGTTTTTAGTCTCCTAAATCTTGGAACACGCGCTATTTATCACTTTCACTTAACACTTCACACGCATTTAACAAACGACATATCTTTTGCCTTTATCTCGCCACTATTTAATGGCTCTGGTCTAATGTGTTTATATACATACATCTGACATTACAATTTTTATAGCAAATACTGTACCCTGAATTATTTAGTTACTGTTAAAAATTGGTTTACTGCCTTAGGTTGTTGACAAAAATTTATACATTCAAGAATTTTTAATCTGGTTCATTTTGTAATTATTGAACACATTTACCAAAATATTTATCCTCTACACAAATATATTTATAACACTTAATTCCAGACACAATTTCACATATCTGTGTGCTACATAAGTATTTGTTTTAATTATCTTTACCCCCTTTTATTATTTTGTACTTTATATTCACAATACTCTTGGAATTATATCTACGTCTTTTACTTTAATATAACATTAAGTTTTCATTACTACATGCTTCATTTCAAATGCTGTTACAGTTTACTGAGAAAATGCTCTTTTTGCCCTTTAAACATTTATTTTTGTCCAGAATTTATTTCTCTTTTCTCATGACATATATACATAGTTAACCCTCTTACATTCCAATACTTTGTTCTGCAGTTCAGCTTTAATTATCCTGAATCTACTTACTTCTTTTTAGCGGTCATTGCTATTCCCTTTCCTGGATCAAATTGTCTGTAGCTAAGCATTACTCGTAGCTGTATCATAACCTTCCAAAATTTGTTCATGAATAGCCTCTTTAAGGATTCATATGAAATTTCTCCCCCTGATAACATTTGAACCAATCTAAAGTTTTCTGAACCACATATCTTTTAACAACTGTCATTTTCAATTCTTCTGCTATCTTTTTAATTTGAGAGTACTCTGACAAATCTGTAATAAACTGTACTGGACTGGAGTTTTCATTAAATTTTGGAAGTGGAAAATCACTTAAGATATGATTGTAGTTTTGCAAATTCCCTACTCCCACGTTTAAATTCTCTAGTGTTACTTGTGCACTCTGAGTTTCAGCATGAGCTATAGATGAAGCCGCCGCATCACTCACATTATTAGTCATACCTGAGGAACTACCTCTATCACTATTTTGTACATCAGATACATTAACATCACATATATTTACCCGTGAATTCAATTCTAACCTATTTACAGTACCTTGCAGATTTTCTATTGTCTGTTCCAATTTTTTATTGTTCTCATTTTGAACAGCTAGGTGTTTGTTAATTTCAGAAGTTATCTTTTGATTCAAATCTTTAGACAAAACTTTAACTTCCTCAGACAATTTATTTCTTTGTGTTTCTGACTCCTTCTGTATTTCAGATATCTCCCCTCTGAAATTACCTTGCACCTGAATTAAATCTGCATTTGTAGCCTCCATCATCTCTCTTAACTCACTTGAAATGTTACTCATTCGGCTACCTAACTCTGTAAATTTTACATCAACATGTTCAATTTTATTATTAACCTCACTTTTTTGGTTAGATATTTCCCTGCTCATGTCTAACATTTTCTTTGAAACTTCCCCAATCTCATTTGCTATCATTTCCTGATTTTCATTTCTCATTCTCATCATACTACTATCTAGCTCCATGAATTTCTTTTCAATTTCTTCCCTGTTTTGTTCTAAGCTCTTACCAATATCTTCCCTCAATTCCCTATTATTCTTTTGCATATCTTCCCTTAATTGATCTGTAATACTCTTACTAAAATCTTCCCTCAATTCTTTCTTATTCTTTTCCATATCTTCTCTCAATTCCCTATTATTCTTTTCTAATTTCTCAGTTAGTTTTTCTTCTAATTTCTCATTAGTCTGATCTAATTTTTCACCAAAATTTCCCAACATTTCCATAATCATACTAGCATCAAAATTAACATTTCCTGCTATTCTATTCTGACTTTCTTCACCAACATTTCCTCCCTCAAATCCTACATTGTTTGAGCTATTTTCTGTAACCTGTATTGAATTACAGCTAACTGTTACATTATCCCCTTCCATAATTGTTTCTTCAGTATTATTAGTACACATTGTTTTCTTAATCCTGCCACTCCTCAAGTACATTGAAATTTTCACAATTTTGTTTTTTTTAGGATAAAAAAATTACTATACTCTGACCTTTGTGATGCTGTCTGTTGATGTTGCTTTGATGTCCAGCTTCCTGCCCCTCTCTCCTAGATGTATATGTCGCTTCTGCGTCGTATTATGATGAATCTACGTCGTCTCACTGTTTTGTGTCCTGTAGTTGAATTCCCCTGTTGCCTTTTAATCTCGTAGTTACGATGTCCAATCATCCGCGTCGTCTATCGTTCCTGAAGTTGTTTCTGGAATCTGCGTCTTGTAGTTCAGTTCACTGCTCCATTCGCTCCACGTCGTGGTTCCTCCGCCCCTTCCTGGTTATTTCGCTCCTTCCTGGTTAATTCGCCCCACGTTCTGGGTGCCAATTTAAAGTGGTATATTTGTTTGTTAGCCCCACGTTGGGCGCCAATTATGTAGTGATATTAATGTTTGTTGTTAGTTGGTAGTTGGAAGATACTTCATGTTTATATGCACCACGTTTGGGAGCCAATTTGAAGTAACATTATGGTTTGTTAGCCCCACGTTGTGGTAGCCAATTTGCGGCGGTATTAATGTTTGTGTTCGAAAGATGCTACTGTTTATCTGCCGCACGTATGGAATACAATCTGTCGCGGTCACTTCGTGTTATCTTTTACTGAGCGCCTGTTATTGTATTTAATTTTGGGTTCACTGTCCTCAGGCTAGCTATGATTTCTCGGTCAAGCACTTCTCTTGTACAGAGTGTGTAAGCGGAAAGGAGTTGTTATCCAAAGATAACACTGATGAAAGAATTTGTTTTACACTTTTATTGTCGTAACACATTATTCACTTTCACCTATTAATCTTGACACTCGCCAAGCTGAAACTGTTATAATAACTTCTTTACTGCCCATTATTAATTCGCGTACTTCAACGTTTTGTGTAATTAACTTTACGACACGAGAGATTTTTCATAAATTTGCTACGCGTAACCTGCAAATGGATAAACTGTGCGATGTATTCACCATGGCTGCTTCTGTTGAACTCATCGATGACTTATATGCGAATGCTTCTGTTGGACTCCGTGAAACTTGACTCTGACACGAATTTATACTCCTTCGCCCGATATGCCTAAAGATTTATAACCGAGCTGCTATTGGTTAATAAAACGCGCCAACATTAGCGTCTATATTTATATCCAATGAAAATTACGAAAACATATGCTCTAGGGAAAATGTTCCCGCAAATTCCAAGAAAACCACGCCACTCTGACGTCATTTGCTCGTCTCTAATAATGATAAACAGCTCACCCCCTCGCTACATTATTGCACGCTATTATTGTCAGTTTCAGTAAGGCCGTATAAACCCACTTCTCAACAATGATTACAATCAACAAACATCTCAAATCAATGTCACACAACAATGCATATTCACACTACAATCACTCTGACATTTACATTTCTGTGATACAAATTACTGCGTCAATCTTAATTTTTTTTCGTTTGGAAAGAATGTGAAACGGAAACGTGGTTTATTTGGGAACTGAGTGAAACGGATAGCGACGATGTCCGATTCTCGAATGAAGAAGTATATATTGTCGTATACCTCAGATATTTAGTAATTATTTAACTTCAGAGGAGGGCGACTCGCTTATGAGAGGGATCGTTGAACAAACAAAGAACTTTAAACTTGAGGCATCGACAAGGGACGCAGCTAAAGTTAGATTCACAACATAATTACACTAACATAATTCCTGGCTGAAGGGAGAGGCAAGGATTCTATTCTACCATAATTAAAACGGCAAGGAAATGGATAGCTGGTAGATTTATTATAATATGTGCTTACCCCATGTGTCTGCCGGGCGAGGACGCCATGTTGCAGTTATCCGTCTAACTCTCGCGGACACTAGTCACAGAATGCAAAGAAAAACCCACGCTAAGCTTGGCGTCACTAACGCCATATCCCTACCAATGAAACACTTTCCCCTCATTCGCCCCTACTCTCAGATAAACTGCCAACCTTCGACTCGGTAACCAGAGGGCGTATTACCATTAATATAATCTGTGCACATGCCACATCTCCCCCTGGCCACCGAAGTCGACGTCCTCGTCGACAGAAAGAAAATAAATACAATAAACATGAAAAACAAAACAAAGACATACCAAAAATGACATATAAATGTGTGATGAAGGAAAATATAATAATAGACAAGTGTGTGGTAAGCACCCAGCCGACGAAACAATGGTGCTGGGTGATGTGGAGAGGCGAGAGACGTAAGTGCTGTCGACTTAGTATTGTTAATGCACTTAGCTTTAGCATCCCGCACACGCACACACCACGCTGCCATAGTTCACAGGCACACTACACTGCGCAAAATGGTGATGGTCTGCCGTAACTGTTTGTGGGTGGGTTTAGACAGTGCCCACAACGACGATTTGTCCTTTGCGTAGAATTATCACCGCAGGTCTCTGGTGATGACAACAGGGTGGGCAGTCGCTGGCTTGGACTGCCCCCCGACATGGTGGCTCCTTATGCCACGGCAGTGTAGTGGCTGCCCGACAGCTTCCCTGTGGTGTTTCTTGACTTCTGGTGTGCCCTGGGGATGCTGATGCACTTTCTCGCTCTCTGCCCAGCGAAAGACTAAAACAAAACCACCACACAATAAACAGGATGCTCCCACAAACAATCACACATAAAAGAAGGGTATGTCATTTACAATTAAAGATTTTAAAGTATGAAAAGTGTACACTAAAAGAATTCTTATGACATGGGGCAAAGAAAGAGAAAAAAAAATAGTACAAATTGGCATAAGAAAGAAATTTTACAGAGATGCCATCCAAAGTGTAACTTACAATGCTTCATAATCCAAATAACAGTAAAACAGACTCAAAATACATGCACATGACAGAAATGAAACATAACCTTGTTTTGGGATCCCAATATTACATCTCAATAACCAGCTGGTATCACTAACAAAAGAACATAAGTGCACTTACAAGACAATCACACATGACGATGAAATGAACTCATTCACACTGACCATGGCCCAAATTACACACAACACTGACTTAACTATCTACTCAAACTAGTGTATGCATCACTACAAGCTACATCCACAATACATTTCTAAACTACGCCACGTGACATGCTTTCTACTACTAGTGCCCTACTCTTGTCACCAATACAACTGCTCGTCCACATCACTATCTTTCTCATCGCAGTATTAGCATCAACTCAATCATAATCATCATCAACATCATCCGCAGTAATAGTGCAATCTCGATCATTACTTCAAGCATCATCATCTGTCAATTTTCTCTTCAAAGCAAAACATCTGCACTTACGTGTCTCATTTAGCATGCTGTAAATTCAAAACATCTGACATAGGCATAACCTTCAAGAAATCACATTAACAATTCAGGAATTACACAAATAACATGACACTATAATGTTGCATCTACATCCTCAAAATGAAAATTTAAGCTGGAAAACAGGTGGTATTAACATTTGCTATCTAAGATGGTAATAAACTTGTTGCATAAACAGAGAAAAAAAAATTATTTTCATTACATTCACTTCCATCTATATAATCTCTCGTGTGAATTCATCACACACGCTATACTGGGCACGTTACAGCAACACCAATAAGCAAAATCTTTGAAATGATACAACTGTCGGGGTTACACTGTGGCACTTCCACCGAAGCTGACATCATCTCGTCTCTCCTCATCTCATTAACACCGTCGGGGTTACTCTTTGGCACTTCCACCGAGGCAAATCTCACATATATCTCAAATACACACTATTCATGCAACAATTTTCTGCAAATAAAGATCACAGCATCATTATGAAACCCAAAATCAAATCAAGTCAAAATCAAATCATATCATATCAAATCAAATCGAATGCAACAAAACAACATCACATCATTACTCAAAACAATATTGTCACATAACATTCCTGAAAATGAAAGCTCAATTAAGCATATAGTACACCTGAAACACATTCCTGCAGCATAATACAACAAACAAATGATTTGCAGTTCCCAAAACATAATTCAAAATTTAAATTACACCCACAATAATAATACACTCGTAATTTAGCAGAGACATTCATAGCACAGTATTCCTGAAAAACAAAGCTTAATTAAGCATCAGTCAGTGAAACAATAAAAATTTAGCATACCTGTGTGAGTCGTAAAACTGTTTCATTCGTCCAAACTTTAGCACTCACAATGATTACATACTTACAGGTGATTTTGTCTTTTCTCTTACTCGTTTACCACAAAATTCCCGTGCAAATTGTCCAAAATCTGGTAACACACGTACAGCTGGTTCATCAACATCCACATCGTACTGGTCCATATCAGAAGCACATCAAACCTAATTAGGTGCAGATACTGGCAAGGTTGGTAGCTCCTGAAATTTTTACTTACATGAGTAACTGCGAAAGATTTTCCCCTAAAAATATGCATTGCGGAATTAAATAAACCAAACTTGGCAACGATAAAGCAAAATTATCATTTTCTCAGAGCGGCCAATAGCAGAAGTAGCGAACATTTCAAAATTCTAAAGTAACTCATACGCCGACAACTCACTGGGATTCTTCACGTGAGAGGGGTCAATGACCGGGCGGCAGACAGCTGATTGCTTTGCAACAACAGGCGTACCAACACTGGACATAGAATCCACCTCACTGTGCTCGCCAACTGGAGCAATTGCCATATCAGACCTCTGTGCAGCACGTCGCCTAGGCATGATTGCAGCACAAAAGATAACGCAACCAATAAACAAACAGTAGGACCAAGCAATACAGATTACACCAAACTAAACACTTATAGCATCACATGAATGTAAGTAGCAAGATCAGAACATAACCAAATAAAACAGTTGCAGAAAGAACACAATTAAGCGCCCGCGGCGAAATATCAGAAAATTATACTAACACACGGCTACACAAGCCACTTGGACACAACACCAAGATTTTTAATCAGAATGAACACATGGAAGAAAACAAAATGATAGCATCAGTGAGAAACCTCGAACTGGAAGTTAAAAAAACTACGTCACACTTATTGTGACCACCGCTAATATTCTCAAAAGGAGCAGAATACAGACTTGTAATTTATACTAGCACACAAAACTTCTCTTTCTTTTTCTTACTTAAATCAAATGTATATAATCTGATATGCACACGCAAATAAACGCGCCAAAACACGTGCTGAGGAAGACTGGTTTCACAAGCTAAAAATTATTGCTGAAATGCATGACCACGCGGGAATTACACAACACACGTGCGTACATAAAAGTTACACGAAAAATGTCCCAGAAAGGTGCAGTAAATAGCTAGAAATCACAATCACTGGAATATAAAGTTATACGTTTCCAAACCACTGCTAATAAGCACAAAAACAAGATTTGCAAACAGATAGCCACCACGTGACGAGCACAGTTTGAAACTACAACTATATCGCTCGTTTCACAACTCAACTTTCACAAAAACATTTTTTTGAAAATAACCAGCACGAAGAACGGAACACAGTGATATAATTTAAAGGAAATGAAGCCAAAACAAGGGGAAAATGGAGTAGAAGTTTTAGCGTCACGCCGGCAAACAATGGAAAAAAAATGCAAAAATGAGCTCAAAATTGAAATTTCGACACCAGACTTTCAGAAATGGTGGAAACAAAATTTAGAAGAAGAGAATCACAAATTAAAGTATAAAAATCCTTACCCTTTAGCCAGAAAGAACTTTACATTTTTCACGACCACGTGGAGCACAAACCGTTAAATTTGGAGGAAAAAAAAATTTGCACTTAAAATCTCAAAACAAATCAAACCAATTACGCGGCGCCAGTCCACCAATTTGTCGTATACCTCAGATATTTAGTAATTATTTAACTTCAGAGGAGGGCGACTCGCTTATGAGAGGGATCGTTGAACAAACAAAGAACTTTAAACTTGAGGCATCGACAAGGGACGCAGCTAAAGTTAGATTCACAACATAATTACACTAACATAATTCCTGGCTGAAGGGAGAGGCAAGGATTCTATTCTACCATAATTAAAACGGCAAGGAAATGGATAGCTGGTAGATTTATTATAATATGTGCTTACCCCATGTGTCTGCCGGGCGAGGACGCCATGTTGCAGTTATCCGTCTAACTCTCGCGGGCACTAGTCACAGAATGCAAAGAAAAACCCACCCTAAGCTTGGCGCCACTAACGCCATATCCCTACCAATGAAACACTTTCCCCTCATTCGCCCCTACTCTCAGATAAACTGCCAACCTTCGACTCAGTAACCAGAGGGCGTATTACCATTAATATAATCTGTGCACATGCCACATCTCCCCCTGGCCACCGAAGTCGACGACCTCGTCGACAGAAAGAAAATAAACACAATAAACATGAAAAACAAAACAAAGACATACCAAAAATGACATATAAATGTGTGATGAAGGAAAATATAATAATAGACAAGTGTGTGGTAAGCACCCAGCCGACGAAACAATGGTGCTGGGTGATGTGGAGAGGCGAGAGACGTAAGTGCTGTCGACTTAGTATTGTTAATGCACTTAGCTTTAGCATCCCGCACACGCACACACCACGCTGCCATAGTTCACAGGTACACTACACTGCGCAAAATGGTGATGGTCTGCCGTAACTTTTTGTTGGTGGGTTTAGACAGTGCCCACAACGACGATTTGTCCTTTGCGTAGAATTATCACCGCAGGTCTCTGGTGATGACAACAGGGTGGGCAGTCGCTGGCTTGGACTGCCCCCCGACATGGTGGCTCCTTATGCCACGGCAGTGTAGTGGCTGCCCGACAGCTTCCCTGTGGTGTTTCTTGACTTCTGGTGTGCCCTGGGGATGCTGATGCACTTTCTCGCTCTCTGCCCAGCGAAAGACTAAAACAAAACCACCACACAATAAACAGGATGCTCCCACAAACAATCACACATAAAAGAAGGGTATGTCATTTACAATTAAAGATTTTAAAGTATGAAAAGTGTACACTAAAAGAATTCTTATGACATGGGGCAAAGAAAGAGAAACAAAAATTAGTACAAATTGGCATAAGAAAGAAATTTTACAGAGTTGCCATCCAAAGTGTAACTTACAATGCTTCATAATCCAAATAACAGTAAAACAGACTCAAAATACATGAACATGACAGAAATGAAACATAACCTTGTTTTGGGATCCCAATATTACATCTCAATAACCAGCTGGTATCACTAACAAAAGAACATAAGTGCACTTACAAGACAATCACACATGACGATGAAATGAACTCATTCACACTGACCATGGCCCAAATTACACACAACACTGACTTAACTATCTACTCAAACTAGTGTATGCATCACTACAAGCTACATCCACAATACATTTCTAAACTACGCCACGTGACATGCTTTCAACTACTAGTGCCCTACTCTTGTCACCAATACAACTGCTCGTCCACATCACTATCTTTCTCATCGCAGTATTAGCATCAACTCAATCATAATCGTCATCAACATCATCCGCAGTAATAGTGCAATCTCGATCATTACTTCAAGCAGCATCATCTGTCAATTTTCTCTTCAAAGCAAAACATCTGCACTTACGTGTCTCATTTAGCATGCTGTAAATTCAAAACATCTGACATAGGCATAACCTTCAAGAAATCGCATTAACAATTCAGGAATTACACAAATAACATGACACTATAATGTTGCATCTACATCCTCAAAATGAAAATTTAAGCTGGAAAACAGGTGGTATTAACATTTGCTATCTAAGATGGTAATAAACTTGTTGCATAAACAGAGATAAAAAATTATTTTCATTACATTCACTTCCATCTATATAACCTCTCGTGTGAATTCATCACACACGCTATACTGGGCACGTTACAGCAACACCAATAAGCAAAATCTCTGAAATGATACAACAACTGTCGGGGTTACACTGTGGCACTTCCACCGAAGCTGACATCATCTCGTCTCTTGTCATCTCATTAACACCGTCGGGGTTACTCTTTGGCACTTTCACCGAGGCAAATCTCACATATATCTCAAATACACACTATATATGCAACAATTTTCTGCAAATAAAGATCACAGCATCATTATGAAACCCAAAATCAAATCAAGTCAAAATCAAATCATATCATATCAAATCAAATCGAATGCAACAAAACAACATCACATCATTACTCAAAACAATATTGTCACATAACATTCCTGAAAATGAAAGCTCAATTAAGCATATAGTACACCTGAAACACATTCCTGCAGCATAATACAACAAACAAATGATTTGCAGTTCCCAAAACATAATTCAAAATTTAAATTACACCCACAATAATAATACACTCGTAATTTAGCAGAGACATTCATAGCACAGTATTCCTGAAAAACAAAGCTTAATTAAGCATCAGTCAGTGAAACAATAAAAATTTAGCATACCTGTGTGAGTCGTAAAACTGTTTCATTCGTCCAAACTTTAGCACTCACAATGATTACATACTTACAGGTGATTTTGTCTTTTCTCTTACTCGTTTACCACAAAATTCCCGTGCAAATTGTCCAAAATCTGGTAACACACGTACAGCTGGTTCATCAACATCCACATCGTACTGGTCCATATCAGAAGCACATCAAACCTAATTAGGTGCAGATACTGGCAAGGTTGGTAGCTCCTGAAACTTTTACTTACATGAGTAACTGCGAAAGATTTTCCCCTAAAAATATGCATTGCGGAATTAAATAAACCAAACTTGGCAACGATAAAGCAAAATTATCATTTTCTCAGAGCGGCCAATAGCAGAAGTAGCGAACATTTCAAAATTCTAAAGTAACTCATACGCCGACAACTCGCTGGGATTCTTCACGTGAGAGGGGTCAATGACCGGGCGGCAGACAGCTGATTGCTTTGCAACAACAGGCGTACCAACACTGGACATAGAATCCACCTCACTGTGCTCGCCAACTGGAGCAATTGCCATATCAGACCTCTGTGCAGCACGTCGCCTAGGCATGATTGCAGCACAAAAGATAACGCAACCAATAAACAAACAGTAGGACCAAGCAATACAGATTACACCAAACTAAACACTTATAGCATCACATGAATGTAAGTAGCAAGATCAGAACATAACCAAATAAAACAGTTGCAGAAAGAACACAATTAAGCGCCCGCGGCGAAATATCAGAAAATTATACTAACACACGGCTACACAAGCCACTTGGACACAATACCAAGATTTTTAATCAGAATGAACACATGGAAGAAAACAAAATGATAGCATCAGTGAGAAACCTCGAACTGGAAGTTAAAAAAACTACGTCACACTTATTGTGACCACCGCTAATATTCTCAAAAGGAGCAGAATACAGACTTGTAATTTATACTAGCACACAAAACTTCTCTTTCTTTTTTTTACTTAAATCAAATGTATATAATCTGATATGCACACGCAAATAAACGCGCCAAAACACGTGCTGAGGAAGACTGGTTTCACAAGCTAAAAATTATTGCTGAAATGCATGACCACGCGGGAATTACACAACACACGTGCGTACATAAAGGTTACACGAAAAATGTCCCAGAAAGGTGCAGTAAATAGCTAGAAATCACAATCACTGGAATATAAAGTTATACGTTTCCAAACCACTGCTAATAAGCACAAAAACAAGATTTGCAAACAGATAGCCACCACGTGACGAGCACAGTTTGAAACTGCAACTATATCGCTCGTTTCACAACTCAACTTTCACAAAAACATTTTTTTGAAAATAACCAGCACGAAGAACGGAACACAGTGATATAATTTAAAGGAAATGAAGCCAAAACAAGGGGAAAATGGAGTAGAAGTTTTAGCGTCACGCCGGCAGACAATGGGAAAAAAATGCAAAAATGAGCTCAAAATTGAAATTTCGACACCAGACTTTCAGAAATGATGGAAACAAAATTTAGAAGAAGAGAATCACAAATTAAAGTATAAAAATCCTTACCCTTTAGCCAGAAAGAACTTTACATTTTTCACGACCACGTGGAGCACAAACCGTTAAATTTGGAGGAAAAAAAATTGCACTTAAAATCTCAAAACAAATCAAACCAATTACTCGGCGCCAGTCCACCAAATTGTCGTATACCTCAGATATTTAGTAATTATTTAACTTCAGAGGAGGGCGACTCGCTTATGAGAGGGATCGTTGAACAAACAAAGAACTTTAAACTTGAGGCATCGACAAGGGACGCAGCTAAAGTTAGATTCACAACATAATTACACTAACATAATTCCTGGCTGAAGGGAGAGGCAAGGATTCTATTCTACCATAATTAAAACGGCAAGGAAATGGATAGCTGGTAGATTTATTATAATATGTGCTTACCCCATGTGTCTGCCGGGCGAGTACGCCATGTTGCAGTTATCCGTCTAACTCTCGCGGACACTAGTCACAGAATGCAAAGAAAAACCCACGCTAAGCTTGGCGTCACTAACGCCATATCCCTACCAATGAAACACTTTCCCCTCATTCGCCCCTACTCTCAGATAAACTGCCAACCTTCGACTCGGTAACCAGAGGGCGTATTACCATTAATATAATCTGTGCACATGCCACAATATTTCATTGCAGAACTAAAGAAGCCGTCAAAAGATCATTAATAATTCTCCAAATATCTCCGAGATCTCAACATTAGACTTCCTCCTGTGTCATAAAATAAAACCCTCTCTTGCTATTGCGCCCTGACAATCACTTCACCTAAAATAAATTTAGAACTGAACATATCCAAAGAACACACACATTCCTCAGTTTATCGCCAGCTATTTAATGAATTACATGACAGATATGGAAAACATAGAGCAATTTACACAGACGGATCAAAGCTTAATGATAGAAATGCTTGTGCTGTTGTTTATCCAGACCGCACTATGTTATTCAGACCACCTGATTGTTTTACCATCTTCTCAAGTGAACTGTTTTCCATTAAACAAGCTGTAATTTATGTTTTGAATACTCGATGTTAGAAGTTATTTGTTATATACTCAGATTCTAAAAGTGCACTACTTGCAATAAACAATCTATCATAAACCCATATTCTTACACAAGAAATTCAATCACTACTTCATAGAGTCAATAAACAAGAAAAACAAATTTCTTTAGTATGGATTCCATCCCACATTGGAATACAAGGCAACGAATTGGCCGATCAGGCAACAAAAGAAGCCACTGAACATCCACTAGGTGATCCAACTATAACTACACTAGCCCACGATGTTATCTCAACCATTAAAAAGAAGCTCTACCAACACTGGAAGACAGGATGGCTTGACTCTACGAGAAGCAAACTGCATGATATAATATCAAGTTTTTCGACACATCTTCCCAGTAATTCTCTTTCCAGACAAGATCAGGTTTTAATATCCCGACTGAGAATGGGCCATACCAAAAATTACGCAAGTTATCTTCTTTCAAAGTGCCAACCACCCATCTGCCACCAGTGTAACATACAGTTAACGACGAAACACATAATCGTGGAATGTCCACAATACGATCAATGGAGACAACACTACCAGATACCCAATGATTTACAAACAGCACTCAACTATAATTTGTTGAATTTTTTAAAAGATAAATTTATATAAAAGTATATAATGTTCAATCAATTTTATACTAGTTCTTTGTAACGGTTCAAAACTGCCACAAGTTAAATATCCTCATTGTTTTATTGTTAAATGTTTATTTTAAAAGATGTAAAGTCGCGATATGCCTAATATGTTAAAGCTACTATAAACTTTCAAAATAAAAAAAAACTTCTGGGAGAGCGACTTTGGAAATTCCCAACATTATTGTTGCATAAAGAAACTGCAGTGCTGCAACACAATGATACAGCAAGGATAGCGACAGCGAGGCTGGCGAGCCTGATGCAGTAATTTGTATCACAAATTATTTAAATGTCAAGAGTAATTGTAGTGTGAATATGCATTTTTGTGTGACATTGATTTCAGATGTTTGTTGATTGTAATTATTGTTGAGAAGTAAGTTTATACGGCCTTACTGAAACTGACAATAATAGCGTCCAATAATGCAGCGAGGGGGTGAGCTGTTTATCATTATTAGAGACGAGGAAATTACGTAATATTGGCGCGTTTTTCTTTAGAATTTGCTGGAACATTTTTCCTAGAGCATATGTGTTCATAATTTTCATTGGATACAAAAATAGACGCTAATGTTGGCGCGTTTTATTAACCAATAGCAGCTCGGTTATAATCTTTAGGCATATCGGGGTGTAGGAGTATAAAAAGGGCTAGGTTAGAGGTAAAGTCCTTCAGTCCAGCAGAAATATTTGTACAGTACACGTCGGCTCCAGTCCATTATACGTCGTAGAGCAGCCATGGTGAATACCTCGCATAGTTTATCGATTCGCAGGTTACGCGTAGCAGAGTTATGAAAAATCTCAAGTCTTGTAAAGTTAATTACACAAAAAGTTGAAGTACGCGAATTAAGAATGATCAGTAATGAAGTTATTATAACAGTTTCAGTTTGGCGAGTGTCAAGATCAATGTGTGAATGTGAATAATGTGTTAAGACAATAAAAAGTGTAAAACAAATTCTTTCATCAGTGTTATCTTTGGATAAAAGACTCCTTTCCGTTTACACAACCTGTATAAAGAGAAGTGCTCGACCAAAAAGATCATAGCTAGCCGGAGGACAGTGAACCAAAATTAAATAAAATAACTGTAGCATTCTTTCAAACAAACACTAATACTGCCGCAAATTGCTACCACCACGTGGAGCTAACAAACCTAACAAAGAATCACGTCACAAAATGGCTTCACAACCTGGGGCAAAACACAAGTAAACACAAATATACAAATAACATTAATAATACCGTCATAAGCCGCATGCGACTCCCATCACTCTTGTGCGGTTCAAATCCTGATATGAAATAGTGAATTAGTCTTTTGCTATATTGCAAGTGTGACAAATAAATAAAAGCTACGTCCTAGATCCTAGAGTCTACACCAGGACGTACCGTCCCAAATTTTGTGGTTTATTTTCCACCAACAAAAAATTGTTAAAACGTTAATATCAGATACTTTCTTCATCTAATTGTTTTACCTAACTTGGCACTAAAACCTAAAACTAAATCTAAACTTAAACTAAAATTCCTTATCTAATTACCTATTACTGGAAACCAGTAACCAATACTTAACTGCTGGAAAGCCAGCAATACTTCAACCCTAACCTTAAAAATCTATCGAATATTATCTTCTCATCTCAACTAAATAAAATAATATTTATTTAACCAGCATTAATTCCTATTTATATTTTTAATTTAAATTATATACTATTGAAATCCAGAAGCTATTTTCTTATACTAATCTAAATTGCATACATACATTCATTCGTTTCATTATAATTTATATATTATCAACTTTTATACAACAAATTTGTGTTTTCAGACTAATATTTTATGTTTACTTAAAATATTACACTCACATTTTCTTTAATTTAAATAAAATCATTTTATAACTCGTAATTTTATTTCCAACTCGAATTGTTTAAAATACAATCCACCTCAATCAGTATACTATTACTTTCGTGTTATTTTAATTTAAAATAAAATTCATTTTAAATGTCATTTTAAACTCTTATCTTTTATTCACTAACTCAGAAATGTATAAGCATTAATCACTTCGCTATTTTCATCAATTTAGCAACGATGAGGGGCCTGATGATGTATCGTGGTATTGCTTTCAGAGATGACTACCTGTGAGTAATGTTCTCAATAAGTTTTTCCCATTACCAGAATCTATCAAAAACGTTCCTTAAAGAAAGAGGCAAATCTTTCCCACAACATGACGATTCTCTATGGTTATTAGATGTAGCATTTTTCATTGTTCGACATTTGCAGTCACTAAACCTTTCATAGCAAGGTCAAAACAAGCTTATTTTAGATGTAGCACAGATTGTGTACAGCTACCAGAATAAAGTAAAATTCTTTCACAAAGGCATTGAGAATAAAAAAAAATTGCACATTTTACTTCCCTGAAAAAAATACTGCAACTGAAGTACCAACATAAGATAACGTAAGTAAATTTAATACCCTGAAGAAGAATGAATGACTTATTGTGAGTTTAGAGAAATTAAACCTTCATTTGCTGTTTTTTGGAAAATAGCATTCTTGTTAACATAATAAAAAATGGTTGTTCTGTTTCAAGGCCAATTATGGTTAGAGCTACTGAAGATTAAAGAGGATGATGGACTAAAACAATTGAAATTAAGTAGGCGTGAACCATTCAGTTTTGGAAACAAGAACCTCAAAAATCCAAAATTAAAAGAATGTGTAAGAGCCTTATCTCCATTTTGGAACAGCGTATTTGTGTGAGCCATTGTATGCAACGACCAAACTCATTACACTGAACTGTTTTAAGCGATGAACGTTTAAGTCAGCTTACTCAAAATGCCTTAACCACTCACCAACCGAGCGGGATGGCTTAGGCACCAACGTCTGTGGCCCGCCTTCGGGAGGTCGTGGGTTAGATTCCCACGACCGACCTTCCTGGTCCATAGGTTTCTTCAAGGGTTTCCCCGGGTCGCTAGGGTAATGCTGCGAAGGTTCATTGTATCCCCGTATTATCCTGCCCCTCCATTTCACCTCCATTCTCATTTCACTTCACCTTTCATCTGCTGGCCTGTTTCAGTTGTAAGTGTCGGCGGGAGTCTAGGCATTGCATGGCAGGGGAAAAGCATGCTCTATGTAACGCTCTGTCCCTTGGAAGGCGGGCGGTCTCGGAGTCCCGAGCGCCCCAATGGGATGTGTAAGCCTGCAGAGGGGAGGGTTGTACCAGCTGCCATCCGGGAAGTTTCAAAACTGGAAAAAGGCAGGGACCCTGTCCTATGCCCTGTTGTGCCTGCTGGTGCGGCCACCTCTATCTCTAATCTCACCTCTCCCTCCCGGGGGCGCTCATCTTCGTAGGTCGATGTGCTAAGCCCCCTTCGCTCCTAGTCCTAACCACTCAAGCAGTTGACAGCCAAACCTCCTATGAAAAAGTGCAATGTAATTTTTGTTGTATAAAAATGGTCAATAATACCTATTCAATAAATCCTGGTCAACCACCTAAATGTTTGTCAATTCAAATTACTATTAGGGTATACTATGGCTTTCATTATTATTTGCAACACCCTAAATTAAGTGCGGCTCTGTTCAAGGTTTATTCCTTAGATTGCTGTTCCCAAATGTTAGGTATTTGGCCACCCCTGTGATATAGTCTTTGAACCATCATTTTAAAATACACATCCGATCGCATGATTGCTATAATTGTGACATTTCTCCATTTCTCACTGCCTCTCCTCCTCTCTCAGTCTCCACCATTTCTAATTCTCTGCCCTTTCTCTCTCCCTCTCTCTGCGCAACATACATGTCATGTCATATTTTGAAAACCTGTAATAATTTTATTACTGGAGTATTAATCCATACATATAATAAAATTGTAACCAAATATTTTCTAGTAATACTAACGTCTATAATGAAAACAAAAGTCGCACTTGTTTATGTGTGCGTGTGCGCGCGCGTGTGTGTGTGTTCGTTTTCAGGCAAGAACGATCAAACCGACTGACATGATACTTACAGATATGACATAATCACCGCCCTTAAGAGGATCAATAATTTTGCTTCGTATCAATTTATATACTATTAATTTATCATATGTGATTCATACAAACATATTTCCATTGTTCATTTGTTCTTCTTATTATTATTATCTTTCTTTCCATTATTATTATTATTATTAACTTTTTTCTTTTTTCTTTGATAACTTTGACCTGTACTTCAGACGTATTTATTCCTTGTTTCATTTCAGTTTTAAATTGCTATTGCTACATATGCTTTGTCTATAATATGGGCCTATATATATATATATATATACAGGAAGCCGTGTTTCAATAAAAATGAATAAAAAAATAACATACCTTAAGTCCCACTTATATCATAATTACTTTTCCCTAAGGGGCATTATAAAGAGACGCAATATAAAAAAATCTGAAATATCTCGCCTATTATTCAGATTTTCTTAAAGGTAGTAGAATACAATATAATAAGCATAATGGTTTTCACAAGGTTTGTTAATTATGAAAGTTCAGTAGGATGAAAATTTAAGAAGTTATACAAACTTTTCCTTACTGGTATTCGTGTACGTAAAACGGATTAATCGGAATAGTATAATAATTCCTAGAAACAAAGAAACTTTAGAAATAAACAGAAATTCTAACACTGTTAAATATTTTACTTGTGATTTAATTTTCATTGCCAGTCTTTTTAGTAGTTTAAAACGCCACGTTACATCTAAGGTGCACAGAGAAGAGAAAGAGTATTTGTGGCTGATGAAGCGGAAACTAGAATGGAAGATTGAAAATGGGGGGAGGGAGAGAGAGGAGGGGAGGGGAGGGATTGTGAGGGAAAGAGATGTAGGCTAGTGGCAGAGGTATAGAAAATAAGAGAGACTTGAGAGAGGGAAAGAGAAGAGAAAAATCTGCTTATTTAACACAAAAACACGAGCAGGGTTGTGGGTTCTGCTTGTAAAAGTTAAAGCCATAAGTAATATGTTTAATGTACAAAAGTTTGCCTATTCCTTATACTTTTACAAAACTTAACTGTTTCCCAATGTAATTAGAAAATTGCGCCACAAGATTTAGAATTATAATGCGTCTAATAATGGTAATGAAGAATTAATATAATTTCTTATATGTTTATTCTATTGAAATGTTATAAATAACTTGCTGGCTGCCCGAAGTTGCACGGGTAGACTTTTAAACTCAATTGTTGAATTAATTAATTACTTAAATTTACCTCTCCCCGTTATTAAATTATTGCACAATCATCTATAAGATTTGCATGGTAGATCCTTCCCTTTACCCCTTATGCGCCGGCCACACGTGCAGGCTTTGCCGTTGGCTTACTTGGGCAAATCAATTTGCGCAATTAAGCCCGTGCGTGTGGACGGCAAAAACAATCCAATAACGCGGCCTGCGTAAACTTTGCAGTGCTGAAGATTTGGTTTGCGCAAACTTTTGGGTGTTTGCATGTGGACAGTGTACAAGCTGTGGCTTCTGCTGGAAGGGAATTTTAATGCGAGAGGTGTGACGTAGGCACCCATCCCAAGCACTTATCGCCGAGTTTATCGAATTATATAAATCGTTGCCATGCCTTTGGAAGATGAAGTTTAATGAATATTCCGATAGGAATAAGAATGTGTCTTACCAAAACACGATACAGAAATTAAATCTTAAATCTCTGAATGATCTCTAGCTAGAAACCTTACAGTACAACTCCTTCTTTCATGAGAATTTATACATAAAACTACGAACCGACTGCGCGGTGTTTTTCCTGTCCGCGTTCTCGGCGCTCGTTGCCGTCTGCCGCTATCATAGAAAGGCGCGGATGAACCATACATTTTCAAAATACTTTTAAAGGCTTTACTTACCAACTTTATGAAAGATCCTGAAACTGGCCACCGTCGTTGTCTATACATTTTTGGCACCTCTTTAGGAAACTCGCCGTAGTTCACGTTGAGAAATGCTGGCAATTTCCTGGCGGATATTTTGTTTTAATTCTTCCAGGGTGTGTGTGGGTTTGTCTTGCACACATTGTTTTAAGTTACCCCAGAGATAGAAATCGTAGGGGGTTAGATCGGGGGCCCGAGGGGGCCACAAATCTCTACTAATAATTCTGTCCTCAAACGCACTTTCAATTGCTCTCATCGAAATATTGGTCGTATAAGATGTTGCAGAGTCTTGTTGAAAAAAGGCATAATCACGCTCCCTGGCTGTTAATTCTCTAAAAAAAAAAGGGGGGGCAAAGCTCTATTCACATATGCACGGGCGTCAACTGCTGACTCGAAAAAATTGGCCCTATAACTCTTTAAAAGTAAACTCTGATAAAGTAGTTTCAAAAGAAGTTTTAAAAATGTATGGTTTCTTCAGCGCCTTTCAATGATTGCGGCAGACGCCAACGAGCGCCGAGGACACGGACAGGAAAAACACCGCGCAGTCGGTTCGTAGTTTTTTTGGCTCTCCCTGTACATTCGCGCATCAAGGTGTTCTGGCGTTCAATTACAGGAGTCACCAAACGTAATAATTGTTTATATCATGCACTTTCGTCCATTTTCAGGTAATTAGTCATCTGAATCTTCTCCTAAATCTTTCATTAAAGTTATATATGTATGTACCTTTCTTCTCAGAAGCCACTTTTTGCATTATTTCGATCGGGAGCGTTTGCTGCCCTTTCTTTTCACCAATAAACAAAGCAGAAATACTTATAACAATCATAAATCTTCAGGCCACATTTTTTTGTTCTCAGCAACTTCCTCTTTCAATGACCAACTTCATACTTCTGTCATCAACCCATATTCATATACAATAAATTCAATCACTACTTCGTAGAGCCAATAAGCAAGGGAAAAAAGTGTCTTTAGTATGGATTCCATCCCACATTGGAATACAAGGCAACGAATTGGCCGATCAGGCAGCAAAATAAGCAACTAAACATCCACTAAGTGACCAACTATAACTACACCAGCCCACGATGTTATCTCAACCATTAAAAAGAAGCTCTACCAACAGTGGAAGACAGGATGGCTTGACTCCACGAGAAGCGAACTCCGTGATATAATATCGAGTTTTTCGACACATCTTCCGACACATCTTCTCTTTCCAGGTAAGATCAGGTTTTAACATCCCGACTGAGAATGGGCCATACCAAGATCACGCACAGTGTAACACATTGTTAACAACGAAACACATAATCGTGGAATGTCCACAATACAATCAATGGAGACTACACTACCAGATACCCAACGATTTACTAACAGCACTCAACTATTCCATGTACCCAAAGGGAGTTGAATTCTTTAAAAGCATAAATCTATATAAAAGTATAAAATGTTCAATCAGTTTGATCAATTATAGTGTCACAATTTCATACTAGTTCATTATAATGGTTTAAAACTGCTAATATGCTAAATAACCTCATTGTTTTATTGTTAAATATTTATTTTATAAAAAGTTGTAAAGTCGCGATATGACTAATATGTTAAAGCGACTATAAACTTTCAAAATAAAAAAGAACTTCATACTGAGGTATGCGCAAACTTATGTGCAGCGTGTGGACGCAGCAAGGTCTTCAATCTTGTTTGTGTAAACTATACCGTACAAGTAAATCGTTGCCGTGCGGCCGACGCTTAAGGATACCTCTGATTGAAATACACAAATTTTAAAGTAGCAATACTAGCTTTTTTTAAACGTATACCATATATGTACTTTAATGCAACTACGGGGTTATTCAAAAAGAAGGAACAGATTTTAAATATTTATTTCTAATGAACAATAGATGGCGACACATGCGATACATCACTGAACAGAGAGAAGTTCAAAATTTTATTTTATTTATTCAAAATGAGCCCCATTTGCTATGCGAGGACGACCAGTGCTTTTCCGTTTGCATACACAACCATCCTCTACGAATTTATTGTATCAATTGTAAATGTTTTATGACGAAAGGCTCGTTGATGAACTTACAACGAAATGCACGCTGCAACGAAACAATGGATTCGCTCTTTGCATAATGCAGCATACAAAACTACTTTTCCTATGGAGTCGCCATTTTCTCCTAAACAAACACAGCGCCGCTGTAGGCACTGAATGGAACTAATAGGTGGGGCTTAAAACTTCGAACTTTCTTCTATTCAATGATGTGTCGTGTGTGTCGCTATCTATTGTCGTTCATTAAAAATAAATATTTAAAATCTTTTCCTTCTTTTTGAATAACCCTGTATGTTAAATCCGAAACTTCATCCATTTGCTGTAATGGTTTAAAATGTATGGGCACATTTGTTTATTTTGTTACGCCACTTAAAAAGTCTTGCGGAAAAAAGATTGAAATTTTGGCCTGATATTTGTAGCCTAGGTTCACAATACATACACTTTTTAAAATTGCCCTAGGTTTTTCAGCATCTCATCTAGTTTGTGGTCTAACATATTTTTAAATTTTTCATTACGTATTTTGTGTTTAAAAAGTTGAAATTTTTGTGTTTGGAAATTAAAAAAGTATACTTGCATGCATCTCACAAGAAAACCTTGGGCAATTCTTATTTATTGTACCTCTGTGAAATTGTGTGCCAAATTGCATTCCTATAACATAAAAAGTGCTCTACAAGGAAGAAAAGTGCTGAAAATATCAATAAGGAGAAAACAGCGATTTAAGTTTTGAATGCATAACTCACATTCAAATGTCCAGTTTGGTAGGTTAGACCATCAGATTTCTTTGTCCTCTCCTCTGTTACTACTTTTTCTGTCTTTTTCTTCTTGAGTTGTTGCTTTCCTTCTGCAGAACTTCGCTTCTTGCTTCCCGATACAAACTGGTTTGCGCAAGTAAACGCGCGGTAAAACCTGCACGTGTCCAGCGCCTTACAGCTGCCTTGGTACATACATATAAGTACGGGTTCAAAATAAGGATAGGGTAAAAATTTGGAAGTGCTAAGTAGTCTGTAATGTTTACTTGTACCTAAAGCATGGTGTCTAAAGTTTTGTTCAGATTGGTCTAATAGTGGCAATTTACACATACGTGTTTGAAAAATATGAGTATGGTTAGCTTTTTGAAGTTGTAGGCTATCTTATATTTCGTCACGTCCTATGCTCCAAGTATACAAATTTGTGCCTTGGTTGACCAAACAGTATAGGTTTATCTATAAGCATTGAAAATAAGTAAGGATAGCTTTTAAAAAGTTCGAATACTATATAATTCAAAATAAGGATTAGGTAGTTTTTGGAAGTTGTAACGTAACCTATGAGTTTTGTCAACTCTCATTGTATAATTGTGCAATGCTTTAGCCATATGGTTTAAACAGTGCAGGTCCCTACATAAGGAATTTAAAATATGTGTGGGATAGTTTTTTAGAGTTTAAAAGTGACATAGTTTTCATTGGGTCCTATACTATAAACGTACAAAGTTTCATCCGGACAGTCGAAAGAAGGTTGAGTTGTATGTTAGGGACTGAAAATAGGGGTTCAATGAAAGGGTAGCTTATCACTTTTGTCAGTTTCTAAAATCCAAATGTGCTCGATTTTGTCAAAGTCATACCAAAAATATTGCGTTACAAGCCTTCTGTGAAATATGAAGGAAATGTGGTGATATTAAGATATACAACCCCCCTTAACCTCCTAAAATAGCTAAATTTTAAAATATTCTAAGCCCTTACCATTAACCCCTTTGGATTCGTCATTAAAATTACGCCATTTTTGCCATAAAGTGCCAAAAGTAGCCTGTCATATCCACATTCAACGAAACGAATATGAATATGAAGAAGAAATTTTCCTAACCTCACAGTTTTCATATTTTGGGAACATTATATAGCAAGTGACCATCCGGAGAATAGATCTTTTCAGTTTTGAAAGAATTATCAAAATCGGTTGAGTTATTTTTAGATTATCGTGCACATACACACACGCACAGATTGTCTCTTTATGATATTAATTTACATAAAGCTTATGAGAAGCAGTATGCTTATAACATATTGTCAAATAAGATTTTCTTCACCAAACTGAACTATAAACGACATCTTTTGATCTATTTTGTTTCCCCATTAAACACACCTTCCTTTAGCTAAATAAATTAAAATGTATATACAGGTGGACCATTTAAGTTGAGACTGTACAATATCTCCAAAACTAAGCGTTTTAGAAAGAAATGCGATGAATAAAAGTTGTTTGATATTATGGGGGAAAGTAAATGTCATTAGTCGTGTTTTATTTTGAGGACGTTATGATGGTCATTTTAGGGTCAATTTAATTTGACACAAATTGTAGGTTCCCGTTTAAAAAAAATTAAATTGATTCTAAAATTACTATCATTTAGTTTTGGAGATATTGTACAGTCTCAACTTAAATGGTCCATCCTATATGTATATATGTAAAATGTACATTCGATTTGTACGTAAGTTCATCACGACGGAGCTAGTGCGCGGAGTTTTGGATACTGTGTACCATCATTGGAACTGTGAGATGAGCTTTCTGAACAAATACTTAGCTGCACAAACCAGATATATTTAGATTAAGTACAGCATTTCCAGAACCGCCGTTCAATTTATAGAGAAGCAATTCAACTTGTCGGATTTGTGTGAATATGCATATTTAGTTTACTTTTACTTATGACATGGAATACGTTTTACAGTGCACATAATTGCATACGAATTTCCGATGGGGCTACAAGTTTCATCTGTTTCCATACACTGAGCTTATAATACATGTATTTTAAAATTTTTCATTTCAAAATTCATATTTAAACACATTGGTGACGAAATAATACATTCATTTTCAGACAGTATTTGCGAAGGGACTTGGTTGTAAGGCAAATTTCAAAATTACAGCTGGAGTCACAGAAACAATTTAAAATCTGGTTTTGCTTTACAATAATCTTTATCGATTCTCAATGACGTTAAGAGTGCTCTTTTAAAGCACGCAGGAAAATTAAGGGGCAAAGGTTGCAGCGTTTTAGAGAAAAATCCTGATATTAAAGTTTTGTGTTATGTGGATGACTATCTTCAAGGTTAAAACGTGGTGCTTCCTGAAGAAATTTCCCGAGTTAATTTTCAAGGTTTTTTTCAATAACATCTGTAGACGTGGAAAGATCCTTCTCAGCATACAGACTTGTGCCAACGGACAAACGTGATAAGCTTACACCTGAGCATTTGAAGAAAATGATCGTTGTATACCCCAAATAAAATTACGACAGTGATGGTGTCTAAGGAAGAATATACATTGTAAGTACCAAAAAGTATAAGCTTAAAGTTAACAATTAGGTGCTTGGTAGTGCATATTTTAAATATGTTGACAGCAAAAATGCATGCATATTTTAGATACTCTGAGTGCACACAAATGCGGGGATGCACACAAATGCGATGTCTAAATGTCTAACCATAAGAAATGAGAATAGCTGTGTGTCCCCCACGTGAGTCCTGTAACATATGAGAAATATGACATTCATTCTGAGGCACCGTGTATTTTACTATAAACGAAGAAAAGCAAGCGGACAAAAGGAAATGGAAAGAATATTTGCAGAAAATAAATAATAAAAAACCAATTTAGTTCTGCGAATATACTACCCAGAGGACAGAAAGCTCTCAAAGGTCGATACAAAAATTGAATGTGCTTAACTCAGACATGAATTGGAATGCGTCATGGCTTTGAACTCAACTGCTGCCTAATAGTAGAGCGAGTAGCTTCATTTTGCTTGTAAGCCAGGAACCATCACTAGCCAGCGACGTTCTTTATGTAGCAGTGACAACTTCGTGATTTTCTTGTGTCCATATCTGGCCTAACCCAAGACTGGAAGAAAAAGAAGAAGAAGAAGAAGAAGAAGAAGAAGAAGAAGAACTATGAAAAGTAGAATGGTTATCCATGCATTGGATACCAGCAACAAATTAATTTAATATTTTTGCACGATAATTGTTTTTTACGTCTTTCCAGGATATTTACGAAAAGGAAATTTAGAAATCCAACATATGAATTCGTTTCCAGATAAATTCCTGTCTACCGACATAAATTTAGTGGCTGTAATAACATACAATATACACTAGGGCGGGAGGTAAAACACAGCTCAATTTACAGAACGAGATGTTTCCACGGTATGTGTGAGGCTCGCATTCCAGACGTCCCGGGATCGATCGCCGGTGGCGGCCTACTTTGACCATGAAATTTTTCGTGATTTTCCCTGGTCGTTAATGTATATACTATACTCTACCATGATTTATCCTTTCCCCCATTTCCTCTCAGTTCATCTTCATTTCGCGTTTCGGGTCCTGCGGTGCTGACGGTGCCGGGCAGATGGCGTGTATGCATGCGCGTTGGAAAGATTTCTCCCGCCAGTGAGCTGTCCTGCCTGTTAGGGTAGCGCCTTCTTGGGATTTCTTGCCACTGGTGCGCGGGTATTCAAACTGGAAATGTTATGCACTTCTGCGCGTCTCTGCGGGCCTTTCTGCCTGCGGACTTGGTACCTCCTACGACTCCTTCACCTTATTATTGCCTTTTTGGGGGTGTGGCTACAATAGATCAAGATGGTCGCAATACGCGAGACGTCCCCTCCGGTAAACACATACTACATCCTAAAGCTCAATTTTCCATGTCTCAATATCTGCATCTTCATAATCCATTTCTCCGACTTAAATTCTTCTTAAAATATTGGATCTCTATTACCGAGTATTATCGTCAAGCAAGTCGCTTTGAGTCACGGATCAACCATCAAAGAATTGATTCAAAGACTCCTAAATCTTACTAAGCCATCGTATTAGTTATAGCTGTTGAATTGGCAGTATTGCGTTACCGGAAACGTCTGGGTAAGTTCATGAGAACTTGTTTTTGTATTAATAATTCACATGTGTAAAACACCCATCTGTAAAATATGTATGTATGCATAACAGAATCTCTTAAGTAAAAAAGACTCAAGTTCGTCTCGACTTTTTAAACTATTCCTTGATTCCGTAATAATGCACTCCTCACACTCATATCTCAATTAGGGTTGCCATACGTCGCAGATTTTGCCGACAGTCCGCGATTTTATGCTAGAAGACGAATGTCCTGGAGGAAGAGATAAAAGTCCACCAAAGCAATGAGTGCTAAAAAAAATTCTTTATTATTAACTCGAGTTTTACCGCCAAGCGCCGTTCAAGTATTTTACCATTTCTTACGATAGAAGTTTCCAGATGGCAACACTGTGGCTGACGAAGACCATCGATATATCACCGATCTCGCGCTAGCAGTGACAGCGGAAGCAATACTATAATCGATTCTCTGTGATTTTGCTGTTTCCGGTTCCTTTATTTCTAGTGCCTGCCTCGTGTTTGTACTTTCTGTGGTTTGTATGAGGTTAACATCACATGGAGGGTAATTCTGAACCTGAACCCGATCCACAGTTGGACTCTGCTTTTGTCTGGGAACGACAAAAACAATCGTAAACACGAAAAGTGATCTTCAACCATGTATACTGCCAACATTTACGAAAGTATCACGCAAAATTTTAGCGCGTAATTTCAACATTCATTTAAACATGCGCATACTTGAGGTTAAATGCCAACTAATCCTGAATTATTTCATTATAGTTGTTATATTTCAATCGCTAATGGAGGGAAACTAGCTCTGAACGACCATGTTACAAGCAAGAAACACACAAGAGCTGTGAATTCTGCTTCAAGTTCCAAACAGTTGACCAGTGTCTTTAGTGGTAATCAATTAGAACGGAATAAGATTGATGCAGCAAAAGCCACATTTGCGTTTCATGCTGTGAAACATCATCATTCCTACAGTTGCTTATTTCTTGGATTATATCCTTGATTTTGGCTCTTGGATTATGGCAACCCTAAGCTCAATATGCTATTTATTGTTTCATTTGTATAACCACCTTTAACTAATAAGGTTATATGGGTGGCTTTGAATTCCGATACATTCATAGTTAGGTTTCTTGAAGTTAAATTAACACTGGTTTGTTTTTAAAACATTCTTTCTCACATTTATACTTTCCAATGAACCATTGCCAACTAGGAAATCGTATTTCGAACCTCTGGGTCTAGCAGCGGGGATGCTAACCACTAAACCGCACAGACACTCCTTTTTTTTAACGTCGCAACATCCGTATTGTTATACCCACCAAAACTCTAAACAACAGCTTTTTCTTCCTAGTCCTTATCTCTACACATTCTTGTAAGTCACATTTCACTTTTATTGTTTTTGCAACTGTGTGCTGTCTCATTTGGCGTCATGATAAAGAAGAAATGATCCAAGCGGCGATATTGGATAACCAAAAGTAGTGTAGATCTTAAAGATTATCTATCATCCGATATATCTAGAAAACAAACTATTTACATTTGAACTGCTGCACGTAAACCTAATGGTTTCATTAATTCTTTGTTTATTTATGCAGTGTTATTACTTCATCCAGCGTGTTCTAAAGAATATTTAGCTAAAAATACATGTCCAGCAATTTACTAGGTAAAAATGCAGAAACAAACGAATACAAATTTCAAGGTAGTAATGTTATTTTTCCATTACTGGTATTTGCACAGCTTTTTGTTTCACCGCTCTTGGTAGCATAAACAATGTGTTTCTCGTAAAAGCATAGTGTATGTATACAAGATGCTTCTAAACTAGACTATTGAGTTTTGATAGAAAACAGTTTTTAAAGCACTTTTTGCTAAAAATGTTATGTACTATTTTACGTAAGAAAAAGAAGGAAAAGAGGGTTAACATTTTGGTAGACGGGAAGTAGTTAGTGGTTCAGGCATAGAAATTAGCGAAGGTAAGGGTTCTAAATTCCAGATAGAGCAGATAGATTAGGGTTTCTGTGAATTATCCAGAATCCACCATTCTAGGTAGGTTTGGCAACATGTAGCTAGGAAGAAAAGAATAATTTATGGAAGGATACATGTATATAGCAAAGCAATAATATTGTGCTAAATGAATAAACCAATAATGAATTAGTATTCAGAGAGAAAGCTCTAAACCGTGAGGCGGAGCGTAATGAAATAAAGAGACGTGTGTCGACGTGCCTCGGGGATTGATTCAGTAGTCAACATTGAGTATTTAAAACTCAGTCCGCGCTTCTTACGTAATCAACTCACTTGACTGCAGGCGATGTAAATCAGTGTAAGTGTTCTTGGATCATCTAATGAATGATATTAATTGCTTGGAAGTAACGTCCACAGTAGGAAAATGTGTATTCGGTTAATGCGGTAATAGTTACAATTGGCGCCTACGGATACAAAATGAGTGCTCTTGTATAAAGGAAACGAAGTAATTAGTAATGTGAAAAAAATTAGTGACTTTAATAAACAATAATTAATGTAGAAGTATCTATCGCATTCAAAGTAAAGAAACACGTTGTAAACAAAGCAAACAATAACATCAGTTTTAACTATTCTATAGACTGGTAAATAGTGCAATCGGTAAAGCACCTGTCTGTGTGCATGAAATCCCGGATTCGATTCTGGCTGGGCTCAAGGAATTTTTCTTTAAACAGTAAGCTTTCTCGGTATGCCCTGAGTATGGTATGTGAATGTAAGTCTGCCTGAGCGCTCGTAACAGAGTATTAAATTCGGCCAAATAACCACATCTCAGGATCCTAATGGGCAAATACCTGAGCACATATTCCGAGTGTCATTCAATGACTTCATTAGTGCTCGTCTCCACTTTAAAATAACAAAGAGACATTTCTAACTTTTAATATGATTCGGCTCTTTCACGATAAAGGAAGTATTGTATTTCGTCCAAAAATTCTATATCGAGATTTCACTAGAAATATCATTTTGAGGTCCCCTGAATAAAAACCGGTTTTAGGCAAAGTCTGTGTGTGTATGTCTGTGAATACGATAACTCGAAAACGAAATCTGGTATTTGCGTTTAGCATCTTCAAGGATGCAACACGAAGATTTTCAAAACCGTCTCACATTTACCTATATTATATACTGAACATTTTCCTTTATGTTTTATATTCTCAAAAATTCATTTGACGATATTTTATTAAAACACCATATGTTTACTATGTTTACATGCCTAATAAAAGGTATGTGTTGAATTTTCTGCGAATAGCCTTCAAGTCCTCATCTTTCAAAATAAATGTTGTATAATTTTGATGACTAGCAAATCGCAAGAGATAGAAAAAAAGCTTCCTACACATTTAGATCTCTTTAAAATACACAATTTATTTCAGGCATTTTGTGGAGTCGAACCATTTCCGAAATATTCGTTTATATTGGTTTGAATGTTTCAGTACTTTGTAATTTTTTGAAGTGCTATCACCATTTAACTGTTTCTCGCGATGCCAGTGAAAGAATTTGAATTTCAGTACATAGTGATTAGCTTTCTAAAGACTTGACTATCACTTCAGCCTCCTTATTCCGTTTTACCTACAAAGAAATGTGTAATGAAACCATTACTGCAAACTATTGGCATGCAATAGATATAAATATAAGCTTTTATAAGAATAGCTTGTAGAAGCTGTAAAAACGAATGATAGTGGCTATAGTAAGCCATGTAAATGTACAAATAATTTATATATATATATATATATATATATATGAATTTGCGGTGAAAATAGATTTGAATTTGACTGAGAAAAAGAACACAAGGCAATTTTTCTAATGAACCTCCTCAATAACACCTCGGCTTTCACTTCACAAATGTATTTTTCCATCAGTTTAAATCATGTCGGTAATATTTAAGTATCATATAAAACATTTGCTCAATTAAATGCACATAAAATAATTTTGTAAACATCACACATGAAAAAGTGAAAAGCCTGTGAAGGTGTTACTTTCTCTACTACTTACATACAATAGTAAGTAGAGGAATTATTGCATTCTACCCAAAAGTTCGTTACCCAGATTTCAAGGAAGTACACATTTTGAGTCTCCCTGAATACAAAAATTAAAAAATATCCGTGCGTGTATGTGTGTGTTGTCTGTGCCATTCACAAATATTTTTAACTGCTGGCCTATAGGTAGGGCCCCCATATTCATAGTTTTCAGCGGCTGAAGTTAAAGAAATACAATATCCGGCAATGTTTCATCTGCTTTTTCGTAAACATTGGGGGATTTTTCATTTTTAAGTAAGTTATAAGGGAGTTTTAGAAAATTTCCATTAAAAGTGTAATGCTGAGGATTCACCATAAACACCTTCTATATTATTTTACATTTCATGGCGTCTATCGAGGAGGCCAATAAACTAATGTAATCGTAACTTAAGATTTAAGAAGTCATCCGTGCAACGTTGGATAAGCCAGCTAGTTATTATATTATATTGGAGAGACTGCAAAATTTCACAGTAATAACTTAAAAATTGCAGCATTTTAATTGTTGGCAGATGTCTAATTTAAAGTTGATAACATAATGCTGATCCATCATATTTAAATTGTCACGTCAATTTCGCACATATGCTTACAGTTCTCGTAACTTTATCAGAATGTTTCCTAGAAATCATAGTAAATATCTAAGTGGTAGAAACACCAGCAATTTATTTTTCATCAATTTTCAGTAATAAACTATCCAAATAAACTATGAAATATATTATAAAGAAATCGAATAGGAGACAGCCAAGCGAGGGCGGCGGCCAGGCAACGAACCCACTTCGACCTAGCCACTCTCGCTGAATGTGTCTATAAGAGTAGATGGTACTTCATTCCCAACTTGAGCTGAAAAATTATTATTGGCCGTAATTTTCGATCCATTTATAGTAGCCTCCCCTTTTCCCTCCCTCATCCTAACCCCTCCCTTTCCTTGTCAATCGATATACTATTGAAACCAAGTTGTTATTTGAGTTGTTACTTAATACACAGTTTTTGTTTAAAATTTTATCATTCCGATCTAATTAACAGATAAGTGGTATATGCATATTCTCCTCCCTTCCCCTCCCCATTTCCTTGCTTGCTTTATTTCTTCGGCGCGCGCATGGAGCAAAGCGATCCAAGCAGAAATTAACCACACCTTCATTACTTTAGAGAGAGAATGCCTCAGTTTCTCACAGCAATATACCGGGCGAGTCTTCTCAGCCTACGGATTGAGAAGTTATGCAGTCCAAGAGTTGTACAGGCTAAGCCGTAAACACTGTCCACTGCATCGCGTCGTATCAATTTCGGCCGAAATGACTGCTTTGCACCGCTGTGCGTGCAGCGACTTGCACTCGTAGTGCAACAGTATGCGCGTTGGCCTTCAGTGGTGAAGGCCCCAGGTTCAAATACTGCCACTTGAAGGTGTTTTTATGTTTAGTAAATTTAACGAGAACTGATAGTTTAGCACGGAAGTGTCGTTTCGCTTCATTAGTTTAATTATGTGAATTTCATTAAAACACAAATTGTTACTTGTTAGAATATGCTTTAATGAACATCATAACTAAATGCAAGAAATGAATAAAAATGAGTTTCTTATATCACGATATAGGTACCTTTGTTTAACTATTATGGATTGGCTAATATGTCTGTTCTCCACTATTCCATTCAAACGCGTGTAATTGATATTGCCCAATAACGTTTAGTAATGTCTGGGATATCGACCGATCGGGTCATTTATCTTATAATATGCTTGCTTGCAAGGTTGCGATTTTATTGGATAAAACATCAATGGTTATTGAACCGTAACAATATCAGTATTCAGTGATTAATAATCTACATCATTCATCTCAGTTGTTGCGATTTCAACATTCACTTTAGTTTCCATCATCAAAAATCAGCGGATTCCCTCAACTTTCAAATGAAATTTGCGTTTCTAATCAACGCAACTTAAAATAGGATCAATTTCTAAATAGTGTTCTAGAATAAAAATTCTATGATACATTCACATGACTTTCTTAACTCTCTATCTTTATTAATGGTATACAAACTATTCTTACTAAAGCATATTACTTTCTCTACTCGTATAGTAAATAAAAGAAGCATTCCATTCCACCCAAAAATTCTATACCAATATTTCACTGATATACATGTTTTAAGGCCTCTGAATCCAAATAAAGCATTTTTGGAAACACGTCCGTGTATGTCACTACGTCTCGTCATCATTGAATTGTAATTAAAGTGAATATTAATATTCCTAAAAATATTAATTCTTCATTAAATTCGTATGAAAATTTAATGAACCCTAGTATTGCAATCATAATTCTGTCGGTTATATCTACATCTACTGCATTTAATCCAAATAAACCTTTGCAAAAATAGCTACATTACACATTTCGTTATAAATACAAAGAGAACAGCGATAGTCAAATGTTTAAGAACTGAACGCTATGTGCTAGTCTTAAGATTCCATTCTCTATGCAATCGCGAGAAACAACAGAAAATCGATAGGATACTTCAGAAACGGCTTATGCCACAAAAAAGCCTTACTTTAAGTAAATTGTGTATTTTAAAGAAACCTACATTTTTTGTGTTGTACGTTTTCGTCTATCACTTAACGTTTACAAGTTATACAATATTATACAAAATTCCTTCCGAATGAAGAGAGCTTCCTAAGCTATTCCCATAAAATTCCAGATATGCATTTTATTTGTCATGTAAATAACTTTCATGTATGTTATTTTAATCAAACTCGCTATAGCAATTTTTAAGAAATCAAAATTTTCGAAAAATTTTCAATGTAAAGGGTAGTTGTAGGTGGGACAATTTTCTTGAAAATCTTTGTCTCGCATCCTTGGATGATACTAAACTTAAAAACCAAGTTTGATATTTATCCGAATTTTCGTTTTTAAGTTATGCTGTTCACAGACAGACACATAGACACACACACGGACATGTTTCCAAAATGCTTTATTTGGATTCAAGGAGCCTTAAAGATGTATTTCCGGTGAAATCTCGGTAACAAATTTTTGGATGGAATGCAATACTTCCCCTACTTACTATACGTAGTAGAGAAAGTAAAAAAGTGTCTTTGTTCTTTTCTGATTTTATTTTATCTTAATTTTTAATTGAGTTTTATTTATGGACGCCCTTTAACTACTATGGTCCTTTAATTTTTAAGTTAACCATTTTCTCATTTCCACTGTTGATAGCATTGTTTTGTATTCCGTGACACATTCGATTGTTCATTCATTTGGCGTCGTGATATGACTGCTGGCATATTGGTGATTTCATTTTTAACGACGCAACTAAGAAGTAATTAGTATTTATTTATAACCTGTTAAGGAACAAGGAAAGGGAAAACTGCTGTCTCATATTTTAATGGTATATTAATGGGACAAACAGACGAGAGAAACCAAATTTACAACTATTGTTAAATGGTTCAGAAATATGGCAATTCAAAGATATCTATAAGCAAACATTCTTGGAAATTGATTATTGGCGCCGTTCAGCTCGAATATCTAGAAGAGAGAAAATTAGAAACGGGAAAATAAGACAGAAAATTGACATTAAGAAAATATGTATAATAGTTCAACGAAATAATTAATAATAGTCTGGACATATAATGAAACATGTAAGAGTACGACCTCCAAGAACATGGAAGAACGGAGTTATGAAAAACATGAGAGACAAGAGAAGTACAATGGATAGATAGGGAGTATGGTTTTTGGCAATGAGAAAAGATCCTTACTTCAAAGTGCATTTGCCTGTTGATGTAAACATTGTAAAGACTGACAAATAATAATAATAAAAATAATTAATAATAATCGGATACATTATATTTATGGAACAGTATTAATAAATTCTCCTCGAGGTTACGAGTTTCATCATATAAATTCGTAACCGCTCGTGGGATTACCTAATTACAATAAAATGCCAGTGTTTTCATTACTTCTTTAGACAAATGATTTTATACTTCAGCCATGTGTTAATGAAGAAAATAACATTATGCTGCAATGTGCTTGTTCTGTTTGCCGCACCCTGCATTCACAGAAAGCCGATAGGAGCCACGTTAACATTCAATAAAGTTAGAAATCATATCGGCAAATAATATCGAGGGTTTGTATAAAATCTATATTTTATTGTGCAAATAGCGTATCTACAAAAGCCAAACAAAGGGCTAAAGTCATAAACATAGTTCAGAGGCCAGTCAGCACATTCCAGAGTTGCCGCCACGAGGGAAGAAACCAAATCTAACCGCAGGTGACGACCACGAAAGCAAACCATTCCGACACTAGTAATGGAAGAGTTAAAGCAGCATCAGACTATTGCCTAGCTTGCAGCTTATGAATAACCCTGAGCATAAGGTGCATGCAGTGAAGAAAGCAGTACTTTTTAACCTGCTGCGTTGTTGGCAGCACTGCGCGTTATATAAGAACCCGTTCGAATCTTAATTGCCTTCCAGCATGCAGCCGCATTTTTGTGCCTCGGTGAGGAAGTTATACGCTTCAGTCAGTCGCTAGCGTTCCTCAGCACTTGTTCGTAATGAATAGCTAACACAACGTTCCGCGTTTTGAACGCCTATCGAATACGGTAAGTCTATTGTTAAACCATATAATGTCCAGTTAAAGGCTGTTAACATTAGCTTTTGGCTTGTTACATTGCTTTCTTTGTGTTCATACTTTCCATTGTAGAACTTTCGTAAAGTCTATGACACCTGTGTAGAACAAATGCAATAAGCAGTTAACGATGTCCAAAGTGAAGAGCAAATTCTGGCGAAGTTAAGCTGGTGTTTAAAATAAAAGGATATTCGTCGTCTATCTGCATCTGAAAACGCATAGCATTATTTAAAAATTGAAAATGTGTGGTCTTCGTGTGAATGTTTTACTTCTTTTAAAGAAAAGGTTAATAAATTTTAATTTTTTTTATCTAAGAAAAGTATTGGCTTCCTTTAGTTCTAAAATGTAGAATTTTATTCTAGGTATTTATTCTACGATAAATTTTGCTAATGTGCTTTTTCCCCTGAATGCATGAAACATTCTGATAACAATTTTTACTTATTTGCTTTTATTTTATTCAGATAAACAGAATACTGCTTGCTCCAGCCCGGGTTTTATCTCATTCATATTGAAATTAACGCTTTTTAAACAAATGTAGCCTTTCAGTTAGGATTTTAGAACCAAAAATGTATGGAAACTTACCTTTTTTTTAGTTAATAAAATACTAACTAAATGAGTTAAACAGCTTATTTGGAATTAAACTGGTATAGAAAACAAGTACTGACAGAGAGAAGACGAACCGATTTCTCAAGAAATTAACAAAAATATTCTGGATGAGCCCACAATTTTCTTTTGTTTAACCGGTTTGCCTATGTGTTTATTTTGTTTTACAGAATATAATATTAATTTCCCTGTATTTGTTGACTAAGAGTAAGTTTTAAATACCCTAAGAAGTACTAAACATTTCTGATAATTTATGCTTTATTAATGCTTAATAAATTTATTTCCTTTTTTTTCTTATTTTTATTTTTTAATCTGAGAAGAGTATTGACTTCCTTTAGTTCTAAAATGCAGAATTTCTTCTATGCGTTTATTCTGCAATAAATTTTGCTAATGTGTTTTTTCCCCTGTATGCATGAAACATTCAGATAACAATTTTTACTTATTTGCTTTTATTTTAATCATCAGATAAACAGAATACTGCTTGCTCCAGCCCGGGTTTTATCTCATTCATATTGAAATTAACGCTTTTTAAACAAATGTATCCTTTCAGTTAGGATTTTAGAACAAAAAATCTGATGTGTTACACTCACATGACTTTCTCTACTCATGTACAAACTATTTTTACAAACGCTTATTCTTCATATGCTTCATGTTAATTGAGATATCGAGATGTTAATCTTATTGCTAATTTTCTTGTAGGTGCAAGGGGAATATGGTAGGTTATAAGCGATAGTCAAATCTTTTAAGCGCTGGTTTCTATGTGGCGCATTCCATTCTCCTTTGCATGTCCAGGACATTAAAAAAATGAATAACGAATTTGAGAAAAAGTATAAGTATTGGAAAATTTAAGCAATATCTCGAAAATGGTTCACTCAACAAAAAAATGTATATGACATAAATTGTGTATTTTAACGCGATCTACATTTTTTGTGTAGTAAAATTTTGTCTCTCTCTCTTATGGTTTACCAGTTATGCAAAAGTTCTTCTTCACAATGAAGAATACTTTTGGAGATATTCCCAGAAAATTCAAAATATACATTTTATTGTCATGAAAGTATCTTAAATATGTGATATTTTAATCAAAATCGTTAGAGCCATTTTTAAGAAAATTAAAATTTTCGAAACATTTTCCATGTAAAGGGTAATCTGGGGTGGAGGATTTTCTTGAAAACCTTCGTGTCCCATCTCTGGAAGATACTGAAGCTAAATACCAAGTTTAGTGTTTATCCGACTGTTCGTTTCTGAGTTATGCTGTTCACAGACAGACACACAGACACACACGGACATGTTTTTGGATTCAGGGGGTCTCAAAACATGAATTTCCGGTGAAATCTCGGTATCAAATTTTTGAGTGGAATGCAATACTTCCCCTACTTACTATATGTAGTAGAGAAAGTAAAAAAGTACTGACAGAGAGAAGACGAACCGATTTCTCAAGAAATTAACAAAAATAATCTGGATGAGCCCACAATATTCTTTTGTTTAACCGGTTTGCCTATGTGTTTATTTTGTTTTCCAGAATGTAATGTTAATTTTCCTGTATTTGTTGACCAGGAATATCTTTTAAATACCCTAAGAATTACTAAACATTTATGATAATTTATGTTTTATCAATTCTGCATATGTTAGGCTACTTTTTCACATAGTTTTCGTTGTCATCCAAACCACCTTCGCAATCGTGGGAACATTTTAAGTAGCATCTCTTGTATTAGTAATAACACATGGGGTTAAGCGACGATGACCTGGGCGTCCGTCAGTCGTTACACAAGAGTTGAAAGAAAAGTGCTGGTCTGCTGTTGAGTTAAAACATTGCTCTTGCTTAGCTTTATAAAGGTATCGTACGTTTCAATATCTTCTCTTGCGATTATTATTATTATTATTATGATAGTTTTGTACCAAAAAGGTTTAAGTATACCAGAAACAGCTATAAATTTGATATAGTGACCGAAAATGGCTTCCACTACAAAAAAATTTCTAAGGGAAGGCAAAAAATGTTTGGCTTAACGTAACAGAGTACAGACGCATGCGCTGGAAAACTGAATTTCACAAATCCAGGGTTGCCAACTTATACAATCACCTAATATTGGAACTGTATTGTGAATAAAATGTGAGATTATCCGTAACACAGTCAAGTAAGTTAGTATTTTATATTTTTAAAACATATGATAGTGCAAAACAATAGTTACAATACACGTTTTGCTCTTTGTTTTTAAAGTTGTCTTCCATTCTGTAAAAGTTACCTTCCGACCAATACACGATTTAAAATAATCGGTAATGGTTTGGGTGTAGAATCAAACAAGCAATAAATTATTCAAACATATTCAGTGTTGTTCTCGTTTTATTGCAAAATGTAATTACTTAAAAATATTCTCGGTATTCTTAAAGGTCATTCTAATTATTATTATTATTATTATTATTATTATAACATGCTTTATTGAATTTGGCACGGCTTCAGTGTTGAAACACACCTTTAGCAACTTCCTTAAAAGGTCTATAATAAGTTATTATTCCATAGTTGTAATCAGAAATGTTTCAATGCATTCTACAAGTTGTGCTTTATCTCACATGGTGTTATAAAACCTCTTTTTACTTTCTCTACCACGAATCTAGTAGGTAGAAAGGGTATTGCATTTCACACAAAAATTCCATACTAAGATTTCACCGGAAATACATGCTTTTAGGCTCCTGAATTCAATAAAGCATTTTCGGAAACATGTCCGTGTATGTGTCTGTGTGTTTGTGAACACCATAACTCAAAAACGAAAAGTCTGATAAATACCAAACTTGGTATTTCGGTTCAATATCTTCCAAAGATGCGACACGAAGATTTTCAACAAAATCCCTCCACCCCAAGCTAACCTTTACATAGAACATTTTTCAAAATCTTTTATTTTCTAAAAAATGGCTCTAACGATTTTGATTAAAATATGAAGGATATTTACAGGAAATAAAATGTATATCTGGAATTTTCTGGGAACATCCTGTGAAGTCCTCTTTATTCAGAAGGAATTTTGCATAATCTTGTTTAACTAGTAAACGCTAAACGATAGAGGAAAACACACTACACAAAATAATGTAGATATCTCTTTAAAATTCACAATTTATTTTAAATAAGTTTTTTTGTTGTTGTTGCATGAGCCGTTTTTGAGATATCAGTTATTAATGTTCCAATTGTTCATTTTTGGTCTTTTTCTTAATGCCCTGTCAACATACAGTTGTTTCTCGCGATTGCATGGAAACAGTATGAAATTTTAAGACCAGCATATGCGACTTACATAGCGTTATACATTTGACTATCGCTGTCTCTTTGTATCTATAACGTAATGTGTAATGTAGCTATTTCTTCAAAGGTTTATTTGGATTGAAGTGTGGCAGATAGAAAACCAAGCTTGAGTAAGAATAATTTGTATACCCAATAATAAACGATAAGGGCAGAGAAAGTCATGTGAATGTATCACATCAGTTTTTTTCATTAGCTACTCGATTCTGATGACATCGTGTGTAGCCGTTTTTATACCCATAAAATACTCATCGCAAGTTTGCTAAAATGAACATGGAATGACACATTAACAAATAGAAAACATATTTCCCATCTTTTCATTGTGCAATACATACTACATTAGGGTGAATGAAATTGAATTAAAAACGCATTCTTAAATAATATAATGAACTTTACTCTGTGATAGGCTGGGAACATTTTAGACTACGGCAGTGAGCGCTTGCAGGTATGTTTCGACATTTGTGGGCGAACCTGAGAAACAAGCACGGCAGGTCGTTGCCTACGTGATACTAATCTCGCTGTTAGTTTACTTTCCCAGAAATGCTAACGGTCTTCTCCGAATGACTCCACATTCTTGTGTTAGAAATAATGTAGAAGTCATATTTGCAAACTCTAGCTAATTTAGAACGAGTATAGTACTGATGCGATATTAATTATCCTAACAAAATGTAAAAAAGGTATGGCAATCCTAGGATTTTTCCGTATTGGAGAAATATGTACTTGCCTATGTTTCTCGTTAATAAAATGAGCTCTCGCCAACTGAAAATGCTACGTCGTTGCACCTCAAGTATTAAACTCTTAAATTGGAACATTATTTTCTATGCAACATAATCTACATTATGTCAAATGCTGTGTTTACATTTGGCAGAAATTGTGTGTTTTGACGAGTTATACATCTTTTTATTTGTGTAGTAAGTATTTGTCTATCTCTTGCGATTTGCCAATTATACAAATTCATCACAGGCTGTTGAGGCAATATTTTTAAAACTTAAATAATTTCAGTCTAATTATATAATATATATATATATAAATTCAATAACAGCCCACCTTAAAGCAATATGTGTACATAACAAGATATAAAAAGTGTATATTACAGTCATTGTATATGTTTATATTATTGCATACATGTGTAATAATGTTATGTGAATGTATTACGTAATTTAGTAATGTAGGAGCTGTGAGAATAATGGATTAAAAGTTGCTAACAATGAGGTAACAATGAGGTAACCTTGAGGTAATGAATTAGAAAGTTTAATAATGCTACAAGTCATTATTGGAAGCAATAATGTAAATTTTGAGACAGTTGAGCCAATCAACAACCAGAAAAAGCTTTAGTTAAATGAAGGTATTCTATTAGACTAGGATTAGCCAATCAGAGACTTGAAATACAGAAATTTACAAATTTAGGCGGTAGAAATCAATTCAGTTGCTTGTAGACAGCGCTCATAACTGGATGCGTTGGTTGTAGACAGTGTTCCTAACCGGACGCGAGATGTGTCCTCGAGAAATTTAATATGTATTTTGTGTGAGAAAATAGTTTATGTATTTAAAAAGTGCAAGTATTTAATAAAAGAATTTTACAGCTCTCTATATCAGTGAAGTGTTATTTAAATCGTGTCAAGCATTGATAAATGGAGTGAAGAAAAACTTAAAATCTGTGTAAGCCTGCATTCTTAAGTCGCACTACCCCCTGCTAAGACATTCATTTCTCTAAAAAAAATATAAATACTGACGCAGCCGAGGCAAACATAAATATATAATATTTAAAAAAACAGTCAAAAATTACAAAGTTAATATTTTTAAATTTTGGGACGAAGGCTACCGGCTATCATACGTGCGGTTGCAACTACTTCAAGTTCGGCTCCCCAACAGTTGAAATACGATACAACACCACCACAAACAAAACTTCTTCACTGTTCCCAGATAATTCATGACATACATTTTACTTGTCGTGAAATGTCCTTAACATACAGCATTTTAATCAAAATCATTAGAGCTATTTTTTTAGAAAATAAAAAATAATGAAACAAAGTATTATTAACATTAAATGTTTTAATAGTTTATAATAAAACATTGGTCTTGTAAATAAAAATAAGAACAAATTAACTTTTAAAACTTCAAAGGAAAGAAAATCTTATCATTAATTTCCAAAATTCGACATGTAATAAATAGATGGTCAATACCTAGAAATTCTTTGAACAGTACTTCGAGCCATAGTTTTAACTTTTATTCCATATTAAGGGCGATTTCGGGTGGAGGGATTTTTTTTAAAATCTTAGTGCCGCATCCTTTAAAGATGCCGAACTTAAATACCAAAGTCTGATATTTAACCGAATTTTCGTTTCCGACGTAGGTATGCTATTCACAGACACACACACGAACCTTTTTCGAAAAATTCGATTTTCTCTACTACGTATAGTAAGTAGGGGAAGTATTGTATTCCATCCAAAAATTTGACCCCGAGAGTTCACCGGAAATATATGTTTTGAGCCCCCTGAATAAAACGAACTTTTTAGAAAAAGATCCATGTGTGCGTGCGTGTGCGTGTGTATGTGTGTGTATCTATCAACAGCATAACTCAAAAACGATAAAGATAAATACCAAACTTGATATTTAAGTTCAGTACCTTTCATAGATACGACATGAAGATTTTCAAGAAAATTCCATCCCCAAGTACCCTTTACATGGGACATTTTTCGAAATTTTCGATTTTATAAAAAATGGCTCTAACGATTTTGATAAAAATATCATATATTATCATTACATGATAAATAAAATGTATATCTTGAATTTTCTGGGAGTAGTCCTCTTCATCCCGAAGGAATTTTGTAGAATCTTGTACAACTAGTAAACGTTAAGCGAAGACGAAAACGCACTACGCAAAAAATGTAGACCTCTTTAAATTGCACAATTTATTTCAAATAACTTTTTGTGGCATGAGCCAATTTCGAGATATGCGCCATTAATTGTTCGAAATGTTCAATACTTTGTCATTCTTTAAAAATCCTTTCGACATTCAGTTGTTTCTCGCGACTGCGTGGAAGGACTATGGCATTTTAAGGCCTGCCTATAGCATCCAGTTCTGAAACATTTGACTATCACTATTCCCTTGCATTTATAACCAAATGTGTAATTAGCGATTTTTACAACGGTTTATTTCGATTAAAATGTAGTAGACTGAAAAATAAGCTTTCGTAAGATATGTTTTTATGTATATTAATATACGCATCAGCGAACATCATTACGTGTATTTCCGGTTAAATTTCGGTATCGAATTTTTGGGGGAATGCAATACTTCCTCTATACTAAGGAAAAGTAGCAGTTTTTAAAGAAATTACATCTATCGCTTACAATAACGAATCGCCATTGAAAAACGCACACGCTTTCTTTTGAACCAGATTATTGCACCACTTCCATTAGCTTATCTTAACACTGTATTATCAAGTCAGGAAGCTATTTCGAGATAAAATGCAAAAGTTAAGAAAACAACAGGATGCAGTATGATAAGCAGTAAACCCACACTGCATGCCAGATCCTGCACGAGCTGGCGCATTCTCACACTTCGGTTCGCTAAAATAGGAGATGAGTACCGCCGCCGACTTTTACAACCTCTATAAACGCTTTACGTTACAGCGTTATATAAATGTTTATGGCGACAGTTGTGCAAACTTTTTAATATCGGAAATCCGTCTCTATCTTGACTGCACCTAAAGTACACACGCTGTAAAAAAGCTTATGTGTAGGTTAGGTTAGGTAACGGAGGGGGACACCTGGGCACTGAGACCTACATAAATCTATTGTGACTACCACCCCCCCAGGAGGAAGGGATGAAATGATGGAACAGGAGGCTACAGGCTACAGAGAGGCGCGGAAGTCCCAAACAGTTCCAGCCCTGAAGGCCCGTCCCTCGGCTGGAGCTGTCTAGAGAAGGCAATGAACGATCCATCCTTCAAGCAACCCTCTAGTATCATGGGGAGTACTCTTTTCTTTAAGCAAGCACTCGCGCCATCTGTCCGGTAACGCCATACACATCGAAAACTAGAAGCACAACTGAAAGTTGAGATAAAAATGGAATGGAAGGGAAATTATGGAAAGGAAATCGTGGTAGATGAGAAACCACCTCAGCATGCGTCTACCAACCAGAGAAAACCATGAAAAAACAAGGTCAGAGTAAGCAGTCGACAGGTTCAATTCCACTTACTCTTCTACAAACTTTTTTTACAAAAGCGTATTATTCTATCTACTTCTTGTTAATACAGATCAACTTTCAATTCACGTTTACACATTTCGCTGTAGGATACTGTAGGCAAAGCGATAGACAGAATTTTAAAGAGCCGGTCGCTATGAGATGCCTTTGAAATTCCATGTTCCTTACATGGTAAAAAAAAACGAACTTCCAGTTGAGAAAAGAATTCAAACCAATTACAAGCAATATTTTCGAAATTGTTAATTCCACAAAAAATATATTTGAGATAAAGTGTGTGCTTTAATGAGATCTATAGTTTTGTGTAGCAAGATTTTGTCCGTCTCTTACGGTTTACCAATTATAGAAAATCATGATAAAAGATTTTGGAAAGTAGTGAGAAATAAGGTTGAAGATATGGAGAAACAAAAAATCTTCGGAAGCCTTGAAAATAAAAAGTCTTTAAGTGTATGTAGAAGAATAATAAGAGAGATTATAGGGAGAGATGGGGATAGAAGGTTATATTGCCTTTGTAGCAGACAGGAAAGGGAAGGTTTAGCATGGGTGCGAACAGGGGCAATGTTCCTTAGAGCGTTTAGAGGGAGTGAGTCGGAACATGTGTCATATTTGGAGAAAAGGGGAATAGATACATTACTTGGTAGAATGTAAAGAGTTAGGGAAATGGAGATAGAATGTTTGAGATCAAAAATGGGACAAACTTAGCCAGGAAATGGTAGTTATAAAAATATTAACAGTTAAGGGAGGAAAAAGAATCCAGGAAAATCATGGGAAAATGGTTAAGGAAAGTAAAAAAAAAGCAAGGGGAAAGTAGCAGAAGGGCAAGAGATGGGAGAATAATGAGAAAGTACGAATTAGGGAAGCGGAAAGGGAAGGAAAAGAATAAAGACACTAATCGAAAACCAAAGGGCCAGAATGCCAGGAGCAAGTAGCCCGTAAAAGAAAAGAAACTCGGACTCAATTTGTACTAGAATTTAAATAGTTTTAAAACTGGGCATAAATGCATCTAACATTTTGTATGATGTTCGGTACAAACATATATTCTATTCTGTTCTAATTATACAAAAAGCATTCTAAGTGAAGAGAACTTCACAGTTCTATTCTCAGAAAATTCAATATATACATTTTATTTTTCCTGTAAATACCCTAAACATGTGGTATTTTAATCGAAATATTTAAAAAAATAACGAAACTTTTTTTCCGTGTAAAGGATGGTTTGGGGATGGGAGATCTTCTTGAAAATATTCACGCCGCATCCTTGAAAGATCCTGAGCTTTGGTATTCAAGTCTTTTCGTGAATGTGTGTGTGACGCGTGCGCACACACACATGCACCATTTTCTGAATATCCTTTTTTGTATTCAAGGATCTTAAAACGTGTGTTTCCAGTGAAATCTCAGAATCGTATTGTTGGATAGAATGCAATACCTCTACTTACTATAGTAAGTAGTAGAGAAAGTAAATAGAAAAATCTTATATGTAACACCCCATGGCTTTCTCTAGCCATGCCATCAATGCAATTACGTTTCTGCTACTTGTTCAATTTTTCTGTTTGTTTGCTGTTAATTACGAGAAATATTCTCTGGGAGAGTTTCACTTAGGTAATATTAATTACTATAATATACGTTTTCTTTGCTGAGACACGAGCGGGATGGCTAAGGCGGTAACGTCTGTGGTCCGCACTCAGGAGGTCCCGAGTTCAAGCCCCCGGGGGTCGACCAATCTGACTGAAGTATTTTCGCGGTTTTCCTCGGTCGCTAGGCGAATGCGGGTTGGATAATTCGATCCACGAATTTTCCTGTCGTCCCTTTAATCACTGTATACCATTTATTTCCTTCTTCTTCGCCGCAATACCAGGCATAGGGCTGATCACCTATCCTGGATATGCTATGATCCAGAGTTTGCTTGCTCCTCGACCCAAGGCATTGGCTTGTAAGTCCTTGGGGGTGTAGGTCCTACATCGAGGAAGGTAATCCGTTAAAGAAGTTTGGCTAGCCGGCAAGGGCTCCTTACTGGGAGTGGCTTATTTAATGCAGAGACACCCAGGTCTAAAGCAGGGTCGCCGGCGTCAGAATTGATGTTATTTTCCGGAATCGTTAAAGATCTCGACCTTACTAGCGCGCATCGTCGTCCAGATCTGGGCGCCCTTCAGTCTCCTCTTCCTCCCAGGGGTCAAGTTGGAAGCACAAAGGACCTACAACGGCTTACATAGGCGCTGTGCTCCAATGACTGAAGGCCCCTCCGCCTGACTAATCCTAATCCTAGATCAAGACAACAGAATGTGTTTAACGTCCAAAGAACAACAACACATATTTCGGAAATTGTTAAACATTACAAAAAACTTTATTTTATAATACCTGTCTTATCTAGTATTAGCATTACATGGGTGGCTTTTTAATCCTTCAATGCGTTGCTTTGCAGATATACTAAGCGCATATTAAGAAGTTATTTTTGGAATATTAGTGTTTTTTAATTATTTTCATTTTATACCGGCCTTTTACAATAAAATGCAAGTATCTGTAGCTACTGCATATCTTAAATATATTTATAGACTTCAATAGTGTTGTAGTCTTTTTTAAGTACAAAAGCAAAAGCTATGCAATTGCAGTCAAATGTAACCCCCTAATCCTCCACGTGTGGCACACACCGGTTATTTTGCGTGGGCTCTCCCCATCCTCCACCACAGGCACATTTAGCGCAGTTGCTGTGATGCGAACTCACGACGTTCGGCTTTAAATGGTTGTTTACTCCATTTCGTCTCGCCTTAACGATCATAGCTATTCAAACCGGTTACCTCAAGGTGCCTTTGACGGGATATAAAAACCGGTTTGGAAATTAGAGTGAGAACGGCATATGTAGAAAAGGAATTTGCGCAATGAAAAGTTAAACGATTTAATTAATTCCATTTACCTGCCCCCGTATTCTTTATGAAACTATTGTATAATGATCTAGAGGACTTTTTAAGATAAATGCTTTCCTTTACACCTTGTAAACGTAGGTAAATTAGTAAAGCCCAATGATATTCAAAAAAACTAAAAATATTCCTGGAAACGGGTATGAAATATCGGCAGAAGTTGCATTTCTGATTTCCATAGCTTCCACCGGCAGTGTTCCAAGTTCTGAAAACATTGTATAGTCTGTAAGTAACTTATAGTGATAAAATAATTATCGAAAGGTCGATTAGCTTTTAGCGAATCATACAAGATGAAATTTCAAACTCCTGTACTTTCTCTTTGGACCCGTAGTTATTTAAAACTTAATACACAAACACTTTATATCAACATTTAAGGAAATAGGGGTGAATCTCGTGAATATGAAAATTTCCCACCCCACTTCATTAATTTAAACATTTTGGAAATGGCACATAGTCTGTAACAATCGAGAAAAATAGTCCTCTCAGTTAATTATAAATGTCGATTCAGTAAGAAGTCTTTAACGCCCGTTCTTACTACATATGGCACCCCAGAAGGTGGGAACTGATGATACGTGAAATGAAATGATAACTGGGAAAAATTTGGGAAGGAGCCGAGCCAGATAGCTCAGCGATAACATGTGAATTAAATTAAATTGAGTTTTATTTATGGACGCTACTATGGTCCATAGTGGGTGTGAAAGACAGAACGAGCCTCTTTATCAGGCTTGAGTTTCTTTTACGTGCCGTAAATCTACGACACGGGACCACCGGCTTTACTTCCCTTCAGAAGGAAGCCATGCTAAGGATTTTTACCCCGAAACAAATCCATCGCCCTCCGCCGGGTTTGAACCTGTGACCTCGGGAACTAGAGGCTAGCATGGTAACCACTACACCACGGAGGACGACGCGATAACCGTGAGACTCGCATTTGGGAGATCCCGGATTCGATTCTCGTCGATCGCCCAATCCGATCTTGGGTTTTTCTTGGTTTTCTCTGGTCGGCAGGCGAATTCTGGGATGGTTTCTCGTCTACCAGGATTTCCTTTCCATCATTTCATTGCGTTTCCTTCTCATCTTTCAGATGTGCATCTAGGTTTCGTGGTGTATGGCAGTGCCCGACAGATGGTGCGGAGGCTTGCTCAAACAAAAGAGTACTCCTCATGGACACTAGAGGGCTACTTGTCCGACGGGTTGTTCAGGCAGCTTCAGCAGTGGAGCGGATCTTCGAGCCTGGAACTTTGGTAACTTCCGCGCGTCCCTGTGACCTAACTGCCTGCGGCCCGTAGCCTCCTGTTGTTCCTTCGCCTCATACCTTCCTCTTAGGGGGTGTTAAGCACAACAGATCTATGTAGGTCGCAATGCGCAGGTGTTTCCCGCCGTTGTATAATAACCTATACCTTTTCAGGTATAGAAGACGTTCCAGACCTAGGTTTAGGGTAGCTCCCCGGCATTTGCCAGCTATGAGGACTGAGGAAAACTTGGGAAAAAATTCAGCCAGAAACGGTCCTGATGGGACTTGAACCGTGGAGTCCATGTCTTAACGACCTCGGCACCCGTGTCGATCGGTTGAGCAATTTTTTATGTGACGTGGTCCACAATTTTGTCTTTTTATGTAATTATTTAGCATACGCTACATACAAAGGAACTAAGTACAACAAAATTTCTTGCATAAGGCTCATTAAGAGGTTTTGCATACAGAAACTCATTGCATAGTAGTACATCTGTAGAATTAAAGCAAACATTACTCTCAGGTTTCGATGCTAAATACCGCGCAGGTTTGCAGTATTTGAATAAAATGCTAAAGAAATAAATATCGCGGACAAGTCGTACTTTTATTGGTAGGGTTTCTTGCGGGGAGCGGGGGGGGGTCTTGTATTTTTTGTTGCTAAACCGTGACCGTCAGTGTAGGTATATTGCTTGTAATGAAATACCCATGGCTTCCGTTTTGATTTTTACACGTCTTTTCTTTGCAAACAACAAGGATTATTGTGTATTTCATAATATTCATAACAAAAGTCTTAGTATCGCATTCTTTTATCACTCGAACATGTTCGAACTCCAATATCCAGGCACTGTAAATGATTTTTATTATTTTACAATTTGAAATTAGAAGTTGTGTTATAGCCTATATCCGTCGGGATGAACAGTCTTATTCAGTATCAAAATGAGTGGTTTCCGAGATTTCTATATAAGGCACCCTATATAAGGATAATAAGGATACCTTATATGCATAAATTGTAAAACTTATGGCGATCTACATTTTTCTTGATGTAGGTTTCTGCTCGTATGCTTAGGCTTGCGTTTCAATAAACTCAGTAAGTAAAAAGAAGCTTTTTAAGGCAGGTAAAGAAATTCAACATATGCCTACATATTTTACTCATCATGTGGAATCGTTCAAGGAAAACAAAAAAGAGGAACAAAAACAAAAAATCCATGTAAAAGGGAATTCCCCATGGTGCTGGGAGAATTTTTTTTAAACTTATAAAAATCATTCTATTCAAATATATTTCATATTTGTGTGACTTTTTTGTATTTAAAAGAAGTTGTCAGTAGCCTTCTCCTAAAAACGTTTATAGATATAATCAGAGGACCGCAAAGCCTGCATTTTCGCTGAACTCTGGATAGCTATAGCGAAGATAAAAATTAAGATATTAAACCCGCAATAGATAAACCGCTCTAAACTAAAATGGAATCTCTAAATGCTTGGTTAGGTAAACAAGCAAGTCTAATCATATTTACATGATTATAAATAGCATTGGAAATTAATATCTAAATTCCTGTACTGATAATTTTGTTGTTTTATTCATTTACTTAACCATTTTATCCATTCAAATATATTTAACTGTCAAAATCGACCTACCATGTCTTTGCTCTCCAACATTTCGATCAATGGATACCTTCTCTTTTAGAACATCCTATATAAAGGTTTCTGGAATTCTGCCAACGTTCCATTGCAGTTGTTTTAGGAATACGTAATTTTTTCTTCAAGTCGCTTGCATTTTCAAAGTTATTTATTTTTATTTCCCTTGTAACATTCCATAATGTTGCAGCCTGAAGGTTACCTATAATTTTAACCGAACAGGGCGGGGACAAGTTCGTTATTCCAGTTTTTCCAGCAATTTCCTTTCTGGCATTATTTGCTATACACAAAAACTGTCTAACTAATGCTATACTGTGCCCTTTGCCTTTAAAATACGGTCGTCTTCATTTCTCCATTTACACTTTCGACTTTTGGGGAGGCGGGGAATGTCTAAAAATGTTTCATTCCAACTAGACAACTAATCCGGGATGCTTGAACTGAGAAGTCACACGCCGGCTTCTAAAATTATTTGGAGTAACCCTAAGCACTGGTTATATCTATCAGGAAGCGGAGGGCAATTTCGGCAGCTAAGCGCACATTCTTCTATTCTGCTTCTGGAAATTTAACCTTCAGAGAAGGGTTGAAGGACACAGAGGACAACTAGATCCGGTGTAGGAGCCCCCCTCCCATCTCTCTCTGTGTGCCGAGTATACGGCGCATAATACTTTGCAAACCGGTAACAGAAACTAATTTTTGGGATGTTATTAATAACAATTAAAACATAAATAAAATGCTTCACGGTGGATAAACTTGTGCTTATTCCTTTCCCTTGTGATGCGTTTGGAACTTACGCTAATAGCACTAAGAAAAAACTGGGAAATGTCTTAAGTATTAACCCTCTATGAATTTTATATATAGTGTATTATCAGAAATATTGTGGTTACACACTTTTTTTCACAAAACTCTGTATTAAGCGAGATATTTGGATGTTTCGGCCTCGTGTATCATTAGAGCATCCTGCTTTTGAGAATAATAATTAAGATACCATTATTACTATTTCTTTTTTTAAGTAGGACCAGAAGTATGTTATATACCAAATTTCTTGACAATCAATTTGACCATTTGCGAATGAAAAAATAACACAAGCGCACACACGAGCTCACTTTTAAGATACGATTTATTGGCTTCAGGAGAGCTCGTAATGAACGTTAACACCAGTTGTTTACCCATAACAAATGAGCTGCCACAAAACGCTTTATTTTATATAGATACATATGTATAAAAGAATCTCAGGACCCTTCATTAGTAGTTTTTACCTATTTTTAGGAGTTTATGATCTGCGTTGGATTGCTTACTCTATGGCGATTCTCGGAGATACTATACAGATTAAAAAAAATCTGATGTGTTACACTCACATGACTTTCTCTACTCTTGTACAAACTATTTTTACAAACGCTTATTGCCCACATGCTTCATGTTAATCGAGATAAACATTTGCAGGCTCTATCTTATTGCTAAGTTTCTTGTAGATGTAAGGGGAATATATATTTACAAGGACAATATATAAATACAGTAGCCTTTAAGCACATACATATCTCTTAATACCTGGTTGCTATGTGCAGCACCATTCTCTTTGCCACAGATTAATACCCTTTGCATATACAAGATAAAAAAATTAATAACGAATACCCATTTGAGAAAATAAGTATTGAAAAATTTAAGGGAATAACAAGCAATATCTCGAAAATGGTTCACTCAACAACAAAAATGTATATGACATTAATTGTGTATTTTAACGCGATCTGCATTTTTTGTGTAGTAAAATTTTTCTATCTCTTATGGTTTAGCAGCTATGCAAAAGTCGTTCACAATGAAGAATACTTTTGGAGACATTCCCAGAAAATTCAAGATATACATTTTATTTGTCATGAAAATATCTTAAGCATATGATATTTTAATCAAAATCGTTAGAGCCATTTTTAAGAAAATTAAAATTTTCAAAAAATGTTCCATGTAAAGGGTAATCTGGGGTGGGGGGATTTTCTTGAAAACCTTCGTGTCGTATCTCTGGAAGATACTGAACCTAAATACCAAGTTTGGTATTTATCCGACTGTTCGTTTCTGAGTTATGCTGTTCACAGACAGACACACACACGGACATGTTTCCAAAAATGCTTTTTTTTTTAATTCAGGGAGTCTCAAAACATATATTTCCGGTGAAATCTCGGTATCGAATTTTTGGGTGGAATACAAAACTTCCCCTACTTACTCTACGTAGTAGAGAAAGTAAAAAACCATATGCTACAAGTCTCGGTGGTAGATAGATGCGTACCATGTGATCATATTTTGTTTATAAATCTATGTCCAGAAATACTTTATTTATCGCTAGAGCCTTCGAAAAGGGAAAGGAATGACTGTAGGCAAAACGTAGACTTCGACAAGTAGACGCATTCATTACTGCATCTGCTTAGAAACACACTTTTGTATTACTCCGCACAATATATGCACAGCAGTTATGCAATCGATATGCGATAACTACGCAGATTCAGTAAACTACTGGTTTCTATTTCCAAATAACAGTGAACATGAAATATGTTGCAATGAAAATATTAAATGTACTCATTAGCGTATTTTAAACCTAATAACACAAAGAAAAGATATTTTATACTCTTAGATTGAGTGTTGCGGTTATGGGTCAATGAGAGCAATCACTGCGGCCACGTGCTTGGAGATGCTTCTCGCCTTTGTTTACCTCAAGTGTTTTTCTTATTTCAGGAAGAGTATAGTTACAAGCTGTTTATCAATGATGTTGCATCAGCTGTTGCGTAATGCATAGTAGTCCTTTGCCATATCTAGAGCAAACGTTAGTATTTCAGTTTAGTAGTTTCATACTTTACAGTATTCATTTGTGTGGCTATCGTGAAGTGAAAGTGAATAATGGGGCCTTGTACACAAATCCAAAGTACACCGAGATATTTATCGACTTCGAAGAAGCCCGAAATAATGCAAGAAAAGCTTTCCGGTTCTATCAACAACGTTACCCCTACAGACATCACTCAACCCACAGTATATTTCCAAATTGGAAGCGTCATTAGTTAGGTGCTTACATCCAACATATGACCCTGTGGACGTCCGCGGACACGCTGTAAACTAGAGTTTGAACTCTTTTCAAGAATTCAACGTAACATAACCAAGCGATTCGTAAAATGTATCTATGTTGGCGGCAGCTATTTTCACCACTTTGGGTAGTTGATTAAATGTTATACATTTTACTTACAGTATTTCAGTTGCCTTTTTTTACTTCTTTCCTATCTTTTGTGATCGTACTGCCTAGTCCTCCTTCATATTTCATAGGCCCTAGCAGAGGCTGTTCCAGCTTGCGTGCGCGCCAGAGAGCAGCGGAGTGCTCACGACTCGCAGGAGTCTGTCTGCAGCATGCAACACAGCTCGGCATTCAGGGCAAGCTGTCGTCACGGCTGAATGAATGTTGGAATGAAATGACAGGAAGCGCAAGCACTTGGGCTATGACCTTTGCCCAGTGACGTAATGATATCATGCTCCCCCTCCAACCGGGCTCTGAGACTGTTGCTGCGTACGCGCGAGTACTCTGACTCGGCGAGCAGAGTTGGAACAGCCTGCTGTAGCATGTAAATAAAGCGTTTCTGGAACTGGGGTTATTAAAATATGATCACATCCTACCCATCTACTTGTGGTAGGTAGATGGGTAAGTCTTAATGGATAGTCTTGTAACATACGTTTATTTATATCCTGTATATTCCAAGAGGTATCACTAAAATATTCAATACTATTTTAAAAAGCTTAGATGCAGTTTACTAAAAGCAATATATACGGAAAACTATGATATGAAATTAACATAACATATGAATAAATACGAAGGTGGATCGAAAAATAATGCACAATACTTTTTTTACAAAAATGTTTAATAGTTAAAACAACAACAAAAACCACAAATGAACTTACACCTAAGTTTCTCAACACATTTCTCCCATCGTGATACCAGTTTCAATATGAAGTTTCCTTGGAACAGCGGTTCCCAAACCGTGTTTCGCGACCCTCAAGGGGGGGGTTGCAGTGGATGTTTGGAATTCCTCTTCTTTCTCTGTTTAACCTCCTCGTATGTAGGACTTACACCCCCCAGGACTTACAGGCGGGTGTCTGAGGTCAGAGACCCATCGAGGAGCAGACACTCATGGATCAGACAGAATATCCAGGATGGGTGATCAGCCCGATGCCTGGTATGGGAGGAAGGAAGTAGATGAAAGGTTCGCAGTTGCACACGCCGGTCGTTCAAAATTGCCGTCTCAATGTCTCTGACATTCTGCGGGGTTGCAGCTGTTACCGGCCTCCCGGAGCGTGGCGAATCACTAAGGTTCACACAACCCTCTAGGAAGAATGCACACCACCTGGAGACATTGCTACGGCCCATACAATCATTCCCATACACGCCACGCATGTCCCTGTGAATATCACTCGGTTTATGCCCTTTGGCCAACAAATATCGAACCACACCTCTTTGCTCTTCACACGTGGACGACAGTAACATGTGCGCCATCTTTGTTGCGTAGTTCACGCTTCTCTCGCTAGAGCCGCACATGAAACAAAAAATACCCTCTGTAGTGAAACATTCAAACTATATCTGTGTGAAACTACAATATTCCAGCTGCAATACCAAGCCAGAAAAAATTTATTGTGCGTTACTTTTCGATCCGCCCTCCTAGATACGGATTTCACGGTAAATGCCTAGACCTTATTAGCCTTTTTAACGGCGATATAGCTAAACGTTCGCATCATCATAACATTAAGGCAAGCTTGCATAATGGTAGGTTTAGTTCCCCCTTGACTAAGACAGATTTGAAACATATCGCTCAAAAGCTGCAAATCTGTGTCGGTAACTAAAGCAATGAGGTAAAACCATGGGTTGAACACTGAAAGTGTCTCAAACTTTCCACGTTCGTGACACAGAAGTAATTAGCTAATATTGCATCACACCTGTATGTGAAACTGTGCTCTTTTGCGTTACGTTTTAAAATACCTAAGACCATGCGCAGAAATGTCGTGTTCATTAATATTTTACTAACAAAAATAGTTTCTGACACACTTATTGTTCAAAAATCAAGTTTAAGTTAAACTGTAATGATCTACCCGGAAAATAATGTAGCATTGTGTTATCGTGATAGTCTCTAAGAAGTTCTGGACTAACAGTCTGGCTGATCAGACCTACTCTGGATATGTTAAGAACTCAACAGTGAGTTTACATGCCAGCCAATCCGTGCCAAATGTATGCTAATCCCACCAACACATTCGTTTATATTTTTTCTCTCGAAAATGTCTCCAATTATACAACTTGAGTGATTTGATCACAAATAAATTTTTCTTGCATCCAGGGCCTATTTAGAGGGGGGAGTTTTAGGGTTCAACTCCTCCCCCCCGCCGAAAACTTCTGACAGTTTTATTTATTTAAAATCATATCAAACCAATAAGAGAAAATTTGCTTAGATAACAGTAGGTTTACTGCTAGTAGCACATTTACAATAAAAAGGAAACTTAATATTGCTGCCTTACATAGGCAAGATGATCGACCATACGTCCCGGTTTTCGAAGCAGTCTCGGCGTTTTATATTGTAGGGTGGAATATTCTCATTCTGGTGAGCTTTTCCTCTTTATATAATGTCTCCAAGCAATTTTCCTGCTCCCATAATGTCTATATACTACAGAGTAGGTACATGGTAACTTAAGTTTAGATCTAGTTATGGAAAATCCCCTCTCTCTTTTTTTCTGGGTAAGCCATGCTTGCCTTTATTTGGAATTTCCTATAAAATAAGCCTTTTTTATCTTTGTGGGGTTCTACGAACTGTGAAGTAAAAATAGACAAAATCTTATTACAAGAAAAAATGTAATTCAGTAATAAGCCAACGTCAAATTTCATTGCCATTAACTACTTCGGTAATATTCACTGTTGTACAGTATCTCACAAATCTTTGTTCGGTACAGGAAACGTGTTTTTTCGTCGTTAAGCTGGCATCATACCTGAACGCCTCCACAGTTAAGCATTTGTATAATGGAAAAGAAGGGCTGAATTTCTCTGTTCCAGAATATTGCAACTGTAAGACAAGCGCAGAAACATACAAACAAAATTTCGAAAATTCGATTTTTGGCTTCAAGGCAGCCCGTCATATACGTTAGTATCAATTATTCATCCAAAATCGAAACTTAGCAGAAACGTTTCGGATACAGTTTTATTATATGTATAGATAACTAATAAGCAAGTAAATACAAATACTTTGGTGAAAAAATAGGAATACTTGTTTTAAAATCGTTGATATAAATAGATATAATACTGTTTTGAACTGCACCGCCTAGAATTTTTAAAACTGATCCATGAGAACTATTTTTATTAATGATCCTTTACAAATTTATAAATCAGAAAAAGATTATTCATATACTTTTTGTGACTAACCTCTTCCTTCAATGTGAAGCTTTTGGTTGAATAATCCGTAGAATATTTGTAATTATGCAACAGGTAAAGAAAGTCTCCTGAACGTTACAAAATGTTGTATGAACATTTCTTAATTGGTTCATATAAATCTGGAGTATGCAATACCGTATGTTGTAAAAATTGTCTTAATATAAGTTTTTGCCATCTAATTATTATTTTGTTGTCAACAGTATTCACAACACACGTGTTATATTACGTTCACATCTTATGTATTCACTTCCTCCAGGCCACTACTATGATTTGCATAAAGGGGATATGCGTCCCATTATGTGTTCCAAAGCTTCCAAAGCAAGCAACCCAGAATCTGAATGCCAAAAACATCGTGATAGAAAACACAGACGTGACGTGAAAGCTGAATTGTAGAAACATTAATCAAGGTTTCCTTCATTTCCCGTCTTTAAACAAAACAAACTTGTTTCTTATTTTCAGATCTCCCGAAGCGTATAATGGAAACTGCCAGAACCGGCAATGTTGCTTCAGCGTCTGCCAGAAGGGAAATGGGCTGTATGAGAAATTGCTGAGCACATGTTCGAGAAGCCATTGTTGAGGAATGCACGTGTCTCGGCGGTTGCAGTAATAAAGCTCAACAACCGAAGCCGTCCAACTGCATCCCAAATAGGTCACGAAAAGAGAGACGAATTAGTGAGACAATACCACGTGTGAAAATTGAAGCCTGATAAAGTACTTACGTTCCGATATGTTTTTTCTGTCCTGGTGCTTATTAAATTACCTGCAGTAGAGACTGATAAAAATAGGTGCATCAAGAAAATAAAGCCAGTTCATGTTAGTGTATTAAACTCCTCGCCTCGTTGAATCATAGGTGTATGGTATCTTTATTTACCATTAACTAGCAGCATAAAGTGGAGTTAAGTGTGCTGTAAGACTATTTTTATGTCTTATTTGAGCTTTTGAATTATCATTGTAATAAAAATGCAGTTTTTCTCTGCTGACGGGCGTATTTGCAAAAGGAAAACCAGCTGGGATACGAACTATGAATGTTTCGGCTGGTGGCTTCCAGACCTCATTGGTAACGGCCAAGTTCCTTCACAGCAAGATCGCATGGCGGATAAACACCACAAGACCTTAGAAAACAATGATATCCAGGTATGTGGGTAATGTTACTGCTAAAAATATACCTATTTCCAAATGATTTATATAATGAAATGAAATTGAGTTCTTTTTTATGGACGCTCTTTACTGCTGTCGTTCTTAGCGTCCCATTCTATATTGGGCGTGAAAGACCGGTAATTTTGCTCAGAGATTATATATGTACATACTATATAAATGACATAAATTCTCAGTTTTAGTCTAGTAGTGTACTGGAATACAACACTGCGTACTTACTCCATTGTGATCTGACCGAAGAAAAATTTGAAAAGACAGCCACAGACGAGAGGCGAGTCTTTCTATAAACAAGATGCTGTTAAGGTAAAGAAGGGTAATAATATGACCCATTGAAAATGGTTATAATGAACAGATGAAACAAAGAACAGAAATATGCATTATAAATAGAACTTTCTTGAAAATAAATGTGAAAGATATAGGTATGCACTCGTTTTAATGTTTATAACTTTGAATTATATAAAAAGGTGCGTTTGGCAACACCTTCCACCCATAGTGGGTGACACGAGAGAAAGAGGTGGGTGATTATGCAGTATCGAGAGTGTGAACACCACTCAACTCTACTCTACTTTTACAAGTAAACAAACTGCGAACAGAACCTTATTTTGAACATTTGGTCTTTTCTTTGTTTTTCTTTCTTTCTTGCCTTGTTTTCAAGTCTTCCACACAAAGAACATATAGGTATATTCATATATTGTGCAACTTTCATCCAACCACCTTTTGCAGTCATTACATTGAATCCAATCTGACTTGGAGGTTGCCTCGTAGTACATTTCAAAGCATTCAACACATTCGTCTTCATGCATTACTTGGTTTTATTTAGAATATTTCATCGCAATTGGCCTGTATAATTATGAAAAGCATTATCCCGGTCTCTCCCGCATTAGTGCTGCATCATATCTCCCAAAATCATGGGTAAAATAACATGGCTGGCATAAGAGCATGTTGTAACAAGCGCTGGTTTATCTAACCACTCTTCATGCGCCAGAGCGCAGTTAATGTGGGATTAGGATTAGGAGCATAGGAGGACTTAGCACCTCGACCTACAAAGATCTTATGAACCTAAATCCCTGACGGGGCGCCCCCGGGAAGGAGGAGTGACGTGAGAGGAGACAGAGGGCGGCCGGATCAGGCAGGCAGTGGACGGGGTCCCTACCTTTTTCCAGATTGAACCTCCCCGGATGGTAGCTGGTACAACCGGTTCTCCTCCCCTTTGCGGGTTTGCACATCCCACTGGGGGGGGGCCGTGACTCGAAGACCGCCCCCATTCCGGGGACGAAGTGTTACATAGAGCATTCTTTTCCTCTGCCATGCAATGCCGAGACTTCCGCCGACACTCGGAACCCTGAAACAGTCAGATGTAAGGTGAAGTGAAATGGAGGGACAGGAAATTAGGGGGATGTAATGAGCCTTCCCAGCATTCGCCTAGCGAACATTACTCAGGAAGGTCGGCCGCGGGAATCGACCCACGACCTCCCGAATGTGGGCCACAGACGTTGCCGCCTGAGCCATCCCGCTTGATGAAATTAATGTAACTGCAGTCCTTTATGTGCCATAAAAATTTGAACGTAACGCCGCAAAACTACTCTTACCTCTGATTTCTTCCTAGCATTTGCTGTCTACTTTCGAAACAAATAACCACAGTGCAACAAGAAATTTACATACACCACTCTTTACTATAATGCCCTCACCTCGACTGTTTTCCTGCGAATCAATTAAGGCTACCCATAATGCCAGGCAGTGCGTAAATCACCCTTGTTTATTATCCTTGTGTACTTAATAAACGTGTATTATACATTTTCTTGAACGAGCGTTAGTAGTAAGCATTATTACTTACATCAAAATGTTTCTGTTAAAAGCTGTTTGAAAATGACTTCTAATCACCAAGTTTACCAGAGGTATGCACTGAATATTATAAGCTGGGACGATTGCGTTGTGTTATAGTTAGGACGATCGGTTAAGTTTGCCTGATAGTCACAATGCCAGCAAAATAGCTTCTAATCTACTCGCATAATATTTCGGTGCTGGATGACTAAATCATAGTCAACAGTGTAACAAATACAACACCAGTTACTGCGAAACACTATTTATTGCTTAGGCACTCAGCGTAGCACAAATGTTAAATTTGAATTACTGTTGACACACTCTGAACAGAACACAATTAAGCCGTCGAATCACCACTCACAACAGAACTGCTGAGTCACAATTGAACTGCTGTCTGCGCTGTCCACTTTTCATTTCGTAACTTATTAACTAACTGAACGCAACAATTCAAAGGGCGCTAGTCGGCCCCTTATATAGACCCCGCATACAAAGTGGGACGTTCTCGAAGGAGAAGCTCTAGAATCTGCCGAAATGAATCTTCTGGAGCAGAAATTGCCCAACTTGCGGGAAAGCGTTACATAATGGATTTGTTGCGCGGGCTTTTGTTCTGAAAGGCCGGCGGTTAGTCGCATCCAACCGATCAGGTAAACGAATCGGGATACACTCACATCAGCGGACCGTAGGTAACATCGCGCTGCGGTGCAATATTAAGGAATAAAAAGTAAATACACAAACTTAATTAAAATTTTAAGTTTTATATTCCATGTCTGTAATAATAAATAGCTCAGAAGTTTAAGGCTTTTATATAAATAGCACATGCTAAAGACTAGTTTAGGCTGGTAGCTATGAATGCAGTAAAATCAACTTCCCACTATAACAATGAACGGAAAATGTAGGAAAAACCACGACCGTCCAAAAACAAATTTGCAAATTATAAAGTCAGTATCAATCACTCATAGCTTTGCACTCAAGAGCAAGCCATTCACGACAAATGCTGCCCCCTCCGTTCCTCCCTTTTTTCCGCTTTCCTCTTCGTCTCCGCCTATGATCCATTTACCTTAATACGCATATCACCTGTAATCTTCTTCTGCCCTAAACTCTACTCCCGTTCACCATTCTTTCCTGTGTATCTATTACTAAGCAGATACCAGGTTATGCTCTTTTCATCTAATCTCCATGCTATTCCTTTTCGTCTTCCAAAAATTTCAGCATTGTTTTCTTTCACCCACTTTTTCTAAAATAGTTACATTACTTATTTTTCTACTCATTTTATATGTTCCAGTGTTCTCCACATCCACTTTTCATAGATTTTCAATATTTTCCTTACTTCGTCACAATGTTCAGGTTTTTGCACTACACTAGTACCACACCACACATAAAGCCATTCACTATTCACTTCCTTCATTCTTCCTTCAAGGCTCTACAAATGATCGTTATTTTTATGTTAAAAGCTTTACCAGACATTCTATCTTCTGTCTGATTTCTTGACAACAGCTCTTTTGACTCTTACGATACATTCCAGCTCCCTAAAGCTGTCTACTTGTTACCTCACTTCAAGTTCGCAGCTGTATCTAACTGCATTTATATTCACCCTATACTCTTTATTGTTATTTATCTCGTTACCATGTTCTTCTTCTGCTAGCAGTGCCATATAATCAGCAAGCAATGCTTGATTGTACAGGAGAAAATGGGGGAAGAAGTAACTTGGATGCACAAGATACAGATGGCATTGGAAGAAATAGGAATGGGAGAAACATGGGCAGAAAGAAACAAAAGTAAGTGTTTCTAGAAAGAAATTAGAACAAGAGTGGAGGATGTTGAAAGCAAGAAATTATAAGTAGTTTCAAAGAAAAAAGGTCTTTAATAGACTATAAATATTTTAAAATGGAATGGGGAAAAGAAAGATACATCGAAGCATGCCACAAAGAGGCCAGAATAGGATACGCATGGGCGAGGACAGATGTATTGAATTTAAGTGGTCTAACAGGGAGAAGAAGGGGGGAGAGATGTACTAAATGTAATGGATTACATGGCAATTGACATTATATTCTGGATTGCAAGGACACGGATAAAGGAAGAGAGAATTTAATACTAGAGAAATGGAAAAATTTACCAATAGAGCTAAAAGTTTGGAAGATTTTTAATACAAGAGCAATTGAATATATGTAGAAAGCAGGAAAATATTTAGAGAAAATTAGGTTAAAGTGGTTAAAAGAGACGTGAAGCAAATTGGAGAAGAAGCGAAAAAGAGTAACAAAGCAAAAAAGTAAACAGTGGAAAATTATACTTCCCCATTATATATACAACAGAATGTTAAAGATAAGGGGAAGAGAAATAATAAGTAACTTCATTGTATTGTAAACATTGTATAAATTCTAAGTAAGTTCAAAGTGGACAATAATCAGCGATCTTATGCATTCTTATTGCTACCACAACTACTTCTCTCTTGTTCTGGAAACAATTCTACAATCAATTATCCTACTAGATGCCGAAAAGAATTATCTTCTGAAAAATAAATCTTAGAGATTGTAACAATGGTTAATAAGGAAACAACAATCCCAATTATTTTCTGTCTTATAGATTTCAAGAAATACATATTTTACTTCGAAATTTGCAATACCATTAGGATATTATCTTTCGCAAAAGGACAATAATATAATTACTCTGCTGGTTACATTAATGTGAAGTGGTATTTTATGTTATATTGATGTCATATTAGTAATCATGTATATACCATATGTAATTCATGTAATCACAGTTTTTACCTATAAATGCAAAAATGCTAAAACTAATGCGGATCTAATTGACAGGGTAGGGTTCAAAATAGAATTGAGACTACTACTAATAATTAAGCAAACATAATGCCTTTAATGATTGACTAGTGAGCCGTACAAAGTTTTCGTACTTACCGTAAAGGCAATTAAAGTTAAGTTACTCTCAGTGGATAAAATAACAACTCGAAAGAAAAACAAAGGTTCCTACTGCGCAGCGAAAAGTCACAAAAATAAGACTTTTGTGTATAATCACTAGACATCGGATTTGTATGCAAATGCATATTTAATTTCTTTTTACTTGAAATATGGAATTAAGTTTTGCAATATGTTTTATGTTCTTCTGTGTTTGTGTGTAAAGTTTTATAGCACATATAATTGCATATCTCCGATGTTGCATGTTTCATCATTTTTCCATGCACTGAGTATATAATACATATATTTTTTAAATTCTAATTGTAAAATTAATATTTTAAAAAGACAAAATAGTAATGGAGGTAGTATTTGCAAACGAATTTGGCTGTAATCAAGGCACAGTTCAAAGTTTTAGCTTAAGCCCTCCCCCCAAAAAGCTTTTAAAATCTGGTTTGTGTTTACATTAATTATTATCAATTCTCAATGAGGTTCAAAGTAAACTTTAGAGCGCTCCTTTAAATGTGCAGGAAAATTAAGCGGTAAATTGTGCAATGTTTTAGAGGGAAATCCTTACATTAAAGTTTTGTGTTCTGTGGACAAATATCTTCAAGGGAAAAATGTAGTGCTTCCTGAAGAATGTCCCCAGAGTTAGTAGGCGCTTTCAAATGTTGCTCAATAACATCTGTAGATGTGGGAAGATCCTTCTCAGCACACTCACTTATGTTAACCGATAAACGTCATAAACATAGACGCATTTGGAGAAGGCGATCATTGCACATCATACTACAATGACCTTTGAAAATTAAATTGTTTTATTTATGGACGCTCTTTAACTGCTATGGTTCCTAGCGCCCATTCTATATTGGGCGTGAAAGACTGGAAATGTTGCTCAGAGGTATCTTTATCAGGATTGAGGTTGTTTTACGTGCAGTAAATCTACGACACGGGACACCGGCTTTACTTCCCTTCCGAAGGAAGTCATGCTAAGGATTTTTACGTCCGATAGAAATACATCGTCCTCCGCCGGGTTTGAACCCGCGACCTCGGTAACTAGAGGCTAGCATAATAACCGCTACACCATGGAGGACGACAATTACAATGACCGTAATGATGTCTAAGGAAGATTGCACTTTGTAAATGCCAAAAAGTATAAGCTTAAAGTTAATAATTTTAGTGCATGATCAGTGCATATTTTCGAAATTATAGAGCATATTATAAAGATTTTCACAGCATAATGCAAACATATTTTAGATATGCTTATTGCAAACAAATCTGATGTCTACAAACATGCACACACATTTTATATATATAATGGTGAACCATTTAAGTTGAGACTGTGCAATATCTCCAAAACTAAGCGTTATAGAAGGAATGTCTAATAAAAGTTGCTTGATATTATGGGGGAAAGTACATGCCATTAGTCCTGTTTTATTTGGAGGACGTCGTGATGGTCATTTTAGGGTCAATTTAATTTCTTAAATGGGAACCTACCTTTTATATGTTGTTTTCTCACTCCTCATACAAAACTAAACAACATTTGTATAAAGATCTGCAATTGTTCTTACACCAACGTAAATAACAACGAAAATTCTGAATGGCTGTGTACGAAGAGTGCAATGAACAGTTGGACCATCCATGGATAGTCATTTGGGGGTCAAGTTACGTTTCGTAATTGAGAACCAACATTTATTATTTTGTTTCCTTATTCCTCATAACAAAATAAACAGCTTTCTATAAACCACTTTCTAATGAGAAAACAATATAAAAAGGTAGGTTTCCATTTTAAAAAAAAATTAAATTGACGCTAAAATGACCATCACAACGTCCTCCAAACAAAGCAAGACTAATGGCATTTACTTTCCCCCATAATATCAAGCAACTTTTATGAAAGAAATTCTTTCTACAACGCTTAGTTTTGGAGATATTGTACAGTATCAACTTAAACGGTTCACCCTGTATATGAGGTTAACCAGTGTAGTCGATTGTCAGGTTGTTGTTTTTTTTCTGTGTTTTAACCCTTTTTAATCTTCTGATGAAGAAGTTAACCCGAAATATTTAAAAATTGTATTGTGTTGCGTGTTTTTGTTCCACTCAGAATAATCTTATTCTTTTACTGCATTCATATCTCTTCTTGAGTTTTATTTATTGATCACCTTCGCAAAGGTACTTTTTACTTTGAGGGTAGGAGTACGGGGTCGCAGATGCACTATAACAACAGGAGCACTGTATGAACATATTTGAAATCTGGCTTTATAAAACATCCCCATTTGCCAGTCAAAATGATAAATAGGTATGTACTGCCCCTACCAATGAGAGACACACAATGGGAAACTAACCCTTACATGACCGAGCGATATGGCTCAGGCGGTTTCGTCTGTGGGAAGTCGTGGGTTCGATTCCCGTGGCCGACTTTCCTGACCCATGGGTATTTTTCGGGGGTTTTCCCGGATCGCCAGGCGAATGCTGGGAATGATCACATCCCCCGTATTTCCTGTCCCTCCATTTCATCTCCATTCTCATTTCACTTCATCGTTCATCCGTTGGTCTCTTTCACGGTTGGAAGTGTCGGCGATGGTGTTTCGGTGCAGTGTGACAGGAGAAAAGGATGCCGCTTGTCACTCTCTCCGTCCCCTCGGCTTTCGGCTGGCTGCCGGGGGTATCTCAACCCGCTTGAGGGGCGTTGGACCCCCTTTGTGCAGGATAGGGTCCCCAGTCTGCCTGTCCGACTGCCGGGAAGTTTCTATATGGAAACTTTATGGACCCTGCCATTCCTGTGCCGTCACTCCTGATTCCGGCCGCTCGGTGTCTCCTCTTGCCTCATTCTTCCTCCCAGAGACGCCTCTTTGTGGGGCGTAGGTACAATATCCCCTATGTGAATCAGTGCCGAGACCCCTCCGTAGCCAATCCAACCCTTACATGCATGTATACATGTGTGTACTCTTTATACTGAAAAAGACGAGCGTTCAGTATAACTGTACTATCCAGTAGGCTTCACAACACAAATACAGCACTGAAAAGCAGACACACTTAGGGACAATGACTAGCACTGTACAAGAGTGCGTTTTGTTTACATCACACGCCACAAATAGGTTTCACAATCAAGAACTCTTACATACACATGTAGCGCAGTATGAAAATCTTTTGCGACCCATTGTTCCTAACCTCGAAATACTTATCTCAGTGGGTATTCCTTTCTACTCTACAATTTTATGTACATTGTTTTTCCGAACTACACATATCATACTGTATTAACGCCTCTTTTGCTGCAAACCAAGGTGGATAGATCCAGCGTTTGCTGCATACATTGTAGCTGGTAAAAACCCAAATGGCCATTTTTGACAGCAACAACATGTGGCCATTGCTATGATAAGTCAATTTAAACTAACATGGACCCTTAAAATGTGGAATTAATTAATTAATTGATCAAGTGCTTTGTATCTTGATGCTTGTAATCAATCTTATGCAGTTTGCTTAATTAAATGAAAGTTTGAAAACTTATTTTGAATCACTTTTATTATTACATGGGCTCAAAAATGTTTAATAGAGTTTTCACATATCCTGCGTTCTGATGCTTTAATGAATGTTCATTTATGCCATTGTCATGTATGTGCCTTCCTTAATATTTTTTCCAAACCGTTTGCAGTCCTTAGTGAAATAATACATAGGAGATTTCAGATACCTTATTTGTTAGTCACGTTATTACCAAATGGTCTCTGAAATCTGTTCAAATAATTTAAAAGAAAATGTTGGGTTTCTTAACTTTAATTATCATCATGTGGGCATATCCGTTTTTAATTGAAAATCGATTGAATTTTAAGTAGCAAACATTAAACAAATTGTGTTTACTGTACCAAAACTGATCCATATGAGTGTGAAATAAAATAAAAACTGCATGACACTAGCTTAAATCGAGATGTCAAGAAAGAACTCGAACTAAACTCTGCAATTCAAAAATATAACGATATAAAATACTTTACTTTTTTAAGTTTAACGCCATTTATCCGCATAAGCGGTATCAGGCGATGAATGAACGAAATAGGTAAAATTATGTCCAAATGAGCCCGCAGTCCATAGAGCTTTAACCGATATTCGTCTTCTGAGGAAAAGGGGCAATCCCGGAAATAAAAACGTTATCGAGGTAACTCATCCCAAAAGAGATTCGAACTAGGGTTTCTTGAATTTGAGACAGATTGTCTACTTGCACACCATGGAGGTGAGCTATACTGGTTCTGCAGACACAAAAATTGCGGATAAATTTCGGCACAGAATTAAAATATAAATCTAGGAAAACGCCAATGTAATTGGCCCCTTCACATACAATCCTCATATTTGGATGAAAACATATTATATCCAAAAAAAATTCAAGTAAACACACAAAAATACGTGCAACCTCACATTTTTATCACTAATGTACTTTTCTGTTTTTGGATGACACGTCCTTCACTGTTTTATAAAGGTTTTCATAAAAGCGTCACTACAAGTATTGAAAAGTTTCAAAAAAATATTACTTGCTTTATGTGTATCTATTTATTACTATTCAGTGATTTGGTAAGATGATTTTTCGTTCATGGATTGATTTGAGTACCATAGTTGATGAAACAATACATGACTACAACAGGTTGCATGCTACTGCAGAGCACCTGTAAATATGATACGTCCACAACAAATAACGCACCATCAGGTATGTAAGGAGTTGAAATGAACGTGCAACAATTTTGAGTATTTGTCAATATATTTCAAATTTAATAAAAAAAAATCTTCCCAACTCACGCAGTTATTAAGGAAAGCTTCCTAAAATAGCGCTGCAATGAGTTTGAAGGCACTTTGGAAAAGCTTAAATTTAATTAACCCCAAGGCTACTTAGTATAAGAAGTCCCTTAAATGTTTACGTATTTTTCCAAAACACACAAAATACTACATTTCACTAGTGATCTTGCATTATTCACACCTTAAGTTTATTGCTAAGCACACATTTATGATGCTGATTTTTTCGTTATTTCTTGTATCCATTTGTATTCACAAAGTAAAGAATTATAGCTGGGTTGGATTAAATCCAACAAAATGACATTTACAGCACATTAAAGATTAGTGGTTAAACATATTATGTCGACGACCAAAATTCTATTAGAAAATGTTGAATCGTGTTCACAGGTGCTATGGGAGTCCAATGAAGAAGATCAAGAAGAAAGCGATGAGTATACGGATGCAGAAGAATCATGCTGTTGCAGGCGGCTATCATTCCAATCACTGCCACGCCTCATCAACCCCTCTACCTCCGAGGGCCACAACTTGGAGGCCGTCATCTTCGGCAAATCTTTCGGCTCCTCTATGTGTTCACACTCCAGGTCCCAGGCTACCTCTAACGATATGCCTTCAGGATTCTCGGTAAGCAATCTAAATAAGTCCACTACAGTTGCTGAATATGCAACAGAGAAATGTTAATCGGTTCTGCCTGTGCCCTTTGGCAAAGAAACTCGTCACTAATTGACTTTCGTTTTTAATAGTTTCAAACGTAGCCCGAAGATGAGCCATTGGTCATCAATGAAACTAACGCGTTGTTTTCTATTCACCAAGCAAACGAAATGGCAGGTTCATTCTAAATTAGCGTGTTTTGAAGTGCAGTTGACTTCAAAACCCATGACTGCGCTCGTGTATGCTGATCACGCAACCGAAGAAGGCTTCAGTGAATTATTTCGTTCAAGCAGACTTACTTGTGGCATACAATAGGGCAGCACAAGTTATGTTCACAAAATGACAACTAATTTAAACTGGTAAGAAACCTATGAAGTACAAATCAACGGATTACTATAACTCGATCTCCGTCTGGTGGAAGAAGCCATCAAGTTGACCACGATGTAAGCTTTTCTAGGTTGAGTGTAGCCTGGACGCCCAAATGTTCCTGTGGGATAAACTGTCGGTGCTAGGGGACGAGTTGTAATCATAATTATTAAACGCAATTATTCCATAAATTATACGACTTTAAGGTAACAATCCTAACAATATATGTAATTGTAATGTTTGCCGTAAGTATGTAGTTGATAAATCACAGTAAATTATTGCTATCCGGTGGAAGAAGCCATCGAGTCGACGTGGTAAAAGCTTAGCCTAGGCTCTCCAATTTATCGTTTTAGGATTACCAGCATTAGATGGCAAGTTGTTTCGCATAGTTTTTCCATTAACTTTCGCAACTCTTAGCAATATATACGTAATCACAAAGGTTTAATAAAAGTATAGCTGCACGCTGTAAGCAAATTCAAACACAGTGCTTTGTCCTTTCCTTTCAGTCATCAAAATGTCCAAACCTTTAACCGTCATTAGAGATGGAAACGGTGTCATATTATGAGTTATTGTACTATCCATGCACATTTTTCCTACAGCTTTTATGTATATGATGGGACAGTCTTCATAGCAGGGGCATGGGCAAGCCTTACATTATTGCAGAATATCAAATATAAATCAACCAAAATGCCTTCCTTGCGATTTCAAAAGTAAACGTGTAGAAATACATTATTTCGACCAGAAAATTGTGATGAAATACCATGTCCACATTTACCAGATGGCCTAACAGTGCCGTATTTCACATGTGCAGATATTCCTTCGTGCGTTAAAAGAGTTGCAGAACTCATGGGCCAATTCCAAGTAAACGTAGGTCAGAGGGGGACTGGAGCAGTAGCGTAATCGACCTTCGTTCTACTCTTGCTTAGCAGCGAAGATCGCGCTCATTGAGAGGAAGTTCCCAGGCTTGCACAAGAGCGTACAGTCCGTGATAATGTACAAGAACAGTGTAAACAGACTGAAATGGTCTTGGAATTTTTCCACTTCGGTTACAGATACTTTATTTTTGAGTGAATAAACTCACTTTTTAGATCGACAAATAATTAGAATGTGTTCACCTATCAGTATGCAACCATAAATATTTCTAATTATGCTTACTCTGTTCTTGTCTACCATTACGGACTATGCGCATTGTAGAGTTAAATCAAAACATTAAAGTGCCGTAACGAAGATCATGCAAACATGAGAGCACGTACTGTTTCACTGGCATTTGTGCGCTTGCTATTATTATTATTATTATTATTATTATTATTATTATTATTATTATTATTATTATTATTATTATTATCATCATCATCATCATCATTAGTAGTAGTAGTAGTAGTAGTAGTAGTAGTAGTAGTAGTAGTAGTAGTAGTAGTAGTAGTAGTAGTAGTAGTAGTAGTAGTATCATCACCATCTAATGGTACTGTTAGGCTGACTTCACTCATGAAATGATGTCCCTGTTGATTGAAACAATGTTCCGGCCGTCTCCGTGTATACATGTGGACGTTTCTGAGAACCGCTGGTGTGACAGATGCACATGTTTCAACAACCTTTTGACGTAAGACCTTACATTGAGGGGATCTGTTTGAAACACAATATTCTTGACGTGGGCCCAAAAGAAAATATCTAATGAGGTTACATCAAAGATCTTGGAGGCCAAGATAAGGGGCAGCCTCGGTCAATCCAACGCCCAGGGTACTCTTGTTTCAAATGTACCCTGAAAAAACAGTAGGTCCGTCGCTCTAATAAGGACCTTGAAATACATTGAGTAAAATAAAATTGTAGAGTTAAGCAAAGCTTCGATAATGTTCTTTGCATTACTAAAGCTATGAACTGCGTACGCACTAGTTTGCTTCTTATTCTGTTCACCTTTAGCTTACACGCGATCGGGCGCTTTAACGTTTTGTTTTACTCTACTCTGCGGATCGTAGTAATAATAATAAAAAAATGAGTGAGACTCTCGCGTGTAAGAAATAAAACTTCTTACGTTCTAACGCTTGTTTACGATTTTATTATTTCAGGATTAGGAAATGGTTATGTGGAATTTAACTGGAGAAAATCTCTCGTTCTTTAGAAAATGTACAGTCTAAATTATTAGTATCATACTTCAGCTATCATAAATCCATAATTTCTTTCTTATAGTGCGCGATCTTATAGTTTGAATTAATGGAGATTGATGAATAAAATAAATATTTCATTTAATTAAAAAATCTGCGTCGACGGTTGTGTCTGATCTGGTTATAGACTGAGCTTTGCCAGTGTTCAATTTTAACTGTCATTTTTCATCGGAAAATCTTATCAATGGTTGAGCTTCGTCTGAGTTGATTTTGAAATCACCATTAATAATCATTGGCATTTTGACCAGTTTTTTTTTTCCAACAATGCTGCACCTTCAATAGTCTAGGTAAATAAGACTTTACGAATGAGTCCAATGATATTAACTCTTGTATTCTTTGATATAGCTAATGTACAGTATAGTATGCCCTATGCTACGTATTAACACAGTATACGCGGCGCATGCGGGTAGACTATCCATGATGTACACGATGGAGAGAGTAGAAGTGAGTCTCCCTCTCTTTCTTCTCAACTGCCGGTTGGAGTTCTCGATCAGGCTAACTCATATGTTTCACTTTCCGTCTGATCCAGGCAATTTGCCCTACCGCGCCTAAAGAAGTTTCTCTTCAGTAATAATAATAATAATAATAATAATATAATAATAATAATAATAATAATGTAACAAAATGGCAATGAAACACTATGTGCTCTCATGTTTGCATAGTTTTCGTTATGGTGCTTTAATGCTTTGATTTAACTCAACAATGTATAGTGTCTCTGTGGTTTGGTGGATAGCATGCTAGCCTTCAAATCCAGAGGTCCCCAGCTTCGATTCCCGGCTGGAGGGTGGAATGTTCCATTAGTTAGAATTATTTCCCATCCTCTCTAGAGTCTGGAAGTGTGTGGGATGTGTGTGTATGTGTGAATTTAACGTAATTACCCAAAGTAATACCACCCAATTGCAAAACAAGTGAACAGCATTGGTATGAGCAATTGTTCCAAAGGTAAAAAGCCACTGGTATGACCTGAGATGCTAAAGGGAGCATAAAATGGAAGAAAAAAAGTATAGTCTGTAATGCATAAGCACAATTTAAAAAACAGCTATGGGCAGATATTGACATGTCAAATAAAGACATTTTAATTATTTGTCAGTCTAAAAAGTAAGTTTATTCCCTCGAAAATAAAGTCTCTGTAGTTGAAGTGGAAAACATTCTAAGATCTTTTTCAGTCTTTTTACACTTCTTGTATATCATCACGGACGATACACTCTAATGCAAGTCTGGGAACTGCCTCTCAATTAGCGCGATCCACTCATCGTCTTCACTGATAGTGATTGACAAGTAGAACGAAAGTCGCTCATGCTACTGTGTCAGTTCCCCACTGCCCTGCGTTTACTTGGAATTGCCCCGTTAAGTTCTGCAACCTTTTAACGCACGAAGGGATATCTGTATACGTGAAATACGGCGCTGTTGGCCCACCTGGTATACAATGAAATACAGGTAGAGCAGCAGGTTTAAAACTCAGTTTTATTTTAATCCACCACTTTTTAGAAACAAGCGCGTCCTTATAAGCAAACCGATAGATCAGAAGAATTATATAAAAAAAATCGTATGTGTTACATTCACGTGACTTTCTCTATCCATTTTTCAACAAACTATACTTAGGAAAGCGTATTGTTCCATCTACTTCATGCTAATCGAGATAAATATTTGTAAAAATGCTTTTATTACATATTTCCTATAGGCACAGTGGGAATAGGGGAATACGGTAGGCTTAAGTGATAGTAAAATCGTTTAAGGGCTTGTCACCATGGCATGGCTTTGAGATTTCATTCGCTTTGTATAGCTAGGAAGGGAAAATACCGAATAACAAAATCCCATTTGAGAAAAGTATAAGCATTTGAAAATGCAAACCAATAACAACGAATGTCTCAGAAATGGTTAATTCCACAAACAAAATTTATTTGACATAAATGGCTTAAAGAGATCTGCCTTTTTTTAGTAAGATTTTGTCTATCTCTTACGGTTTACCAGTTATACAAAACCCATTCACAATCAAGAGGACATCAGAAGTTATTCTCAGAAAATACCAGATATACATTTCATTTGTTATGAAAATATCTTAAATACATGATGATAATTTAAACAAAATCGTTAGAGCCATTTTTTGAGAAAATCAAAATTTTGAAAACATTTTCCATGTAAAGGGTAGTTGGGGGGTAGGATATTTTCTTGAATCTTCCTTGGAAGGTACTAACTTAAATACCAAGTTTGGTACTTATCTGACTTTTCATTTTTGAGTTATGTTGTTCATAGACACACATACACGGATCTTTTTTTCTAAAAATGCTTTCTTTATGGATCCAAGGTGCCTCAAAACATGTATTTCCGATGAAATCTCGGTATCGAGTTTTTGGGTGGAATGCAATACCTTCTCTACCTACTAGTACGTGGTAGAGAAAGTAATAAGGAATTATTAACGTTTTTACTGAACTTCTTTATTATAGTCGCGGTTTTTATGACTTCACAAATTTATTTCTTTGTCAGCTTAAATCATATGTCAATGACATTGTTAAGTGTTATACAGAAAAAAAAGTGCTACTTAATGCGAACTCAGTTTCTTCCAATTTATCCCTTTTTCGGTTTCCACATATAGAACAGTTATCTTAATATTAGTTATCGTCGAGTATCTTCTTCATTCGTCATTCCCTCCAGTGATCCGATAACAAGCACTTTCTGCTCACTCAATTGTACCAGCAAATTCCTTTTCCTCTTCCTGATCATCTTCAGTATTGTTCTTTCTTCACCCACTCTTTCTACAACAGCTTCATTTCTTATTTTGTCTATCCGTTTAACTCACCAAAATCACTTCCAGTAGTTTTCCTCACTTCACTGCAACCCACAAATTTCCGCGCTGCTAAATGCTATAATCCACACAAAACTTTTCACTATTCCTTGGCTCTTTTTTTCAGGCCTACACAGAATATGTATAGTTTTGTATTTAAAACTTCCTCCTTGGCAACTGCATCTCAAGTATCCAAACCTGTTCACTTGTTGTACCACCTCCATCTAGAAAGCTTCTTTTTTTTTGTTTCACTACGGTGTGTATCCCCCCGCCCTTTGGCATTATCTTCAACATGTATTGCTTGTACTTTAAACATATAATACTTAGCCTAGTGTATTAAGCAATGACAATCGCTTTTGACCACCAAACCTGTTCTTGAAACGAGTGACGTCATATTTCCTTTATGAGAAGTAGAGTCGTTGCAAAACATGAAGAAAAAAATTTATATAACTAAAAGCAGTTTAAACATTCGATTAATGCTGATAAGACGGCAGAGCTTGATTTACGTTTATTACAGCGAGTCTCGATAAAACGAGGGCTAGTACAGGTTTTGTAGAACATAATATAGCTGTTTCTGTTCAGTATGACCAATTAAATGCAAGGCAACTAACTAATTGGTAATATGTCTACAGTTAGCCTCATAACAAAAGCCGCCGAAAATCGCCTAAATGACTATTGAGTCATTTCGAGCCCAGCACAGATCTCAAAACTACCTACCAGAAAATGAATATAAAATTAGCTATAGTTACTATAACGTGTGATTGCTTACGAAAACCGAAGTATTTCTGCTATGTGTAACATTATCATTGCATAAATTATAATTAATTATTCTTTCACACATATTGTGTTAGGCTAAAGTTGGAAAGGTTGAACCAGACCGAAAAACTCAATGCCATAGCCAGGATATTTTCCCTGTCGATGCTCTAACCAACTGAGCTGCCATGGCAACCTGCCGGTATATTAAATTCCCCAAATGACTCATACCATGTGGTTTGCCGGGAAAAACGTGAGTCAGCTGGGGAATTTAATGCCGTACTGGCAAGTTGCCATGGTAGCTGAATTGGAAAGAGCAACGTCACGAAAAAGCGAAGATCCATGGTTAAAATCCATGGTTTTCTCATAAAATTATTTATAAAAATAGGGTCTTATGAAAAGGAAATAATTGTTTAAAATATACAATATCTGATTGAAACTTACGCAATCCATCATCAAAGAAACTAGCAATTACTTGTGGAGTTATTTGCTTTTTGCAGGACTTTACGGCACACTAGATGGGGTTGACCAGGCCCATCCTCAGTTAATTTTACTAGAATTAGGTTAGTAACATAGCGCCCTTAGGATCAGTTGTTCATCTACAGATGTCCATATGTTTGAAGTTCCCAAGTTCTCGCGAATTTTATCCCATACCTGGTTAGCAAAACAAGTAATGTTACATGTGTAAAAATAATTTTCATTTATTTTTACACAATGAATTTATTTTGGCAAATACATTACGTAAGCCAACCTGATTATAAGATTTTGGAACATACATTTTCCTCAATATCCAGGGATCAGGGACATCTTTTGATGTGTACTTCTCAAAAAAAAAAACCTTAAATTTGGGTTTTCTGAGTTTCTCAACTGGTATATTTTGCTGCTACAAAAGCATCACACAAATCCATGTAAAATTATTTTGAGGTGCCTTAGGTGCGGGAGCAGTAATAAATGACTGGATTTAGTGTGTTGCAGATTCTTTTATTTTTTTGCATTCTTGCAATATGTGACGCAGATGCGACATGCTGTTCGACTTGAAAATTTTTATTACGTTTTATCTGAAATTGTAAAAGATCTTCTGGTTATATGGATATGATTTTAAAAAAAAAAACTGACCTTCTTATTTAATTATTTTAAAGACATCGGCCGTGAAAGTCTACGTAGTTTCATAAATTGTGTAATGTTTTACAAAGAACAAGTGCCATAGAACTTTTTCTGAAAAAGAATAGCTAACCTCTTTACTACAACAATCACAGAATGTAACATCCCCATCTAATCTAATAAAATCCTTTTATCCATTGTGCAAGGGGTACACTTCTGGAACTTTTAATTGGAGGCATATTAGAAGCACGTTAACAGACGCAAACACAGACATTTACCACTTACGAGGTTCTCTCTCTCTCTCTCTCTCTCTCTCTCTCTCTCTCTCTCTCTCACGCATATACACTGCGAAGACAGTTTAGCGAATGATTTCAAGAAGAATCAAATTGTTAGTAAGGTTTGTTCAAAGTCCACAAGAACCGCTCTGCAAGACCTTCCGCAAAGACCTACTGTTATCATCCAACGAAGACTCCCAACACCGAAGACATCCACTGTAAACTCATACCAGATGTTTTAACTGTTACTTAACGTGACTGAGGGGTCTCATTTGGCTGACCTTAATCCTCCTGTTGTATTATTCCTTATTCTGTTCCGTAAGTCTGTATAGCAATGTAATGCTGGTCGATTTTTAATTAAATGAAAAAAACGCTCTGCAGCGGTATTGGTAGCGTCAGCCGCAGTACCTGACTTAGAAGGTTAAATTTTCATTGTCGTGAAATCAAAGGCTTGCCGGTGATTGTTGTGGATAAATAAATCTGTTTATGACAAAGCCATCCAATTGTGAGAATCTCAACTTTCTATTTCTATTATCCACCCCCCTTTTCTTTCTTCAATCCTGATTCCTGAAGCAAAAAGAAGGATCATCAAATCGAAAAACTGAGGTGTGTACCTAAAACAATTACAACATGTATTTAAACCGAAAATAATTTATATTACATCCATGATTAAGCTAAAAATGTTATATATTCTGCATATTTTTATCCCCAAAAAGGTTAAAGTATGCAAATATAGACGGAAAAAGTATACATATTTGGAATCAGAAAGTAATGAAATGGAAGTACTAGGTTTGAGCTATGTCCAATGATACTATAAAAACATATATTTGCATGGAATTCTCGTCTTTAATTATTGTCATTGATTGGCCTAATAGTGTTTAACTATGAAGCCGGAACCTAAAGTGCTTACGAGACTTGTCATCATTGAGGTATGTTATCTCAAAATGACCTTGAGAACGCCTTGTGGATTACCAGGAAAAGTGTGAATTGGTTGGGGAAATTCATTGTCGCACGGCATGTTGCTATGGTAGCGCAGTAGATTACAGCAACGCACGGAAAGCCGAAAATCCGTGGCTCAAATCCCGGCTATGACATTCAGTTTTCAACCTTTCAATTGCATAAATTAATTACAGTGATAAAGTATTGTTAGAAAAATGTCAAATGCACTTAGGATTCTCAGTGAATTTGCCACCACTAGCAGTACCCGGCAAACGGCCATGAGAACAGCATGACACATAGTTGAGATCTGATAGAAATATATTATTATTGCTGTTACAGGAAGCAAGTTCGGCGTTCGAGACCGCATGCTCGACCTCTAGTCACTTGGCCGATCTTGCCCTCAGTGTGGAACATGAAGATGAAGACACGCCGGAGCTGCATGAAAGTCGCGAAGAGTTTCTTAAGACTGCCACAAAGTTGGGTACCCGATTGCAAGCTCTTGAGGCAGAAGCCCAAGACATGCATAACGAACTTCACACTCTACGCAAAGACTTCCAGGTAAGCAATCTTTCACATCCGCTACAGTGTCAAGGGCAAGTTCTTACATCGCATGGGAAGTACAGATTTACTTCACTCATGAGTGAAGAGTAAGGTTGCGTTTACAACAGAATACATATTGCTATAGTTAACATAGTTCAATAAGTAAAACAAAGTACACATATATCAAAAGAGACATTATATCTAAAAGGAACATCTAAAAGAATCTTAATTCTCCAATTAATACATGCATATGATATCTACTTTATTATTCACATTATTTTTACCTTGTACTATGAAATGGCCTTCACACAGTTAACTAACTTAATTACTAATGTAACAATATATAACAAACACGTAAACTGAATTTTCCAAGAGTATTTAGACTTTTGATTTTGATGCCTGCAAAAGTTAAGCATTAGATTTGATCACAATATGAAATTGTTAATGCCTTGACTAAAATGAGTACATCTTTTATCCTCTGAGGCAATTTCTTATAATGTTTGTTTGGCATGAATGAAAAACCACGCTCAACTAAACAAACCTCACATTTTCAACAACTGAGCAGAGGCAACGATTTTTATATTGCATTATCGATATTAAAGGTTTTAAAACGAAATACGAGTAAGTATGAATTTTCCGCTAGATATTTTACGGAACAAACAAGGCGTGTAATTTAACTTGAAATATGAGACAATTTGGCATAACACTTATGTGCATCATTTTGGTATGACATATCAGAAGCTTTAGAATGTTTAAGCTACAATTCATGCTTGTATCAGCAATCATAATAACATTCGGTATGCATTTTGTAGCAATCTAATGGTCGCAAGTTGAAAGGAATATTCTAGCAATTCAGTAAACTCGCATCCAAATTTTCACATGGTTAGGAGGAAGAGCAACCTATACGTTATATGAACTCCCCAAATAACAAGTGAAAGTTGGCTATTATTAAATCTGCAGCAGTGTAAATGCAAACAGATTGAATGTACACTTTATGTATGCTATCAATGTATTTAATATGATCTCTATGCTATTTATGTGTGCATCCACTGCAAATGGCACAACATATGAATGTTTTTAATACTAAATCGAATAAAATGCCGATGTCATTCTAGACACAAAATGAGGCTATTTTTAATATATCGAAAAGGAAACTACACTAATGTTAAGACCTGCGAAGCATTAGGCAAAAATTCATCTTTGTAGCAATGGAAGATCCCATCTACAAATATCAGTGATAACTAAAGATGAGGGGTTTGTGCGGTTTGTCATCAGGATGCGTGTGTATAGACGTTATACAGCTGTATGTCCAATGCCCGTGCTGACTTTTGACGTACACAAACCACGCGAAGCGTACAGTCTGAAAACGAAAAATGCAACACTCCGTTAAGGTCCAGCAGATCACAATAAACAAATATGAGGGATGTGTTGAAACATTAGTAAAATTATAAGAAAGAACTTGCCTTCATGATTCATCCAAGCTTCAGAGTCATCACAAGCCGAATTGCACTGCATTACTATAGACGTTCATAAATTGTCGAATGTCAAACGCCAGCGTCGATCACTTAAAGTGTTTGAACTGCGAGAAGCTTCTTTCGTCACAGCACGTTAAAAATTAAATTAAATTGAGTTTTATTTATAAACGCTCTTTAACTGCTGTGGTCCTTAGCGTCCCATTCTATATTGGGCGTGAAAGACCGGTAATTTTGCTCAGAGACCTCATTATCAGGCTTGAGATTCTTTTACGTGCCGCAAATTTACGACGCGGGACCACCGGCTTTACTTCCCTTCCGAAGAAAGACATGCTAAGGATTTTTACGCCCGATAAAATCCATCGTCCTCCGCCGGGTTTAAGCCCGTGACCTCGGGAACTAGAGGCTAGCATGGTAATCGCTACACCACGGAGGGCGACACAGGACGTTAACGGTGCATGTTGCAAGTACATATTTTATCATCTGATGATTTTGTATTCTTCAACATGTTACAAATTGTCAAATAGCCCTTATTGTTTTGTAGAATGTTTTGTCATTTATTCTTTATCTTCTGTGTGCAAGGCCATGGAAATCCTTTCTCGATTTTTTCCCCCTTTTCTTTCTTGACAGCTCTTCTATTATTGGTATGCCCTTGGATATTTGCAACTCCTTGTTGCACTGCCCTTAGTTGTTTACCTGTATGTCCACCTATGCTCGCTGTCGAGCCAAGGTGTATTTCGTGCCGCGCACAAACCCCTCTTATTTAGTGATAATGATAACGACGACGCAGAAAGTGGAATGTTAAGTCTTCCATTAGAAACTGCATAACCTTCGCATGAACACAAAATATTGTGTAGTTAGCGACAAAAAGGCATTTCAGCTATAACAGGATGTTTATGGTCTTGCACAGCATTAGTTTTAATTTAATTTAGTAGTTGAGGATTTTGAAAAAGACAATAAAGCACAAGAAACAACTTGACAGTTACATATAAGGTTTCTTTCTCTTCCTTTGTTTGAACTAGTCTTGTGTTACTAATAAATAAAACAGATTAAATACGTTTTCATTGAGAGTCCTACTTTCGAAAAGTAACATTAGTCACTGAATTGTGCAGCATGTTTACTTACTTCCAGTGAATCAAATTACAGTTCGAAGAAATGCGCGCACATCATTCTAGATTCAAAGTCCAGCCTCCTCGTATACCAATCTATATTTTATTCTATAGCCATCGAGATCACGTTTGACAACAGTCAGAGCAAAGGGGATGCAACTATGGTGATGGAATTTAAATGATTTTCACTTAAGTGCATATGATAGAAACAAATCCATAACCATACATTTAATTTATTGACCTTTTCGTGACTTTCACACCCATTTGCCAATTTCATTACTTTGATGATCAGTATACGCTGTGGTAATAAATTAAATTCAATTTGGAAAATTATATTTCCGCGCTTGCTACTGTAACAGCATCCTCCCTGCAAAATGTTTTTATTGTTCTTTGAGAGAAGAGCATTTACATGTGGTGCCACGGTCGTTGTTATCAGACGGAGGGTTCCGCTGTTCACTTAACACCTTTGCATTAATATCAAGTTGATCCTGGTCCTTTTATTCTGAAATTCTTTTTGTAAATATCCTATAACTGAGCGGCCATCTAATTGGAAGTGTTTAATAAAAAAACTCAAGAATATTTTATTGAGCGATGCACTACAAAGCAATTTGACATGGATAAACCATATTATTTTTGACATATATCTTGCAATCACTCGTAAACCTTCCGTCGTCATTAGTTCCCTTATGACAGAAATACGCTCCTCAGTATGTGGAAGCCTCTTTTTGAGTTTGTTCGTTATTAGCAAATCTGTTTCCAATTTCCATTCTCATGTCCTTTCAGCTTGTCAAGCTCGTGGAATTAACGTGACCCAAGATCCGCACATTTTATATGCATTCATACTTTCCATCAAACCACTGGAGCAAAGCCTGTGTTGTGCACGCTTTGTATTGCATTGCAAAAAGTCCGGATCTTGGTACATGCGAGTTCTCTGTGTTCGTCAGGGTATTCTATGGGCTATAGAAATTACCAGCATGGCGATAGCCCAAGATGAAATATTTATACAGAGGGGCCCCAAAGAGATGGCCATTATATTCGTCTTTAATACATATATTGATACTGTTTAATCTCTTAACTAGTTCAAATGTCCTTCTGATATTGCAACCTATCCAAGCACACTGGCATACGTCAAGAGACAAATTTCAATTAGCTTTAACGATAATAAATGTCTTACATGAACTTTTAATTAGTTCACTGTGCAGGTTATCCTCTAAGAAGACAAGTGCTGCATTAAATTTCACTCTGTGATGATGTAGAAGTAGAGTTTTTCTTGTTAGCCACCCTTTCTACATTTTCACTCTTTCAGTGCAACTTTAGAATCCATTTTCGTTTCTCTTAACCTATTTCATGTTTTGCGTTAAATCCACAAGGTAATCTCACATTGTTGTTAAATTCATTTTCATAATAATCACAATAGCTATTTTAGTAACTACAAAAGTCTTAATATCTTTGAAAAATATATAACTGATCTGCACTGTATATCTGTGTTTGACCTTATATTATATTCCATTTAAGACTACGTCTCTAATGCATTGGTATTCGTGCTGTGCCTATAATTTATAAACACTTAGCAGACTTGTGAGGTATACTCTTCAATTACTTACAAAATTTTGCTTGACAGTTGCAGGAGAAAACGGCGACGAATCTCTGTGCAGAAGCAAAACGTCTAAATGGAGACATTCAAGATGTCCAGTACCTAGACGACCTCATCTATATGCTGCAGGGACAGCTCGACCAGATTTCTCTCAGGAAATGGCCTTTCGCGTTGGCCAATGCGCTGCCCGCTGTCGATGTTAACCTCGTTGTATAGTTATTTAATATTCGTACCTAAATTATTATAACGTGTTTTAAATAAACGTTTTTAAACAAAGTTACTTTTTCTTTCCTTTGTTGTGATTGTAAGTACCTCTAGGTGTGTTGTAAAAAATTTACAGGCAACATAAAATAATCAGCACATGTCAGATTAATTGCCAAGTGTTGCGTTTTCTTGCAAGCGGTTGGAAGACACTGGTTGTTGTCAGCAAAATGTTTTCTGTGAAATAGAGAATTGAGGCACCCTAATGTCTGGAGTACCATTCCATTTACTTAAACCACATCTTCAGTATCGCAAGCTATAGTAAGGTGTTTCAAGTCTCTTGAATTCACGGCGAAGCCTTCTGAACACAAGAAAGTGTTTCTAGTTTCATGCCTATCTGCATTTAATCAATAGCTATTAAAGTGGAATACTTGCTTTGCATGCTTCGCGAATTTGGGTACTCAACAGAAAAGATTGGGCTGACGGCGACGATGACGCCAACATAGAAAATTACTTCACATGTGCCGATTGCTTTAAAGCAGATAAGCGCTTGATCATACATGGTACAAAAAAAACAAGTTTCCTGGTTCATCTTTATTTTCGTTTTTCCTGCTTTCCATACGAAATTAATCCTTACTCTGATTATATATGAAACCAAATTAGATATTCTTTTCCACTACATTCGAAAGAAATGCGCTTCTAAATAGTTAAATGGCACAGAACACTGATAACCAGAAAATGGTTTTGCCACATGTTTTGATCAAAAATAAATAAACTGCACCCAAATTGTGCTTATCAAATAAGAATTCCAGGGTAAACCAAATATTATGATGTCATGTTTATTAGAGTTAAGTCGTCTAAGAAATACACATCATAAACGAGGTAAGAAAGCAGGTCGAATGTACGGCATTTGAAATAAGGAGAATGTACTTAAGAAAGTCCTCGCTTAAGAGATAAATGTTTTCTTCAGTGTAAGTCTTACATCCCAGAAACCAGCAGGATGTACATCACACTAACGCAGAGCAAATTATGATACTTTCGCAGCTGAGTTGATAACTTCTCACTTTTGAGAGACCATAGATCTGCAACATCATTCAAACATGACTTGCTCGTGTGTTTTATTTTCCTACTAATGTCAACAGCAGCATCATTTTCAGCTAGAGGGACAGTAAAGGTGTGCTTCAAACACAACAGTCGCTCTTATCCAAAATATAGAACTCAACAGTCCATTGTTAAAATTCATGGGTCTCTTATTAGATACGATTATATGCAAGGCTATGCTGAGAATCTTGAGCATTAATTCCTTATTCCTTGAATTCCTATTCGAGATAGACGAGTTAATTTAGTGGGACAATGTAGCTAAAGTTGATAGAAGCAAACCGAATGTTTCTCTGGATGCTTTCCTTAACAAATGCTGTTCTTAAGACTTTGTTTAAAAAATGGACATGCACTTTAGCAGAAAACTGGATATTATTTAATTTAAAATGTTGAATAAATCACGCACTCATACACCGAACTTGCTGAGATGCATTAAAAGCACAAAATGCTGAGGCAATAGACATGCTTGCAATGAGACATATTGAAGGTTCAACATGTAATACGAGTATCAAATCATACCTCTATCCTTACCGAAAACAACCACCTTAACCGCACGCGATCAATGGCAGGTGTAGCTAAAGCAGCTACCACATTCACATGATGGAAGATTATCCTCAAGGTCTTCAACATACCTTGGACTTGTTAACACGCATACCACTGCCATGTTCCGTCTTATGCAAGTTTTTTTTTGAGGGGGGAGGGGTAATACAGCAAAACAAAGCAATGTCTGGTGAAGGCGTTATGCAGGGTTTGCAATGAAGAAAGCCACCATGATGAAGACTCGAGCGAGAAATGCAAATGTGACAGGTAATCCAAAACATCGTGGCGCTAGAATGAAACCAACTATACACAGAGTCCGCCAAAAAAATGTATACACACTTTAAGGAACGAAAACTATTCATTATGTGTTTGTTTTACATTTAAATACTGATCACACGTGTAGCACTGTCTTGTTCGGCAGATGGTTACTTTAGATGTTCAAAATATTGGCCATTGGCGGCCAGACACAGCGGAACGACGAACGGTCGCCGTAATTGCGCGGTCAATGTTTCGATGGAGATCATGGTATATGCTGCTGTAATCTCCTGCCGACGTGCCTCCAGCGTGCGCGGCATGCGTAGATAGACTTGTTCTCCACAAATAAAAGTCCATAGGGGTTAGATCTGGCGACCGCGGAGGGAATTCAATGGGCCCTCTTCGTCCAATTCAATGTCCCTGCAAATTGTCATCCAGGAAAACTCGTACGGCTAGGTGGTAATGTGGTGGCGCCCCGTCCTATTGGTAGAAGATCTCATCATCAGCTCCATAAAGCGCACGTATACCTGGTAAATTGATAACAGTTGCATAACAGTTCCAGGTACACTTCTCCAGTGACAGTAGCATCAAAGAAAGGGGGTCCTACTAAGCCTCTAGATGATAGTCCACGCCACACATGAACCCCTGCTAGATTGACCGCCTTATCCACATGAACATGCTGATTTTCCGGTGCCCAGTAGAAGCCAGTTATAACGATTCACTGTTCCATTGAGTTAAAACTGGGCCTCATTGGACCACACTAGCTTTGTCACAAATTGTTCATCTTCAGTTACCATTTGCCGACACCATTCGCAAAATTGCATTCGACGGTCAGGATCGTCATCATTAAGCGCGTTCAGTAATCGTGGTATGTACACTTTCCACTTATCAGGTTACAGAACTCGTCGTTCACTTGTACTGCTAATCCTCACTTCCCGTGCACATTGCGTAGCCGACTTCTGTGGAGAAGTAGCAAAGTTTTCCAACACGAGAGCTGTCCAAGCACGACTTGTAGCTGTACGCGGTCTTCCCGATCTTCCTTTGTGAATATCATAAATCGTTCCATCCTCAAACTTGTCGATAATGCGCTTTATTGTTAGACGTGTTGGGGGTTCTGTTCCAAACTTCCGCCTCCACAGACGCTGCACTTCAACGGCATTATCAAATGTTATAAACCACTTCAGAATGGATTTGCGCTCTCGAAAGTCAAGCGTGCTCCAGTCATTTTGTTTGCTCACTATCGTGCTGAAAGTACTGACATCTGTTGAGCGAAAGACCATACTAAAATATACTTCTAATTAAAATCAATTGACAATATCAATATCCCGATACAGTCTCACAAAGAGTGTATATATTTTTGGCGGACTCTGTATTATATCTACTTAACATGTGACCAGTAAATTTCATAGAGGTTGATGAATAGACCTCTATAAAACTAAAACAGGCAGTGGTGTGTTTGGGCAGGAGCGGAAATATTAGTCATAGATCCAAGAAACCAATCGAGCTTATTCGTTTGTGTAACATTGACAAACTTCAAAGGAAATATTTATGCCCATGGGCGTGTTGTGATGAAGCATGCCTATCTTACTGTCTCAAGTTTTAATCTCGTTTTGAATGAGCTACCTTCCAAAGTTTTCCTAAACAAATGCTTGGTTACTTTCAGCACAATGTATCCATTATTCCTTTCAGACTGCATTATGCGTGTCAAATCTTCGACAAATGGTTTGCCATCAGCTGGAATTGACACACGAACATTCGCTTCATAACCATCTGATTCCGGACAGGAAGACTAGGTACCTTAATGATAAACCCTAAAAGATGCACCACTTCATTCCCTGCGTGTATATGCAACACCCATAGATAAACGGAAATAACACATACATATGCATCACTGTTTATTAATTTACTTGTCGCTTATTTAAGATCCTAGGATGTAACGGTAAGTGGATAATGGTTTTCTTAATTGACCTTTTATGATAGCTTCAAACACGTAGGCCATTACATATATTAAAAATAGCATAAAGGTCAACAGATGACAGAGAAATGGAGGTGCTAAGCTACATCGTCTAGTAATTTCAAGTATCAAACGGTGTCTACATGAAGTTCTTTTATGCACAGAAAATGGGAAATTTTTAAACTTTAAGTACCTTTTAATTTGAATTTCAAGTTATCCTACAAATTACAGCAATCTACGAGGGGTAATCAGAAACTAAGATTACAAAGCCGATGGAGTTTCGTCCGTTATAGAGAAATTATAGTGTGCGGTAATTCTAATACATGTGGTTGGTAACTATGCAGAGTTTCAGAAACCCGCCACCTACAGCTAGTTATAGGTAAACATAAATGGCGACTCGTTTAGGAAACTGGTCTCGCGAAGAAATCCTCTCCGTTATTCGATTTCTGTGGGCGAAACATGCAACCGCGACTGAAATTCACCGGCAGCTGGTAGAGCTTTACGTAGAAACTGTAATATCTCGTCACATGTCGCAAAATGGTGTCGAAAGCTTGCGCTGTTAAAAAAAATGTCACTTTCGAGAATCGCAGTCCGTCCAACCACGGCATCAACATATTTGAACACAGCTCGCTCTGAGGAGCTGATTCAGGACAACAGGAGAATCACGTTATGGCATATGACGGTAGAATTAGGAATGTCGTTCGGAAGCGTTCGTCACATTGTTCATGATATTCTGCAGTACCGAAAAGTTTTTTTTCCGATGGGTCCCACGAAATCTGTCCAACCAACACAAGGAGAAGCGCATCGGGGCAAGTCTGCAACTTTTGCAACGGTTCTCCACGGAAGGGAACAGTTTGCTTCACCGCATTGTCACAGTGACGAAACATGGATCCAGCACTACATTCTCAGCAATGGAGTGGAAACACTCCTCCTCTCCAAAGACAAAGAAGTTTAAGGTGACACCATCTGTCGGGAAGGTGATGGTCACAGTGTTTTGAGACGCGCGGCAGCCATATTCGTGGAGATTTTGGAAAGAGCGCACACAGAGACCGCTGACCGATACTGCAAAGGCATGATTCGATTGCACGAAGCAATCAGGAGGAAACGGTCACGACTCTCACCGAGTGCGTCATCTTCCTCCACACAACGCGCGACCTCATACAGGCCACCACGTTGTTGAAGCAGTTTCACTGGGACATCGCTTAAAGCGACTTTCACTTTTTCCTCACTTGAAGGAGCACCTAGGAGGCCAACGATTCGCTTCAGACGAAGAGGAGAAACACTTCGCGACAACATGGCTGAATACGCATGGACAGGAGTTTTACCAGGAGAGAATATTCAAACTCATCCCACAAAGCGACAAATGCCTAAACCATATGAAGATTATGTCGACAAATAACCTAATTCAGGTACTATCAGTTGGCTATATGAAATAAAATGTACGCGTTTCACTGCAGGCTTTATAACCTTAGTTTCTGATCACCCCTTGTATAAGATTATTACAATGGAGAGGAGAAACAAAATTCCGGAAGTGATTCCTGGCACCTTTGAGGGAAACAAACTTCCGGAAGTGATTCCTGGCAGGGAAACGAGCAAAGTCCGTTTCAACTACATCTGGAAATGCAGAACTAACGAGCGAGGTATGAAAGGTGAGAAGCTTACTAGGAAGTTAGTAATAGGCGACACCTCTGGTCGCCGCACAAAAAAAGAATCCATTGCACTATTAGCGTGCGACGGCCATATAGCTGTTGCACGATTGAGTTCGTCTTCCACGTTGGGAGACATTCAAGCCATCCCACCACACCAGTTCGGCTTTCGTCCTGAGCACTCGACCCCCTAGCAGTTGCTGCGCGTGGTAGTAGCTGCTGCCCTGGGTTTCCAGGACAGGGCTTACACCGCCGCGGTTTCTCTGGATGTCGATAAGGCCATCCAATTGGAGCTCACTACACACATTGTACAACTTTTACACATATTTAAAACATCGCACATTTGTAGTTTCAGTTGCGGGACACAAATCTACACGAAGGCCAACACGAGGCGGAGTCCTCGAAGGTTCTGTGTTACCCCCACACTTTTCAGTGTGCATGTGGCCTACCTACCTACAGAGAAGCACGCCAATATTGCACAGTATGCTGACGACGTGCTCCTGTATTGTACAAGTAAAAACCCATGCAGAGCCTTCAACCCCATTCAGACACACCTCCGCCTCCTCCAAGAGTGGTGCAGGCGTTGGTGATTATCCATTAACGCGGCAAAAAGCCACGCCATTCTCTTCACCAAGCGCCGCTTTCCCGCAATCCTTCCCACATTCAACTACCTCACAATGGACGAATTTCATCACCTACTTGGGAACTTAAGCTAGATAAGGGCCTAACTTTTGAGGGACACATTAGGGAACTCGCGCATCGGGCCACGGCTTCATTGTCCCCCATGCTGAGGTCGGGGATGCCTGTCCCTCTTAAGTTACTCCTTTTTCGAGCGCTCAGTCTCCGTCCTGCTTTACGCCTGCGAGATCTGGGGCATGGCCGCAGACTCCAGTCTGCTGCTTCTGCAACGGGTGCAGAATAGGGGCTTTCGGGCTATTATTCTGTAAACCGCTCCTTTCCCGTGAGACTGCTTCACGAAGCCTCATCTCTTCCTTACATGGAGGATGAAATTAGGCGCCGGACAGCAAATTTTTACGACCAGTTGCCATACTATCAGAGCGCCCTCGTTCGGTCTCTTGGGAATTATAACCCCAGAACACGCCGCTTGAGGCGTCACCGGCTTCCCCGCATGGTATGCGGGCACATCCGGTAATAACGGAGCACCTCCACCAACAGCTAAGGCTGAGCTCCTATACAACCCCTTCAAGAGTAGCTTGGACTTCAAAATTACTAGCCCTACACTTTAAAAAATGAAAAAAAAAAAAATACTAACACAAGCGGCGCACAAGGGCCGATGCACCATGACCCGCAACCGTTGATGAACAAACTTTGTTACCTCCTTACTCTCCCCTACAAAAAATCTCAACCGCCACCCTGCAACCCCCATATTCCGTCACTACGTGGTTAAGCCCTAATTAGGGCAGGTACACGCCAAACACACTTTCGGGTTGCCCTCAGCCCGCCAATATGTCGTCTTCCTGCTCACTTCCCAAAACACCGTTCGTCGAATATCGGTACGATTCTCCTCGAAAGGTGGAGAGGCCGAGGCGGGGCTTTCGCATGGGCTCCCTGATCGCCTGACTTCGCTCTCTTGGGGCACTTAAACCTAGCAGGAATGCTGAAACGGTTGTGGCAATCCACGATAGGAAATGTGAATGCATGCATTCAGGTATATGGAGGGAATTGTGAGGCTAAAAGGATTATCAAATTATAGACAGCATTTTGATATTTTAAAACACTGATCTTATACCCAGTTTTGAATTGTGTAACTAAAGGATAATTATGTTTCTGAGTATTTTATTGCATTTCTGTACACGCTATTTTGACATGGACTGTTAACTCCATTTTCCCTTAAGTTGTGCTCATTTTTTTTTTTGTAATAATTGTCATGTTAGTAATGCATCATTATTTTATGTGCTTTGCTGTTCATTTCTTGGTGAACTCTATGGTACCAATACTGCCATTTATAGCTGCACACATCATTTATTGCTAAGCTTTGTATCACTACACTGCTTAATGCCCAACCAGATGATACTTTTCTTCGCCGCTTCAGCTATCTCCGAAAAGGAAGTAAACAAGAGAATGAGGTAAGATAGGTACTAAATGAGGTAGGTACTAAATTTGTGCAGCAGCAGAGAATTTTCTGTACCCAATGGGAAGTAAGTACTATTTCAAGCTAATAAGTTAGTCCTCTGTAAGTCCGTCCATTAGTTTACATATGACTATGAATGTGAACTATTATAAGCATGGACTCCAATGTAGATAGATGCTGGATACTCCAAATGACTCGCACAAATCAAGAGTGCTCGCTGTACAACCAATATGGAATTTGAAACCAAAGTTACGCTGATGGCGTTACACAAGTGCAGTGGGGATTTCTAACAAGCTGAGAAAAGCGGTGAAATTAACGGTTGAACGATACAACAAAATGTGCCCTGTCGGCGCCAAGGCTAGAAATACATAGTCATCTAAAAGAAATAAAGTTGTCACCAGCTGTCGCAAAGAAAACATGGCACGGGAAATGTACATTCATTTAGAAACCACAAGCATCGCATAAGATAACCTTAGGTTAGGGCCATTCTGATGCACATATATGCCCAGAGCGCTTCCTGGGGAAACATGCCAATGGCAGTTACTGGTATATTCTCCTCATGTACAAGATTTTCACGGTAGAAGAAGCTGATCAGAAAAAAAGGCATAGTTTATGCCAACTTTTCAAGAAGTGGTAGCCAAGTAATTTAAGGTTCAAAAAGGTCACCATTGGCGTCTGTAATGGTGGCCTCTGAGGGTGTCACAGCCTTGAATTTTTATGAACAGAGGTTGAAAGCATGTGCCCACAATTACCAAACCAACATTCTGGATAAGGTATTAACATAGCCAGAAAATTATTAGGGGGGAAGGTTATGTATGGTTATCTATTTTTTTAAACAATTTGTGTCAATTCAAATGGTAAATATCAATTAATTCCGAGTTGAAATATTTAAATAAATCGATTTTATATTCACATATCAAGGTGCAGCAATTGAAATTAGGATAGGATGATTTGCATATTCTGCATTAAAATTAACGACCACTGTGAATTATTTCAAATTAGATTACTACCTAGTAATCTATCATCTGCTATCACATGACCTTTCCCTCTATCTGCCAGTAGCTAATGCTTTCTAATTATTTTGCATTATATCATATGTTCTACATTGCCAGTAGGAGTACTCACCATCACTTAATCATTTTAAATAACATAGTGTGCTGAGATAAAATATGCAAGATAATACAAAATATACCAGTCATAACATAATTATTAATTAATAATTCTACTTTACAAGGAATCCATCTTTAAAAATAAGTCAAAACCAGAAAGTGACAGATGTGTCTCCCAAACACACCTCTGCAGAAATGCTGCAGCATATGACACCAAGCGTTGTCTTGCAACAGACTCTGATGCCTTTATGGGTGTTTACCCTATTAAATTGCTGAAACCCACCATAAAATTGTTACATTAGACAGTGCAACGTGATCACATGCTATTCAAAATCACCAATGACATTGCACTGCATTTCTACCTGAATTTTTTATGAAAGAAAGCTACTGTAAATGTGCAATTACATGCAATCACTATGCACCACCCTGGTTTGTTATGTTACTGCAAAGGGCTGCCTGGCAGTAACAATGCTAAGTAATAAAAACCTTGTAATTCAATTGGTTGCTGAAAACCACACAATTCCACAAGGCAACACAGGAAAAATTGGCGCTAATCTCTTGAGGACATATACTTCATGCACTTCACTGACCTCTAGTAGTACCAATGAAAAAAATTATCTCCTGAGCTCCTTCATTCTCACTGAAAACTTCAGATGACTAGCAAGCACGCTTGTTAAATCAGAACTATCCAAAGTTATGGTATTTAAAAGAGGAAGCAAACTAAACAAAGAGGAAGAGTGGTTTTTGGGTGGCCACAAACTGAAGGTTGTCAATTATTTAGGAGTAAGGATAAGTAGTAACAGAGAATGGAAGGCCCATGGCAGAAAGATGGTAGCTAAAGGGAAGGCAGCCATGACAGGAAGGTATATGTAAATATAAACTGGAAATGTCATCTAAATGGTTGGAAAGACTGTATGAGGCATTGGTAGAACCAACAATGTTGTACGCAGTGGAAATCTGTGGGGGGTTTCAGAAACAATCAAAACAATTGATCACATGTATAGAATGTTTTGTAAGGAAATACTAGGTCTACCAAAAGCAGCACCAGGGGAGGTAGGTAGCTTTAGTGGAATTGGGAAGAACAAGGAGAAAACGATTGGATTAATACTAAAATTCTGGTTTAGATGTTTAACAAAGAAGGAGAGAGAAATGTTAAAGATATGCACGAACCAGCAAACATCTTTGACAAACTAAGATAGTTGGTGGACGGGAATGGAAAAAATGGAATGGAGAGACATAGAGTTTAGGGGAGAGAAATATAAATGAATTTTGGATGGCAGTAAGAGCCATAGAAAAGCCGTAGAAAAGTATGAAATATAGGGAAGTTTAGAAGATAAAAAATCATTGTTTCTATAATTTAATTAAATCTTGAGTCGGTGGATACACTAAAATTTCACTTACTTTAAGTAAGTGAAGTTTTAGTGTTTCCACCGACTCAAGATTCAATTACATTATTGTTTCGCTTCACTGTCTCTAACTTCTGAATGACACTTTCTATGTTTCTATAAATAGTAAAAAGAGAATGGGGAAGGGAAGGGTACGTTGACCATTGTAATAGAAAAAGAAAGGATTAGCATGGATGAGAATGGGTTCCATGTACTTAAAAGGGTTAAGAGGAACTGGAAAAGGAATGTGTGAATTATGTGGTGGAAGTGAAAGTATACAGCACTACATGACTGAGTGTAAAGAAATAATTATATGGGGGGGGGGGGGGGGGGAAATGGACAGAAAAAATAGTAAACTATAAAAATGCTGACAGCGAAAGAAGGAAAGAAAATATGGGGAATTTTTTTAGAGAAAGTAAAACAAAAATGGTTTAGAAAAGTAAAAGATGCAAGGAAAGGACAACAAAGAGGAGAGGAATGACTGTAAACGGCTACTCAGTGAGCGACAAGACCAGGGAGCCAAGTAAACTGAGTAGCACAAAATAGGCTTAGAGGCCAAAAAATTTGTACACAGGTATAGATACTCGTAGTTCTAGAAATAAAGTATATTGTGTAAATCCTGTAAATTAAGTTGCACAAATAAATTCAATTCAACTCAGGACTAACATCCTGTGATACTGTAGAGCTTCCTATTTGAATCTATTATTGTTGTATGTTCATTATTACATTCATTCATATCTAAAGGTATGTAATGATCACAGTAAAAACCTATTATGATATAAAATCTAAAGCATATTATTATAAATATTAATATTTAAACATGTGGAATTGCGGGTATTCCTTTGTATATACCTGTGTCCTCATATACAAGGTTTTCTGAATATAACAACTATTGTTTTAGCAACTGCAAATTTCATTAGTAATTTTAATTAAATTAATACCTCAAGGAAAGGACACCTCTCTTTATTATTGTGCCATTGGTTCTATCTTACAATTAGATGATAACAGTGTTTTGTTTCTTTTTTTCAATTGCACAGATTCTGTAGTAACTAGTTTGCTTTCAGATGAGTGAAACAACAAAACTCATACTTAAGACTTGTAAAACAAGGAGACACTGGCAGTTGTATTTCAAAAAAAACTGACAAAGCCGTATTCTAGTTCAATTCATACCTGTTACACATCAGAACTCATAATAGGGTAAACAAAATTGAAGATAAAATAACCCAATATTACATTATGTCTTTTATCATTGCACAACAAAACTGTTATTATAGGTAACCCACAACTAGTAACAATGCTTGCGTTTTTGATTAAAAACAGCAGCAACTGTGTAACATTTTACATGTATGTTTAAATCAATTATGCTTCTCCTGTGAAATTTATAATAATGGATTTGAAAGGTTTTCATTGCTTAATATTGATATGCTGTTTGTTCAAAGAATTGTTCCTGAATAGACCAGTGCTAATTCTTGTACCCAGAATTACAACACAGCCCATAGAGCATTGCCTTTCATCTCCTGCGAACAATTCCAGTGTCTCAACTGAAATAAATTAGAAGCAACCAATGGTATCACTTTTTAATCAAATACTTGCAAGGGAACTAGGAGGAGAGTGAGTTAGGATACAGCAAATAAAAACCAATTTACTACTTTTAATATCATTATCTCCCTTTCATGCAAACATACACATCAACTTCAGATACCTCCAAAAGTAAACTAATAAGCATATAGGCAACGGTTAAATACAACAGTTTACATACACAAACAATATTTAAAATCTATATCATTCAAAACTAAATATCTTAGTTTTGAAATGTTGAGAAAACTATATTCACACTTCATATATTTGCAAAACACAGAGGAACTTTTCATTCACTTAAAAATGCTGTGAACACAGCCACCATATATATGCACAGTTATGCAATGAAGTACAAGATTCATTAAATTCTTTCCTGCAGAAATCACCAATCCAATTGTAATCTAAGAGCTGTTTTAACACTCTTTTTGTACTTAGTCCGTATCAATACAAAACATTAGTATTATTACAAATAGGTTCCATCTCATACACTTTTATCAAAATATTGACATATCAGCAGCATCTATATTTACTGCAGCTTCAGGATTTGAATTCAAATATGGGCTGTCAGGGACCTGTTGCTCCATAAAGAACATCAAGCACGAAGTTAATGCTTAATTTGAGTAATTGAGTGTATTTCAAGCTTAACAGCAATCAGGCTAAAGAAGTTCAATTATCACTTGCCTCGGACTTCATTGCCTCAAGACCCAATACATGTTGTCTGTTCATGGACTCTACACTCCCCTTATGATGTCACATCCATCCCTCCAGTCTAGCTATACAACAGGACAGGTACTCATTGTAAACACGTACAGCAATCTGTCATTTGCTGCTAGAGTTGTAAGAGGTTTAACATTTAAAACATTAAGTTGTAATGTTTTCTGAATACAAAGGATTTCTAAGTGATAAGCAGAGGAGTTCTTCTTTTGACACTTCACAAAAAGGTATTATTTATTGTAACAGAACTGTAGAAGCATCAATAAGTGAGTCATAAAAGGAAACTGTTTTATCAGTTATATTCTATTAATATATCCATTAAGGCTTTGTATTAGAATGTGGGATACTGAAACTATATTGCAAAAAAGCTGACTGTCATGCAAATCAAGTTGCAACTTTGCCTTTCACCATACTGTACCTATACAATGAAGCGAATGAGGCATCATCTCCCCATCCCTCTAAACCAATGCCTTGGCATACACCTAATGTTCCAAGCCAGGTAACTTGAGAAAGCACACAGTGAAGTCCGAGGTTTGGTTATTGCATTCCAGCTGATGTGATGCACATCCTGGAATGTTATACTCTGATAATTTGTTAACAAGGAATTCTATGGTTATACTGGTGGCTTTAACTTGCGAAACATTTCAGTAAAAGTAGCTTCTGGTTATTATTCTATTTTAACTTGAAGCACACTCACATTCACCCTACATTCAAATTTCAGACTCTGCAGAGGGTAGAGAAAGATTCTAATTTAAAAAATTCTCCGCACCAGCCGGTAACTAAATGCAGGACCTCTGGGTTGAGCAAATAGATCTTGTATCTCAGCAACAGATGCATGGTTCATTACTCCCATTTTTCCAACTAAGCTGCTTTTCCATTACCAATTATTACAGGTACATTATGTCATCACAGACTCATTTCTCCACATTTTCATCACACAGTCAAACAGAACTTCCTTTCCACAACAATTTCATTCTGCTGAATTGTACACTTAGCTTTCAACACTTCAAAAGCACATCATATATTATTACTTTCTCTACTACGTATAGTAAGTAGGGGAAGTATTGCATTCCACCCAAAAATTCGATACCGAGATTTCGCCGGAAATACATGTTTTGAGACCTCCTGAATCCAAAAAAAGCATTTTTGGAAACATGTCCGTGTGTGTGTCTGTGAACAGCATAACTCAAAAACTAACAGTCGGATAAACACCAAACTTGGTATTTACGTTCAGTATCTTCCAGAGATGTGACAAGAAGATTTTCAAGAAAATCCCCCCACCCCAGACTACCCTTTACATGGAACATTTTTCGAAAATTTTAATTTTCTCAAAAATGGCTCTAACGATTTTGATCAAAATATCATATGTTTAAGATAATGTCATGAGAAATGAAATGTATATCTCGAAATTTCTGGGAATGTCTCCAAAAGTATTCTTCATTATGAACGACTTTTGCATAACTGGTAAACCATAAGAGATAGACAAAATTTTACTACACAAAAAATGTAGATCGCGTTAAAATACACAACTTATATCATATACATTTTTTTTGTTGAGTGAACCGTTTTCGAGATATTGCTTGTTATTTCCTTAAATTTTCCAATACTTATACTTTTTCTCAAATTCGTTATTCATTTTTTTATGTCCTGGACATGCAAAGAGAATGGAATGCGCCACATAGCAACCAGCGATAAAATATTTGACTATCGCTTAAAAGCTATCATATTCCCCTTGCATCTACAAGAAAATTACAAATAAGATTGACATCTCGATATCTCGATTAATATGAAGCATATGGAGAATAGGCGTTTGTAAAAATAGATTGTACAAGAGTAGAGAAAGTCATGTGAGTGTAACACATCAGATTTTTTTTTTCTCAGTGTTCCATTTCTCTTGATCTATTCGTTGATGTCTTCAACTGCTAACACAAGTTCTGATCAAAACATTTACTCATATTATTTCTCCTCATGAATGTGATTTTTTTGTGTAAAACAACCTTATTTAGACATCAAAAACTTGTACTGTTTATAATAAAATGAACTTTCATTAACAGGCTTTGAATAAATACTAATGTCAAAATTATGCCTTTAAGGCATTACTCGCCACTAAAAATGGAAAGTATGCTATTCATTGAAATGTGGACATTTTAGAAATTGATTCAAGGTTGATGTAAATATGCAGAGTAATAATATGAAAATATTTATTAAACATATTTATTGATTCCTCTCTTGATTTTCTGCTTAACCATCATGTGTGTGTATATATATATAAGAACCACCTCCTTAGAGTGGGAGTAGTGTTTGTCTTCCAACCCAAATGGCAAAAATTCAAATCTCTTGGGAGAAGTTACCTGGTTATCATTTTTCTGGGCTTTTCTCTTTTCTTATAAACCAATATCAAGAAACTCTCAAACCAACAGGGCTCATCAGCATCAGCCCACACATTTCATTTACAGTCTCTGCATACCTGAGCTGCTAAAAGGAATGTCAAGCATTCAAATAAGAAAGGGAAGAAAAAATAAAAGAGGAAATAAATGAATAAGCAAATAATTGCTGCTTACTATTAAGACTATTATCACAAAAAAGACTAATTTTATGTATGACAAAACCACATATTATTCTCCATATAATTATTAGATCATTAAACAACATCCAGTCTGCAATAAAACTGTTGTTTCCTGCTTTACCTGTAAGGAATGTAGTGAAACTTACATCCTGTGACCTAAAATATGAGCAACTGAATGGTTGTATAAGTAGCCTGCAATAGCTTACATGCAAGCACACATCACATTCGAATTATCATATCTACAATAAAAATGCAGTAATCAATCAAAAGCACCTAGTGCATAATTGCCAATTTCATGAAACTGAAACCTGCAAAACTTTCCCTCATCCGGCTGCAATGACATGAAGTTTAGAATGCATAAAATGTTCAGTGCAGTAAATGCATATAAATTACATGTAAAATAAGTGGGAATTTTGTTTTATAAGAATCCTTGAATACCTGGTAGTACTGCTTCTTTCTGTCACACATGCTGAAATTCTTCCTGGTATCACAGATAAACGTGTATTAAAGCAAAGACCATCACTTACTAGGCTACACACACATTCCTAGTCCATATTTTGTGCTTCATAACATGAACTACAAACAAAAAATGTCATAAAAAGGGAGGTATATATCCTGTAGCCATATAACAAAAATAAGATAAACAATTTATATGAAGGGGGTTGACACACCATCCATTACTGAATGTTCGTGCCCATTTAGTGCTGGTTACTAGTGGTGCAATTAAATTTTAAATTCACATGCTACGCATTTTGTTGCAACCTAGTGAAGAGGGACCATAATCATGATGGATAGACACACAGATATGCTCTGGCCTATCATAGCACTGTATACAAATTAGTGCAGTACATTCAGTCTGTAATCTTAATAATGAATGGAATTTAATGCTTTTTCATGTGGTGAAAATCTGTAACACTTTAAATCTACCCAGAAAGCCATAATAATGTCTCTCCTCCCGCACATTTTACAGGCAAACCATAAAAGTTGGCAAGCATGCTAATGTTGCACATGTCTAAATTGAAGCACCAGATCAAAACTTATAGGCCAGTAGTATGATAATCTATTGTTACATACTTCTGAGGTATGGAAGATGCAATGCTCAAAATGATATGATGCAAATGAGGAACAGCAGCCTCTTAAGGAAGTCATGAAATATAAATTGCAGGATAAAATCCTTAACTTTGAAAGGAATTGCAAACCTGGTTAAACACGTCTTTGAATGAGTAGTTATATACATTATATTTCTTGCTTTCATTTAGCATTTGATTGATACATTCCATATTACCTATCACTTTTAAATGCCTATCATTGCAATGTAGCAGAAACAGAAATTCTGTAAACCAAAGAAAGGCATAACTTCTATATTGGTATGGTAATTATCCAAAGGAGCTAAGGTTAGGAATTCATTAATAAATTACAGTTAAGTAAATACCAAGCAGTCATTTTGTGAGCCAGCCATGATCGTGTGTATGCATGATTCACTTGCACTGTAGCAACCTTAGTATGTTCCGCTAGGTCACAGCTCAAGGCTGTAATGTCAATTGTCTGTTGCTGCCTTCTACTATTCATGCTATAGACTAGAGAGTTTGTTCATTGCATCTCAAAAGTGAAAGCTTATTCAAACATCTCTGTTGTATGTGAATTGGTTTAGAGTCTTATCATTGTTGCTGTTCTTGTTTTTTTATTAGTCCACTGAAACGCCTACCAAAAGTATTTGCGCTTGAATAAAGAATGTTTATGTACAATACATACACAAGCACCAAATAATGTAGATAGGTGAGTATACAATTTCAAGGGACATTTCCTGGTATTCAGTTTCAAATAGAGATACTGAGTGGTATGTCAGTTAATATTTAGGACAATAGGATCGCTAAACGTAAACCTAAGAAGCAAAAAAGACATGTTTTAAAGGAGGAAAAAATTGACAAAATCAGTGCATCATTTGAATGCTCTCCAAAGAAGTCTCTAAGACATGTTGCACAGCAAAAGGATGTTTCAAAAACCTCTGTTCATACAGTTGCTAAACTTTTAAAATTGAAACCCTACAGAGTGACTGTTGTTCATGAATTGCAACCTCGTGACGAGGAATGCCAGGAATGTCTCAATGCACATGGAAACCACCTTCAGCATCTCTTATAACAAGCTTAATATCAATTATAGTGGAAAAATTAAATTAAATTGAGTTGTATTTATGGACGCTCTTTAATTACTATGGTTCTTAGCATCCCTTTCTATATTGGGTGTGAAAGACTGGAAAACCTTGCTCAGAGGCCTTATCAGGCTTGAGGTTCTACAGAGTGAGCCAAAAGACTTCGAACTGGCTGTGCGGTGTTTCTCCTGTCCACGTCCTCAGCATTCGTTGCGTCTGCCGCTATCATAGAAAGGCGCGAATGAAACCATACAACGTATTTAAAACTACTTTTAAAGGCTTTACTTACCAACTTTACGAAAGGCGATGCTGAAACTAGCCCCCATCGTTGTCCATACATGATGATAGTTTCCTAAAGAGGTGCCAAAAATGTATGGACAACAACGGTGGCCAGTTTCAGCATTCCCTTTCATAAAGTTGGTAAGTGAAGCTTTTAAAAGTAGTTTTAAAAATGTTGAATGGTTTCATCCGCGCCTTTCTATGATAGCAGCAGACGGCAACAAGTGCCGAGGATACAGACAGGAAAAACACCGTGCAGGTGGTTCGGAGTCTTTTGGCTCACCCTGTATTATGTGCCGTAAATCTATGACATGGAACCACCAGCTTTACTTCCCTTCTGAAAGAAGCCATGCTAAGGATTTTTACACGTGAATAAATCGTTCGCCCTCCACGAGGTTTGATTATAGTGCATATTGCTACTACTCAGTGTGCGTAATGCAAGAGTTTTAGAATACAACTCCCCCCCCCACCCCCAGTGTTGTAGTAGACAGCATGCTGAGTATGCATTCACACACTCTGGCTGAGCCAGAAAACAACCGCTCTCTATCTGTGACATGCTAACGCATTCTTTTGCATCTTATTGTGAAGTATATTCCCATTAGATACCAAATCCACAACCTCTGAAGACCAACCTACAAGTCACTTCACTGTTGCAAAACTTTCTCTGCAATGGTAAGAACCAAGCAGCAGAGAGAATGGTCCCACTTCCTTTACTCAGAATGTACGCAAATGGCAATTTTGCCATATAACAAATTTACTCCTGTATCGTATCAAAGCTACTGCAAACTGTTGTTACTGTTCATCACTATCTGGTATTTTTACTAGTGCCTTGTTAGTCAGCTAATGAAATATTAAAAATGAGGGAAATAAAAAAAAAAGGTCATATTGTTCCAACTGTAAAACATAAGGATGCTTTGTGATGTCTATATTGCAACAGCATTGTTCTGCTGATATCTGTGCACATGGGCACTGCTATGTTACTTATATGAGGTAACAAGTTTGCCAAAGTGGACAGGATCTAATATCAGCTGTGCTCTGCGAGACTGTTCCGGTGAGAAAAGACTTGAGCCTTGGCAGGAGCAAATTTCATCTTGAGCCTGGATTCACTCCATTTCTTTCACTACGTAATGGATGTTGGCCGTCATTGTGTCTGTATCATGATTGGTGGATTCTTCAGCAATATGTAATCATGATACAGGCACAATGACAGCCAACATCCATTACGTAGTGAAAGAAATGGAAGGCATCCAGGCTCAAGATGAAATTTGCTCCTGCCAAGGCTCAATTCTTTTCTCACCGGAACAGTCTCACAGAGCACAGCTGATATTAGATCCTGTCCACTTTGGCAAACTTGTTACCTCGTATAAGCAAGCTAACAGTGCCCATATCTAAGTACCTTGCAAGCTCATCCCATTCATTCCAATACTGCACTTATCATTTCTCTGTTTGACCTGGTACCCTGGTCTAGGTGCAGTTCCTATTAGTTTAGGTGTTTTCCTTGTTAGTCCAGATGATGTTAAACTGCAATAATACTTATCCATATTCAATCTGATTTCCTTCAACTCCATGGTAGTGCCTTTCGAGTTACCTTTCTATAACCAGGGAAGACCTGAGAATGGATTCTGACATTGGAGCACAAATACAGTTTGTTCAGGAAACAGATTTTGGGAATCACTGAAAGCATCTCTTCCAAAATGCCTTTTAGACTCATGAAGTCAATAAAACTGTAACAGAACTCCCCATTATCTATGGTATGCAGAGTTCAGGTTTTAATTTTCATAATTTTGATGTTGCATATGATTCCATTTGCAACTCCATTTTCTCCATTCTTGTGCATCTGTGCCAAAATATGTTGTAATGTCTGCTTCATGACTATGTTCCATTCCTTATACCAGTGTGACTACTGAAGCAGGAATTTATTAATGCAATTTTAAGCTAAATTGTTAAGTGGAGTTACTATTTGTAGTAACTCAAAATTATTATGAATATGTGTAATTATTGACCATTTCCCCCAAAGAATGCTTTCAAACATTTCCAAAACTTTTACTTGAAAATACTATAACTTATAACAGGTAGGATGTATGAGTTTATGTAATATGTAAACAATAATGTTAGCCTATGTTAAATGTTTCAATTATGCCAGAAACTTGCATAATTTCTAGTACAATTGAAGCATATACCAGAGACATTATAGCGGTATTGACAGTAAATAAATATGTAAAAAGTGAAGCACAAGAGTTTTTAAGGTAAGATGCCAATTTTATATGCTTGTTTATTTTCTTGTTTGTATGTTTATATAATGACCAAAGTCACATATATGTTATTAAAATATGTAATGGCAAAAGAAAGTATGAAAAATTCCGGTTTTGGACTTCAGATAATGTACTGCAATCATATCTAATTGCAGATATTAAACTTAATACAGCTATCAGTTCAAAGATGTTTAAATAGATCAACTAATTAGTGATTGTTAGACACTGTTAATTAATTTAATGTGAATAGAATAAATGAGTTAGAAAATATGTAAATATTCATTTAAAAAGACATTATTAGTAACATCTCACATATCACTGATTGTAATAAACCATTGCACTCTATGTCGTACTGGAATTGTACTATCATTTAATGCATTATCATCTTGGGAAAGAGAAATATTAATTTGAACTTGATAATTACCGCATGAATTGCATCAAGATAGCAGATTATTGAATCTTTAGTGAAATTCACTGAAAGAAATAGAATAATTTTGGTGCACCATTAGATTAAATAAACAATTCTATTAGAATTTACTTTTGCTATGAAAGATTTTTGCGATAATACAATCTACTGAATAAACATCATCACTGAGAAACTGATTATTTATTTGAACAACTTCTCCTTTCCTGAGTATCACCTACCCCAAGAGTAACTCATTGCTCACTACTGAACTTGAAGCAACCACAAATGTACATGCAATTACTCCACCAGTACTATAATTTTTAAGACTGATGATATGTAACTGCAACAAAGTTTAAACCAATGAATTACCTTCTTACACAGTTTATTTATCTTCCATTTCTCCTGTTTAGAGCACTTGTACCTTCCCCACGTGTTTTCTACTGGAAAGGTTGGATATTTTTATTCCTACCCTTAGCAACAATATAAGACAAAAAATCTTCTCTGATATCACTTTTTCAGTGTTATTAATCACTTACATGCTATACTTTCCTATTTTTAGTTCGGAATTCAAACATTCAAAATTATAGTCCCAATAAATCGAAATTAAAACTGGAAGATTTTCAAATATATCATAAAAGTCTCCAAAACTATCCTGCAGAGCAATAGTAATTTTGCTATGCACCAATATTTATGCATATGGATTTGATACCTTATGGGAACAGGCTGCACAATTTTTAATTTAATATTCTGATATCTAACAAATTATACCATTAAAGGCAGAGGTTCTATAATGAACCTAGAAATGCTTGCAAACATTATTTCTTGTTATGGGGTAGAATGAAAGACATCTTAACTGAAGAGTAGCTGCAATTGAAGTTTATAAATGCTTTATGCTACTTCCTGACGCATACCAGCAGCAGTATCTGAACGCACTACACCTGCAGCTATTCGAGCATCAGGATAGAGTGCAGCACCTCGCAAGAGTTCTGTATGATGCTGTCGGAACACAGAGTCATGTGTAGGTGGCATGGTTGGCAGTATGCACCCCAACACTGGAGCAGGTTCACATAAACCAGCAGCCCTTTCTTGCTGCAAATCTGCCTCCTGTCGCTGGAGCCTCTGGCCATTATTCTGACAAGCTAGTGGCAGTACATGTGCATTGGTTGGTACCATTTGTTGATGAGCTGTCACAGGCATTACGAGGGAACCAATGGGAGGTGCAGGTGGTGGGGGAGGAGAATTGTGAAGATTAGGCTGTGAAGAAGTATGGGCCCCTGAAATATTTTGTTGTGGTTGCTGCTGCTGCGATTGTCGTTCTGTAGCTTGAGTTTGTTGCTGTTGTGGTGTTTTCCGTGTTCGTACACGCACCACTGATCTGCCTACTCCAAAATGAAGCAGCTCCAGATGACGGCGAAGATTACGGGACTGACGTATAATGGCACCACAAAGAGGACAGGTGGCCGGTTGGTCAGAAATTCCATTCTTCTTGGTCATTGCTAAAACACAAACTCTATTTCACTTACTTATCAGCAACCTAAATAATACTGCATGTTTGCACGAAGTGTTTGAATCACCTTTTGTAATACTTCATTACAAAACAATGAATGAACCTAACCAAACTACTTTCAATCATATGTTTCAGAGACTGTTGCCTCCCTCATCAGCTGTGATCCGCTGATGAGTTTCCTAAAGTGCCTGTAGGTGTTGCAGTTGGATGGATTGTTTCCCGGAGAACCAAAATTCTAAATTATATCCACATCCAACTGCAACACCTGCAACCAATGTATGAAAACTCATTAGTGGATCACAGCTCATAAGGGAAGGCAACACCTTACAATATATGTTTGAAGGTAACTCACCAAAAACAGTGAAGTTTAAGTGTTAGATCCATTCATTGTTTCCTTAAGTATTATTGCACTTCACTGTTTTCCAACAAGTTGTACGTGGGATACCTTTTGTAAGTTCAACTGAAATTACAGAGCTTTTAGTTTGGGCACATGAATTACTACTATCTATGAATTTTCTTCTTCATACCATCTTACACCCATAAGATGGTACTGCCTGGCTAATGTACGAGTTAATATCAATAATTTTTCATGTGAAAACATACAAAAATTCAAATGTATCCAGAGTTATTGAGATGATATGATGCATGAATGAAGTACCTGTCACTCCAGCTAGCACAGAATAAACACATAATGTGCATGTAAAAATGTAAAACTTGCCTTTCTATGCTTCCCCAAACCAGAATAGTAAGATGCGCTAAATATAACACTGTCACAAATTGATACAATCAATCAGTAAAACAGTCAAACCGGGTCAGTTGTTTTATCTGTGTAGTAGAGATTAGGATCAGGCATAAAATCAGTAACTAATAGATACTTTCGCTCTATTATGAAAAACTATCATTTTTTTACTGCTACTTATTTCAGACACCCAATGATATCAATATTTTTGGCATTCTCCTCTTAGTGTATCCCCCACAGCGATGAAAATGATTCATCATAAGTCCAACAGATGTCACTCTATGTTATACGCTTGCTCTAACGTAATGCTGCCAACATATGAATAATGCTACCGAAGCCGGTAAAATACTCAGCCTCAAGGTGTAGCCGAGAGATTGAGGGCCCTCAGCCTCAAAGCACAACCGAGGGATGTTTTTTAGAAGGAGAGGAGTGTAGCAAGTTGCGGCAGACAGCATAGCCGAGGGATCTGCACGTCTAAAACTTGAATGATTCACGTTCGCAGAAACAACAGCACATCGCATATTTAGTGCATTTCACTTTTTATTTAGGTTGGCAGTACTTTGCATGTGATTTATCGGAAAAATGGCTACGTTTGTTGTGTTCCTGACGCGATTTGCCTATATAAGTAAAACACCTAAAACGGGCAGGCAGGTGGGCACCAGATATAGAAGAGACCACATCATGTTCTAAACTCACTCCTAAGGTAATTTATTCACTTTCCTTTTGATTTTATAAGCATTTTTAACGGGCATACTATAAGAGGAGATTAGCCAGTATTTTATTTCCATTAAAGCTTTCAGAAAGAAGTGCCAACTTGAGTGTCGTCCAATTTTCAATATACTTATTAACTTAAATGTTTACAAGTTTATTCTACCAAATCAAAGTCCACAGAATGAAAATCAAGACATGTGTTTAATTATATTCAACACATTTTTATCCCAAAATTTCTGCCATGATCTAGAAAATCAGCCTATCGTCCTTGCATCCTGGATCATCCATCTCTGCCCATGCATATCATGTTTAATTTAACAGTTACATAAAATTTAATAAGCTTGCACCTAAAAACGCACAATCCAAGAATGAAATATGACATATCCAACTGCTATTCATACGCACACATGTATGCAAGAGTTTTATACTTTTTTTCTCCCCTGTATTTTTTGGTTCATAAAACTACCAAAGACATACATGCATAGTATGAATTAGCTGGAGCTAGTAAACAGTAACACCAATGAACTAGGAGCACATTTTCATTAGAGAGGAAATAAAATTCATTATTGCAGTTAGTGCACTTGTGATACCTTAACAGTTCAACATAAGCTATTATTGGTGTCTGGAAAGGTGTTCAATATCCATGTCAAAATCATTTCCAGAGGATTTCATGAAATAACAGTTATCAAAAAAGGAATATTTTTTTATATTTTATACTTTCATATAGTACCTAAGGTATTTATTTCTACACATATTTACAACTACTTCAGAATACACACTTGGATAAATATCACACAAAATGTTCAGAGAATTACAGCTTACATATTTCATCTACTCATGAAAATATTTATGTACAGACTCATTTCTAGTCTTTTTACACTCTAAACTAGTCTAAATAAGCAAGTTAAAACAGACAGTCATTCTTCAGTCACAAATACTTCAAAAACAAACCTTAACCAATATTGTATTTTTAAACACACAACTATGAGAATAAGGGAATACCCTCATGACAATGCATCCTTAACCCTGCTACCCTAACACATAAAAACCATACTGTACAGTTTTATCTGTCAAGCATTACGATTTTCTTCTTGTATTCCAGTAAGTAAATCTTCAAGTTTATACATTATTAGCACTTTAACACAAATGAAGTTCTTCAAATTAGTCTATACAGCATCTTATATGGAACTTGTTATTAGGAACCTTAAACTGTGTTCAGAGAAACTTGAAGAGTTGCTGAAAACAGAAAATCCTCCTCTTTTAAGAAAACCAGTAACACCAAAATTTGACATTTTCTGTGCATTTTTTTTTAACTTTCTTAAGCATAAAATAAATTTGACAATTCTTCCTGATTACAACATGTACATGCTTTGTTGGGTGCTTGAAGAAATTCCTTTTAATAAAAAGCATTTAAGTAGAATTTATGCCTGTTTAAAGGCCAGTTTGTCATGCCCTTTTACTGCAAGTTTACCTACTTTAAAAATATTTTGGAGATAAAGTATTATTCTGTCTAAAAGCCATACTTAAAGACCAGCAAATAATAGCCCAATAGAGGATGCAATGAATGGGTATTATCTATAATTTAGTGTGTGTGTGTCATAGTTCTGAATTTAAATTTCAATGGGGATTATTTTGAAAATACAAATTGCTTAAAATATGAAAAACTTATTTTCATAAACTCTTCATACTACAATGCTGAAATGTATTCTCATTTAAGACAACCTCTGAATTAGAGCAGCGCTTCTGAGTGTAGATTTAAAATAATAGTGATTACTTATTTCAGTATATGACTAATTTGTTTCCAACTCTATTTAATTTATGCTAAAAAAATACCCTAATGTAATTTTTGGGTGCTTTTGGGAGGCACAAGCTTAGTTTGGCCACAATAATAATTATAATGCACATGTGTCAAGTTGATGCCATCATTATTCTACACAGAAGGAAAAAGCACAATGGTAAGGCTATGCTTTTGAACTTAACCAAAGTTGATTTCTCTGAAATTAATTGTATTTCTTATTAAGTTTGCATATTATGCATATGTAGTGCACATGAGAATCAGATTTCCTGCTTATTCACTCAGTCACCTTTTGCTAATTTGTTCCAATTCTACCTAACCTTCCCATTCTTACAAGGGGCCATTGTTATGCTGATGTCACAGACTGAGCTGCAATTTTTTATAATGAAAATGCACCAAACTCAAAAGTACCCCATCTCGGCTTTCTCCCCCATAAGGTCCCTATTTGCTGAGAAAAAGTTATCAAGTTTTCAGTTGTAATGGCTGACTTTAGATCTGTCTTCTGCTCAACAATCAACTGCCTGGTACTATGCCAGAAGCTGCAGTAAATATAAGCAAGGTTGCCACAAGAGAAATTATGGTCGTAATTTTTAAGAATCAGAGTACTGAATTCAAAACTGACAAGTGCAGCATGTAATACACCTGAATTAGAAATATAATATTATACACGTTTAAACAGCATTTTTTGAGATTTATGAGGGTCTCAAAACATATATTCGGTGAAATCTCAACATCAAATTTTTTGTGAAATACATTTAAATTTTTAATGTAAAAATTTAAGTATCATTTTGGCTCATTTTGGAGGTTACAGTCTTTTGAGATTTTAATTTTTTTATGTTAGAAATGTTGTAATAAACCTAAAAGTAATAATTTAAGAATTCAGTTTACAATGTAATAAAAACACAACTTAAAAATGTTATATTATTGAAAGTTCTTCTAAGGCAACAATGTACCTGATTAGAGGCATTGTAAGAACATTCAAAATAACTAAAGAATTTTATATTTTAGCCAGTGATTGTGGGAATGCAATCTTCTGTACTGTATCAATCAGCTGTACTCTGGTACCTTTACAAATTGTTGCCTTTATTATTACTTCTCTCTAAATAGAATGTAAATAATTTAAGGCAGTTATACCTTGACTAGATATTTAACATGTTATATTCCTCACTCTCTGCCCTATTTCTTATCAATATCATGAGTAGTGACTTAGATTCTTTGGAGTGAAAATGTTACTTTTATTTTAAGGAACTGGGATTGTTTCCATAAGGTTTATAATGTTAAAGACATAGAACAGCTCAGAACTAAAATGGCACCAATATCTCAATTATAATTTTTTTTTTTTTTTACTTCATTGCTTGTACCCTTCATGTGTTTGTTTTCAACTGTTCTATTATATTCAGCTTTTAAGAAAACAATCAAGTTTCTCATTAATAATGCAAACTTTTTAGTGAAAGATGCAATCTATAAATTTCCTGTGAAATTAACATGGTTAATCTTGAACATCTTTTCTCCTTCTTTATCAAAATACACACTATGGAAAGATTTTAATAGTTCAAGCAGCAAAAATCACAATGTTTCCTGAAAGTATTGCAGCAGATGTTGGGAATCTCACGGCTCAATAGTGTGCCACAGCAAAAGCTGCTGAGAATCACTGAACTGAGGATTATGTTTGTTATTCTACTATCCATCCATAGAAGAACATTTTAAATTGTTTTTTGTCATAAAAGAGTTTATTCCAAAACTCAAATTTATCTAGCTACATACACTAGTGCAGAAAAGCCAAATTATATCCTTATTTGAGAAGCAAAAGGACATATGTCCATTATTTGATTATTTGTAGTGGAGGACAGACGTCAACCTTAAGCATACACCAAAAATACCTCAAACTTACAGTACAAGCACTCACACAGTGATTCATTTTCAATTCATATATTCAAATTTACCTAACCATCAAAGAACCTGCTTTCACATTTTTGCTTCTCAGATATATCAGCTTCTGTATCATACAGCTATCATTCAGTTGTGTTAAGCAACATGAATCAGAGTTATAACTTGGATAAGTGCAAAAACAGGCAAAGTAACTTTGGTTCAGCCAGCCGTCAACATGACACTAAATCCTGTTTCTTCCAAGATTACTCTGCATGTAAACACAACAAATTGTGTTTCTCTGCATACACTTTACCCTGATTGGCTAAAGCTGTTCAAGCTATAAGTGCATATTTCCTATGATGTGAGATTTTTGACTGGAGTCTACTCAGCTAAAGGAGATAACAGGAAATGCTGGTATTTATCAGCTAGCTCCAGCAGGGTAAATCATTTCTAGGAAAGGAGAGGTTCTTCTCTCAGGAGGTATGGAGAGGAGATAAATGAGAAATGCTCATTTACTCCTTCATTGCCCTCTTTATGTTGTTCCACACTAAAAAAAATTTCTTTTCCTTGTTCCTGTCTCAAAAGATTTGATTATGTCCCATGATCAAACAAAATTCGGTAAAGCTAATTGTATTTCCTACCTTCAATCTAATTAATTTTGATCCCCATATTCTAACCGTTTTCCCTACATTCAAATTTTATTTGGGGTGAAGTCCCCACTTACATTTTACAAGTCAATATGCTAGCAATGCTAACACAGAGCTAACCCATCATGACCACGCTATAACACTTAGTACCAATGTTACCCTCGTTCAAAACTGAACTCCGGGCCTACACAAATTTCTATTTCACACCCATTTTCCAGTTTCTTCGGGTTTCTTTTCTAGTCACGTGGTGTTTGATTGATTTTATTGGCTCACGTGATAAATTTTAACATGTTTCTTAGATGTCATATTTTAGAAAGTTCTTGCTTCTTGCATCTGCAAATGCCACATTATTCTCACCTTATTACCTTTTCTGTGCACCTGGTTGATTTTTAAATGTCTGGTTTTTCCCCTCATTGTTTCATGTATCCGCACTGTACGTCTTTCCTTGCCTTCACACTTTTGTCTTACTACCTGTAAACTGTACCCTAGCAAGACAACATCTGCAGTCCCCAAATGAATGTTGCTTTAACTTAATACATTTTATTTTCCTTCTTCAGTACTTGCTGCTTATAGAATTTAATATTTATCTTTAATTAATAAATATCCCTTTTATTACCCATTTCTTAGCTAGCTTTGTTTCTTTCTCATCTTATTCTTACTTAGTGTTTCACTTTCCTTTTCATTCTCTATAAAATGTTCACTAATGCTTTATATTTTATTGGGCGAGTATTACAACCTCACCCCACATTTGGAAACCATGGGACCAATGGACAACACAGGCACAGTTGAATTGTAATTGCATGAACTCATACAAATTAAGTGTTGGAAGCATGCAGTTGCAAAGTATTACTAAGTAGTATTTAACTTAGTTATGGAATGCTCATAGTGCCATAATTCCTTCCCTGTCGTGATGTAAGATTAACTATGGGAAAAACTATTCAATAGTTTTAATCTCCTTTTGGGATTTCCCTACACTGCTAACACTTCCACCCATAAATTCAGATATGAGCTCCTAAATGTGTTATACTGTTAAGAGTTGAATTTCCTTCCGAAAGGACATTAAAAACATGTAACACAATTTTTTTCTTATCATTACGTAAGGGCTTTTCCTTACGATGTTTGAGCTCAAAGGTGCCCAGTTTTTACCAATAGGAAGAGTTTACATACAATACATGGAAAACTCATGCACTTTCAGTCATCACTGAATAACAGTAATATTACTGCACAACTTGGATTTAACCCAGATAAGACTGACGTCCTACATATAGGACGCTATACATCATTTCGTTTAGAACTCTAGTGTGTGATGTGATTATACGATTAGCAGTTGGTACCTACTGTAAGCCATTGTTTGAATTGGAGTCAACAATCAGAATCTTGCAGCAGAGATTTGTATTTATGGCTGGAAAGTTGGGTTAAAATACCTGTACTTGGAAAAATGGCAGATCACTATCGCATTGTGCTTGAAAGGTGTGTGTAATTTCCATACTATTTATTTGTACATGTTAGTTTTAAGCCTGCAGCTTGAGAACAGGGCAATATGCTATATTATAGTGTTACATAGTATATGTCAACAGTGATCCTCAGTATTCAATGCTGCATATTGCCGTACTACATACAGTACATCAGTCACAAAGGGGAGTGCATTTATAGCAAATGGTACTTTACAATTATTTCTTTTATATAAGGGTCACTCTGAAAGTTTTGAGAATGGGCAACATGAGTAGTGGTAGGCCAAAGCAGCTTTTCCTAGATTGAAGTTCAGATAGCAACATGTGCAAGTCTGGGAACATTTCAACAATGTGCATCGTCAGCATTGCATGTGTATGTATAGCAGGTGTTGCTGCCCTCCCCTAAGAGTCACAGGACCTTGTAGTTGGTGGGAAGGCTTCCGTGTACCAGTGATTTACTAAGCTGTGCTGGTAGAGGTACTCATGCCAGAGAGGTTCGTAATGAGGTATCAGACTAGAAGTGGCTCAACAGAAAATCCAACCCAAAGGAACTCCCAGTTGGAGAACCTTGAGGGACTCCCAGCTGGAGGACCTTCCAGGGGCTCTGGTCCACCCAATCCAAGGTGGGAATGCATCGTGCCGAGGGATGAATGGCATTGGGGTGGTAAAAAAATGCAGTGTCGTGAACGATCTCTTCAGGGCACCAGGCGACACCCTGAAGTAATTAGCCTTCCCAATATATACGGGGCTCTGTATTGGGTGACTTTTATTTCCCTGCTACTCGTGGGACCAACATGGACCAAAACAAAATAATTATTACCAAGGCGGGTGAGAGAGACTCTCCAGTTGAGAGAAATCTCTCACCTGACAAAGAAAAGTCAAGTGACAGAGACTCTCCAGCAGAGAGAAATCTGTCACTAGATAAACAAATGGGTGCAACAGCATCTGGAATTAATAGAATGCACCTGGACACTAAGTTGTCAGGGGCAGCTAGAAGAAGAATCAAAAAAGCTAAAAAAATGAGTGAGGGCACAGGTAATGTAAACCCACAGAGTAGAGGGGTGGAGGTCCGTACTGATCCAGGGACTTCTAAAAGAGCCAGGACAAGTGTGGATACTCCTCCTTCGGATAAAGCCAAACCTGTTAAAGAGGCCTAGGGGCACTGAACCTGGTGTCACTTACAGGGAAGCTTTGGCCGCTTTTAAGATAGCAATTGTTGAAGAATCCTATCCTGAGAGAAAGCTGATTGGGGAGGACATTCGACCCATTCAGGCTCAGATTCTGAGGAAGATAGATGAGGCGCCATGTAGTGAATCTCTACCTAAACTCAGGTCCTTTTCTCTACAGGATGTGGCTCTGATATATTATTGTGATGATGAGCAGTCATGTAATTGGCTCCAAAAACATATTCAGGGAGCTAAAATCAAGGAGAGATTAGTTTTCAAAGTTGTAGATCCAAAAGATCTACCTAAGCAAGTCAAGGTGGCCCTTAGGACTCAGGACATTACAACCGATGATCCTAAGGTGCTGCTAAGATGCATCCAGAGATTAAACCAGGAGCTGAATATAGAGCACTGGAAAATCATTGACAAGCAGGCAGACTCCTCTGGTCAATGCATAATCTTAATGGTGGACCAAGAGTCTGCTAAGAAGATAAAGGAGCTTGGCATGTCGGCCTATACCGGGGTAGACAGGGCCCTTTTTAAGATCCCGTCTGACCCGGAGAGGAAGGCAGTAGCAGACAAAGCGAAGAAGGCAGGCAGTGATGGCGGAGACAGTCCGGAGACGATGGAGATAGGGGACTCTGGAGGATCCGCATCAGGTACTGCTTAAGGTAAATGTTGTGGGTTAATGTAATTATGAAAATAGTTCAAATTAACTTGCAGCACTGTAAGGCAGCTTCAGCCATTCTAAGAGACTTGTTGAAGACAATGTTGATATTGCTCTCATACAGGAACCTTGGCTTTTCAGAGGTTCAATTAGAGGGATCAGCTGTACTAAGGGCACTATATATAGACCTAGTAATAATAATCCAAGATCATGCATTTATGCTAACAATTGGATAAACGCATTGCTTCTTACTGAGCACTGTTCCAGGGATGTAACTACAATCCAAACAACAGTGGAGGAGGCAGGAGAGAGAAGAGTTTTAATACTCTCTTCCGTCTACCTCCCTTACGAAGACTCTGATCCACCATCGATAGCGGTGAGGGACCTTGTGACCCACTGCGGAGAGAATGGAAAGGAGTTAATCCTGGGAGTTGATGCCAATGCACACCACACATTGTGGGGGAGCACTGATATCAATCCCAGAGGAGAAAAGTTAATGGAGTACTTGGTGAGTGCAAACCTTAATATTCTAAATCGAGGTAATGAACCAACTTTTGTAACTTTGCGAAGGGAGGAAGTCATTGACATAACGATAGGGACTAATATTATTGAGAACCTAATTTCAAGTTGGCATGTATCATCGGAGATCACTCTCTCTGATCATAGATGCATATGCTTCAATATCAAAGCACAAGTCACTCTACCAGTGATTTACAGAAATCCGAGGAAAACTGACTGGGACGGATATAGACGAGACCTATCAGCATTGACATCGGGTATCTCAAGGAACATTCGTTCAATATTGGATGTGGAGTTTGCCGTTGATGAATTACAACGGTCAATTCTCCTATCCTATCATCAAAATTGTCAGCCTAAGGTAGCTTACTCGCCAAGGCTTGTGCCTTGGTGGACTAAAGAGTTAAGCAGACTTAGGAAGGAAGCAAGGAAATTATTTAGACTTGCAAAAAGAACTGGTGATTGGGATTCATATAGACAAGCCCTCGCCAATTATAACAAAGAAATACGCAAAGCCAAAAGGATTTTGTGGATGGAGTACTGCCAGGGGATGGAGAATGTTCCCAGCAGTGCAAGATTCATGAAACATATGGCAAAGGGTGTTAAAAAAATTGTGAGCACTATTAAACTGCCTGATGGCACGTACACACAGTCTGGTTCTGAGACGCTCCTGCAACTTGCGAGGGCTTACTTTCCAGACTTTAAGGTAGACAATGACAGCAATTCTGTGAAGGGGCAACCAAATCTGGACCATCTTTCTTTGGACAGAGAGGATTGGAACCTAATCAGGAGCGTAGTCAATGTCACTAAAATACGATGGGCTGTCAAGTCGTTTGGACCATATAAATCGGCAGGCCCTGATTTAATCATTCCTGCATTTCTACAATATGGTACTGATTCAGTTCAATCCCTACTTTGTGGTATTTTTAGAGTTTGCCTAGCCTATGGATATATACCCATGGCTTGGAGACAAACAAAGGTGGTGTTTATACCTAAACCAGGGCATCCTAGTTACGCCCAGGCCAAGGCTTATCGCCCTATAAGTCTCTCCTCTTTTATGCTTAAAACTCTGTAGAGGTTAGTGGATAGGCACATTAGGGATTATGTTTTAATGGAACATCCATTAAACAAGTACCAATTTGCCTATCAAATAGGGAAATCAATGAAAGCAGCACTTCATCAAGTGGTCTCGACTATTGAGAAGGTGCTTAATACCAGAGAAATAGCCATTGGTGCTTTCCTTGATATTGAAGGTGCGTTTGACACAACATCACAAGATGTCATGTCGAAAGCCCTCTATGGACACGATGTACCTTCACTTCTTTGTGAGTGGATACGTTTTGTCTTACAACATAGGAAGATAACCATGAATCTATGTGGGGAGACGCTGGATGTGTCCAAGGAGAGGGGCTGCCCGCAGGGGGGTGTTTTATCACCCCTGCTATGGAACCTTGTAGTGGACACACTTCTTTGCGCACTCAATAGTGATGGTTACTTCACAGTTGGTTTTGCAGATGATATTGCAATAATCATAAGAGGGAAATTTCCTCACATAGTTTCTCAAGTGCTACAAATGGCGCTTAAGAAAGTGGAAGCTTGGTGCAAGATGAATAATCTAACTGTTAATCCAAGCAAAACAGTAGTGGTACCCTTCACCAGGAGAAGAGGGCCTGATTTAACCAGACTCTCTCTCTTTGGTGAAGTAGTGCCCTATTCAACACAAGTTAAATATCTTGGGCTTGTTTTAGACAAGAAATTAACTTGGAAACATCACATGGAATTATGTATTACCAAAGCCTACAGAGTCTTTTGGACATGTAGAGGTATGCTTGGTAAGACATGGGGTCTGAAATCTAGCATAGTGTATTGGATATACACTGCCATGGTGAGACCTATATTCTCTTATGCCGCACTGATGTGGTGGCCTAGAGTTAATTTAAAGGTGTGCAGAAAGGAACTCTGTAAATTACAGAGGACCTTCTGCATTTCACTTATGGGAGCCTTCAAAACTACTCCAACTGCGGCAATGGAGATGCTGATTGGGCTCACACCTCTCCACATATGGATGAAGGCAGAAGCAATGATCGCGTATCACCGTATTTGTCGCCAAACCAAAGTGTCTAATACTGGACATAGTAATCATCTCAAGCTTCCTTGGGATAAGAATGTACAACAGATGCTCAACATGGGGACTGACATTCTTGAAACAAGATTCAAGTTTGATTTGAAATTTACGGTCTCCTATCCACAGCGGAGTGAATGGGAAAGACTGGTAAAACCTCATAATAACAAAGGGCCAATCTGGTATACTGATGGTTCTAGAACCAAATCAGGAACGGGGGCTGGGCTTTACGGTAATGGCACCAAGATTTCTTATAGTCTTGGTACCTTAGCTACAGTTTTCCAGGCTGAGGTTTATGCAATCCTAGCCAGTGTCATGGAAAGCATTAAAAGGAGATATAAGAATAGAAGTGTTCTTATCCTCTCAGACAGCCAAGCTGCTCTTAAAGCACTTGAATCACCATCAATAAAATCAAAGCTCGTCTCAGAATGCCAGAAATCCTTAATGACACTGGCTGAACACAATAAGGTTCAACTTATGTGGGTGCCAGGACACACAGATATACCAGGCAATGAGAAAGCAGATGAAGCAGCCAAGATTGGCAGTGAAATCCCATTTTTTGGTCTGGAGCCTGTACGGGGAGTGTCCTACAGACCAGTGAAACAGGCTATTAAGTGCTGGGCTCAAGCAGAACACAAGAACTACTGGAACTCCATTGAGGGTTGCATACATTCCAAGTTGTTTATTACAGACCTGGATAACAGCCGGGCAAAATACTTGCGCAGTCTTAGTAGAAGAAGACTTGCATGGGCAACAGGATTCATTACAGGACACTGTGCCCTAAAGTTTAATCTATACAGAATGGGATTGTTTAACAACCCCATCTGTAGTAGATGTCTAGAAGGAGATGAGACTGTTACTCATCTACTATGTGATTGCCCTGCTCTTGCGAATCAAAGAGCAAGTATTTTTGGCAATCACTTTCCAAGATAGATGAACTATCGAAAGCCTCAGTTAGCAGTCTGGTTAAGTTCATATCGAGCAACAGACTACTTAACTGATGAAAGGGGGGGGGGGTGCGCAATAGATCTTAAGGTCGCAGTGCTTGGGCATAAAACTCACCCCTTTTCAACTAGGTGTTGCTGTGCCACACGCTAGGATGGATCTCAAGCAAGAGCATTTCCATGCTATGATTTTCTATGACTTTAAAGTCAGTTTAGGGGAGAGGGAATGCCTTGATAAACTGCATAGTGCATTTAGGGAACTTTGTCCGCAATCCACCATTTTATGATGGTATTCAGAGTTCAGAAGAGGAAGGGATTCCCTCAAAGATGAAGACCAAGCGGGACAGCCGGCTACAGCAACAATGGATGAAAATGTGGTGGAAGCAAGAGTGCATGTTGCGGGAACATCATCATTACACATATGGCCAGATTCAAGAAGCCCTAAATATTGGATTGGCAGCAGTGAAAACAATCCTGAAAGAAAAACTTCATGTCAGGAAACTCTGCAGTCACTGGATTCCCCACCACCTCACAAATGAGCAGAAACAAGCATGTGTGCAATGCTGTGAGGAAACAACTGAAAGGAGGAAAGTCCAAAAACATATTTAACATTGTAACAGGTGACGAAGGCTAGATTTACCAGTATGATCCAGAAGCTGAACAACAGTCATTGGTCTGGGTCTTCCCAGGAGAAGGTCCCCCAACAAAAGTGAAGAGAATGAGTGTTGGCAAGATGATCTGTTCCTTCTTCTCAGCAAGTGGCCACATTGTGACGATTCCACTTGAGGGACAAGAGATGTTACTGTCAGATGGTACACCACAAAACGTCTGCCACAAGTGTTCAATGAACTGAGCAAAAAGCATCCTCTGCATGGAATTTTGTTGCACCATGACAATGTCTCTGTCAACACTACACAAGAAACAACCCAATTTCTGCAGGAGTCAGATATTTGTCCCACCCTCCTTACAGTCCAAATCTGGCCCCATGTAGCTTTTTTTTATATTCCCCAAACTGAAAGAAAAAATTTGAGGTCAACGATTTGAGTCACCCAAAGCCACAGTAGCTGCTTACAAAGAATGTATTTGCACTCTCTCCAAAGAAGAAACCCTATGTACAAGGGTTTCAGTCTTGATAAAGCTATGCGAATGCTTGAAAATTATGAATACAGTGATGAAATCATGGTAGCCAGGAGTCAGATCTCACCAACAGTCCCTCCACCCACTAATGCTTGTGATGATGTAACTGATGAAGATTGAGGAGGTGAAAATATTGCAAATTTAAACAATTTACCAGGTAGCCAATTGAGAACTGAAACATAATTATAACTGGTAATTGAAAATGAGCATACTGGAAGAGCGGGAGCAAGGGGAGAAAAGATATGCACAGGGGGAGGCAAACAGGATGAAGATAGTGTTACAAAGAGGAAGAAGATGCATCATTGGGAGAAATGTGATCTTACAGAGTACAATAATGAATGGCTAACAATTTTATGTTCGTAACAACCAAAGCCCCTTCACATATATTTTGTTTGTTTTGTGATGATATTATTGACATCATTGTTGCATTCACAAATCAATATGCTGCCAAACATAATAGACTACATGATGTGATTTCAAAAGTGACAAGTCTAACAATATAGTAGTTGCAAGATAGTATGGCAATAGTGTGGTCACCATAGCCTCCAATTGTATACCAGCAAAGCCACTACACACAGTAAAATGATTTTCGCAGAGTGAGAAAAAAAGCATAGCTATCAAACATTCTCATATTATTCATCTTTATAATAGAAACATGGATGGAGTTGATTGGGCTGATCAAAATATAAACCTTCTCATGTCATCCATTAGGAGGAAAAAACAATACTTCAATTTAATACGAGAGCTGTCCCAGAAGTACCCAACCTAACAAAGAAAACACAAAAATTTTGAGAAAAAACATCCTTATTTCTCCACATAGTCTCCTTTCAACTCGATACACTTCTCCCAGTGATGATCAATAGTTTCAATACCCTGTTTAGAGTGAGAACCATTGAGTTCTGCAAAATAGCCATCAACTGCAAACTCTACCTCTTCATCATTGGCAAATCTTTTACCACCAAGCCGTTTCTTCAACTTTGGAAACAGAAAATAATCAGAGTGGGCTAAGTCTGGCAAATAGGGTGCATGAGAAAGCAATTCAAACTTTATCTCATTGATTTTGGCCATCATGATAATGGATGTGTAAACTGGTACATTGTCTTGATGAAACAGAACTTTCTTTTTCGCTAAATGCAACCGTTTTTGCTTGATTTCATCATTCAAATGCTGCAATAAGTTTGCGTAATACCCACCACTGATTGCTTTTCCTTTTTGAAGATAATCAACGAAAATTATCCCATGCGCATCCCAAAAAGCTGACGCCATGACCTTGCCTGCAGATGGAACTGTCTTCGCCTTTTTTGGAGCCAATTTTCCCCTTTCAATCCACTGTTATGACTGTTCCTTCATCTCAGGTGTGAAGTGATAGATACATGTTTCATCCATGGTTATGAATCAATGCAAAAACTTGGTTTTATTGCAGCGAAACTTCGCCAAACACTCGACTGAAACATCCTCACAATGCTGCTTTTTTCCATTGTGAGCAAACACAGCACCCATCTTGTGCACAGCTTTTTCATGTCTAAATTTTTAGTTAGTGTGCGATGTATAGCACTTTTTGAAATGCCTATGATGTCTGCTAGCTCGCGTACTCAGTTGACGGCCATCCAATACCATTTTGTGGATTTTCCTCACAATTTCTGGCATGGTCACTCATTTGGTCGACCACTGTGTTTGTCTTGGCAGCTCGTACGGCCTCACTTAAACTCTGCCACCCAATATTTTACTGTTGTAAACAAAGGAGCAGACTCCCCCAGAGTAGAATCTAGTTCAGCTTTAATATTAGTTGGACTAAGACCTTTCAAATGAAAGTATTGTATCAGATAATGATGCCAGTTTTATCTATGTTTACAAATTCGCTGAGTGTTCACTATTAATGGCTGCCAAACAATTACTAAACAACCTAGCATCGTCAAACTTCAAACTTAAGCTTTATAAGGATGTTACTTTCTACCACAGTCATTTGTTTGAAAGAACAACCGCTATATATATGTCAGGTTGGGTACTTCTGCGACTGCCCTCGTAGCACACTGCATTGATGTAGCTGAACAAAATGCATAGCAATTACATATCTTGAAGGTAATGAGAAACTGGATCATCTTGAATTTCGTCGCTGCATTGCAACTTCCATCCTGGAAACAAATGCCCAAGTAGTCAAGTCTAAAGGGAGGCCATCAAAGACAGAGCATCAAGACTCCAGATATGACAGAAGAGATCACTGGGTGATTTGCCAAGACAAACAAACTCAGTCGCATGCTCTGCCATACAAAAACTACCACAACGTGCCTGAAATGCAATACTGGTTTGCATGTAAAGTGTTCCATGACATATCATACAAAATTGTTTAACAATGCAAATGTTAACAATTAACTTTGACATATCTTAGATTTCACTGTGCCCCAAGACACTGTGCCAAGGGGTCGGAAGTCTGGCAGCAACCCCCTGCTAGGAAAGTGGTAAACTTTGTGTGGAAATAGACAGGGCGCCACTGTGTGTACTCGGCCCTGTCTATCTAGCCAGACTGCTCCCGGGTCCTCACCCCCCCTGACCCTGGGTGATAGTGCTTTTGGTACTATCGGCGGAGAGGAGCAATAAAGTAATGAGTAAGGATGGAGGGACTAGTGGAAGAGGGGTGGCTTGTGATCAGCAAAAAAGAGACGCATTTACTCCAAGAAAATCCTTGGTAAGATCACCGAATCCTGTAGAAAAGGTACAGGATAAACTTCAGGAGGTAGTAACTGATATGGAAAAATCTAAAATTTCTGACTTCATTGCAGAAATAAGCGTGGTTGTAGGCGCGGATAAAATCTCAGTAAACAATAAAACAAAGATATTTAGCTTATTGGCCTAAATAACTGAAATTCACGATGAATTGAGATTAGATAACATAAGTCTAAAAACAGAACCTAGGATCAAAAATGAAGGAACGAGAATGCCAGTAATAACCTGTGCAGGGATAGTAAGGAGAGTAAATAAAATTGATTCAAATACAGTTAGGGTAAATAGAGCCTTAGAGAAGCAGAAATGTACACTGATCATTTCATCTCAGACAGGAAAAAATATAACAGAGGTACAGGAAATCCTAACAACAAACCTTAATCCTGCAAAAGAAAAAATCAAAATATGTAACATAAGAAGAACTGAAAAGAACCTAATTCTTGAAACAGATACAAAAGAAGATATGGACAAGATTCTTAAAAACGAGGCATTAAAAGGTAAAGAACTGAAAATGGAAGCACCTAAAAAGAGAAACCCTCTAATGATTATGTATGATATATTAGTCAACGAAAAAGAAGAAAATATCAAAAGAAATATGTATGAACAGAATTTCTCGGATGAACTTAAATGGGAACAATTTAACCAGGATGTGAATTTAAGATTTAAAACAGGTCCATAGAACAGGAATACGGTACATCACGTAATAGATGTTACAACAACTATCAGGAAAATCTTATTGCAAAAAGATAAAGTATACATAGGTTTTCAGGCAATCAATGTCAAGGATTACGTAGTAGTTGCTAAATGCACTAAATGTCAGAATTTTGGTCATGTGGCAAAACATTGCACTAGACAAATAACTGTTTGCTCCCATTGTAGGGAGCAAGACCAAACCAAAAAGGATTGTCAGAATGAAAGGGGATATATCACACATATTATACATTGTACATATGAAAGGGGAACCATACACATAAGAATTGTATAGTAATAATTTAATTCACTGAATGTTAAAACATTCAACATGTAACTTTGTACAGAGCTATTTGTAAGCAATGGGCACGCTAGCTACTTGAATTGGAATTCCTGGAACTCATAACAACCGTGCCTGGCACAGAGTGGTACAACGCTACATGATGGCGCTGAAGCGCAAGGTTCTGAAACCTCATATTTTCATATATGCTTGGGTAACGCGGCCTGAGGGCCAATGGGAAGCATCGTTACATTTTCAAGCGTAGAGGACAGCGTGGGTAAGCCGCCCTATATAAGACCAGATTTTGCCGAGGGGGCACTCTTACTTATTACAAGAAGTCACGCCGAAGCAAGGTGCTACAGATGCACGTGGGTGCATATAAGGGTGGGGATGCGTGTGAAGATAGATAGGCTCCTGATAAATATTCAAGTGGTAGGATAAAGTAAATGGGAAAAGCTAGCTGCCCATATTTATTTGAACAAGGAAATAAACATCAGTTATAAAGGGAAAACTTGCAGTGTATTTTTTAACTTACCTCACCCACTAGAACCTGAGATTAAAGAAACTTAGCAATTAGGTAGGAATGGAGTACTCAACTACCAACGAGCATCACTAGCCGAGGAAGAAGAACACTACCACAGCACGCTGCAAGAGTCGACCCACCATTTCCCGCTACAAGAAGAAAGGACAACCAGCTCTGTGCATTCCATGCGATAACAGAAAAACCATTCTGATTTCTAAAGATCCTAATAGGAAAATAATAAAAGATGCACCATGTATAGGTGGCAAAAATTGCCCTTTATACAAATTACATTTCGAAACATTAATAGCTAGAACTAATTATGGACAACAGACATAAGGTCAAGGATAGAGGAAAATATAATATAAGGACCGCTCAAATAAATGTGCAGAGATCCAAATTAGTGATGATAGAATTACGTCAATTATATGAAGAAATGGCCTTGGATATAATCTGTATCCAAGAACCATACATGTTAAGAGGGAGACCGGTGTAGATTCCAATTACGTCGAGAGCTATATATGATGGGGGAAGACCCTAAAGCCACAATTATAATAAACAATAGAGATATACAGGTTATTAAAATCTCGCAATTTTGTGATGAATACGTTAATTGCATACAAATGCAATACAAAAATGTGGAATTCGTATTATGCGACCATTATTACCAGTATATGGATAGCATAGAAGAACATATACAGAAAACTTGCAAAATTCTGGATTCATATCCAGGCAAAGCAATACTATATACTATGGATTCAAACGCACGATCTAATTGGTGGCATAGCAAACATCCGGACATAAGAGGGGAAAAACTAGAGGATGTAATAACTTGTTATCAACTAGATGTACTGAACAAACCAAATTAACCATACACTTTCGAAAATCGAACAGATGCAACTGAAAATATCGACATAACATTGGCAAAAGGATTTATAAGAAACAAAATATAAAACTGGAAAGTAGCGCAACAATTGACGGTGAGCGATCATAATTTAATATATTTTTATATTAAAATTGAAGAATCCCAAAATATGCAAGTAGCAAGAGGACAAATAAAATATCAAATTAAGAATGCGGACTGGAATAAAGTTAAAGAAAATTTTAAAATACCAGAAGATGCATTTGAAGATGATGTTAATAGTAAAGCTTTCAATCTTACTAAGAGCATACAATATACTATGAATATAGGTCTTCAGAAAACTACACAAGAAATAATAGACAAACAATATGGTCTGATCAATTACAAAAATTACATCGAAAAGTCAGAAAAGCAAGAAGGATATATCAAAAAAGCATAATCACAAATGAACGCCAAGCTAACTTGGCAAAATATAGGGAATTAAAGTCAAATTATAAACAAAAATTAGAAGAAACTAGGTGAAAATCTTGGGATAGGTTTGTGGAAGAAAGCCTAGAGGAAAATGTCTGGGGAACACCATACAAAATAGCTATGGAAAAAATAGCTGCGCTGGAAATATTATCGACATTAGTAAACGAAAATGGGGAACAGACCACAACTTGGAAAGAATCGGCTAAATACCTATTGGAAAAATTATTACCTGAAGATATAAAAGAGAAAGATACCGGCACACATAGGGAAAGGAGAGAGGTTTTTGGGAGCCCATACAACAGTCAACGTGTGATCTATCCTTTCGATATTTCGGAAGTAAAACTGGTTATAAGAGAATTGAAAAAGGAAAAAGCTCCTGGACCAGATGGAATACAGGTCGAAATAATTCAGAATTTGGAAGAAAGTTTAGCACCGTATCTATGTAACCTACTAAATGAATGTCTCATAGAAGGGAAAATACCTTACTGTTGGAAAGAGGCAAACATTGTCATACTAAATAATGCATAAGACAGAGATCCTACTTCAGCAAAATCTTATAGACCGTTATGCCTATTAAATACACTTGGGAAAATACAAGAGAAAAATTGTATAAGAGAATTAATGAATTCAGAAAGATGATCGCCATGACAATACGGGTTTCGAAAAGGACGTTCAATAGAAGATGCAATTAATGATGTCATAAATGTAGTAACAACAAGCCAAAGTAAATACATTATAGGAATGTTTTTTGATATTGCCGGTGCTTTCGACAATTTGTGGTGGCCGGAACTCTTCAAAATTCTAAGGGATAAAAAATATCCAAGATCGATTTACAATTGTCTAAAAGATTATTGTAAAGACCGGCATGCATATCTAAGAGGAGAAAACATGATAATAGAGCGACAAATAACAAACGGTTGTCCAAAGGGATCCCTTTTTTGGGATATATTGACCGAGCCACTATTGGAGTACTTAAAAAAACAAGAAATTAGAGAGGTCATAGCCTATGCAGACGACCTTATGATAATAATCCAAGCAGAGAATAGAAATGAAATAGAAAAAAAAAATCCTCAATAATAAAGGTGTTTTAGAAAACTGGTGCAAAAGTGTGAAACTAGAAATTGCACCGCATAAATCGGCATACATAATATTAAAAGGAAGCTTAAAAAGAAACCTGACGATTAAGATAAATAGTGTGAATATAAAAAGGGAGAAATACATCAAATATTTAGGTATATTTATAGAGGAGAAATACATCAAATATTTAGGTATATTTATAGACAAGCGACTAAATTGACAAGCATATAGAAAAAATAAGAACAAAAGCCAGTAAAATGATGATGAAACTAGCAACAATAACACAATGTAATTACAAAATTCCGCTGGAGGCAACAAGGAAATATACACCAATAATGATGGGAATAATTGGATATGGTGCCGGAATATGGAGACACAAGATTAGGCTAAAGAAAAACATCAGATTGCTAAGGAGAATGCAGAGACAGGCTTTATTAAGATGCATGGGAATAGTTACAACTTCAACATGTCAATATTAGTAATCTTGGCCATTTGGCCCATAGACTTATTAATTAGACTTAGAGGAGCGCTTTATTGGCTGAAAAAAGGGAAATATAGTATGTTAATGCAATCATTAGAAGTGAGTGTTCGACCAAACATGAAATAAAAGACAATTTACTTAATGAATGTCAGAAAGAATGGGATACAATTCATGAAGGACGTAGAACATATGAGGTTTATCCTAATATTAAAGAAAGACTAAGATTAGATAGCATTCAACCTAGGAAAGAAGCAGTGCAATATTTTACTGGGCAGGTCCATTTTACACATTTTGAGAAAATAGGGAAAAGGAAAGACGATATGTGTGACAGTTGTAAATTACAAGGAACACCAGAACATCTACTCTTCGAATGCGGGAAGTATAGTCAATTATTAGAAGAAGGTAGAGAAGTACTAGCCGGGAAGAGGATATGGGATATTGCAAGGACTGCAGTTGAATTGAGGATGTTAGAGGCAGATGACAAAAATAATTTCTGAAAAAGAAATGGAAGTTTATTTACATTCGAGACAAAATAGGGAGAATCAGCAATTAGATATGGAGATAAGGGAACAACACATAGGGTTGAGAAGAAGATCAATGAGAATACAGGAATTAGCAAATAGAGGACAACAATTACAATTCAATTACAAGATAGATTAGCAGAAGAGGAATAGATAACTTATATGGGGAATACGCACTTCCTTAACCACTAGTCAGGAAACGATATATTAGTAGTTTAGTTGTAGAAATAGTAATAAGTTAGAATATCTGCGACCTCGAGAGTTAGTGAGGAAATTTATAATAGAAGGGTAATGAATTAGTAATTTAATGGGACAAACGCCCTGGTATAAACACTAGAAGCCAGGGCGCAAGTAATGCAGAGATTTTTTTTTGATTTTTTGTTTATTTTTTTTTATTTTATATATATATATATATATATATATATAAATATTTTTTTTTTTGTGCCCCAAGTAACGGTATGTGGTGAGCTTCCTACTTATGCGACTGACGTCCTACAAATAGACACCTGTTACTCACACAATAATTATTTTTTACAGATTATACGATTCCCATATAATACATTTCTGAAAGAAATACACCAAAATTTACAAAATTAGTCTTATCTGGGTTAATCTGTGGTAAAGCACCAAGCAGTAAACAACCTGCGATAATCTAATCAAGTGCAAGTGCCTTCTGCTACATGAGTCAAGTTTAAACATGAGATGCAACCTCCTACACATTTCATGGTACTATGGTGCTAATATACAAATGAGTCAATGTCTCGACATCTAATGTCATGCATGTGTTTCCGTTTTCTAGTGGTTCTTTGAAATTATGATGGCAAATAATTTATATTGCAATAAGCAGTTATGAGTCCAGCAGCCAATAAGAGAAGACTAGATGTGTGTGCTTTTGTTACAATGCAGTAAAGTAAGGGGAAACTGCATGTCCACATAAAACCACTCAAGTCAAAAAGGCTGACTTAAATGGTTACACACCATGCACACTGACTCTCAAATACATTGACATACATTTTATAGAGGCAAATAGAAACACAATTGGAGGGAAAAGAAATTTGTTTGCACTTTGGCTTCAAAATTGACTGCATGAAGCTTTGCATGGATTTTGTGTTTTCTTTAACTTTTCAACAAATTGGTTTACTTTGAAAATCACTGTCTGAACAACTGAGAGACTTGATAAAAATCATGGATAATGCAGTACAGAAATTTTAAGGCTACTTCTAGTGTTTGTGAACTAATGTAATAGTTTTATTTAATGGAAACTGCCCACTCAATTGATTGTATTTAATATTAACTTTCACAAATGATTCATTTAAGGGTTGAAAAACTATTTCATTAAACAAAATCACAGCACATACTGTCTTACAATGTCGAAAAAATGTCAAAAAATGTTTCATATCACTTCAGTCAAACACAAATATTATGAATTCAGTTGATTTGAAGCAGCAACTGGCCGTATTGAATCTCATGTGTTCTGTTAATTGAAACATTATGTACTGCATTATTTTCACAATAATACAACTGGTTTCATCAATGTGCTTTATTTGTTTTTAACCTAGGAATACTGATATGCCACAGAAGTTACCTCATTTCAAAATTTCTGCTGTTTGAATATCTACCATCTAAAAGAAAGAGCATTCTGAAACAGGACATACTTGCAAAACATTTATAGTTAACACACATTACCTTGTGAAACAAATACTATTTGCTAATCTACTAACATTTGCTTGAAAAAAAAGAATAACTTAACATCTAAAAAAGATAGTACTCTTCGGGCATTTTAGCTCTATCATACTTATAAATTATATTATTTCAATTTGTATACAACATCCTCATAATTCCCTTTACATAATCTGCTTTTAGAAAGTTTAAGAAGTAAATGATAAATTATTTTATAAATACATTCTAGAGCGCCAAGTATTGAGCTCATCATTAATTACTGCAATTTCATACAGTTTGAAAAGTATTTCGGTTGGTTTTAAAAGCCCAAAACAGTATCGCTCTTTCTTCTTCATTCATCGTAAATATTCTCTTAGATTGCACTTAAGCGGAGGGTGGAATAGACCAAAATCACAACTTAGTTTCATTAATTTTTGTGCTGATAGTGTGTTTTTGGTTTTAAAAACGACCGACTTTTTTCTGACCTGGATATCACATCTGGGTTTTATGCTTGTCTGTTTTGGTGGAAAACAAAATTTACACATGTACTGCTTATTATATTACTGCTTAAGGCTTATAGTTGTTAAGAATCTCAATGTATGAATATAAGAGAATTAAATGATTGTTTATTAAGCTTTCATTTTAAATGTTGTAGCTTTTAAAACCAGACCCTATCTTTTTATCAAGATTTTGTGTCATGAAAGCTTGGCTCTTAGTTAACTACATGTATTGTTTCCCAAACATTCACATACAATGTACTGGGGGTACTTTGTTTACTGCCAACACTGATAATCCAAAAAACTTGCTAGTAACTGCTTAAATGCATTACTACTATTAGTTTCAAATGGGAAGAGTTCTGAGCTGCAGCGAATGAGGTGCATTTGCGTGCACAGCGTTGCCGCCTCGTTACCCCCACTCTTTTCATATTTCCCTCTCACTCACACATCGGCCTGGCGCTAGAATGGTCGAAGTACAGCAACCCAAACTGAATTTTCTAAACTTTTATAATTCTCCTGGTGTTTAAATTCATAATTGGGAATATACTCGCATGTTACGTACATATTTTTTAAGTGTTATATAATTATAGGTTATGAATTACCTGTGCTTTTAATCTTGCCTCTCCGCAAATGCTAGACACACTTGCTTTACCGACACCACACGCTTTAGTAGTGTTGAGGATTTTTGAAATCAAGTTGATTTCTGTGTTCCTCATTGTTGCATTTTTTAAAAAACGAGTAGACCCTAAATATAATATTTCGAGCTTGACTTCGCAATACCTGCCTCTTTGACTCGCCACTAAATTCACCACAATAAGCCACTGCACTATTTTACTCTTGCTGCTTGCTCTCTGAACAACAACTGCACACTGATATTAACTGTGTAGGGTAAATAAACTCCAACCCAGATTTAGAAACAACACACAATAATAAACATGTGACGGCTCACGTTCTGCAGATTCAGCATTCTACAAGTAACACAAGTGAGCTGGGTGGGCTGTTTGCTCTCTCTCAGCTTTAACAAACGCCTTGGTTTTTCAACATAATTCTTTATCACCATCAAGTCAGTAGTGCTATATAATTACAAATATACATACATAATGTATACAATAATCCATACATACAAATAATGTGACCATTACAGTGCTTACGTGGTTATGATATAACATGTGTATGTTTATTCGTTTGTATTATGAAAACTATTTGAGCTAAAAATATGTGGTTTTTACGGTTGTGTTACGAAAATTACTCCCTACCTTCTAGTGGGTTGCGTTTTGCAAAATTTGAATTTTTGTCTTAGCGCAAATTATATTTATTAGAAACAGATTCGCCTAGCGCACGTCATGCTTAGCTTACGGTGAATGCAATATGACAACACAGCGGAATTCCGATTGGTTGCCGCTCTGGCCGCGCTCAAGGACAAACATCATCCCATTTGAAAAACACAGTAGATGTAAAGTACTGTTCAAGGAATGTGACCAATATTGAAACCTAGGTGGTAGGAGGCAGGAAGAGAGCTACAGTGTTCTCATCAGTGTACCTACTTTATGAAAAAAAATTAAATTGAGTTTTATTTATGGACACTCTTTAACTGCCGTGGTCCTTAATGTACCATTTTATATTGGGCATGAAAGACCAGTAATTTTGCTCAGAGGCCTCTTTTACGTGCTGTAAATCTATGACACAGGACCACCGGCTTTACTTCTCTTCCGAAGGAAGCCATGCTAAGGATTTTTATGCTCGAAAAAATTAATTGCCCTCCGCCGGGTTTGAACCCGCAACCTCAGGAACTAGAGGTTAGTATGGTAACAACTATACCATGGAGGACGATCCCCTACTTTATGATGAACGTAATTAATTTGTCATTGGAGGAAGTGAGGAACTTGGTGACTCATTGGGATCAGATGGATAAGGAACTCATCACAAGGACTGATGCCAATACTTCGCCATGTTTTATGGGGCAGCACTAACCTCAATCCAAAAGGAGAGCAATTGTTTGGTAAGTACAAAGCTAAATATTCTGAATAAAGCAATGGACCAATCTTGTTAATTCTCAAAGAAGGGAAGTCACTGATATTATGCTTATATGACAGAATGCAAAGAATTAGCAGAATGGAGACAAGAAGTATGGGAAGAAATGGATAGGAAAATAGTAGCAATTAAAATCCTAACGGGAAAAGAAGAAAAGCAAATTAAGAATATGGGGGAGTTCTTAAAGAAAGTAAAAGAAAAATGGATTAGAGATAAGAAAGGTAGAAAGGCAAACGGAGGAAGGAGAAGATGGGCAATAGGGATAAAAGGTAGTAAGGAATGCTTAGAGGAGCCAGAAGGCCAGGGTGCCAGGCAAAAAGAGCAGAATAGCTGGCAAGGAAATTTGTACATATGTTAAGTTAGTTTATAAGTGGAACATTGTAAAAAGAATTATGTAGAAAAAATGTATAAATAAAGTATCTATCTATCTAGATATTATGCTAGGGACTACACTTATTGAAGATCTAGTTTCCAACTGACATGTATCTTTAGATGTTTCAGCATCTGATCACAGACACATTTGCTTTAAAATTAGATCTCAGGTTATTAACCCTGTGACATATAGGAACCCAATGACTACTGACTGAGATGGGTTTAAAAAAGGCCTTTCAGCATCAAGAATACCCATGAATGCCTTTATACCCATACTCGGGCTTCCTAACTGCACCCAGGAAAAGGCACACTGTCCAATGAGCCTCTCTTCCTTTTATCTTAGCAGATTAGAGAGCTTAGCTGATAAGACACTTAAGAGACACTGTTCAGGGGAATGCCCCATTACACAGATACCAATTTGTCCATGAATCTGGGAAATCAACTGACACATCACTTCATCATGTAGTCTGGTCACTGCCATCCAAACAGGTTGCCATTGGGGCATTTCTTGATATAGAAGGTGCCTGAAAGGACTGTGAAATAATTATGTGAAAGACCTTCAAGAGCATGATTATTTACCACCAATTATTATTTGTAGGGGGATATATTTTATGTTAACCAAGGGAGCGGACCTTGAGTATCATTGGGGAGATGGTGAGTCTATCTGCTGCCAGGAGGAAGGAGGGTCCTAACCCATACTTTGGAACCTGGTGGTGGATGGTATATCTTAGTCTTCTTTTAAACAAGAGACTGGCTGAGTTAGACAAGAACCATTTAGGTCACTTAGATGCCAAAGCTTACTGGGACTTTTGAACTTGCAGAAGCCTATTTGGCAAGATATGAGGACTAAAACTCAAAGTAGTGCACTGGATATACGCCATAATGGTAAGATCCCTTTACTCATATGCTGCATTGTATAAGTGGTCTAGAGTTACAAGGGTTGTCCCAGAAGTACCTGATCTAACAAGAAAACACAAAAATTTTGGAAAAAACATCTTTATGTCTCCTTTCAGCTTGATACACTTTTCCCAGCAATGTTCAATTGCTTTGATACCCTGTTTATAGCGAGAACCGTCGAGTTCTGCAAAATAGCCATCAACTACAAACTCCACAAACATTTTTTTAAAATAGAGAGTTGAGGGTTGTTACACTACATCACTATGATATTCAACATTGTTCAACATTCAACAATTCCACAAACATTGTTGAAAAATCTTTAACCACCAAGCCATTTCTTCAACTTTGGAAACAGAAAATAATCAGAGGGGGCTAAATCTAGAAAATAGGGTGCATGAAGAAGCAATTCAAACTTTAACTCATTGATTTTGGCCATGGCGATAATGGATGTATGAACTGATACATTGTTTGATAAACAGAAGTTTGTTTTTACCTAAATGTGGCCGTTTTTGTTTGATTTCATCATTCAAACACTGCAATAAGTTTGCATAATACTCGCCATTGATTGCTTTTCCTTTTTGAAGATAATCAATGAACATTATCTTACGCGCATCCCAAAAAACTGATACCATGACCTTGTCTACAGATGGAACTGTCTTTGCCTTCTTTGAGCTGATTCTCCCCTTCCAATCCACTGTTTTGACTGCTCCTTTGTCTCAGGTGTGAAGTGATGGACCCATGTTTCATCCATGGTTATGAATCAGCACAAAATCTCGGCTTTATAGCAGCGAAACATCGCCAAACACTCGACTGAAACATCCTCACAATGCTGTTTTTGTTCTATTGTGAGTAAACGGGGCACCCATCTTGTGCACAGCTTTCTCATGTCTAAATTTTCAGCCAGTATGTGATGTACAGCACTTTTTGAAATGCCTACGATGTCTGCTAGCTCACGCACTTCAGTCGACGGTCATACAATAGTATTTTGTGGATTGTCTTCACAATTTCTGGCACGTTCACCTCATTTGGTCGACCACTGTGATGTTCATCTTGGCAGCTCTTGCGGCCTCGCTTAAACTCTGCCACCCAATATTTTACTGTTGTAAACGAAGGAGCAGACTGCCCCAGAGTAGAATCTAGCTCAGCTTTAATATTAGTTGGACTAAAACCTTTCAAATGAAAGTATTGTATTACATAACAATGACTAGTTTTATCCATGTTTACAAATTCGCTGAGAGCATTCACGATTGATGGCTGCCAAACAATTGCTAAACAATGTAGCATCGTCAAACTTCAACTTAAGCTTTATAAGGTTGGTACTTTCTGTCACAGTCATTTGTTTGAAACAACCACTATCTATATGCCAGGTCGGGTACTTCTGGGACTGCCCTTGTATGTTAAATTACAGCAGTACAAAACTCAACCTAGCCAGTTGCAAAGAGGATTACAGGGGCATTGAGAACTACTCCCACTGCAGCCATGAAAATACTATTGGAAACCTGGGCCCTTACCTATTTGGGTCGAGGCAGAAGCCTTTGAGCCATTATATAGGTTAAAGCTTCAAACTGAGGTTCCCCTTAATGGGCACTATCATTTCAAACTACCCTGGGACAAAAAGTTGAGGATACTTAGTATGAGGACCTACATTTTGAAAATAAGGCTAATGTTTTACCTTTGATTTGTTGCAGGACCAAATACCTCAGAACAAAAAAGCAGGAATCTATTAAATTAATTACCCAGAATGTGACCAAATATACCTAGGTAAAACAAAAAGAAATTTAGAAGGCAAGATTAAAAGAACATAGAGACACATCAAATACAAACAAATGGAGAAATCTGCAATTGCACATCACTTTTGGACAACAAATCACACCAAATATAACACCCTTAAAACCAATAAAACACACTGCAGAGTTGGACACTTGGGAAAAGTTATTAATCACAAAACATAAACACTATGTGATGAACTTTGAATTGCTGCCACCGAATCTACTATGGAGTTTCATCACTACACCAGATTCCACCACACACAGACGCATACGGGACAACACCACGAGGAACTAGTCAGCCACTTCCGATGATGGGAGCACTTAGCTCCTGAAACTGGTCAAGTTGTAAAACATGTAAGTGATGTTAAGTGCTTCAATTCCAACTCAAATTTTCTATATAATTTCAAATTCACATCACTGTTATTAGCTTATCCATAATTTATACTAATTTCTTATACTAACCTTCAACCATAAAATACAAGTATTTATAGCAGCTTTATATTGTAAAAACATTACATTTTTTCAATAAAATTGCAGTTTTTTTGTTTGTTTAAAAGAAAAGAATAAAAAGCAAAACCCATGCAACTACAGTCAAACGTAACCCCATCAGCATCCAAGCATGCCATCACATGGATTATTTTACTTGGGCCCTCCCCGTAGTTTACCACAGGCACATTTTACTGCAGTCACTGTGATTCAAACTCGCAATGTTTGGCTTTGAAGGTGGACTCATATTGTCTCGCCTTAACAATCATGGCCATTCGAATAAGTTTGGTTGTGGTGCTTGTGTAAGGGATATGAAAGCCAGTTTAAAAACTAGAGGAACAGCAGCACTGTAACAAAATAGTTCTGACATTAAGGGGTTAAAGAACACCCATTACAGCCTTGGTAATTTTCAAAACAAGTCTGTAGAGCTGCACTTTCCAGTTATAGTCATTCTCTGTGAAAAATTTCACTGATCCTATTTATGTTTGAAACTGCCCATTAAAAGAAGTTTGCTTATGATTGGCTAGATTCTGACTGTGCTAAACATATACAGTTTCTCCAATATCATGACAAGCGCCTCTATCATGTGCAGAGACAATGAAAAGCCGCTCAGATCAAAAATCTAATACACATTTAAAAATACGAAAACATTCTTTCTTTCTTTTTTCAGGTTATCTTTGTTTTGAAATAGTTAAGAACATTTTTTGAAAAGAGTTGAACTGCAATAGTGTCATGTTTAAAAGACTCTTAAATTACAACAAAACTCCTGTGCTACAGTACATCTTCCTTTTCACACACATAAAGACTGCAACTTCTGACCTCTGCGGTCAGGGGAACCATGCTAGCCTTCAGTTCCCGAGTCACAGGTTCAAACCCGGCAGAGGGCAATGGATTATTTCAGACATAAAAATCCTTAGCACGGCTTCCTTCAGAAGGGAAGTAAAGTTGGTTGTCCTGTGCCGTAGATTTACAGCGTGTAAAAGAACCTCAAGCCTGATAAGGAGGCCTATGAGTAAAACTTCTGGTCTTTCATGCCCAATATAGAATGTTATGCTAACAACCATAGTACAGTGGAATCTCGTTAGCACGTTCCTCATTAACACGTTTTCCCATGTATTACGTTGAATTATAAAAGTCCCAGTATCAAATCACCAAATGTAATAAATAACGTTTGCTTAGTGCATTTTCCCGGTCCCGCTTACTACATTTCAAGTTTGACATCCTCATTCGCTGTTTTGGCCAATCCTCGATCGGTCCAGTGGGAGTAGGTGCTTAACACGTTCCAAGTTTGACATCCTCATTTGCTACTTTGGTCAATCCTCGGTCACGGAGTGGATACCGGCAGCCAATCACATGCATGTATGTAAATATTTGTGTGACAATTTGTGTGGGCGGGATAGAGAATGCTTTACCTTGGCATGGTAAACGCCAACGATAGTTTCTACTGTTGAGTGTTTGACCAAACATATGTAGACTGTATTTTAACTTTTCATTTGCAATGAAAAAATAGAAAGTGTAGTAAATAACCAACAGTGAAAAACTGAAAATCCTTGAAGTAGATCACAATCCAAATATGAAACATGTGGATAGAGTGTGGAAGTTAAACATTCCTCCGTCAACTTTAAACGCAATTGTTAGCAAACCTAAATTGATTGAAACTGCTTTTAAAGAAAGGAAAAATGCTAAAACAAAACTTTCCTCTTGGAAAATAGGTTCAGAAGAGGATCGGAACAAAATTTGTTGCATGGAAACACCTATTGTATTCAAATTGTATTGAATACGCCAAAGTACATTCGTCTATTGTACTCATAACACAATGCATGCTCATAATTATGTTTTCTTTTTTAGCAGAAATTGTTATCACATGTGTAATAAAACACACAGCAAAGCCACTGTTGTCGCTTCCATAATTCGCAATTTATTTTCTCAAAAGCATTCATAACCTTAGAAATTCAAGTTGACCAACATATAAGCTTGAATTATTTATTCTCAGGCTTTGTGTATCCAAATTCATTTGAAGACATATTGAATTTAATATGGAAACACGGATCGTATTCAGTATGAAATTGTACTCAAAATCAATTTCAATTGCCCATGGAAACGTAATTATTAGATTTTTATTACACAACTATATTCTTAAATTGCAGATTTTGCATTTTCGTTAACATGTTTTCCTGCCTATGACGTCCAAATCCTTAGGTCCCTGCAAAAACGTACTAACGAGATTCTACTGTAGTTAAAGAGCGTCCACAAATAAAACTAACTTTCATTTCATTTCACACACAAAAACTGGATCTAAAACACAGATGCAATTACTCATCTTAAGCTTTTGCATGTGGATTTGTCTAAGTAAGTAAGATTACAAAGTAAGTTTTTCAAGGTGCAAGATTCTGTTCTGATTTTCAGACATTTTAAAACAAGACACAAAGCACTAAACCAAGACAAATAATTCATAAACTTCATTAAGATAGACAAGCAACACACCATATCTTATTGTGAGGTGCATCTTCTAGCAGCACATAAGTTAGGTTTGCTTTATGTATGTTATAGGAGCCAGCGATTTCTCATTCTAAATTATTAAATGACAAAAACTCTTGGATATTTAATCCATTATCTATTATACTTCACTGGTAAATCTGTACTAAACAGCTAGGAACTGTGGCTATTTACGAGGACTGTCCCAGAAGTACCCGACCTAACAAACAAAACACAAAAATTTTGGGGAAAAAAATTTTATTTCTCTACATAGTCACCTTTCAGCTCGATACACTTTTCCCAGCGATGTTCAATAGCTTTGATACCCTGTTTATAGTGAGAACCGTTGAGTTCTGCAAAACAGCCATCAACTGCAAAATCCACCGCTTCGTTGTTGGCAAATCTTTTACCACCAAGCCATTTCAACTTTGGAAAAAGAAAATAATCAGAGGGAGTTAAGTCTGGCGAATAGGGTGCATGAGAAAGCAATTCAAAATTTAACTCATTGATTTTGGCCATGGCGATAATGGATGTGTGAGCTGGTGCATTGTCTTGATGAAACAGAACTTTCTTTTTCGCTAAATGCGGCCGTTTTTGCTTGATTTCATCACTCAAATGCTGCAATAAGTTTGCATAATACTTGCCATTGATTACTTTTCCTTTTTGAAGATAATCAATGAAAACTATCCCAACCACATCCCAAAAAACTGACGCCACGACCTTGCCTGCAGATGGAACTGTCTTCGCCTTCTTTGAGCCAATTCTCCCCTTTCAATCCACTGTTTTGAATGCTCCTTCATCTCAGGTGTTAAGTGATGGTTATGAATCAACGCAAAAACTTGGCTTTATTGCACCGAAACATCGCCAAACACTCAACTGAAACATCTTCACAGCATTGCTTTTGTTCCATTGAGAGTAAACGCAGCACCCATCTTGCGCACAGCTTTCTCATGTCTAAATTTTCAGTTAGTGTGCGATATACAGCACTTTTTAAAATGCCTACGATGTCTACTAGCTCGCGCACTTTCAGTCGACAATCATCCAATACCATTTTGTGGATTTTCCTCACAATTTCTGGTATGGTCACTTCATTTGGTCGACCACTGCAATGTTCGTCTTGGCAGCTCATATGACCTCGCTTAAACTCTGTCACCCAATATTTTACGGTTGTAAACGAAGGAGCAGACTCCCCCAGAGTAGAATCTAGCTCAGCTTTAATATTAGTTGGACTAAGACCTTTCAAATGAAAGTATTGTGTCACATAACAATGGACAGTTTTATCCATGTTTACAAATTTGCTGAGAGAGTTCACTATTAATGGCTGCCAAACAATTGCTAAACAACGTAGCATCATCAAACTTCAGCTTTATAAGAGTGGTACTTTCTACCATAGTCATTTGTTTGAAACAACAACCGCTACATATACGTCAGGTCGGGTACTTCTGGGACTGCCCTTGTATCTACCACCCAAGTCAAATTGGGTGACATGAATTTGCTCCTGGCTCCAATTTCTCATACATAACAAGTGAGAAATGCTGCTCATTGATTCCAGTTGGTGCCTTTTCCTGTGCATGTTGCAAATCAAAACTGCATTTGAAGCAAAGTCAAATGTTTTCTGTTTTTGAAGCTTTGCAGTTTGGAAACTACTCATTTGAATAAAATGAGATCTTTGGCCTGAAATTTCAGCTTATCAAATATGATATAATTATGATGCTCTTAATTGCTATTTTCCTATAAAAAAATTACAAGTCACATAGGATGTGTCATAAAAACAATTATATGAATATATAGGCTGTTGAAAGGAAGAGAGGAGGTGGAAATTGAAAAGTTATTATTTTTATTGCACCATAAGTGACAGTACATGATGCAGCAGAAAAATAAGAGGTTAGGTGTGGTGACACAAAAGGTAATAGTTATCGATCCTGCAGTGCAGAAATCTTTAATTTTTGGTAAATTTCTATTCCTTACTAATTAACTGCTTATAAGTTGGATGGGAATTCCAATTCTTGCTCTATTTTATCCAAAACAGAGAGCAAATATTGTTATGCACGACAAAATAAAATCTACATCATCATATACATTGAAACAATTGCTTCGCTCTCTGATCTATCTTGGTTGCTTTCTAATTTCTCTCATACTGCACATAGTCATCATCACTACTTTCATATTCATCATTCTCCATAACCAAACCCATTACTCGCTGCCACGCCATTTTTCTTCTTGCTTTTGCTAACTTTGATTTCGACCCATAAATGGTGAAAAATGATCAGTAAAGCTTTAACTGCATTTTTTTAACAGGTCTTCATAACCATGGTTGGTGAAACAGCTATTTTACCAAAACATCGTTCTAACAACTTTTACTACAGTTAAATATACTATTACTGTTGGTGAGATCGGCCCAACATAGCACACAAGGCCATTGCTACGCATATGTCATTGAATTGCAGCATCTATTCTTCTTTTATATAGGACCCTTATATGCTTATGATAGAATGGAAAAAATTAACCTTTTTACATCTTCAAAATGAAAATCTGCTAACGCTTGTTCAATGAGGTTTGCATTAATTCTTTTTCAGGTTTTTAAAAGGATGCGAACAATCCGTAAACTTGAAAAAGAATAACTATTTGGAAAAATATGCCATAAGTAGATGAAAACAAACATTTATAAACAACCTCATTCATCTTTAAAAGGATTACATGTTCACATTGAAATATGGTAATAATAAAAGCTGTTAAAGTCCTTGAATTTTTCAGATATGTTTACATATAAGGGTTGCTAAATTAGTGAAAAAAGATATGTGCATCTCTATATTATTCCATGTGACCCACATTATTTCTGATAAATTCTGAAAATATCATGTTTCAAGAATATTCTGTATGACATGGAAAGCCTTAAGCGAGTGTGCATGTGTGTGTGACAGAGAGAGAGATGTAATAACATGACTGATAATGAATAACTAAATGCAAAAATATTTGCCATTCCTTTCAGAATGTGTTATTAAATGCCAAACTTTCATGACATGAAACTTAAACAATATTATTAGTAGATATTATAAAATGCACATTCACTCACTGTGCCATGGAGGGAGGGGGTGGGGATGGGGGTGGGGGTGGGGGTGGAGGAGGAGGAGGAGGTGCATCTGTGGTAGACGCCATAACACTACTAGGATGAAGTGCAGCTGGGGTAGATGCCACAACACTACTACAGCATGATGATGATGACATGGGTGATGGAACAGGGGAACTGGTAGGTGAAGGCAATGGCGACACTTTGCAAACTATCTCTTCGCAGGATTGATTGCTGGATGATCCGTGTAGAGCTGCCACTGAACTCGCTCCTCCAGCTGGTTGCATCATCCGGTACTTGCAGCTGGTGAGAAGATGCCTCCTCAGGTTTCGAGCCTGTCGTAACATGGAGCCGCAGAGGGGGCAGGCACCGGGCTGGTCTGAAGCACTTCGCACTTTCCCCCCGCCCGTTACCACCACCACACCTCCTCCCATGGCTAGACACAAACATACACACATGCTCGCTGAGATCGCTACAGTGCTAGAGATGAATTACTAAGCACTGCTATTATACAATTTCAACTTTGCTACTATTTCATACACTACACAAGCACTTCTCTGCAGGATAAGATTGAATGGCATCACTATTTGTATCACGGCAAATGTAAAAAACAATAAGACCACAAAACATTCCTGGTTAATACAGTTTTTCTTGAAATAGTAACCATCAAACTCTATGCTCTTGAAACAACTGTCTTCTCATTATGGAGGACATAAAGGAATTCATCTAAACTAAAAGGCTAATGTTGTATTATAAAAAAACAATTTTATAGACTAATTATTCTGTCTTTAGTTAACAGTCCTTTAAAGTTAATAGACCATTGCAGGGGGAACATTTTAACATTTCAATAACTACTGTTTCTTGAGGCACTGTACATGTAAACCATATAGTACTATATTTATGACCTACATTTATTTTAGAAAGTGGAACATTTATAATTGATTAAAATGGAAAGGACAGAGATATGGAAATAAGCATTCTTTGGAAATAAATTTGATTTCATTGCAGAACATAACAATACTGCTCAAAATAAAGCTATATATATATATAGTTACTAAACTAAGCGTATATTAACTTTAATGTCCATCAAAATTCTGGTACACATTTTATTTCATGTATTTTTTTAAGCTGTTTGCATATATCAGTGGCATATATTCGTGCTGCTTAGCATATATCATATAAAATGGCTATGAAAAGTACTAATGCATCCCTAAAGTGGCAGTGCTCAGATACACTAATTGGTTAATTTAACCCATGGAAATGTCCGTAAGTATTCTCTCCTAAAAAAATTAATATTCTATTTTGAAAATATTGAGAAAAAAACTGAAAAAAAAAACCTAACTACTCTGTGGAAAAGGAGCAGGGTCCTTTAGACACCAGTTGGATACTCAGGCAATGTTTGATACATATACAGAATAAACTCATATCTTCATCACAAGATTCCGTAATGAATAATGCAATTTCATACATTGCAGCTGAATCTCAAGTTAATTGCAGTAACTTTTTACATCCGCTCCTGGTAGAATCCAACAATAATATATTAGCAAAATTCCTTAGATTATGCAATGTAAGTTAGTGAATTTAGTAGTTAGTTATGATTTTCGACTTGTAAGGATGCTTAATTAAACCCATATGAGGTGTACATTGTTCTTGCAATGCAAGTTTAATGTCTTAGGTGCATTTACAGGACATCATCATTACCTAAAGATTAACCTAGGGTGCAATCCACAAAGGTCTTAAAATACTTGTAGAATTTCAAGTCAGATTAGAATCATATGATAAGATCTTGCTTTTTTGTCCTATGCATAACTAATGTCTTCTGGAGAACTGGTGGCTCAAGATAATACAATTCAGAGACAGCAAGTTAAATTTTTGTTTTGTTTTTATTACATTTGCAGGAATAATATCCTTATTGTGCATTCATTTGCAATTGTTAATATATATACACATACATATTATGTTCATTTCTAAAAATGAAACAGGATAGATACCCACAAGCAATGTTAATACAGTAAAACCAGCCTTCAACAGACCTTCAACAGATTTAAACAGAAATCTGTCTTAAATGGGTCCCATGAATTTTGGGGTGAAATACATGCTTAATTCCCTTTATTAAATAGAAACTGTCTTACCGGACAACGGAAATCAAAGTATGCCGTTTAACGGAAACTTTTCAGTTCCGGAATGTAGAGTTTAAAAAATTTTCAGTCACCCTGTGAAAGTCTGCTCTAAGTACGTGATATTTAAGTTGGAACATGACCAGTTTGCTGTTACGTGACCAATCTAGAAGGGGATGCACTAATGACAGTCCGAATAGTGAGAAGCTTGTCATGCTCATCCTTCACTGCAAAGCTAACAGTAAGCACGGCTGATTGTCTTTTATTGTTGTCTCTTACCTTTCCATTTCCTGCTCTAATGACCTGTCAGACAGCATAGAATACAGCTCTTAACAGTACACCTCTAAACTTACATAGGTGATGATTTAGTTCAGCAGTAGTCATCATGGCTTCAAAAACAAGACTTGTGCTAGATCTTAACATGAGAGTGAAAGTGATTCATGCAAGTGAACATGATAAAGATCACGAAGGTGTTCAACGTAGGCAAAACTCAAGTTTACAAGATTCTAAAGAAGGAAACAGAAATTCTGAAGCGGTGGGAAAATTGTGTCTAATGGAAAAATAAAGAGAGAACTTAAGAAAACTGAAAACCAGGACATTAATGAAATAGTGTGGAAGTGGTTCGTTAGTGTTAGGGCAAAAAATCACCGCATATCGGGGCCTATGTTACAGGAATATGCTAAAAAGGCAGCTGAAAAACTGGGTAAGATGAATTCAAAGCATCTAATGGATGGTTGGAGAGTTTCTGCAAAAGATATCATATAGTTTTTGACAAACTTTGTGGTGAATCGAATGATGTTAATATTGAAACCATCGCTGATTGCGTTGCTAAACTATCTTCAATAATCAAAGGATACGAACCTGAAAACATAGCAAATGAGACAGGGCTACTCTTCCGCACGTTACTGAATAAATCATTGTGTTTAAAATGTGAGAAATGTTCGGAAGGAAAACTGTCTAAGGAGAAATTGACTGTTTTCTTATGTGGTTTCATGTCAGGTGAAAGATGCTCTCAAAAGTTTAAAGGAACTGCAGCAATTCAACGTATGGCAAAATGACTCATGTATGTTTGGTGTGATTTCTCAGGCTAAAGTGTTTGTGGAAAGCGAGCAGTTAAGCAGCAATGTATGCTGAAAACTCTCCTTGACTACTGGAAAAATAAACGAATCATGTATACAGATATTTTTCGTTCATTAAAGTTTTGAGGTGTATTATATTGCAGCAAAAATATATAAATACACAACTGAATAAGGTACATACATTTTTTTTATCTCAGTCTGTCCATTTATGAATGTTTATGGTTTAATTTTGTTAACAGTCTAAGCCTACCTTCGTTAAATGGCAACCTATCTTTAACAGAAATGTTCAAGAGCCTCGTTCAATTCCGTTAAAGATGGGTTTTACTGTATATTAAAAATAAAGTTTCTACAGTAAAGCTTCAAACTGTCATTCCTTATGGGGAAAAGATGAAAAATTGTAAGAAATCATAAAAATAATTGTTCATATTACTGACTAAGCTTGAACAATCACATTCTTATGATAAACTTTCATTTAAAAGAATCACAAAAAGCGCAAAATTTTAATTGCAACCACTCTGGGTTTTTATGGCAGCAGTACTGTCATAATACAATATAATTGTAGTGAGCTGTTGAAACTAAGACTACAGCTGATCCAAAGCATTCATACAAATTTGCATCAAGTTCATAACCATAACATATCTAATCTTGAATTGTTACAAAGAATACCGAGCAAAATGAGAATTCCTTTAGAAAAAAGCTTGTTGTATTGTACATATGGGAAAACGACAATAAGATAATGAAATATCAATGATTAATATGCTAAAACAAAATATTAAGGATTACCTACCAGAAAGAAAAGAATACAATTTATACACGATATGAGGGTAACAAAATGATTAGTTTTAAAAAATTTAAATGATTTTATTTTTTGTTCAAAATATTCTCCTTTAACATTGATGAGACAAGTCCTTAAAGCAATGATGCCACTCTACCTTAGAAACCAGTTTTTTATAATGTTCCACTGCATCATCCGCTTCACGAAAAAGTGCTTCCAAGCATTTTATCTTCAATTTTTGGAAACAGAAAGAAATCACAAGGTGCTAGGTCCAGGCTGTATGATGGGGATCCATGGTGCTGACCTTTATGGCATCTAGATACTCAGTTGTTCAGCTTGCTGTACGCAATAATGTGTTGTCATGATGTAACATTACTTTCCCTTTTGAACTTTTTTCACAAACCTTTTAAAAAATTTGCATACCAATCGGCAGCAATGGTACGTCTATCTTCTAATCTATAGTAGCAATATGGTCCATCTTCGAAAAAACAACTAGCAACTATCTTCTTAACAACACTGCAAATTCGTCAAAGAGTTTTGTAGGCTTAGGTTCTGTTCAAAAGAATCATTGAGGTGATTGACTTTTCTTTTCAGGATCATAACAATAAATCCAAGATTCATCACCAGCAACAAAATTCCAAACCAAACTTGAGTGCTCCTTGGAATTTCTCCAGTGTTGTTGTTTTTGTTCGGGAGTCAGTTTATGTGCAATCTATCGACAACAGTTTTCTCATGTCTAACTGTTGATGTAAAATGTTTTGGATTTGACTCGTACCATGAGTCCCTCATGAATCCAGGTCTTGTCTAAATAGCACACCTTCCAGGTTTTTTCGGAGTTCTTTTATTTTATGGAGAAAATCCCTCCATCATAAAATAATGGTAGTAACACTCTTTCTTTTTCTGATCACAAACTCAAAACCCATTTCTGGCAGCAGCTTGTAGAGGTTGATTGCTTTAAATCTGCAAGGTTAGCATCAGAGTCAACTGCAAAAAGCACTCTATTTAAGGTGGGGAGTTCATTATTAACAAAGAACTATTGACTAATTTTGAAGATTTACAAGCTAGTAACAGTGATGTGCCATAATTTAAAATAAAGAGAGTTGAGGGTTGTTACACTACATCACTAAAATATTCTTACTTGAATGCGTTTCGGGAGACGGCTTGTTCCCATCGTCAGCATGTTCTCAACTGATTTTTCCGGTCATTGTCTGGGGGATGTGTGTGGCTAGTGGTGTTCCCTGGTGCTGGGCTGATGAACCTCCAAAGGCTGCTGGGTGGCAGCAGTTCGAAATTCATTAGGTGATTCCTGTGTTTAACAATATGTATTTTTTCCCAGATGTCCAATTCATTGCTGCTGTTGATCGGTTTTAAGAGTTTTATGTTCGGAGTGATATCATGCTTTGAAGACCAGAAATGATGTGCTATTGCTGATTTATCTGGCTGCTTTTGATAAATGCATCTCATATGCTCTTTAAGTCTTATTTCAAGATTTCTTTTGGTTCTTCCTATGTATACCAGGTTACATTCATTACAATCAATTTGATATATACCAGCTGATTTATCGTTGGGGATAGGATCTTTTGTTCTGTTGCATAGTAGTTTCTGTATGTTGTGGTTATTCTGTGGAGACAGAGTGATGTATTTCTTGAAAATCCTTTGAAATTTATGATGTGTCCAAGGGTGATAAGTGAATTTTCTATATGCTTGTGGTTTTTGTTGTCTGAGTAACATAGTCATTTGTTGGATGTATTTCTGTCTTTCAAACCTTTTTATCTTCTTATCTATTGTTTTTTTCTGGTATCCATTCATAGTGGCTATGTTGATAATGTGTTGGTATTCTTTCTGGTATTCCTCTTTCTCCATTGGTATATGTACTAACCTGTTTGTAATACTATTTAAAATTGCATGTTTGTGGCTTGTAGGATTGTAGCTATTGTTTTTAATATAATTTTCTGTGTGCATTGGTTTTCTGTAAATGCCGAATGTTAGTTTGTTGTGTGCATTATTTCTGATGATCCTGATGTCTAGGTAAGGTAATTGGCCATTTTCTTCTTTTTCTATTGTGAATTTAATAGATCTTTTATGTAAATTCAATAATTTCAAAGTTCTGAAAGTTTTTTTGGAACAATAGCAAAAATATCATCTACATACCTATACCAGGTTTTGAATAGATGTGGGAAAGATTTAGTAATATGGCATTCAAAATGGTTTGAAAAGGTTTGAAAGACAGAAATACATCCAACAAATGACTACGTTACTCAGACAACTAAAACCTCAGGCATATAGAAAATTCACTTATCACCCTTGGACACATCATAAATTTCAAAGGATTTTCAAGAAATACAACATCACCCTGTCTCCACAGAATAACCACAATATACAGAAACTACTATGCAACAGAACAAAAGATCCTATCCCCAACGATAAATCAGCTGGTTTATATCAAATTGATTGTAATGAATGTAACCTGGTATATATAGGAAGAACAAAAAGAAATGTACTTAAAGAGCACATGAGATGCATTTACCAAAAGCAGCTAGATAAATCAGCAGTAGCACATCATTTCTGGTCTTCAAAGCATGATATCACTCCGAACATAAAACTCTTAAAACCGATCAACAGCAGCAATGAATTGGACATCTGGGGAAAAATACATATTGTCAAACACAGGAATCACCTAATGAATTTCGAACCGCCGCCACCCAGCAGCCTTTGGAGGTTCATCAGCCCAGCACCAGGGAACACCACTAGCCACACACATCCCCCAGACAATGACCGGAAAAATCAGTTGAGAACATGCTGACGATGGGAACAAGCCGTCTCCCGAAACGCGTTCAAGTAAGAATATTTTAGTGATGTAGTGTAACAACCCTCAACTCTCTTTATTTTAAAAACAAAAAACTAATAAACCTTATGGTGGATTGCCGACCTCACAAAATCATCATACACAACATCCAGCACTTGCCTGGTGTGCAGCATCTTCTTGCCAGGAGTCAGCAACTTCTCCAGCTGTGGACTTTTCTTTATGTGCAATAAAATGCTTGAAATTATCACTATGGTAAACTCAGATGTTAATTTCACCACTTCATTGACAACAAATTCTGGTTATTTCTCACAGAACTTATTAAACACAAAGAGTATCATTGTCTTTTCACCACTTTGTAGCAGTTTTCCGAGCTTATGTTTCATAATACTTACTTGTTTCACCATATTATTTGCATAATGAGTGTTACCCATCAAGGTATGCCCTCCCTCAGCTGCCACAAAATCCCAGTTGTGCATGCTGTATGAATTATTCTAGTCAGACATTCAATACACTGTGTGATCTTACAGTTGAACTAGGCTTAGTACTCAATATTTTCTACTTTAGGGAAAACAAAATGAACTTTCGGACTTCAGCTATGATATTTTTCAATGGACTACATAGAGGGCAGAATCATCACACAAGCCATGAAGAAGGTGCACTGTGGCCAAAATTTATGTGATTTTTGTTTATGTCCTACTTTGATCTCCTAATGGACAAAGTACAGATAATCTCGACACTGGAATCAATTGAAAAATCAATTTTGGCTATATTAACATTGGATCTGAAAGGATTACAGAATTCAAAGACAAGCATTTTCAACATCAATTCCCGTATATTACATGCATGTAATGTACCTTGAGCAGAAGTTACCCACAAAACTTTCACAGAGACACACACACTGTTTAGCATTGAAAAACATACAGAATACACAAAGGCCATGGAAGTATTCATATAATTTAGTATTTAAACATTTATGAGCATTGTGCTTTTTCAAGAACATATCTATTTCACATTTTATGATGCTCAGACTAATAAATGAAAAGATCTAAGAATGCACTAATTGAGCATTTATTGTTAAAAGATACAATTACTTACCGGGTTCATCTCCAGATTGTGTTTGTGTTCCCTCTGTATCATCAGGTCTATCATCAGGTCTATGAGTAACATCAGGTATAATCAATGGGTCTTGTTCGGAAGGTGCCACCCCAGGCATCTGTTGGTCCATGGGTCGGTTCTCAGCATCCACACCCATAACATCTTGGCGTGGCCACTTGCCCCCGGAACCTATAACAAATGTAAACATTTCTATTAACTACTCAGCATCCACAATACAACAGAATTAAAGCTACACCTTTCCCATTTAATGCTTATTGTTCCAGTTCATGTTTTGTATAGTTTGCTTTACCCTAATCATCAATTCTTAGGCAAGTTATTCGACACATGACAAGTGTTCTTAATCTCATATTAACCTGCCTGTTCAAATACAAAGTGACGGTTAGATGTGAAATGTATAAACAGTGTTTGAAATAAATATATAAGCAGGGCCCGGATTTTGATGACATGTGATTTTTTTTCCCTTATACATTGCTCTTAAGTATTAATATCCTGAACACGAATCTCTGGTTATAAAAATGTTAATTTTTTGGGGGTATTTTTTCATCATATTTACTGTTTTTGAAGTTTTATGTCTTTTTTTTTAATTTTTACATCATTTTTTGGCATTTTACTTCCTTTTCTTTCTTTTTTGCAAGAAATTATATTAACTAAAATTATTAAACTATTTAACATTTATTTTAATCTAATGAAATAAATGGAAATATGATCAGTGAGTCGACAATGTACATGTTGAGAGCGGTTTCTTACCTATACTGTACATATTGTTGTTGCAGCAAGCAATTCTCCTATTTCCAATGGGCCTGTGGTAATAAACGAAAAACAAAAAATAAATAAACGAAACAAAAAAAAAACGAAAGGGTAAAAAGAGCAAGTAAAAAGGCCACTCGACAATGTGCAAGTTGAAAGGCAAGCATTTGATCCATTATTTTCATTGTCACAGATTTCGTTATTAACAGATTTTCTGAGAGGAAAGTTTGGTGTTCAGTTTTTGTAGTTTCATTCAGCCATGCCTAATATAAACCCATTTAAATCTTATCATTTAAGACAGATTGTACCTGAATTTAGAGATGAAGTTTTGTCTATGGACGGTGGAAGTATTATGTAAGGTATTCGAAACCAAGGTATCAGCCAAAAGAAAATTCACTGTTCAACAACATGTGGGTCATGATAAGCATATATGGGCAGTGCAACTTGCAAGTAAGAAGAAATCCATGCAACGTTTACTGCAAAAAAGTGTATCCATGAATTAGAATAAATCGTCAGATTTTTACAGACTTTTGTAAAACTTTAGTTTCTGCAAACATCCCATTTTGGACACTGAACAAAGCTAAATTGAAGAGTTTTCTAGAATAGATTTCAGATGCCAGACGAATCAACTTTTCGGAAGAACTATCTGTCACAATGTTACTACAACACTATTAGCAAGATACATGGGTAGAAGATTTTTGTATCCATTGACAAAATAAGTGATGTACAAAATCGTTACATGGCTAATGTAATCACTGGTATATGGATACCTACGGACCTGGTGAAGTGTTTCTGTTTAATGAGGTATTACAAAACTGTTAATCATGCCACAATTTGTAGACTCTTTGAAAAATTATGTTTTTGTTATGGCCTGAGAGTACCAGAAATGATGACATCTTGCTTTCTGTGACTGATGCAGCGCTATCCACTGCGAAAGCAGGAAAGTCAATACAAACTTTTGATCCAAAAATGGTGCACATTACTTGCTTAGCACGCATTTGGTGCTCAAGGAAGTTAGAACTCATTTTTCTCAAGTGGATTGCCTAGTGTCAAAGACGAAGAAAATTTCTGTCACAGCTCCCTCTTGTAAACTGCTCTTCAAGTCCATTCTTCTTATTTATTTGGATGCTCTTTAACTGCTGTGGTCCTTAGCATCCCATTCACATTGGACATGAGAGATGGTAATTTTGCCGAGGCTTCTTTATCAGGCTTGAGGTTCTTTTACGTGCCATAAATCTAAGACACGGGACTGTTGGCTTTACTTCTCTTCCAAAGGAAGCCATGCTAAGGATTTTTACACCCAATAAAAATCCATCTCTCTCCACCGGGTTTGAACCTGTGACCTCGGGAACTAGAGAGTAGCATAGTAACCACTGCACCACAGAGGACGATACTTCAAATCCATGGCTCCCAGTGTTCCACTCCCACCAGAACCTGTCATCACCCGATGGGGCACCTGGATAGATCAGGAATTTATTATTGCGATTATTTCCAGATGGTGAAACCTGTTATCAAAACACTGAATCCTGACGATGCTACTGCAATTGATATGGCTAAAAGACTATTTTCAAAAAGTGAAATTGAAGGACAGTTAGCCTTCATAGAGGCAAATTTCACTAGCTTAATACAAGGAATCACACATGTACAGGAGAAAGTTGCAAGTCTGGAAAGTTCTCTAACTCAGTTAACAAAATTGCATCTGATTTGAAAAGTGTAAGGGCCAGAAGTTGGAAAAAGGGTATCTAAGAAAAGTGGAAACTGTTCTTGATAAAAACTCTTGGATACAAAACTTTGTGGCGCATTTCTCAAGTGCTAGCCAGTGAAACATTTGATACTTCCTGCATTGAAGAAGATCTCACTGCCAGTGATTTAGCATATTTCCAGTATGCTCCAGTTGCATCAGCAGATGTGAAAAAGAGTTTCTTACAGTACAAAAATGTGCTTTCCAACAACAGGCATTTTCTAACTTTCGAGAACCTGTTGGTTACCTACTGCAAAAATGCTGAATAAGATGAGATTTGTTTATACATTCATCTTCCTAGAACATACAAATTCGCAGGTTTAAATTAATTTTTAATTTCAGTTGTAACATTACAGAAGTAAGAATTGTACTGTACTCTCATGCTCCAAAATGAAGACAAAATTATTTTGAAGTCATTTGTCAGATCATTTTATTGATCATTTTTTAAATATTTTTAGGTCATGAAAATCCAGGCCCTGGTAATAAGGAATCTAGTTCCAATAATCACATGCAAACCATGAACTGCAGTATGTACTTTCTCATACAGCATCTCATCATCATTGAATTGCAATTAAGTTAAAACTATAAATAATTTTAACAATCTTTATAAAATTACAATTAAACCTACCTTCAAATTATAATTCAATAACAATCCAAAGTAAATAAAATTTAACAACATTAGATTCTCTCTTGCTTACTTAGAATAAATAGAGGAAGTATTGCATTCCACCCAAAAATTTGATACAAGATTTCACCAGAAATACAAGTTCTGAGACTCCCTGAATCCAAAAGAAGCATTTTCTAGAAAAAGGCCTATGAACAACATAATTCAAAACCAAAAAGTTAAATAAATACCAAACTTGGTATTTAAGTTCAGTGTCTTCCAAAGATGCGACATAAAAATTTTCAAGAAAATTCCCCACCCCCAAGCAACCTTTGCATGGAAAAATTTTTGAAACTTTTGATTTTCAGAAAAATGGCTTTAACGGTTTTTACTCAAATACCATATATTAAAAATATTTACATGACAAATAAAATGCATATTGAATTTTCTACAAATAGCATGTGAAGTCCTCTTTATTCTGAATGACTTTATATAATTGGTAAACCAAAAGAGATACACAACATCTTACCACATAAAAAATGTAGATCTTGTTAAAGCATACAATTTGTCAAATTTTTTGTGGCATTAACCATTTTCAAGATACTCTTTGTTATTTATTTGAATTTTCAAACACTTACACTTTTTACAAGTGATAAGTGACAATTTTTTCCCTCATGATCATGCACAGAGCATGGAACTTCTCATGGTCATGCACAGAGCATGGAACTTCAATGCCATCATATAATGATCCACTTATTTTCTTTCTTCTGCTTTAGTCTACTACGAGGGTCACTCCAAAAGTTTTGAGAATGGATGCAATAAAATATTAACAACTTAGATTTGATCATTGCATCTTTACAAAATACTCTCCACACCATTCTATACACTGCTTTCAAACCATTTTTCAAATGGTAAACACCATTCTTCTTTGGAGAGAGTGCAAATACATTCTTCGTAAGCAGCTACTGTGGCTTCAGGTGACTCAAATTGTTGACCTCAAATTTTTTACTTTCTCTACTACGTATAGTAAGTAGGGGAAGTATTGTATTCCACCCAAAAATTCAATACTGATATTTCACCAGAAATATATGTTTTGAGACCCCCTGAATCCAAAAAGGCATTTTTGGAAATGTGTGTGTGTGCGTGTGCCTGTGAGAGAGAGAACAGCATACCTCAGAAACGAACAGTCGGATAAACACCAAACTTGGTATTCAGATTCAGGATCTTCCAGAGATGCGACCCGAAGGTTTTCAAGAAAATCCCCCCACCCCAGATTACCCTTTACATGGAACACTTTTCGAAAATTTAATTTTCTCAAAAATGGCTCTAATGATTTTGATTAAAATATCATATGTTTAAGATATTTTCATGACAAATGAAATATATATCTCAAGTTTTCTGGGAATGTCTCCAAAAGTATTCTTCATTGTGAACAACTTTTGCATAACTGGTAAACCATAAGAGATAGACAAAATTTTACTACACAAAAATGTAGATCGCGTTAAAGTACACAATTTATGTCATATACTTTTTTTTGTTGAGTGAACCATTTTCGAGATATTGCTTGTTATTCCCTTAAATTTTCCAATACTTATACTTTTTCTCAAATGGGAATTCGTTATTCATTTTTTTTACGTACTGGACATGCAAAGAGAATGGAATGCACCACATAGCAACCACCTCTTAAAAGATTTGACTGTCGCTTAAAGTCTACCATATTCCCCTTGCACCTACAAGAAAATTAGCAATAAGATTAACATGAAGCATATGGAGAATAAGTGTTTGTAAAAATAGTTTGTACAAGAATAGAGAAAGTCATGTGAGTGTAACACATCAGATTTTTCTTTTATTTTGGGGAATAGAAAAAAGCCACGTGGGCCAGATCTGGACTCAAGTGAGGATGGAACAAATATATTGACTCCTTGCTACTGCAGAAATTGGGTTGTTTCTTGTGCAGTGTGGGCAGAGGCATTGTCATGGTGCAACAAAATTCCACGCAGACCAGTCTTAGGATGATGCTTTTTTCTCAGTTCATTGAACATTGTGGCAGACATTTTGTGGTGTACCATCTGGCAGTAACAGTCTTTTGTCCCTCCAGCGGAATCATCACAATGTGGCCACTTGCTGAGAAGCAACAGATCATCATCTTGCCAACACTTCTTGTTTGCTTCACTTTTGTTGGGGAATTTTCTCCTGGGAAGACCCAGATCAATGACTGTCATTTAGCTTCTGGATCATACCGGTAAATCCAGCTTTCATCACCTGTTCAATATTAAATATGTTTTTGGATCTTCCACCAGTGAATTTTCCAACCATTTCCTCACACCATTGCACACATGCTTGTTTGTGAGATGGTAGGGGGTCCAGCAACTGCAGAGCTTCCCGACATCAAGTTTTTCTTTCACAATTGTTTTCACTGCTGCCGATCCAATATTTAGGGCTTCTTAATTCTGACCATATGTGGGATGATGATCTTCTCACAACATGCACTATGCTTTCACCACATTTTCATCCATTGTTGCCATAGCTGGCCGTCCTGTTCAGTCTTCATCCTCGAGGGAACCCCTCCCTCTTCTGAACTCTGCATATCATCAATAAATGGTGGATTATGAAGGGCAAAGATCCCCAAATGCACAATGCACTCTTTCACGGCATTCTCTCTCCCCTTGCTTAAGATCTCAAGCAAGAGATCCATCCTAGTGTATGGCATAGCAACGCCTATACATACACATGCGATACTGATGATGCACATTGTTAGAGTGTGCCCAGACTTGCACAATCTGAAGCTACGAAAAGCTGCTTTGGCTTACCACTACTCATTGTTGTCCATTCTCAAAACCTTCAGAGTGGCCCTCATACATCCTTCTTATACAACAAAATGTATAATGAAATCTGATCTCAATTAACAAGAAAAAGATATATAACAAGAATGTTTTGTAGAAGAGTGAGTGTGAATGCAACATATCAGATATTTTTGAGTAATGAACAGTATAGCATTATTTACTGGTGCATTTTTAAATGAGCTTTTATCTATAATGGTGTCTGTTTAAAGTTGTTTCCATTATGTAGATATTTCTTACACAGGTTTTTTACTTTCTCTACTACGTATAGTAAGTAGGGGAAGTATTGTATTCCACTCAAAAATTTGATACCGAGATTTCACCGGAAATACATGTTTTGAGATCCCTTGAATCCAAAAAAAGCATTTTTGGAAACATGTCCGTGTGTGTGTCTGTGTGTCTGTCTGTGAACAGCATAACTCAGGAACGAACAGTCGGATAAACACCAAACTTGGTATTTAGGTTCAGTATCTTCCAGGGATGCAACACGAAGGTTTTCAAGAAAATTCCCCCACCCCAGATTACCCTTTACATGGAAGATTTTTCGAAAATTTTAATTTTCTCAAAAACGGCTCTAACGATTTTGATTAAAATATCATATGTTTAAGATATTTTCATGACAAATAAAACGTATAGCTTGAATTTTCTGGGAATGTCTCCAAAAGTGTTCTTCATTGTGAACGACTTTTGCATAACCAGTAAACCATAAGAGATAGAGAAAATTTTACTACACAAAAAATGTAGATCGCATTAAAATACACAATTTATGTCATATACATTTTTTGTGTTGAGTGAACCATTTTCGAGATATTGCTTGTTATTCTCTTAAATTTTTCAATACTTATTTTCTTAAAAGGGAATTCGTTATTCATTTTTTTGTCTTTGATATGCAAAGAGTAGTAATCTGTGGCAAAGGGAATGGTGCTGCACCTAGCAACCAGCTATTAAGAGATATGTATATGCTTAAAGGCTACTGTATTTCTATATTACCCTTGTAAATATATATTCCCCTTACATCTACAAGAAAATTAGCAATAAGATAGAGTCTGCAAATGTTTATCTCGATTAACATGAAGCATATGGAGAATAAGCGTTTGTAAAAATAGTTTGTACAAGAGTAGAAAAAGTCATGTGAGTGTAACACATCATATTTTTTTTTTGAACAAAGCAAAATAAAAAAATACTCGGTGCCTTTTGCAAATCTTTCCAGAATGGCCACAGGTCAAATTCCTGACTCTCACCAATACACAAGTACTAGAATCAGTGGGAAAGAAGTAGGTAACAATAATGCATACTCCCTTCACTAGATGGAACTCATTGCTATATTCAGCCAAGTGCTATTCAGCTATGTTAGACAACATGGTTTCTGACATGGCTTAAGCATCCACATGACTCAAAGGGTGGTTTATGGAACACCAACAATAGTGCACTATTGTACAAGTGGGCAAGGCAAACAGCCAGTTGTCCTGGCATTCACGTATTTGACTCCATAGGAATCCATCTCTAGACATATACTTGATGACCTACACCTTAGATAAAATTTTTACTTTCTCTACTACTTAACTTTAATAAGTAGAGGAAGTATTGCATTCCAACCAAAAATATCATACCAAACTCTCACCAGAAATACACATTTTGAGGCTTCCTGAATAAATTAATAAATAAAACAAAAAAAAGGCTCTTTTAGAAAAAGTCCCATGTCTGAGAGTGTAAACGCATAACTCAAAAATGAAAAGATGGCTAAATACCATACTTGGTTTAAAATAAAGAGAGTTGAGGGTTGTTACACTACATCACTATAATATTCTTACTTGAATGCGTTTCGGGACACAGTTTGTTCCCATCGTCAGCATGTCCTCATCTGATTTTGCCGGTCATCGTCTGGGGGATGTGTGTGGTTAGTGGTGTTCTCTGGTGCTGGGCTGATGAACCTCCAAAGGCTGTTGGGTGGCGGCAGTTCGAAATTCATTAGGTGATTCCTGTGTTTGACAATATCTATTTTTTCCCAGATGTCCAATTCATTACTGCTGTTGATCGGTTTTAAGAGTTTTATGTTCGGAGTGATATCATGCTTTGAAGACCAGAAATGATGTGCTACTGCTGATTTATCTGGCTGCTTTTGGTAAATGCATCTCATGTGCTCTTTAAGTACATTTCTTTTTGTTCTTCCTATATATACCAGGTTACATTCATTACAATCAATTTGATATAAACCAGCTGATTTATCGTTGGGGATAGGATCTTTTGTTCTGTTGCATAGTAGTTTCTCTATGTTGTGGTTATTCTGTGGAGACAGGGTGATGTTGTATTTTTTGAAAATCCTTTGAAATTTATGATGTGTCCAAGGGTGATAAGTGAATTTTCTATATGCTTGTGGTTTTTGTTGTCTGAGTAACGTAGTCATTTGTTGAATGTATTTCTGTCTTTCAAACCTTTTTATCTTCTTATCTATTGTTTTTTTCTGGTATCCATTCATAGTGGCTATGTTGATAATGTGTTGGTATTCTTTCTGGTATTCCTCTTTCTCCATTGGTATATGTACTAACCTGTTTGTAATACTATTTAAAATTGCATGTTTGTGGCTTGTAGGATTGTAGCTATTGTTTTTAATATAATTTTCTGTGTGCATTGGTTTTCTGTAAATGCCGAATGTTAGTTTGTTGTGTGCATTATTTCTGATGATCCTGATGTCTAGGTAAGGTAATTGGCCATTTTCTTCTTTTTCTATTGTGAATTTAATAGATCTTTTTTGTAAATTCAATAATTTCAAAGCATCTTCTGAAAGTTTTTTTGGAACAATAGCAAAAATATCATCTACATACCTATACCAGGTTTTGAATAGATGTGGGAAAGATTTAGTAATATGGCATTCAAAATGGCTCATATATAGTTCTGCTAAAAATGGTGAAAGGGGGTTTCCCATAGTTAGGCCTGAGGTCTGTTTAAAGATTTTGTGATGGAATGAAAAGAAATTTTGGTCCAGACATAATTTTGTTAGTTTTAGGTAATCTTCTGTTTGTGCTCTAGGTGTGCCATTGTTTAATATCCAATTTTCTAGGAGTGGTAATAATTCTTTGGAGGTTCATCAGCCCAGCACCAGAGAACACCACTAACCACACACATCCCCCAGACGATGACCGGAAAAATCAGATGAGGACATGCTGACGATGGGAACAAACCGTGTCCCGAAACGCGTTCAAGTAAGAATATTATAGTGATGTAGTGTAACAACCCTCAACTCTCTTTATTTTAAATTATGACACATCACTGTTACTAGCTTCTAAATCTTCAAAATTAGTCACCATACTTGGTATTTCAGTTTGGCATCCTTCACACATAAATATACATTTTCAAGAAAATCTCCTACCCCTAATACCCTTTATATGAAAAAATGTTTGTTATTTTTTATTTTCTCAAAAATGGCTCTAACAATTTTGATAAAAATGCATGACATGTAAATGTGTATCTTGAATTTTCTGCAAATGGCCTGAGAAGTCATCTTCAATGAATTTTGTTTAATTCATAAACTGTAAGAGACATAAAATCTACACAAAAAATGTATAACTCATTAAAGCACATAATTTATGTCCAACATATTTTTTTGTTGCATAAACAATTATCGAGATATTCTTTTTTATTGGTTTGAATTTTGAAATACTTATACCTTTTTAAAGTGGTAAGTCGCTATTTGCTTTTTTTTCTCATAGTCATGCAAAGAGCATGGAATTTCATAGCAACACATCAGATTTTTAAGATCCTTGTTGAATCATAAATGCATAGGCGGTAAGTGAAGCTTTTAGTACTATAAAGGTTAACAAGCCCTTCCAATGACATAACACTTACTTAATCAAATAAAAAGACAGGTTTCAGCTATGTGTAATAAATGGTTCTTAAATAGTAAACTCACCTGAAGAATCTCGCCTTTTGGTGCGCTTTCTACGGCGAATGGGAAGAAATGAGTTTATCACATCCCTAGTCAGTGCTTCATGGGGTCCTGGCACAGAAGGAACATCTTCGTTTTTCTGCAAAATAGAATAATTATCAGTTTTTTCATAGCATCAGATGAAGGGTATAATGAAAGGGGAACTTTTTAACATTTTAGTCCTGGTTGAATATTCTAATGACAAAGATTTGTTAACTGTGCACCTCTTGGATCATGAAAAATATTTTTTGTGCATAGTTCAGGACTTCAATAAAGTCAAAAAGTAAAGCTGTGTATCCTCCTTCAGGATACTATCTTACATTAAACAATTTTCAGCACTTACATTAAACAACATTTGTCTCTGCAAGCATTCTTTAATGTTTTTAAAAAAACTTTTAATAGCAAAAATTATTTATACAATGTGCAGCATAATAATCTCCATTACTCACAGTTTTTAAAATACCAAAGATATTTATACACTTGATTATGATTTGCTTGGATATACAGACACAGGATACCATAAGACATTTCTGGCACCAATATAGTGACCATTCATTCCAACAATCCCACATTTTTTAATTGTCCCTCACAGGATAGACTGTGATATTCCACTGACCTGCACACATTTTTCAAGCCACATTCTTCAGTGATTTTGGTAATCAAATGTAACAAACACATCATCCAGTTACTGCATTTATCATTATTTATGCCAAACAATTAGTATCAAAGCATTCATGAAAACAAGAGAAACTAAACACAGTGAAACAATTATAACACTGAATCTAGATGTGATAAACACACTTTTATTCGGAAAGATAGAATCAGACCGAAACATTCAATGCCATAACCGGGATTTGAACCAAAGTAATTTGGCTTATCATGCCACTGCTCTAACCAACTGAGCTACCATAACATCACACCAGCATGACATTAAATTTCCCAACTGAGTCAACTCATGGCATGTGTGAAAGAATAATTAACACTTACGGAGGGTTGTTTCCGTTCTCTGATAACAAATTGTGAATGTGATTGCCGTGTTCCTGTGTGCACAGCAAGTTCAAGCATTTGTGAGACAAACAAACCAGTTACTGTGCAGTCTTAATAGCAGTAGGACATGTGCGGCTCTCTCAATGCCTAAGCAAATTGAACCATATTGGGAAGGCTACATTACTGCCCACAATATAGTTGTTCTACTATTACTGAAGCATGCAAGAAAAGGAAGTTTTTTGTGTCAAAGTATGGGATTAGTTCGGTGTTGATAAAAGGGGAAAGGGTCGCATGGGATTAATTCCTAAAAGCAAAAAAACAGACAAACCCACGATCTGCTACCAGGCACTCTCCAGAGGTAATTAGGAAGGTCAAGGCCTTCATCTCTGGCAGTAATCCAGCCATGCAACAGACCATTGCAAACAAACTGAGAATATCCCTCAAACTGTTAATACCATTATAAACAAAGATTTCAATATGAGAAACATCACAAAGGTCGAGTTCATAAGTTGTTGCCAAGCCACATCTCAGAATGTCGAACCAACAACAGGAAACTGTGCGAGAAGCACCTGGCAGGAGAAAAATGGAAATTTGTGCTCAATTAGATGAGGCATATGTGTATCTTAATGACTGCAACAAACCCTGTGCAATTTACTATCGACCAAGCGGTGGAAAAAATTTTCAAAACTGGTGTGCAGAATGCAGAGAAAGTTTTTCAAAGGGATTCATGGTCATCGCTGGTTACTGCTACAACTGGAAACTGATAATTTGTAGAGATGCTAAAAAGGCCAAAATCAAAGTATTATCAGGATGAAATTCTGACCCCAATTTATCATAATGAAATCTCGGCTCTCTATTGGAGAGACAAAAACAAACTCTGGGTGCACCAAGATAAGGCATCCAGTCATACTTCTGGTTCGATCCTCATATTCTTGCAAAGAATGGAGCAGGAAACCGGAATACATGCTATTCTGTTCAGCAACATCCCAGTGAAATCTCCTGATGCCTCTCTGATGGATTTTTGCGCCTTTGGACTCTTGAAAAGGGCATTGGGAAGTAGGTGAACTTGAACAATTGATGGACTTTGGAAAACCTATAAAGAGGAGTGGGAACTTCTGGACATGACTGCACCATGCAACAGACTTCTGCGGAGGAAACTGAGGTGCAGAGCAATTGCTCGGATGAAGAGACAACAAATAGAGCATGACTGGTAGTGGAGACATGGCTTTTTGTAAGTTAGGAACAAAGTCAAACTTGTGTTAGAGATCAGAAACAACCCTCCGTATTCCTTCACTTACCTGAAGTGATTTAGGATATGTTTCATGGGCCATTCTCCAAATGGTCAGCTATTTACCAACTCCCAGCGTTGGAATGATCTATGATATTGGGACATCTGATGAGCCCCTGGTAGAGATGTGACAAACTTGAAGAGTTGTTGGAAAGCTAAAATCAGACTGAAAAGTTCAATGCCATAGCACTGAATTTTTCTGATTCCACCTTTCCAACTTTAGCCTATACACAACATGTGAGAAAGAAAGAAATTAATTATCTTTGATTGAAGAGTTGTTGCTAACCACAGAGTTGAAGTTCATGAGATGATGTTCAAATATTTGTGTGTAAACGATCTCCCAGGTGTCAAGATCAACAGCTCTAATTACTGGTTTGTTAACGCACAAAAAAAAATAATAATAAAATAAAAAAAATAAAAAAATAAAAAAAAATAATAATAATAAATAAAAAATAAATAAATACCCTCTCAGGAACTTCCACAATACAGATGACAACTTACAAAACTTTCAAAAAAATATGAATACCATCTCAGGAACTTCCACAATGCAGATGACAACTTATTCTTCGGGTTCATCAAATCTTGACCCGAGATCCATCAGATGTCCCAATCTCCACAGTCAACCAATAGCTGCAGACAATGGTCCTGAAACACATCCTAAACAATTTTAGGTAAGTAGAGCAGTAAAAGAATAAAAGAATGTTTCATCCAGATTCAATGGTAGCAATGCTTGGCATAAATTATTACTTTCAAGATGTGAATATGTAATCAATGTTATAAAGGCTTCTCTTTAGTGTTTTCTAATTGAAAACTGTAGCACTAGACCTGTAACTTAAAAGAATTTCTGTATTCTATAAAAAAACAAAGACAACAACATTTCAACTCCATTTTATACTACACTGTGTCCTACAAACTCCTGAAATGCCATCATGACACTGTTCTCTCATTACTGGGGATGGTCCATCAAAAACAAGGACAAAAAACTACACCATTACATAATGACACTAGGAAATAACTTATTTATCTGAATCTGGGACATTTATTTTTTCAACTTACTTGTGAAGATTTTTTTAGCTCTGCATCTTAATACCTAAAAATAGTAACATACACACTTTAATAAACTTGTAGGACTACATTCAGAAGTGCTGTAATAAATGAGACGGCAATGAAAATAGCTAAAAGAAATGTCAGTTTCACTCAGACATCAAATTAAGGTTAATTTGTATTTTGATAATTGTTCTTTCACATTAGACTTGTGTAAACAGTAATCAAATTAACCCTATCAGTCGTTAACTATAAAGGCCACATTACTTGCAACATTGCAAGTCATCTTTGAGGTATGATACCTCTAATATTTGAGATGCCTTGAAGGTTTGCTGTGATAGATTAGATGAGAAGACTTAATGTGCATACAGGTATCTTAATATGGTAATTCAAGCAGGAAGAGCATTAGCACAGAGAGCTGAAGATATGTGGTTCATGTCCTGTTCATGGCAACCAACTCTCCTTGGTTTTATTACTTTCCAGATAGTCACATAGCAAAATTAGTGAAAACTGCAATAGGATTTAACCAAGTGGGATGGCTCAAGGGATCAGCTAAAAAGCTTAGAACTTGCAATACAGTTCTAGTTAAAATCCTAGACATAAGAAAAACTCAAGAAATTTGTGGTTTTCCTGAATAGCTTTAAGAATGTTGAATTATTGTGAATTCTTCCCTATCTCTCTCCTTTTTTACTTTCTCTACTACGTACAGTAAGTAGGGGAAGTATTGTATTCCACCCAAAAATTCGAATCCGAGATTTCACCGGAAAGACATGTTTTGAGACACCCTGAATCCAAAAAAAGCATTTTTGGAAACATGTCCGTGCATGTGTCTGTCTGTGTGTCTGTCTGTGAACAGCATAACTCAGAAACGAACAGTCGGATAAACACCAAACTTGGTATTTAGGTTCAGTGTCTTCCAGAGATGCGACACGAAGGTTTTCAAGAAAATCCACCCACCCCAGATTACCCTTTACATGGAAGATTTTTCGAAAAGTTTAATTTTCTCGAAAATGACTAAAGATTTTGATTAAAATATCATATGTTTAAGATATTTTCATGACAAATAAAATGTATATCTTGAATTTTCTGGGAATGTCTCTAAAAGTATTCTCCATTGTGAACAACTTTTGCATAACTGGTAAACCATAAGAGATAGACAAAATTTTACTACACAAAAAATGTAGATCGCGTTAAAATACACAATTTATGTCATACATTTTTTTTGTTGAGTGAACCATTTTTGAGATATTGCTTGTTATTCCCTTAAATTTTTCAATACTTATTTTCTAAAATGGGAATTCGTTATTCATTTTTTTGTCTTGGATATGCAGAGAGTTATAATCTGAGGCAAAGGGAATGGTGCTGCACCTAGCAACCAGCTATTAAGAGATATGTATGTGCTTAAAGGCTACTGTTTTTCTATATGCCCTTTTAAATATATTTTCCCCTTACATCTACAAGAAAATTAGCAATAAGATAGAGTCTGCAAATGTTTATCTCGATTAACATGAAGTAGATGGAGAATAAGCGTTTGTAAAAATAGTTTGTACAAGAGTAGAGAAAGTCATGCGAATGTAACACATCAGATTTTTTAAATAGTGTTTAACATCCACTCTTACTTTATAATGGCATCACAGGAGGTGACACTGGTGATACATGAAATAATTTAGAAAAGAAATTTGGTAAGGAAATGTTCCAGGCCTAAGTTTAAGGTACCTCCCTGGCATTTAGCAATTATAAGCACTGAGGAAAATCTGGTAAACACCTCAGTTAGGGAGGATGGTAGGATTTAAACTGCAGAGTTCCCTTCACAAGTCAGTGCCTTAACAACCTTGGCTACCCGGTCAGTGATCATTTTCTTTCATTTCAACTTTACTGGGTCCTTAGTGCTTTCCTAAGCAATGGAGCAGTGTGATGAGCTGATGATAGCAAGAAAACTCTGTAAAAAGTCTCTGTCTGGCTTATCATTGTCGACCTGGGAGTTTGTGTTAATTGAATCATTAATTTGAAAAGGAACAGAAGAGCAAATGCTACCTTATTAATGACTTCAATTACCAACACAGTTACTTACAGCTAAAAAAACATAGTGTGCCAAGTGCAAAAACAGACTGGAACACTAAAACAAACAACAAAAATAGAGTAAGCATCTGTGTACTTCATTAATTTTCAGTGACATGGAAATGAAGACCAAAATTCTCAATTTGCAACTGCAAGATGCGAGTACAATAATTACTCGATATATTTTTAAAATACAATTTTATATGATTGTATCAGTTTGTATAATAAAATAATCACATAAAACAATTTTATTTTCCACTTTTTCCTCAAATATTGAATTATACCATGTTCCCAACTTCCCTGGACACAAAAGAGTAGGCATATCCAGGGGGGACAACCCAAACATCTGGTAATAGAATGCCTTATATTTTAAATAACTTATTTTTTCTCAAAGCATGTTTGGTTACACAAAAATATTTTGCAGTATCATCTGTATCTGAGATAATAAATAATCAGTGTTCACCTCAGAGCTGATAGTACCAGGTGCCAAGCCCTGTATATTCAGACAATGCGCTGCTTGTAGTAGTGAAGGCAGCTGATTTGGATCCACGCTAACCTCCCCGCGGTACACAAACTCCAGCAATGCCTCCAGGTCTTGTGCTGTTACGCCAGCCAACATTACCACTGGATGCTGACATGGTGTGCTCTGAAAAGGTTCATTAATACATTTAAGAAATTGTATAGGTACTCAAACTATTAAGAATGAACACTGCAATTTCTTCGTTTCTTAAACATGTTTTCTTTTAACGTTAGATTTAAGCCATCACCAAAATTATATAAAATATTAATTAGTCTTGTCTTTATGTAACACACATTTTTAATTTCTCTATTACTTGCGTATAGTAGGTAGAGAAAGCATTCCACCCATAAATTGGTTAACATCTCACTGGAAATACACATTTTGAGGCTCATTGAATAAATTAAAAAAAAAAAAGCCTTTTTAGGAAACAATCTGATCTGTTACATTTGCATGACTTTCTCTATCCTCTATTGCTTATTAGTGGGTATACACATGATTCTTACGAAAGTTTATTTTCCTATCTACTTCATTTTAATCGAGATAAACCTTTCAACACGTTTCGTTATAGTTACAAAGGGAATAGCAACAGTCAATAAACTAGCAGAGTGAACACTACACTCTGGCCTTAAAATTCCATACTCTTTCCAAATGAGAAACAGTTGAAAATCGACAGGACTTTAAATGACTAAGTATTGAACAATTTGAACCATTAATAATGGATATCTCGGAAATGGTTGATGCCACAAAAAAGTTATTTGGAATAAATTGTGTGTTTTAAAGAGATCTAGACTTTTTTGCATTGTACATTTCTATCACCTAATGTTTATCAGTTAAGTAAGATTATACAAATTTTCTTCCAAATAAAGAAGACCTCATAAGTTATTCCCAGAAAATTCAAGATACACATTTTATTTGTCAGATAAATATCTTTAATATATGGTATTTTAATCAAAATCATTAGAGACAATTTTCAGAAAATCAAATCATTCGAAAAATGTTCCATGTAAAGGGTAGCTTGGTGTGAAAGGAACTTGAAAATCTTTGTATTGCATCTTTGGAAGGTACTGAACTTAAATACCAATTAAGCATTTATCTGACTTTTTGTTTTTGAGTTATGTTGTTTACAGACACACATATATACAGACCTTTTTCTAAAAATGTTTTTGTATTCAGGGACATCAAAACATGTATTTCCAGTGAAATCTCAGTACCAAATTTTGGGTGGAATTAATACCTTCTCTACCTACTATGTACTGGTAGAGAGAGAGAGAGAGGGAGAGAGAGAGAGAGGGAGAGAGAGAGAGAGAGTGTGTGTGCGTGCCTGTGTGTCTGCAAACAGCATATAATGAAAGCTTGATTAAATGCGAAACTTGGTATTAGATTAGCCTCTTCCAAGGATATAACAAACAGATTTTCAACAAAATCTGTTCACTTCAAACTACACTTTACATGAAAAATGTTTCATTATTTTTTTTATTTTCTCAAATAATGAACTAATGATTTTTATTAAAATGCCATATGTTTAAGATATTTCCATGAGAAATAAAATTTAATCTTGAATTTCCTGAGAACAGCATGTAAAGTCCCTTTCATTCCTAAAGACTTTTGTATAATTGATAAACCACAAGATATATGGGCAAAATCTTACTATACAAAAAATGTGGATCTCATTAAGACATACAATTTAAGTCAAATAACATTTTTTGCAGCATTAACCCATTCCAAGACATTCTTTATAATCGGTTTAAATTTTCAAACACTTTTGCAAGTGGTAAGTCGCTATTTGTATTTTCTCATGACCAAGCAAAGAGCATGGAATTTCAATGCCATCACATAGCGATCTGCTTTTTAAAAATCTGTCGCTTTAACTTACTGTATCCTTCTTATACATACAATGAATGTGTTAATGTCGAATGAAAGTTTATTAACTAGAAGCAGACAGAAGAACAAACGTTTGTAAAAAATAGTAAATTGAGAAAGTCATATGAAAGCAACACATCAGATCTCTTTTGCTTACTGCCATTATGATTTTTACAAAAGTATTACTATTTGCTGTACCTTTGCCAAATGTTTCCTTACGTTCTTAAGGGGTTAGTATTTGTGGAAAAGTCTTACCTTCAAGCTTCTTAATATGAACCGATTAGATTAATACAATTATTGCCTGAACTCAAATTCTCTGATCAGGAAATACAGCAAAACAGTATTTGAGAATATTGATGCGGTGCATTTCGTGTTGAGTATGAACACATGTAAATAGCTGCATCAAAAATCACTCGCCCCGAGCCATTGCCTGGCAGGACATTCAACTACATAACGGCGTATTTGTGCATCCTACCAGGTTTTGCTTATAAGCCCTGTTTTATATCCTCATGGCTGATTCTGCTACAGTTGCTAAACGAATCCATGTCAGCCATCCTCCTGATGACCGCATAGTCCAATAGTATCTTTTATAATGTGATAACAGCTGAATACCATGCTCCATCATCCTTCACCGCAGATAAGGTAACGTTCTATTTTATTTGTTTGTAAACTCCTTTTTGGCCTTCCTTCCATCTCACGCAAGTGACTCTGATCCACCAGTTCGAGCATTTAGTAGTAGCATGTGTCAGAGATGCACGGTCTCCGGCCACATGTTGGTGCTTAGTCACACCCCTTGCAATCCTCTGAGCTACCTCTTCGTTTATCTGTGACATCTGGTAGAGGGATAGGTTTGTGTTGAGTGCCTCTTCCCGTTCTCACCCTCTTAATCTCATCCCTTATTCCACCCATTACATCTGGTGTAGTCACCTGATCTTAAGCACCAACCCTCTCCTTCAACTCCATCCTATCTGATCTATGACATGTGCTGAAGTCACCTATTTTGAGCACCTACCAACCCCTCCAAACTGACCATGACATGTGGTGGAGGCACACAGGCAAAGATCATGGTGGGGTAGTTACCCTTGTGACCACTGCAGCATCCCCCAAAACCACTGCAACAATATTATTGACAACAGGCAGGACTACACACAAAGTCAATAAAGGTAGCAATGCAATGTTGTTAAGGAATGTGCTGCGAGTTTTGCTTGGGCTTAGAAGGGTAGCTGTGATCAAAACTGCATATACGAATCATATCCATTCCGATCTGACTGACATTTTTACTTTCGCTACTACATACAGTCTAGTAAAAAATGTAAAAAGTGTCACTGCTTTTGGTTACTTTTAGTGTTTTCCATTCTTGAATGTTGGCAGAATTTCATCATTTGTGCTCCACGGCCACCTTAGGTAAGCCATCTTCTAATTGGTTTTAGCTGAAGTCTGATAGGCTAGCATTACCCTATGAAGAAAGGTCAGGCCTAGCTGGACAATGAAAGGAGAATCGGTATATGTCACCTGAATGATTTAAACAATATGCCTCCCAAAGATTGTCCATACTAGCCCCTGAATGAGTCCAATTCTTATTGGTTCAAACCTCTGTAGGACACAGCATTATTGATTGCCAACTTAAACCACAGTTCCTCATATCGGCACTTTTTTTGCACACGAATGTATATAGTAGGTAGAAAAGATATTGCATCACGCGCAAAAATGTTATACCAAGATTTCGCCAGAAATACATGTTTTGAGGTCTCTCGAATCCAAATTATAAAAAGCATTTTATAAAAAAAGGTCCATGTGCATATGTCTGTAAAGAGCATAACTCAAAATAAAAAAGTTGGACAAATATCAAACATGGTATTTAAGTTAAGTATCTTCCAAAGATGTGACACAAAGATATTCAAGAATCCCTCTCGTCCCAAATACCCTTTACATGGGACATTTTTCAATTTTTTTTATTTTCTTAAAGATGGCATGACAAAATGCATATCTTGAATTTCCTGGGAATAGCCTGTAAAGTCCTCATTCAAAAGGAATTTTATATTACTGGTAAACATTAAGCAATATGTAAAAACATACTACACAAAAACTGTAGATCTCTTTAAAACACACAATTTATATCAAAACACATTTTTTGGGCATAAGACATTTCCGAGATATTCGTTGTTAATGGTTTAAGTTGTTCAATACTTAGCCATTCTTTTAATATGCTGTCAATTTTCAGTTGTTGTTTATGATTGCAAGGAAACATTATGGAACTTTAAAGGCCAGCATATAGCCAGTTCTTAAACATTTGACTATCGCTGTTCCCTTTGTATCAATAATAAAATGTGTAATAAGCTATTTCTGCAAAAGATTTATGTCAATTAAAACGAAGCAGATAGAAAAATAAGCTTTTGTAAGAATAGTTTGTATACCCGCTATGATATAATAAATGTCAGAGGGTAGAGAAAGTTACGTAAACGTAACACATCAGATTTTTATGTTCATGTTTTACTCCAAATAAGTCACCTATCAAGATATCACCAGGATTTTAAGAGTACTTTTGCATCTCGTGAGAAACAGAAGAAAAGACATATCTCAGAAATGTATGGCTTAAAATATTAAAAAATGCCAGTGAACAAAGTGAAATATCTCACAAAGTCATTTAGCAGAAGTTGCAAGAGCTCTAAAAACCCAATAAGAAGGATGATTTCACAAGCTATTCAGAGAAAATTTGAAAACGCAAGATCTACAGTTTGTCACATCAGCATCAAACAATGATTTTAGCTATTTTTGAGAAAATACAAAATAATTGAAATTTTTCCATGTAAAGGGAAGTTTGGGAGGAGGTTTTTGCAAAAATCTTTGTTTTACCCTTAAAAGATGCTGGAGTTAAATTTATAATATTGCTCCGGCTGTTCATTTTTATTCTTTCTCCCTCTTTGAGTTCAGGGGATCTCAGAAAATGTACTTCTGATGAAATTTTAATTCCAATGTTTTGGGTATAATACAATATTTCCTCCACCCTAGTAGTACAAAAAATAAAACCTCTTATACATTCATACAGCTTTCTCTACTGATTATTATTTACTTTCAAGCTATTCTACATATTATTCATAAAAAGGCTTTGTTTTTCTATTTCTTGCCAAACATTAAAAATGCAGGCCAAAATGGCTTCAGCAAAGATTTTATTGAACACAGGAGCAGGAAAGGGATTAGTACAGTAAAATGTTTAAAAAACTCTTTAAAAAAATGCAGACTTAAAATATTTGGGAAAAACAGCAGCAAATATCTCTGAAACACTTAATGCCACAAAATTACATATGTTAATGAGTTCTACATTTTTTCAGTAGTAAGTATTTGTGAGCAGGCGAGCTGGCGTTACAGAACATTTACAACTTGCATTCAGGAGGTCTCTAGTTCAAACCCCTGGGGCCAAACAATCTGAGGGTATTTTACAGTTTTCCTTGGTCGTTGGCGAATAACGGGTTGGATAGTTTGATCTGCAAAGTTTCCTACCATCCCTTTCATCACTACATCTTCTTCTTCTTCTTCTTCTTCTTCTTCTTCTTCTTCTTCTTCTTCTTCTTCTTCTTCTTCTTCTTCTTCTTCACCACCATACCAGGCATATGGATATGCCTGGATATGCTGTGATCCAGAGTTTGCTTGTTTCTGCTGACCAAAGGCATTGACTCGTACAACCCTGGGGGTGTAAAACCTACAAAGATGAGGGTATTCATCGAAGAGGAAGAAAAAGCATTTGTCTCTTATGGTTTCCCCATTGTGTAAAATCATACAATATTCAATGAACATGAAGAGAGGCCTTCAATGAGTTATTTATAGAAAATTCAAGAGTTGCATATTTTTCATGTCAGTAAATCTCAGACTATACATATTGTAATCCAAAGTTCTCAAGCACATTCTTACAAATGAAAAACTTTGTGGCCTTGGTTCAGGACTTGAAACTGTCACAGGCTAAAGCAGCATTGCTTGGATCACATCTTTAACATTGGATCATCTTAGAGAAAATATCCAGGTGATAAATTTTGCACTCGTTATGAGTAGTTGGTGCCATACTTGTAAATGATCATCTTGTGATTTGCTGTGAAAGGGATGGCCTGATGCACGTCAAGCATTACAATCCACAAGATTGACAATCATTCATTAACCCAGCAAAACTTAACCTCATGGTAGTGTTATTGCATATTGGAAAGCACCTCCCATTCATTTTTACTTTTCCTACTATGCATAGTAAATAGAGGAAGTATTGCATTCCACCCAAAAATATGATACCAAAATTTCACCAGAAATACGTGTTTTGCAGTGCCCTGAATCCAAATAAAGCATTTGTGGAAACATGTCTGCATGTGTGTGTCTGTGAACAGCGTAACTCAAAAACAAAAAGTCAGATAAATACCAAACTTGGTATTTGAGTTTAGTATCTTCCAAGGATGCGACACCAGGATTTTCAAGAAAATTCCCCACCCCAGACTAACCTTTACATGGAACATTTATCGAAAATTTTGATTTTCTCAAAAATGGCTTTAACGATTTTGATTAAAATATCATGTTTACAATATTTTTATGGCAAATGAAATGTACATCCTGAATTTTCTGGGAATATCCCCAAAAGTCCTCTTCATTCTGAATGACTTTCACAGAACTGGTAAACCGTAAGAGATAGACAAAATTTTACTGCTTAAAAAAGGTAGATCTCATCAAAACACACAAGTTATGTCACATACAATTTTTTTTTTGTCGACTGACCCATTTCCGAGATATTCCTTGTTAGTTGTTTCAGTTTTCTAATACTTTACTTTTTCCCAAATGGGAATTTGTTATTTTTTAATTTTTTTTTTTATGTCCTGGACATGCAGACAGAAAGGGAATGCTCCACATTGCAGCCATATCTTTAAAAATTTACCTATCGCTTAAAGCCTTCCACATTCCCCTTGAACCTACAAGAAAATTAGCAATAAACAAATGTTTATCTCAATATGAAGTAGATGCAGAATAAGCATTTGTAAAAATAGTTTGTATAAGAGTAGAGAAAGTCATGTGAGTGCAACACATCAGATTTTTAGAAAAGGGCTGTGTGCGCGCGCGCGTGCATGTGCGTGTGTGTCTGAGCAGCATAACTCAAAAATGAAAAATCAGTTCAACATTCAAATTTAAGTTTTAAGTTCAGTACCTTCCGTCAGGTGAAGATTTTTAACAAAATAACCCCCTCCACGCCAGATTACCCTTTACATGGAACATTTTTCGAAAATTTGAATTTTCTAAAAATTGGCTCTAATGATTTTGATTAAAATACCATATATTAAAGCTATTTAGATGACAAATAAAATGTATATCTTTAATTTTCTGCGAATATTCTAGAAGCCCATTTCATTTGGAAGAAATTTTGTATAGTCTTAAGTAACTGGTAAATGTTAAGTGACAGGCGAAAACATACTACACAGAAAATGTAGATCTCTTTAAAGTGCACAGTTTATTTAAAATAAGTTTGTTTGTTTTTTTTTTTCTTTCTTTTTTTGTGACATAAACCATTTCCGAGATATCCATTATTAAAGGTTTGAATAGTTCATTCTCTTTCAACATTCAGTTGTTTCTTGTGATCGCATGGAAACAGTATGGAATTTTAAAGCCAGCATATAGCGTCCAGTTCTTAAAACATTTGACTATGTATCTATAACGGAATGTGGAATGTAGCTGTTTCTGCAAAGCTTTATTTGGATTAAAATATAGTAAATAGAAAAATAAGCTTGAATAAGAATAATTTGTGTACCCACTAATAAAGACAGAGGGTAGAGAAAGTCATGTGAATGTATCGCATCAGATTTGTTTTAATCTGTTCCCTATAAGAAAGAAACATAGCTCAAGCTGAAGTTTCTGTTGGGCTGCCTGCAACTATGTTTGGCATCTCTTCCGTCACAAAACTTCATAACTTAAAAGGTGTTAGGTCATTATAGTTTGTGTAGTACAATTTGTACGAGGGTCTCACTAAAACTTTTGAGAATGGGCACCAATGAGCAATGATAAGCCAAAGCAACTTTTCCTAACTTCAGATTGAAGTTCAGATAGCAACATGTGCAAGTCTGGGTGCGCTGCAACAATGTGCACGTCAGCACCGTGTGTGTATGTATAGCAGGTGTTGTTACACCATACACTAGAATAGATCTCAAGCGACAGCATTTCCGTGATTTTCTATGACTTCAGTTTAGAGAAGAGAGAATGCCTTGAAAGACTGCATCATGCATTTGGGGATCTTGCCCTTCGCAATCCACCATTTATCATTGGTTTGCAGAGTTTAGAAGAAAAGGGATACCCTCGAAGATGAAGACCAAACAAACAGACAGCTACAGCAACAATGAATGAAAATGTGGTGAAAGCAGAGTGCAATGATCTTGCAAAAAGATCATCGTTGCTCATATCGTTAGATTCAAGGAGCCCTACATATTGGATCGGCAGCAGTGAAAACAATCCTGAAAGAAAAACTTAACGTCAGGAAGCTCTGCAGTCACTGGATCCCCCACCACCTCACATATGAGTAGAAACTAGCATATGTGCCAAGAAATGATTGAAAAATTTAATGGAGGAAGATCCAAAAAATATTTAACATTGCAACAGGTGAAGAAAGCTGGATTTACCAGTATGATCCAGAAACTAAACGACAGTCATCAGTCTGGATCTTCCCAGGGGTAGACCCCCGTACAAAGCTGAAGCAAACGAGAAGTGTTGGCAAGCAGATGATCTGTTCCTTCTTCTCAGCAAGTGGCAACATTGTGACGCTTACGCTTGAGGGACTGTCACTGGCAGATGGTACACCACAAAATGTCTGCCACAAATGTTCAAAGAACTGAGAAAAAAGCATTCCTAAGACTGGTCTGTGTGGAATTTTGTTGCACCATGATAAAGCCTCTGCCCACGCTGACAAGAAACAACCCAATTTCTGCAGGAGTCAGATATTTGTCCCATCCTCCCTACATTCCCAAAATGAAAGAAAAAGTTTGAGGTCAGCGATTTGAGACACCTGAAGCCGCAGTAGCTGCTTATGAAGAATGTGTTTGCACTCTCTCCAAAGAAGAATGGCGTTCAGCATTTAAAAAATGGTTTGAAAGGATGAGATGGTGTATAGAATGCAATGGATAATATTTTGAAAAGATGCAATGATCAGATCTAGATTTTTAATATTTTATTGCGTCCATTCTCAAAACTTTGCAGTGACCCTAAGAATTAACTGCTTGAAAGAAATAGTGCCTCTGATGTGAGGAAGAAGGAATTGTAATTACTTAAGGTTTCTTATGCCTTCTTATCACTTTTTTCATGCCAAAAGGAAATTGAATAGTGAAAGCAAGTAATATCTATATATTTCAATCAATGTGCAATTATTTTAGTTGACAAATCTTTATGCATTAATAATGTTTAATTAACTACAAGTTAATGACAGTCATTCACTATGTAATTTATCCTTATGAACTTCCTTTTCAATTCAGCTTTTAAGGAAATTAGGGAACTAAGATTCAATCCTCTGGGCAGTAAAACAAATCAACATAAACTTAACATTACAGGGTGTATATGAATTGGTTTCAGATAACAGGTATTATATAAAAAATTACGGAGTAAAGGAAGCAAGAGCAAAGTTTAGATGCTTGCCTAAATCTTGAGATTAATGATGATGCATACAGTTGAATTATTAACGAATATGTTAAAGGAAGTAAACACTCGCTATTTTCATGGATTATGCTAATACAGTTAGGTTGGCAGTTTTCTCTGCATATGCACAATATAAACAAAATGGAGTATACTGTTGACATATCACTATGAACGTACTGTACAACAAAGTGTCTTAAAAAGGATCTGTGGATGGGTTATAGGCTGTTTAAATGTTTTATGTCCTCTTAAAGGCACTGTTACATAGTGTCATTCTCCATGGGGTACCATGTTAGCCTCTAGTTCCCGAAGTCACAGGTTCAAACCCGGCAGAGGGCGATGGATTCTTGCCACATTAAAATCCTTAGCATGGCTTCCTTCAGAAGGGAAGTAAAGCCGGTGGTTCCATGTCATAGATTTACGGCACATAAAATACCTCAAGCCTAATAGAGGCCTCTGAGCAAAATTTCCGGTCTTTCATGCCCAATATAGAATGGGACACTAAGAACCATAGTAGTTAAAGAGCATCCATAAATAAATCTCAATTTTTGTTACATGGATTTTTGTTTCTTAAATCAATATTTTTACTTTCTCTACTACACATAGTAAGTAGGGGAAGTATTGCATTCCACCCAAAAATTTAATACCAAGATTTTATCAGAAATACATGTTTTGAGGCCCCCTGAGTAAAGAAAAATCCCTTTTAGAAAAAGGTCCATGCGTGCATGTGTGTCCGTGAACAGTATAACTCAAAAATGAAAGTCAGATAAATACCAAACTGGTATTTAGGTTCAGTATCTTTCAAAGATGCAACACAGATTTTCAAGAAAATCCCCCCCATACGACTACTCATTACATTGAACATTTTTCAAAAACTCTGGTTTTCTCAAAAATGACTAACAATATTGATTAAAATATCATTACATTTAAGATATTTTCATCACAAAATGTTTATCTTGAATTTTCTGGGAATGTCCCCAAAAGTCCTTTCCTTTCTGAATGACTTTTATATTTACGGTTTTAACTGGTAAATCGTAAGAGATAAGACAAAATTTTTCTACACCAAAAATGTAGAACTCGTTAGGTCACACAATTGTGTCACAGTTGTTTTTTTTTTTTTTTTTGTGGAGTGGACTTTTTCTAAGATATTCCTTGTTATTTGCTTGAATTTTCCAATACCTATACTTTTTCTCAAATGGGAATTCGTTATTCATTTTTTTTGCCTTGGTAATGCAAAGAGAATGGAATGCTCCACAGAGCAACCAGCTCTTAAAAGATTTGATTATCGCTTAAAGCCTACCATATTCCCCTTGCACCTACAAGAAAATTAGCAATAAGATAGTTTCTGCAAATGTTTATCTTGATTAACATGAAGTAGATGGAGAATAAGCGTTCGTAAACATAGTTTGTACAAGAGTAGAGAAAGTCATGCGAGTGTTACACATCAGAATTTTTAGTATCTTAATATTAAGTAGTGATGGAGCCGTTACCTTTTCATCACTATATGGTATTTTTATAAGTTTAACATAATTACACAGAAAACATTTACATTCCTCCATTTTGAATTCTTTCCTATCTATGTCAATTTTGTATATTGTTGTTAGCATTATTAGTATTACATTTTATTGCCTATAATGTTAAATGTTTATAGGACTCAGTAATAGGACTTCCACTAATTACTGCTCAGCATTTCATTCAACCTCTTGAAAACAGTTTCAATAATCTGCATTTCTAACAATGCTTGCCATCTCTGTAGAGCAGATGGATTATGGTATGTGATAATAAAGTTCAAGACTGTACCACAGCTATGTCCAATATCAATAAATTGCATTGGAACCTATCTGTCTATATTCCTGATGGGTACATAAACACTATTCATAAAAGTAGACAATTACAAACATGTGGATTCTAGACTGAAAAGTTCTCTTCAAACCCATTAATCTGAACTACTGTCAATGTATTAAAATGATATCTGTGGGTATGCACTGAGAAGTAATTGCAAATTCCAATGCTCCAAGGACTATAGTTCATTGATGCATATGAAATATCAATCTGAGGACTCCATACATTTTTGTTTACTTTGTCTGTTGCTTGGTGTCTGTAGCATGGTTTATCTGATGTAGCATTTTATCTTTTAGCTATTCTGTATGAAAATGTGCTGTAAACTATGTCAACATTAATTAAAAGCACACTGCATAATTAGATGTTACAAAGCTACTGAGTTGCTGCATAATTTAAGTCAATATAACAGTGGAGTTTATGGCAGCTAGTTTTGAGGGACTGTGGAACTATGATTGGGGTTATGTAATTGTTTTTAGAGTTGCAAATTGAGAATTATTAGCTGCTACTGCTGGATTTCATTTATTGAGCATTTCAGGATTAACATTCACCTGTTTTATTTTTGGTTTTATTGTGCATTAGATAACAAACAGTACTACACTAATGATCATGCAAGTATAATTAACCATACGAAAATATGGGAGAAGAAAGGCACATGATCTATCTTGTGCAGTATCATCTCAACTGCAAAATCAACAGAGATGTGTATGAGTCATTCTTCAAAAAATCTGATGCATTACACTCTCATGACTTTCTCTACTCTTGTACAAACTATTTTTACAAATGCTTATTCTCCTTATGCTTCATGTTAATCGATATATCAAGATGTTAAACTTATTGCTAATTTTCTTGTAGATGCAAGGGGAATTGGTAGGCTTTAAGCGATAGTCAAATATTTTAAGAGCTGGTTGCTATGTGGAGTATTTCATTCTCTTTGCATTACCAAGGCAAAAAAAAAAATGAATAACGAATTCCCATTTGAGAAAAAGTATAAGTATTGGAAAATTTAAGGGAATAACAAGCAATATCTCGAAAATGGTTCACTCAACAAAACAAATGTATATGACATAAATTCTGTATTTTAACGCGATCTACATTTTTTGTGTAATAAAATTTTGTCTATCTCTTATGGTTTACCAGTTATGTAAAAGTCGTTCACAATGAACAATACTTTTGGAGACATTCCCAGAAAATTCATGATATACATTTTATTTGTCATGAAAGTATCTTAAATATATGATATTTTAATCAAAATTGTTAGAGCCATTTTTGAGAAAATTAAAATATTCGAAAAATGTTCCATGTAAACGGTAATCTGGGGTGGAAAGAATTTCTTGAAAACCTTCGTGTCGCATCTCTAGAAGATACAGAACCTAAATACCAAGTTTGGCGTTTATCCGACTGTTCGTTTCTGAGTTATGGTGTTCTCTCTCCCTCTCACACATGCACGCACACACACTCATTCTCTAAGCAGAGTAAGACTAAAGTACTCACCCTATTCGCTAACTGATACTTTACATCAAATAATGACTACAAAATGGTAGAATCATAGAAATGAGGAAATTGTAACAGAGTGTAGGTTCTGTTGGAATTAGATTAAATTTAGTACTACAAATGACTTTTTCAAATTTTATTTTGATATGAAGAGATTATTGACACTAAAGGCAACAATAAAGCAACCGCTTTCCAGAAACAATGAAAACAATAGCCCAAGCAATTATCAAAATTTATACAGGGCACGATTATTCAACAATGGTTGACCAGTACCCAACTGTATCTGAAGTTTCAACAACAGATAAGTCACCAATATCTGGGAAGGTGAATTTACTTGATGATCTCATGAATTTCATTGTGTACTCTTGACAGGCATCCTCAGGGAGTACCAGTGCTGTATAATGTTTCACGTGTTTTTCGCCAGCAAATTTTACATAGTTTTTGGAGAAATCCATGTGTATGAACATTTCATCGCATGTTAAGTTTTACTTTATGACAGAAACAGTAGCCTGTTGGTGTTTTACATTGCAAACATGCTTCAAAAATTTATCAAGATACCTTTTCAAGTGTGGAAAGACTTCTGCCTTTGTTGACTTAACTTCCTCTTTTATAGTCTTTTGACATGCCTTCTCTTTCCCTTTCACTGCCATGTTGATCTTTCTCGTCACCCATTGCTCATAACTTATAGAGTTCATCTCCATTAAATGAATCTTGAAAAGTGATTTCTCTTTGCAAGAATTGCAAATTCCCATCAAGCACCCTTCCTTGAAATGTTCATTCGTGCAGCTAATTCATATGGAGTATGTTCTTTAATTACTTTATTCTGGTACAATTTTCTAGTAATGAGAGCCATGCTTTTATGAACTGACAACAAACACGTGTTTCTAACTGTAACTTTAGGTGCTTATTCAAAATGGATGCAAATTGCAAACTTAATAACTTAATTTAATATACGTATTTTCAGAAATAAATTTGTTATGAAGGTTAATAGGCAAGTCATTAAGCAACCTTTTCTGCTTCTTGGACTTCTTGAAGGTGACTGTGTCTCTGCCTGGATACAATCTGCTATTTTCACCCTCTCCTAAACAGGCTGCGACATATTGGCTTGCTACTGCCAAGTCTCCATGCACTCTCGTTTTATTTACACTTCCTTTTACCTCACCTCGAAGCATTTTTTATGATAACATGTTACCAATCTGAAATAGGAGCCTATACTTCTTAAGTACCTTACCAGTTAAACTGCATAACTTGTTTAGATTTTGCTAGAGTTTTGAAATTATCTTTTAACTGCTTGCTATAACTTAAGAGCAGTTTCTTTTTTACCTCGTGTGCTAAGTGCTGACCTCTTATGAGTTCTGTTAAATTTTTTGTAGATGAATCTTTATTGACTTCTTGCACCCTGTATACCCCTTTTTGAACATATTAACTCTTTTCTCAAATACCTTCAGTTTGTTTTGTTTTATTAATTTTATTTATGAAATAAGTTCTGTTTCTTAGTCTCTTTTTCCCAAAGATTTGCCTGCTGTTGTTTCTAACCTCACTACTTCCACTTGGTTCAGGTTAGGGACCGAGTAGTGGTGTACTTCCCTCTAAAGTTTTGTTAATTTTCTCACCCCCCCCCTTTCTTTTTTACTTTTTCTACTATGTATAGTAAGTAGGGGAAAGTATTGTATTCCACCCAAAAATTTGATATCAAGATTTCACCGCAAATACATGTTTTGAGGTGCTCTGAATCCAAAACAAGCCTTCTTGGAAACATGTCCATGAGTGTGTCTGTGAACAGCATAACTCAAAAACAAAAAGCCGGATAAATATCAAACTAGGTATTTAGGTTTAATATCTTCCAAAGATGCAGCACAAACATTTTCAACTAAACCCCCACTCCAAACTAGCCTTTACATGGAACATTTTTCAAAATTTTTGACTTTCTAAAAAATGGCTCTAAAGATTTCTATTAAACACCATGTGTTAAAGATATTTACATGACAAATAAAATGTTTATCTTCAATTTTCGGGGAATATCCCTATGAAGTCCTCTTCATTTGAAGGGAATTTTGTATAATCTTGTATAACTGGTAAACGTTAAGCAATAGACAAAAACGTACTACACAAAAAATTTAAATCTCTTTAAAAATAAGGTGTTTTTTTTGGTTTTTTTTTGGGGGGGGGCCTAAGACATTTCTGAGATATCTATTATTAAAGATTCAAATTGTTCATTTTTTGGCCATTCTCTTAAAAGTCCTTTCAATATTCAGTTGTTTTTCGCAATTGCATGGAAACAGCATATAACATCCATTTCTTAAACATTTAAGTATCACTGTTCGCTTTGTATCTGCAACAAAATGTGTAATGTAGCTATTTCTGCAAAGGATTATTTGGATCAAAATGTAGTAGATAGAAAAATAAGCTTGAGTAAGAATAATTTGTGTACTTACTAATAAATGATAGAGGGCAGAGAAAGTCATGTGAATGTATCACATTAGATAGCTCTTGCTGCCAATCTTTTCTGATATTTCTCTGCTATTGTTGGGTCATGTCCCTTATAAGCTTTATTTTTCCTGATACCTTCTACATCATATCGCTCCCTTTCCTTTGTCTTGGCTTTGTCATATCTATTTGAATCATTCTTTATTGCATGTCTTAGTTTTTGTATGGATTGTTTTTTCCTTTCATTTGAAGCTTTCTGTTTTTGGACATTTTTTTTTTGGTGTGTGTTAATGTGAAATAACATTTTAGTAAATTTTAATTTTAGTAAAATAGTTTATTTATGATAAATTATGCATAAACTTCCTTTTTAATGAGTGGAATCACAAATAATAAAATGCGCTTTTTATGTATATTCTAGAACTTTTTTCCATAGCATTGTGTAGGCCTATAATAATTTTAAAACACAAACAATATCGTTGGTAAAAGTTTTCTGGATTAAGAATTATTAGAATTGAACACTCAAGTGATAATGAATCACCACCAACATCATCATCAAGAATTCAAAGGAAATCAAAAGGCAATTAATACATATCAACATATTTGTGGCAAAAATGTATAAGTACTTAGAAAATGTGCTGTTGCTGAGTTTATGGCCAAGAAAATATATTTCATAAATTGGTGAGACAATAAAATTATCAGTGTGCATCAGAAAAACGTGTTGCTGAGTTTCTTATTTATCTCGTTAATTTAGTTTTGTTCTAATGGGGTTCAACAACACATTATAAAATAAATAAACAAATAAATAAATGCATTATGAACTCTCTTACTTCATCTAACCTCTGTGATTAACATTTAAAAACAATAGTAATGGCGGTGAAATTTTCCTCTAAATTGTAGAACTACTTCACAGTATTTGAGCTTAGGAAATTCCAATTTTAGAACTTAAGTGTGCATTCCTTATGGTTATAATTCATAGCAAAATTCAATATTTAATCATAAAAGTTTACCTCTTAGTGTAGGTCATGGGGGTGAGAAATTCTAATTACCAAATGTGTACTAGCACATTTTCACAAAGAAAACAACATATAAAAAGCTCATGCAGCTTGACTTCACACTGATCACAAGACAGCTGCCAAAAGTAGAAATCCAATGAGGTTAGAGAGCCTTAAGTGTCATCTCTGGGGACATTACTCAAATATTTAAATTTTTCATGCAGGTGAGATTTCACTTGGGACACAGACATACTTAATGCATAGAAGTTATATTTATAAAGTAATTTGTTTTCCAAGCATCAATTAGTAATGTTTAGCTCTTTCAATTTTATTATAGCAACAAATTGGGCTGTATATCAAAAATCTCTTGAATTATGAAAGAGCGAAAATGCCAAGACATCACCGAGACATGACATGTAGGTGAGATCTCACATACTGTGTTGTAAAATGCAGAAAATAACAATTATTTAAAATATGGATTATTGAATGAAATAGATATTTTTAAAAGTAACTCACAGTAATAATTTATTGCTCATTGAAACATATTTTTTCACCAGAATATCAGGTGTGACTAGAATCTGCCCTTTATCGAAGAATGACTCATACATTTTCTCCCTGTTGCTAACCCCTAGAAGTTACGAGTATTACAATAAGGTGGCATGAAAGAACAGTGAAGGTAGTAGTGTAGGCCAGAATAGCAGAAAAGAAACAGACAGACTGAATAAACAGATTAGCTTGAAAAGTATTAGGTTATATCTGGCCTCTCAAAATTTTTCAATTAACACCTTCTACAAGTTGTTACTTGAATTTAATGATTTTAAAAGTATTTAGTACATGGTGTAGCTGTAAAAAATTACTGCAGCCATTAACTCACCTTCAGCAGATTCAGAAGAAATGGGCTGGCTGCACACAACACTAATTTATGCGCTGGAAAACTTCGACCCCCTGCAGCCAGTGTAACATCTGTTAGATCACCATGACAACGTAGCAACTGCACCGCCGATACCAAAGAAGTGCCGAATTCACCCCAGGTTAAACTGTACAGTTGGTTACTCCCCATTCTTCAAATATATAGCTGAAAGGATTTACCTTTGCTACTCATTTTGAAATAACTAAATACCTTTAAGGATAGGTAAAATTTAGGAGACTTATTGCATTAAAAATTAAAGTCATGCTTCTGAGCTTGCACAAACTTCCTTATATACTAATACATTTACCCTTGTAAAAACGTATGAGAAATACCTCACCTTTTCGAATCAAATCTTCTTGAAAGCTGACTAGCGAAATTACCTTGGATTTTGGCTGGTACAATCAGTACCACAATAACCACCCAGGTTAATTGTATGGCAAATTTGGAATTTAAATGTCTTAATATCCTATCTTTGGAAGGTTAAGTAAAGGAGGTTAGTAACGATGCTGTGTGTAAAAAGAACACAACGTGAAACTTTATTAACAATTGAGTATCCTTCTAAACTGTAAAACATTTACAATAAATGGTACACAAATTTCAAACGTGTATACAAAACTTGTCACCAATACTGTACTTCCCAGACTATAAAATCCTGAATTCACTCTTTTCTTTCGTTCCGTACTTCACAGCTTACCGGATATGCTAGATTGCGCTGACTACAGTAAACAAAATATGGCGCGCTCTAACAAATGCTACCAACAAAGTCACTAGTTTCCGGGATTTATATTTACAAATGTACATTTGCATTTAATACATCTATATTATTAAATAAGTTTTTCACTGAGTTCTTTTGTACTGTTTCTGGAAGCACTAGAAAATATTAAATAGTTTATTTTACAGGTTTACAAAGACGTCAGACTTCTTGAGGACACCGGCAGTGTAATGCAGCATATGACGTCATGCAACCTCGGTATATCACAGTTCGGGGTTTCAAATAAGCAGGCATAAAATAAATTAATAGCGCCAAAACAGTTCACTAGCGCCCTTGGTGATCTCTTGTCCTTGCACTATATTCTTTGCGAATCAAGGCTTGTTGGAAGAGCCGTTTTAAACAGTGGTCAAGTTTTTGTACTGATGTAACAAATCGGACGCAGACAACTTGACAGGTGTCCGTGGCTCATGACTTGAAACGCTGGTATGTGTTTGTGCCTCGATCTCTTTCGAAATTGCAGCTCGGGATTGTCGGAACTGCTCCAAGGCTTCATCGTAGGTCGGTAATCCGGAAACCAATGTATAACTGGGAAGAGATTCCACATCATTGACAGGCGCTGCATTGCCGGATTCCACGGACTGTGCGGCCCTCGCCTCCAAAACTGCAACAATAAAAGAAAAATCGTTATTAAACTCAAATAATGGAAGTAGTTGGGATAAAAAGGGAGTGTATAGTGTCCAGTTATTATACATTTGACTATCGCTGTTCCCTTTGAATCTGTAACGAAATGTGTAATATAGCTAATTTCTGCAAAAGTTTATTTGAATTAAAATGTAGATAGAAAAATAAGCTTTAGTAAAAATAGTTTGTATACCTACTAATAACTGATAGGGGCAGAGAATGTCGTGTGAATGAATGTATCACAGATTTTTTTATGAGACAAAGATAATCCACATAGGATGCTCTCATAATAGCAGTAAATGGACAGACCCTGCAATCTGTGGGTGACATCAATTTTTGTGGTACACTTATTAGCAAACATGATCAGACAAAAGGGCAGTCCTGGGAAAACTAGCAGTGAGCTATTTAAGCTCATGAAAGACTAAGAACACATTCAGTAAAATACAATGATTTGGATGTGACATATGGCAGTCAGACAACGAGTAAAGAAATGCACCAAAGACACAGCACCTCGGAATTGCTGCTGTGGAGGAGAATAGTGAGGACTATCTGAACAGCCAAGAGAGAGAAAAATGCCAATTTTGAAATAACAAAACCACAAGTTTAACTGGCAGCCATAATAAAAAAAATCGATTTTGGATATTTTATTAAATATTCGTGTCACTATTGAAGAATCTGAGGCTGAAACTCACAGTAGTAAAAAGAATCAGACAAAAACTAGAATGATCAGCCCAGATTTTAATTGTTTCAAAGAATGTGGGGAAGCGAGTTCTAAAATTTACTAAATCCAGTTTCAGTGAATTTCGAGGAAACTAGAATATCCCCGATCAATAACTGTAACGCTGAATCTACTATTTTGGGGGACAAAAGTCATCAACCCTAAAAGTGCAAAGCGAGTTCCCATTAGCACTTATTGTAAATATGTTAATTACTTCAGAGCCTTTTCTTGAAAGGAAATGCATAATATGCAGAACAGATTGTGTTCTGAACTCGTTTGATTGTTTTAGCAGGCTTTGGAGAGGTTATCATCTCACTTGGCTGTCTTCTGGTGGATGAACGCAGAAGATTCTTCAAATAAAAGAAAAGGGGATTAATAATGGAATTTACAGAATTCATGTAAAAATGCCTGAAAATTCACGTGGGTGTCCGAGAATGAGCCTCGTATCAAAAACTTGCTAGTATTATTGTAGACGATCAAGACATTTCTTGAGTATACATACGTTGTTTTATAACGCCAAACGAACTTTATTTTCAACATACGTATCACCACTTGAAGTGTATTTATCTTAACCTTCTTTTTCCGCTTGTTGCCATTAACTTCCGAGCCTTAACACTGAAGTTAGGTAGCCCTGTACCCTGGTACAAGTCAGTCTGTGTCAACTGCTCTGTATACATCCTGATTTACACCTTGTTTCACATTTCGCACATCAACATGACTAGCCAAATGAAGCTGTGACGTAAGGTTGTCATTATTGTCAAGTGCTATATTGGAAGCAAAATTGTTACTTCTCATTTGGACGGGCTAAATAGAACCGGTATATACTGCTGACAACAGCATTCCTTTTGATTATCACCATTGGATCTATAAACGTCACCGAGCTTCGTCATCCAAAACTATATTTTTACAACTTTGTATTTCAATATCAATATTGACTGGGGTGGATCGGTGGGCATTTCTCATTCTCCATGTCTCAGTTGACTGATCTTTCCGTTGCGGTTTTGGATGGCAGACAGATTGGCTTCGAGCCACGATGAAGTTTCTTTTTTCCTATCCGAAAATGTTATAAATATACTGTCATGAAGGTCCGTGAAGCAAAAGAAACTACAAACACTCACAGTCAAAAGAGTACAAGGGCAGCACTGCACTCAAAGGAAGAAAGCAGGAGCGTCATTTCAATTTCTGCTTCGGGAGGGGGACAAGATTGCCTGAAGCAGTTTCTTGAATTTCCATACGAATTTTAACGACACATTTAGCCTAAAAGAAAATCATCTTTTATTTCTTAAATGTGAAATATTTGTACTAAAAATTCAGTTATCGTAATTTTTCTTTTAATAGACCAATAATAATCAATAGCCTAATTATTTGTCATAACTTAGGAGGGGCAAATCACCCCCCTGCACCCCCTAAATGACGCCCCTGGAGAAAAGGAACTAAAAATGGAAAAGGTCGAGCATCTAATTCAAGATCACGATAGTTCGGTTTAGCAGATCAGCTAGCGTATCTCAACCCTAAAAGACAGATGGAGATAAATGGGATGTCTCTATCTAACGCATACATATTGCCATTCTTCGTCTTTTTCTACTCTCGCGCTGTCGCCATGTTGCTAATAAGTAACAATATGGTGTAAATATTCAGTTGTTATAAATTTTAGCTTTTAACATACCCTATGCAGAATATTTTCCATGATCAGATTATATGAGACTGGTTATGTACAGTCATAAGCAAGTTCTTTTATGGAACAATCTGATTCATAACATTAGGAGATTTTTACAGCTTGTCTGATTTATCAAACGTCTTTTGGGAATTGCTGTCAGCAATAAGGACATAAGTCAAGTGGAATGACTAATCGTCTTTAATCATTTTAAAATCGGATGGCCTCCCTTGCATGGCTTTCCCATTGAACTTCGTTCATGCACGGTCGTGATTCTCTCAAAATAACGTCATCATTAAACTGGACACCACGACTTCATGGATGCTGGACCATAGCCAATCTATCAGCTAGGTGGTCTGTTAGTTGTCCGTCATTCTTTGTGTCCCTGGAATTCCGTAAGCTTTAGTATATCAAAATATTCTTCAGATTTCAATGTCGAGGTGAAGGACACTTCTTTCTTAAAAATTCAAGAAAAACTTCGTATTTGTGCAGTTTTACTTGCAGCAATAAATGAAATGATGGCCGCGCATTTTACGATGTTCAGAAAAGCAGAACTCTCATCTGAAATAAGTCAGTCTTTCTTCCAAGTCGTCTGGTCTATTTTTCAAAAGCATTTCCGGAATCCAAGTTTTCGAAGGTCTGTGCATCATATTCATGTTGCAAGCTAGGTTCACTTCGATCCCACGCTATTTAAATTATACCTAGGACTCTAAAAGTCTCGGAATTACATTTCTCATTGATCACAATTTTGTTTTTGCTATTATAGAGCATCTATTTATTAGCTTCGGTTTGTCCATTTGTCTGTCTGTATTCATAAAATAACTCGGTAACTGCTGCGTGTTCAAAGCTAAAATTGTATGTACGAGAGTCTGAAGAAAATTTGTGCATGTGTTTCAAATCTGGTTAACATCGTTACAAAACTAAAAACAGTTTATATGAAGTGCTTCTCGAACCTGCAAGTACAGAGTTGACATATAAATTTCCGAATCCAAACATTTCAAATTTAATCGAAATTGGTACAAAATTAAAGGTAGTTTATCTTAAAAAAAACTTCGAACCTTCATGTGTGCGGAAATATGAATTTATATACGAGACGGTTTGTGCAAAATCTGTGGATTCATTTGAAATTGGGTTATAATCAGCAAAAAGTTAAGAATAATGGACAGTCTACTAAAAATATACTGTTTTAGGATGTTTTCCAAATATCTATAAAATATTGCAGTTCAAATAAGAACAAAATGCTGAGAACGCACCCGAAGTTGAGCAAATAGATCTTGTTTAATTTATTCCTCAATGTAATATTGTAATACCATTCATTAAACTCCTTGAACATTTGCAGAATATGTATGTTGGCCTTAAGAACACAACTTCTTATCCTCCATATCTGATTTATGCTCCATCACTGCTACCAAGTTACATCACTTAGAGTAATCTTACGTCACATATGCAAATCGAATTCGTAGTAATAAACAAAGTGATTGCCTTCTCCATGAACATTTCTAACTGCCTCTTTATCACCAGTGATTGCTGCCTTTCAATTACTGCCAGCATTCATTATATAAGATGCTGCATTGAAATGGAGAAAAATGGTTTGCCCTTCATGTTGTAGAGGAAAATAAATTACCCGTAGCGCAAGTTTTTGCAACATAGGAGCACCTACGTCATATAAGGGATGTATTATTAGATTTTATAATGGTGGATATTTCCTTAAAAGAAAATTAAAAAAGTAACAAACAGAGAAAACAAGAAAAGTTGACAAGGTAGAATTCGCGTCATAGATCTCATTAAGGATATCTGTTGGATGTAACATGTAAGAATATGTGTTTCTTAATGTTCCCTTTGCCACCAGTCAAATTTCATATTTAGTTCATTTTTCCTTTGATTAAACAAGATCTTAAACAAGAAGCATCCATCACAGAAACAAGTACATTACTTTTACTTCTTTCTTTTTTTCTCCAACTATGATACCTCCTCTTGGTCAGGTTCTGAGGTTAACAACAGGTTTTCTATATTATGACATGTTGCATCCCTTAAAATTGTTCTTACCATCTGTAGGATACATCTGCCATCTAAAATAAATTCACATTAAAGTGTAAAATGGGTAGTTCTGGATTTGTTGCTGAGAATGACGAAGCTGTGTGGTCTTAGGAACGAAAAGAAGGCGTTTGTACACCAAAGGAGTATTTAAAATTTGCTTTTGCTGTATTTGTTTTGATATATTATTTACCGAAAGACCCCCCCCCTCTCTCTCTCTCTCTCTGTCTCTCTCACACTTACACACACACACACACACACACACACACACACACACACTCACTTCGGAAGTTGTAATCGATAACTTAATATGAACGGTCAATGGTCCATCTAGTTCCAAGAATCGTTTAAACTTTTCATTCCTTGTCCCCTTTCTTCTCTAGAAATAGCTTGTTAATAAAAGTGCCAGTCGACCTGAACAATAGCTCCATCACAAGGTTGCTCAACGAAAAGAAACAAGAAAGTAACGAAGGGTGTCGTAGAGTGATGGTCAAGCAATGAGGTGTAAGATTTCTTTGTGACAAAAAATTGTAGTCCTTCCCATGACAAGCTGCACACCAATCAACAGAAATGTTTACTTCCACTATTTTAGATTTCTCGAGCAAATGCTGGACTATAACTCATTTACAGGCCTAGAACACTATACCATTGAAGTTTTCAGTTCTATTGGCAGCATACATAAAAACAGCACACGTTTGTATTTATCAGGGTCCGGATTTTGACGACATAAACCTGTTTGAAAAATTATCTATAAAATAACTCTACTTTTTAAAAAATTTGCGTAATAATTACAAAAATTATCTAAAAGCTGAGATTTATTTAATTGATATTAGTGTACAGAATGTTATACATTAATATATACATAGATGTAACTGCTATACAAGCAGAAAAAGTAAGTATAAGAATGAGATAAGAAAATTAATGCATTATTAATAAAGAAAATTCAGAGGAAAAAGCAGATACATATTTCAGAAATGCCTAATGCTACGAGAAAATGTATTTAACGCAAACGCTACTTTGCCCATCTCGTATGTCTTCCGGTTATGAAAATGTATATACAACTGAATGAGAAAGGACTATTCAAAGAAAATTAAAGACTCATAAATTTAATTAGCCATGTTAATAACCCAAACATATAATATTTTAATCAAAATGACTTTGTAAAAGTAAAAACTAGTTAAGAAGTGCTGGGAGTGGGGAAGAATTTCATTGGAAAATTCGTATTACATTCTTGAAAGATTTTGGACTATATATTTTTCATTTTTGAGTTATGCTGTTCAATGTGCGCGCGGACTTTCTCTCTCTCTCTCTCTCTCTCTCTCTCTCTCTCTCTCTCTCTCTCTCTTTAAATTTCTAGTAAGATTAGGTGGAATAAAATGTTTCCTGCCAAAGGTATGTGATAGAGAAAGTACAAAAAAGGCTACGTCCGGCAAATAGGATGTCTATTCACTTAGTATCATCTCTATTTTCAATGAGATTTCAACAACGTTCTGTTATAGCGATAAAATATTAAGTGCTAAAACTTAATTTTTACGGTACACACACACACACACACACACACACACACACACACACCTGTCGTCCCCGTGGTGTAGTGGTTACCATGCTAGCCTCCAGTTCCCGAGGTCGCGGGTTCAAACCCGGCGGAGGGCGATGGATTTTTTTCAGGCGTAAAAATCCTTAGCATAGCGTCCTTCGGAAGGGAAGCAAAACCGGTGGTCCCTTGTCGTAGATTTACGGCACGTAAAAGAATCTCAAGCCTGATAAAGAGGCCTCTGAGCAAAATTATCGGTATTTCACGCCCAATATGGAATGGGACGCTAAGGACCACCAGTTAAAGAGCGTCCATAAATAAAACTCTATTTAATTTAATTTCACACACATCTCCCCCCCCATTAAAATTTTCTTCTGTAGCTTTCTGATGACCCAGGAAGCTTTCTTTTATATATATATATATATATATATTTATTTATATATATTTATTTATTTATTCTCTCTCTCTTTATTGTTGCTTCAACTTTAGTCATATCGCGACTACTAGCTTTCTTGTGCATGTTACTCACTGCTATTTCGCTTCCCTCGTTTATCCTGGGGTCAGAAACACGTGCTGTTAAGTAACAATACAATCTTTACATCTACAACGTGGCTATGAACGTGCCAGTTTTATCACGTTTTTTTTACAGTAACGTGGTCAGCATATGCCTGCTTTCTTACTTCATGATACCAAATTTGAATTTTAACTCATATGTATCTTTCATACACTAACGATGGTAGCAAGGTTAGATAAACTTTATGAAACTTACGATAGGAGTGGATGATACCTATGTGGCAGATGAGTGGAAATGATGCACAAAACCAGTCTCAAACACGTTTTTGCATAATGGAGACATGGAAAAATACAGAGTCCAACAAAAATAGACTTAATTTTAAAATTAAACTATCTGCGAATACTATTGAAAAAGTGAGTAGGGAAGCTGGGAAGTAAGCAAACTGACAAAATTAATATATATATATATGTATATAGATATACATAAAACTATATAACCATATTTTGTTCAATTTTAAGCCGCTTTAAAAGGAAGAAGAGTTGAGCTTCCAAGAACTAGATGATGCAGACAGGTTTGAAGGAAATCAATATCGTAGGTTATCACTTTATCTAAAGACTTTGTCGCTGCTATTGCGTCTTCAGATCATGCTCATTCCACTCATACCAAAGGAATTACGTTTAACCAGTACTTTAGAGAATGTGGTAACATAACCTAAAATTCAAATAACACAAGTCGCGGTCATAATTACCTTGATCTGGTAGGTACTGGTTAAGGCCAGAACGTACACAACAAGGACAAGGGTTCAAATACCGCGTCTGAAAGTAGCCGCAAGATCGAATAATCGTTCGTTTGGACTAATATTGTTAAAAGCTCTGGACATTTGATAATGGCAAACATCTACTTCACGTATTTAACAGATAGGTATATAGCGATTAAATAACATTTTATTTGAAATCTGATAATCATAGTAGCCCAAATGTGTTAATTTAATCTTTCCCACATTAACAAATGAATAGCAGTGAGTCTAATGAAGCAGAATCGCTCCAATATTTCTGAATATGCGCTGTAAGAAACGGGTAAAGCTGCTAGTATAGCAAACTCCTGATTATTGGGAAGACACATGTGATTACGTTGTGAATGCACGCCTCAAATCGCATCCAACATTACAGATGGGTTGTGCAGAAATAAAGATCGCAACTTCGAGAAAAAGAAGCGATTCTGACACACTGTGTACATACGTTTCTTTCTTTAAATCTTATGAGCTTTAGTCGATAAATTATTATGTTCAAATCGAAATAAAAAATATAAAAACTTTGCAAGTATTTTACAAATCTGAAAATCGAAACGCTTTACTTTCTTCAAAAGCTTAGCGTTTGTATATTTATAATAGAACTAGCTCGGTTTAACTTATCTAATTCCGATATTCCTTACGTTTCAAAAATCTGTGCTGAGAAAAAAAGTTAGTTACTTAAATCTAGTTATGCCAATCAAAATAAGTGTAGAAAAAATATATGACATAATCCAATTTATAACATAATTGATGCTAGCCTAAATGTGTTTCAGTCCTAAACATTAAAAATTTGTGTTATGCGTTTTCTAATTATACATAAAATTATGTATATGCTAACGCCGAAAAAAAGAAAGATTCTAACACAATTCTATGTAAACTCCCATCTTAATATACCTAAAAACAATTCTGGTACGCTGAAACATGCTGTAAGTGTTTCAAATAACTAGCTATAATTGAAAAGCTTCCTTCGAAAATAGTTTTGTAATAGGTAACAGCGATTGTCTCAGACTGCATGAATGAATGTCAGTGTCAATGAAATATCCATATAATTAAATTGTCTGAAAGTCTTTTAATATAAAAAAATCTGATGTGTTACACTCACATGACTTTCTCTACTCTTGTACAAACTATTTTTACAAACGCTTATTCTCCATATGCTTCATGTTAATCGAGATATCGAGATGTCAATCTTATTGGTAATTTTCTTGTAGATGCAAGGGAAATATGGTAGCTTTTAAGCGATAGTCAAATATTTTAACGCTGGTTGCTATGTGACGCATTCCATTCTCTTTGCATGTCCAGGACATAAAAAACTGAATAACGAATTTGAGAAAGTATAAGTATTGGAAAATTTAAGGAAATAACAAGCAATATCTCGAAAACGGTTCACTCAACAAAAGAAATGTATATGACATAAGTTGTGTATTTTAACGCAATCTACATTTTTTGTGTAGTAAAATTTTGTCTATCTCTTATGGTTTACCAGTAATGCAAAAGTCGTTCACAATGAAGAATACTTTTGGAGACATTCCCAGAAAATTCGAGATATACATTTCATTTGTCATGACATTACCCTAAACATATGATATTTTCATCAAAATCGTTAGAGCCATTTTTGAGAAAATTAAAATTTTCGAAAAATCTTCCATGTAAAGGGTAGTCTGGGGTGGGGGATTTTCTTGAAAACCTTCGTGTCGCATCTCTGGAAGATACTGAACCTAAATACCAAGTTTGGTGCTTATCCGATTGTTCGTTTTTGAGTTATGCTGTTCACAGACACACACACACAGACACACACACACACACACACACACACACACACACACAGACACACACACGGACATGTTTCCAAAAGTGCTTTTTTTGGATTCAGGAGGTCTCAAAACGTGTATTTCCGGTGAAATCTCGGTATCGAATTTTTGGGTGGAATGCAATACTTCCCCTACTTACTATACGTAGTAGAGAAAGTAAAAAAACCTAATTAAATATATTAAACTGCAGTTGCCAGTCGATCGGTGCTAGCGTATGTTCAAAAAAGAAGCGTGTTTTTCCAGAAGCCGAATGGAGACCTTGGCCTAAGGTGCACGGGTTGTCAACGAAAATAAAGATGTTTGGTCTTGAGACGCTCTTTTTTTTTTAACGAGAAAGGACAAAACAAACATTTGTACAAACCACATTCTGCATATCATCTCTTTGTAAACAGACAAGTAGTAGTCCTTACTTCTGTCATTTTTACTGCTCCGTTCACTTTTGTACAGCGTAAGAAGCTGCAACTTTATGAGGACAGTAAGGATCTAGAGGTTTGCCTGTTTTTTCATTCTTGAGAAGATCCGCATATTTATGGTACACGTATCTTAAGAACCTGCCAGTCACGTACCATTACTGACTTAATTGTTCACATGCTATTTTGTTTAAGTCACGATAAAAAATACCTGCTGGTTTGATTTTCTCAAATGCTGCATACTTTCAACAACTGTAGCATTTAAATTCTCCAGAAAAGATCTCAAATTTATCTTAAGATCCTTTTATATAACAAAACACAAAAAGATACATATTTATTGAATTTAAGTCTAACACGTTAACTTAAAGATACATTTTCTTTATTTATAACTTTGAACGGCATTAGTTTATTTAACTTAAAGCCAAGCAGCTCTAAAAAAGAAATTAATGTAAGAAATAACATTACTATTCATATTCAACCCTGCAGGAGTCTGATAGTAAAGCATATTATTAACGTTTGCAAAGAAAATTAAGAAAATTCTACGCTAATGGAAATCGGCATAGTCATTGGCAAGTTTTGTCAATCCTGTAATACTGTGTACACCAAGAGGTATACATTGACTGCAGAAGGAGAAAACTTTGCATACTGACTACGCAAATGGACGAAGTGTTTTATTTGTTTGCTTTTTTATTTTTGGGTTCCATTTATATGGCGCTTTGACTTTAGAACATTTGCACATTATAATGATGTTTAAACATTAACTCTCTCTCTCTCACTTTCACACATCATTCATATTTCCGGACTCTAGGGAGGATAAGAAATAATCCTGGCTGAAGAAAAGTTCCCACCCTCCAGCCGGAAAACGAACCCGAGTCCTCCAGATTTGGAAGCTAGCATTCTAACCACCAGACCAAAGAGATAGTCTGCATTTCACCCAAAAATTGGATATCGATATTTCACTGGAAATGCACGTTTAGAGGTCTCCTGAAACCAGCCCCAAAAGGATTTTTAAAAGTGTACGAGAGAGAGGGGGGAAAGAGAGAGAATAGAATTACTCAAAAGTCAGATAAATACCAAACTTCACACTACAGTCAGACACCGATCAGGGATGTCGTGAAGATTGTCGTGAAAAAAAATCCTCCCATTTGAAACAAGCCCTTAGTGAAAAAGCATTTTATTTCTTATTTTCTTCAAAATGGCTATTACAATTCTGATTAAAATATTGTATATTTCTCCAACCCACCTTCAATAACGTTTTCACATTAAAGATTTGAAATCAGCCACTTTGGGATAGCCACCCTATAAAACAAAATGAGTAGAAAATGAACATCGATCAGAGGAGGAGCAAAAATGATACCGCAAAAAATATGTTGTACAAAGATCGACCATAATAAGCATACGTAAGTGCCCACTTATAAACACCAAGTAGGGTGCAGCGGGTGACAGAAATCTGCCTCTGCTAGTCTTTGCCAGCCCTCCACGGCAATCAGCAGCAGATATATTCAGCTGGTATGCACTGCATCCTAGTAATTTCTGGCAAAGAAGAGGCTAAATAGGCTTGATTTTTGAATAGACTATAAAAGGAAGACCAATCTTTCAGCCACCAGTGTTTGTGGAGGCCACAATAGGTATATTTTTAGATTAAATAGAAAGTGTTGAAAATGAAAGCAGTCAATGATGGCCAAGGACGAGCATCACTGAGAAAGACATGTGACTGTTAGCAAACCTTACTGAAGTTGAACGCTACCTCATAACTAAAAATAGACACACAAACCGAAGAAACATTGCCAAACATATATATTTATTCCTATTGACTTTTGGAGCAGCTTATCGTTATTTTGAAAACAAATACGCAAATTAATTACCTAAACAATAATTATTATATAGATTTTTAGCATCCTTAAGAGCACCAAAAGCTGAAATTTAGTCAGTTTCCAAAAGAACGTCAATTTTTTGCGTATTTAAAATATTTTGAACCTTTAAATTCAATTATACCCGAGCGGAATGACACCGGCGGTAACGTCTGTGACCCCGCATTCCCGAGGTTTCGTGTTCAAACCCCCGAGGTCCATCAATCTTCCCGAAGGTTTTTTCGTGGTTTTCCCGCTCCTAGACGAATGCTGGGTCGGATAATTTGATCCGCGAATTTTCCTATCATCTCTTCCATCCCTAGTTTCATTTCCTTCTTCTTCGCCGCCATACCAGGCACTGGGCTGACCATTCATCCTGGATATGCTATGATCCAGAGTTTGCTTACTTCTCGACAGACTACTGACCCAAGGTATTGGCTCGTAACTTCTTGGGGGGGGGGGTATAAGTCCTACAAAGAGGAGAATAATATGTTAAAGAAGAAGAAGAAGCTCAGTTACCTTCAGTTGTGAAGTGTGTTGTGTCCTTAAAATGATCACAAAGGATCATTTAAATTCCCATGAGCACACGTCTAATGCCTTCTAATTCTTTAAAATATCTTTCTCGAATTTGATTTTTCTTACACTTTTGTATAGGATTAAAAGTTTTCCACGCGATGTATTTTGTAATCAATCTTGTTCAAATGTTCAGCAGAAACTCGGAGAGAACCAATTTTAAAAACTTGCATATGATTGTTCAGTGTATAACATAATTAAATTAACTATGAAGATAAATTGTATAATCTTTTTAAGCTTTATTTTTTTATATGCGGAATCCATTAATAACGTAATAAAAGTAGTCAAAATGGTTTTCTCTTCTGAAAAACTATTATAGTTATCTACATGACATTTAAAAGGCGTCCATAATTTTGAAAGCATTTGCTTAAAAAATTACAATATTTAGAAATTCCACTTTTGAGTACCCTTATACTGAGAGAAAAAAGTACATTGCTAGTTATCTGGCTGGATTTCAAACTGGTTAAGTGCGTTACAAGTAATTTTAAAATATGGAGAAAAAAAAGTTGATTCAGTATAGTTTTGTAGGAAGAAGAAGATAGACTCACATCACAATGTAATGGGAGTACATATGTATTGTGCTACAAGGGATAGTTTAATATTTGCTGCTAATTCATTGCTCTTAGCTTCAAGTACCTTATTAGTTTGTTAGAAAGTATAGTACAAATGATTATTTTCTGTCGGTAAATCACATTTGATATTAACAATACTTATTTCTGTTAAGATGAACTACCTAGGTTACGCATATTTAAATTTACGTATTTTCTGATCTACAGAATTACGCTAGTAATTATGTACATACATACTGCAATTTTCTAACCAAGTATTTGAGTGTAATAAAAGTAACTTAAACAGAAGCTTTTTAAAAATCGTGCCTTTATTGCATATATTTTGCCATTTTGCGCTGACTGATAATACAAGCCACTTAAGAAGCACACCTAAAACACAAATGTGTACAGTAAGTAGCGGGAGGGAGGGCTATAGATGTTCACTCTTTAGAGAAACGCGATGTTGATGAATATATTGAAAACGTTTATGAACATGTTTAGTCTCTCTTTCATAGATTTGTAGAAAAGCGTTTTGAAATTTGGAGAGGCTTGGCAACAGCGTGTTTTCCCTTGCAGGCAGGTAGGAAAATCACACTTAACAGACAAGGCTCTATGAAGAGTAGAATGCGCGCTCTTCTTCCGACGTCTCTACCAGTTGTTACTGCATTACTAGAACGATATTAAATCTGATAGTGATATGTACATTCTTTCGTGTACATTAAACATTAAATATTTTGTTCAAATATTTAATGTTTAACGGAAGAAAAAGAAACATATTTGTTTAAGCTTCAATGAAACAATAGAAACAAATAAATGTTTTAACTTAAGCGTTTACTTATTGTGTACATAATGTGAAAACCAAATACAATAGGTTTTTTACTATTAGATGCAACAAATTTCAGGGGTTAATCAGAAAAAAAAATGTAATATATAGTTTTATTTAGCAGCTTTAGCAAATGCAATAAAACAAATTAAACGATTTTACGTGCAACATTTAATAAACAGACTAGCAACTAAGCTACCTCATTTTTATTTAATCATTCAATAAAATTAAATAAAAAGTACATATAATGATGCGATTCTACCGAAGATATGAAAGCCAGAAGCTAACGAATAAGGAATAATTACAGCCACGTGAGGCGTGTGTTATTAGTCGCTGTCGCGACGTCATAACGAGCGTAAATTACGATTTATACAAAACAGAAATTCTAAATTGTGGCGAAATGAGGCGCTTAAGAATGAATGCGAAAATAGAAAAAATATAGATTAGTTGCCTTCCTTTAATATACTTCAATCAATCCGCGTGTGAATTATAATGCGATGAGAAAGGTGGAAACTTTTTTCTGCTGAAATAAACATTCGCATGTTATTATAATGTTTCATTTGTTTTTTTACGTAGAAGCACCCCTTCTCCTTCCCTCCTATATAAATAAGTATAGCGAACTGTATTCTACGAGTGGTTTTGATTTCCTTGTTTAGGAAAACAACGAGTACATAAAGCCAAGAACGATATATCCTTTTAATGTATGCACGTACAAAAACAAAGACCACATTCATTTGATGGCCTCTATTTCATTTAAGAGAATATTAAAATTCACTTATACAAACTTGTATTTTGTGTATTACCTGAATTCAGTAAAGAGGAAAAAACCGGATTATACTCCGTTCTGAATGAATGAACTTGCTCAGTAAAATTCCTATAATAATATCTTCGCCTACTTGGGAACATTTCCAAGGTCAACGTGACTGCCTGCGCTCCCTCGTCACGTAGGTACTTACAAGTAAAAAAAGACTCTGTATCCAGGTGTCAAATCTAAATAAAATAAACTAAAAAAAAAAGCTTCTATTGTACCGCCATTGACGTTCCTTCAGACCAAGAGCACATGATAAACGAAGCAGTAACTGCCACTTTTGGTTTGGTGATAACAAAATGTAACAGAAATATAGCACAACAGACGAACTGTACATGCATTAAACAACTAATTTAGCTCTTTTATTGGTAAGAATAAGTAGTAAGTAGGTACATTATACATTTTCCTTTTTATATTAGTTTTATCATAGAGAAAAATACCAAATAATACAAGAGTATTTAAGCTACAGAAACAGCACTCCTGTTTAGGTATATATCTTTCATTCAAAGAGGCCAAATTTCGTTATGGGAGTAGGTATAGCTATATGTGATTTACTATTTTATACATTTAATAATTCATAACATGTATGCGGCAATTGTTTTTCCTTCACAGTTCAAAAAACTATTATATGTTATTAAAAGCGAGAGCATGGTTCCGCGGTAACGTGCGCCCTCGCATTGGATTTTAGTTGGGCCGGCCCACACTGACTTTGGGTTTTTCACGGTTTTCCCTAAGGGTAGTCGAATGCTGGGGCGGATTATATAATGACGCGAAATTTCCTGTCCGATATATTCCAATGACTGTTTTATCTATTGTTACTATTTCCAAAATAGCTGATCCATTAAATGAACCAAACTGAACGCTTATCATAAAGTTGTCTTATTGTTCTTTAACATGGAAATTGTTGAAGAACACAAGAATGCGGATATGGAAAAGAGAAGGAGAGAAAAAAGTATGTGTTACACTCATATGACTTTCTCTAATCACTCTTCTACAAGCTACTCTTAAAAAGCTAATTCTTATATCTACTTCTTGTTAATCGAGATAAACTTTAATTACAGATTTACACATTTCGTTGTAGATATAAGAATGTTAATGTACGCTAAAGGGATATTCAGATTTTTAAAAAGAGGATCGCTATTGATGGATTTGAAATTACGTGTTCTTTGCATGGAAAAAAACGAAAAGCGACATTCACTTGAAAAAGTATAAGCATTTGAGAGTGCATGCCAATAACAAAGAGTATCTCGGAAATGGTTAACATCACAAAAAATTGTATTTGAAATAAATTATGTTCTTTAACGAGATCTACATTTGTTACATAACAAGGTTTTGTATATCTCTTACGGTTTACCAGTTATACAAAAGTCATTCCGAATGAAGAGGACTTCACAGGATACTTCCAGAAAAATTCAATATATACATTTTATTTGTTGTGCAAATATCAAAATCGTTAAATCATTTTTTGAGAAAATAACAAAAATGTTTTTATGTATACTTTGGGGTGGTGGTATTTTCTTGAAAATCTTCATGTTACATCCTTAGAAGACAACTTAAATACCAAGTTGGTTTTTAAACGACTTTTCGTTTTTGAGTTATACTATTCAGAAAGTGATATTTATTTATTTGTTTTATTTGTGGACGCTCTGTAACTATTATGGTCCTTAACATCCCATTTTATATTGGATATGAAAGACGGGAAATTTTTGCTCAAGAGGCCTCTTTATCAGGCTTGAGGTTCTTTTACGTGCCGTAAATCTACGACACTGGACCACCGGCTTTACTTCCCTTCCGAAGGAAGCCATGTTGAGGATTTTTATACCCGAAAAAATCCATCGACTTCCGCAGGGTTTGAACCCGCGACCTGGGAACCAGAGGCTGCTAGCATGGTACCTCTAGACCACGGAGGACGACAAGAGACAGATAGACAACCACACACATACACACACGGACCTTTTTCTAAAAATCCCTCTCTTTTTATTCAGGGGGCCTCAAACGTATATTTCCAGTGAAATCTCGATACTGAATTTTTGGGTGCAGTGCAATACTTCCCCTACTTACTATAGCCAAGTAGTACAGAAAGAGGCTTAAACAAACGATCCTGTCTGCACTGTTTATCGCACTTGACTAGGAAGTAAACGCGAGAAAAACGACGAAGTGCTTTTAATTCAGCTGTCCAAAGTAAAGTGCACAGAAAGTCAAATAAACACAGGTTTGCCTGGGGAAGTGGCAAGGAAATTGAACTAAGAAAGCGTGCCAGTAAGCAGCTATGTTATGCATGCAAACAAGCCAGTCTTTGTCGAGAATATCGTTAGCCAAAGGCTGTTGGCAGCGTGTCCAGTAGGAAGTAATACAATTTACACGGTTCGCAAGGACGCGCCGACATAAAACGCATTCTGCGTGTGAGTGCCAAGGTGCGATGATGCGCAGACGTCGACCTTCGACGCTTCTTCCTCCCCCTTCCTCATAAATAATCCGTGCTTTTGAGATGCAGATCGTGGACCCTGGTTCCCAAACCGGCTTTGTTCTACTTCCTCTTGCCGCTACTCAGATTAACAATACTTTTGTTACTTTGTTCATTGATTAACTAGTGACAGGTTTGCCAGAAATGCTCTATAGAATCAAGCACGCGGCAAAATAATACTTCGAGAAAATATACAGACCTGCAATAGCGGATTTTGCAGACTTATTTAATATTTAACTTACTGTTATCAGCATTATTTATATAAAGCATTCCAGCCTCCCTAGACTAGGTTTGAATAGCAATCACCACTCGCCCAAGGACGCAATAAGAAAGGTGATACCGCGGTGATTTGAAACTGCCTTACCAGTTTGGGAATTAAGTAACACCATATATACATAAGTCTTGAACCATTCAGAATCCGTATTCTTACACGACTAAAAAGTTCCCCGATACGCAGAGAATTGAACTTGGATCCTTTTGCATGCTAGCGGACAGCACCAATCATGACATGATACTATAGGCGCATTATTATTATTATTATTATTATTATTATTATTATTATTATTATTATTATTATTATTATTATTATTATTATTATTTAGTCAGGTTGTAATTCCGACCGGCTTGGTGAATTCTTCAATCGTGCGGCTTTCAAGACTGTATGAGTGTGATTTCATTTAATTCCCATACTGCGGAAGTCAATGCCGAACCACCGCATATCATCATGCCTAGTACGCCGCTGGGCCATTCGTAGTTGTCACTCACTTTCTGCCTAAGGGAGCACGAACTGTATTGGGCAACGACTAATAATAATAATAATAATAATAATAATAATAATAATAATAATAATAATAAAGTTCCGCTATATGGGGATAACATGTCTGCCTTCTTAAGCGGAGGGCCCGAAGGCAAATTGCCAAAAAGTTTTTTCCGAGATTTTCTCTTATCCTTGAAGCTGTTTTATGTGCGACAATTTTGAAGCCGTACCCTTTGCTTCAATGTTAATACTGTATCTCGAAGTTGGATCCATTTAGATAACTTTTAATGTTACCTGCTTCGTTGTTGAGTTCCACTATGTCATTTCCCACGTCGTTCTGTGTTGTCTCGTCCGCTAGCTGCTTCAGTGTTACAGCTATGAGTTGTCTCAAGGTATGCACGAGGTAATGTGAAAGGATAACACTAGTTAGCTGATAAGTTTTAATATTACTCAAACAATCTGTTAGAAAAAACTCGCTCACTGTTAAATTAAATAGTTAACTTATTTCTAGAATAATAATTATGCAAAGCGTCAGTTGCCCTAAGTCGCAGAAATGTTACTCGGAAAGACCCCTCGCAATAGCCGCTAAATCTTTCTAATTCAAGCGCGTCACAACTAAAATTCACAAGGGTGTCACACGAGTAAGTCACAGAATTAAGTAAGACTTAGAATGCACTTAAACTCCGCCTACCTATCGCTACCCCTACCAACGTTCCTACATACGCGGTCCAATCTTAAAACTCCATGTATGCGTATATGGCATTGTTTCCATGCGTGTGTTGCTTGTATCTCAGAATTTTATTCCCTTTCTAATTTAAGAATTCCGGCCTATGTGACTTTTCAAACGTACTGAACTCAACTCTAACTGTATTCCATGAACTTTTACGGTAATGTGTGCGCTACTCGGCTGTTACTAATGACTTTCCTTAACACAACTCGTCAATGGCCTTTTACTTCGGACAAGTCTTTAAACTCAGGCTTATTACATTATACTTTGATTTAATATAGATACAGAAATTACTTATTGCAATTATTTCGTATTCTATCATTTCTTTATTTAATTATTTATATCTTCCTGTCAATAATTACGGTATCATCCTCATAACAAAATGTTCGTAATTCTCAACTTGATGGACTTCAGGCTCATATGGGCACCACTCATCATCTCTTAACACCTAAGCTGTCAAGAGAGATGTTAAATGCTTTCTAAAAACCACTACAACTGTTGTTTTATTATTATCATTATAATCATCGTTGGCCACCATTTGGAGTGCTGCACTCAAGAAAGAGGGGAAAATAATAGGCGAAGCTTCGTGACTGTAGTCCTGGCACGGCCTAAACCTTCAGAGAGAAAGGTATAGAAGAATGAATTCTGTGCTCAAAATCAGCGAGATTACCACGCTCGGGGACAAAGAAAAAGAAATATAAGTGAACATGTGCATACAAGCGATTTCGTTCCCTTAGATAAACGTAAAACTGAAAAATCATGAAATCCAAGATCATTGCATTAAAGGTAAAGGCACGGACGAACGGAGAGAGGCCCCCCAAAACCGGGGCAGAGCACCGCACACAGGCCAGACGGCCTTTTATGCTTCTACCGTGACCCCCGGGAGAGAGGGAGGGAGGCTTGAGGGGCGACCTGGTTCGGATGACAACGGGCGCAAGCACAGACGGAGTCCCTAATGTTTCCAGATTGAACGCCTCCATTACCGCCCGAGCCCACTCTTTAGGGCCCCGAGGCTCCCCCGAAGGAGCTCCCGCCCGAAAGCACTCAAGAGGATATAAGGCACCGCCCAGCCGCAACCGGCTGAACACCGTCGCCTGGTCCTACAATCCTGAAACAGATGACAAGGAAGATAACGGGTACAGAAATAGGGCGGCAGAAGAGTCGTGATAGAAGATGAACCACTCCAGTCCGGGGAAACCATGAAAAACCCATGGGTCAGAAGGGGGTAGCAGGGGACTGAACAAGGGACCTCCCGAATGCAAGTTGCACACGTTACTCGGTAGATCATTGCATTACGCAACACCTTAAAGTTAAACATGGGCAAGTGGAATGGTTAAGTGATGAGAGATTAGTCACAACCAGCAGAATGTGAGCATTTGACGCAAAGAGCGATATATACGGAATATAATAACCTGGCTGAGCGAATTAGTTTGCAGGATAAACATAGGTACCTACCCTATTATTGTGACGTTAACCTGTTTGTTTTTGTTGCTTTGTAGGCCTTGAGGAGTTAACAAACTGTGCGTCACTCCAACAGCAAGAATAAGTAAGTACTTTCAGTAACAATGAATTAATTACCATGAAGTTACATAAACTAGCATATTTCTTGCGTCACAGCATTTTACAATCGTCGTAAATGGAAAATATACTAATGAGCATCACATTTACGTTTTATCTCCGGAAAACTTGATCAAGAGGAAAATTCCATTCTTAAGCAAACAACTGCTAATCTTCCTCATTAGAGAGATTTCTAGGCTTAGAATCTGCCAGACGAGAGAGTAAAGAAAATAGAGAAAGGGAGGTCAGACCTAAAAATGTGCCCAAATTGTCCTGTACTAATAGAATGCAGCTTAATAGGAAGTCGAATCTATAGAAAGCGCATGTGCATGAATTGTATTTCAGTTTCTTTGCGAATAGCACCGCTTATAAACAAGATTTAAATAGTAGCCTTTTATTTCTATCCAACAGTATCAGGATGGCCAACAAAAATCTTGACGTTACATCCGCCTACTCTTTCATAGCACTCTCTCGTAGATATATCGTCACATCACTGAAAAAAGTTGGCAACTGCCACTTTTGTATTATACAACCGGAATCAGGGAGAGGAGATTATTTGTCGTAACAGAACAAAAGGTTTCACTTTTTCGATAATTTCAAGAAATGTGTACCCAATTGCATTAATTTCGCTTTTTAGAGCTGCTTAAAGTCAACATGCGATTTACTATTCTAAAATTTATATAAGAATTAGAGGATAAATCGGAGTATTTATTATTAATATTACATTGATTACCTTTAAATTTATTAATTTTAAAAACAGGTTTTGTAATTGGTAAGGAACGTTGAAATGTTCTTCAGAGGTGAAACTGTGTGTTCTGTATGCTAAGACTATTTCATACGTAAATTGTAAAAAATCTTACGTGTTACACTCAAATGACATTCTCTACTCTTGTACAAAATATTTTTACAAACGCTTATTCATCTACTTCATGTCAATCGTGATAAACATTTGCAGAAACTATCTTATTGTGAATGTCTTTGTAGGTGCAAAGGGAATGGTAGACTTTAAGCGATAGTCAAATCTTTTAAGAGCTGGTTGCTATGTGGAGCATTCCATTCTCTTTGCATGTCCAGGGCATAAAAAAACGAATAACGAATTCCCGTTTGAGAAAAAGTATAAGTATTACAAAATTCAAACAAATAACAAGGAATATCTCGGAAATAGTTCACTCCGATAAACAAAAAAGGATATAACATAAATGGTGTTGTAACGAGCTTTTACACTATTTGTATGGAAAAAATTTGACTCTCTCTTATGGTTTATCAGTAATGCAAAAGCCATTCAGAAACAAGAGGACTTTTGGGGACATTCCCAGAAAATTCAAGATATACATTTTATTTGTCATGAAAATATCTTAAATAAATGATAATTTAATCAAAATCGTTACAGCCATTTTTGAAAAAATCAAAATTTTCGAAAAGAGTTCCAGTTTGGGGTGGTGGATTTTCTTGAAAATCTTCGTGTCGCATCTTTGGATGATACTGAATCTAAATATCAAGTTTGGTATTTATCCGACTTATCGCTTTTGAGTTATGCTGTAAATAGACACATATACGGACATTTTTCTAAAAGTTTTTATTTGGATTCAGGAGGCCTAAAAACATGTATTTCCGTTGAAATCTCGATATCGATTTTTTTTTGTAGAATGCAGTAGCTTCTCTACCTACTAGGTACGTTGTAGAGAAAGTAAAAATGAACTGTCGTTTTAATGCGAGACTCCAAAATCGAGCGTCAAACCATCCATTGCTGCTGCAGGATTCCGGTTGGTTTCGATTTAGAGACCTCACATTTGAAGTTGGTCGCTCCTTTCTGAAATGACGTTTTTTATTTCACGTCTCTTCTCTAATAGACACTTCAGGGTTTCGGCGTGAAGAGTTTAATGCTTCCCTTATGAAGATTTTCATAAATAATTATCCTGCATTCTACAATGGGCGAACCTGTAGTAGCTATATACTAAGCAAACACCATAAGAGCCAATAGCTCCATCTCCTATGGAAAAACAAACTGACAGTAGATTACATTGCAAATAGTTCTTAGGGGACATAGGTACTGAGAGATGATGACTGAGTACACAAACACCTTTTTTGTGGTGTTAGTAGTTACAACATCACATACAGGCTATTTCTGCTTCTCTTTTTGGTATCGAACCACGAAAACAAGACACCTTTCGAAGCTGTCAGTCATTCGGTTGGTAGTAAAGATGGAGGTCATCAACGAAAAGACAAATAACTGTAGTGATGGCACTCACAAACACTTGTACAGCTTGCATCAGAGCTCGACACGTGCCTTGTTAGCTGATCATTCCTATAGATGATTTTTATTAGTATTATTTTATTATCGTTATTATTATTATTATTATTATTATTATTATTATTATTATTATTATTATTATTATTATTATTTCATCTGAGTAAGATCTATTTCATGGAAAGATGGCTTTTACCTAGATACAAGTGGTGATATTAAGCTTAAATTACCCACAACTATCAATGCTGTTTGAGATACAATGTAGCTAAAATAAAGTCTATTATCTATTTCTGTTGGATTATGGTTGGCAGGCTTGTGGACTTAGAATTAGATTTCATGGTTGTAATCTTTATCGTTTAATTGTTTACACATTATCCCGCAGTTGCTTATTAGTGCTTATGTGGCGTTTAGTTCTTGGGAGTAATTTCAGAATATGTTGTTACTGACACATTATTTTAGACTTTCATGAGAAAGAAAAATAATAACAAAGAGACACCACTGCTGTGAAACCTAAGTGGTTTTCAAATTCATGAAAGACATCAGTGTTCGACATGAAACTCCACCAGGAAAAAACTTTCAAAACTTCACCTCTCTACTCTTCTCATCCTATACAAAGAACACGACGCAGAAGAATATGCGTCTACATAATTTGGAAGTAGAGAGGTATGAAACAATGGTCCAGCGCCAGGAAAAATCTAAAAGGCACGAACGAATGCGTGTACGCACTCACGATGGCTACTTACATCAGCGGTAATTCTCTTTGGCATGCGCAATGCACGTCAAGATTTGATTTTAAAGAAATGCAAAGGCTTCTTGATCATTAATTTGCATTTAATTTTAAGATGCTGAGTGAACGAGCGAGAAAACATGCTTCACTCCTCACAATCTCTTCATTTGTATAGTTACCAAAATTAAAACACCTGTACTGAATAATTAATTTTGTAGCTACAGTGAACCTGCTAATCTGAATGCAGATTATGGAAACAGTAGATAACTGGATTTCAAAAATCCAAGTGATTTATAACTACAGTTATAAATAAAAGCTGCAGCATGTGTCATATGAAATATGCGTTACTTAACACCAACTTGTATTAACGACCTTGACTTCTAATCAAAGCCTTTGAAACATCAATGGCGCTGAATGTGTTAATTTTTTCAGTCTTCAAGAAGTCCTTCAGAACTTTTATAAGTCAGCAGAGCGTGTACATGAATTAGCAAGAAATTCAGATTATCTATTTCCTACTTTTCAAAAATAAATATAGCAGTAAAGAGTTTTTATTCTGTTTAATCACAGGTTTAATCACAGGCTCTCTTTTCTCCTATCGTTAAACGCTTTTCTGTGTTATTTTTTTTGAATTTCGAGAGAAATTCCATAGTAAATCAAGAAATAAAATTGCTGGTTAAAGCCCCATAGTGCTGAAAAAAGAGCAAAAAAAACTTGTCCACAGGAAATCAAGCATAACTGGCAATTTGGTATTAATAAAGAAAAGTGTACTAAAAGAGCGTCCATGATTGATGAAGTTTCCCAAGATAAACGCCAGAAGGCGATGTTGTTGCAGATTTAACACAGGTTTGAAACCCAGTCTGTTTTATTTTAATTTCAGACAATTTCTCTCAGAAATACATTACATTTTGTAAGCACAGATAGGAAAGTTCATAAGCTAAATTTGGAGATTTCAATGATGGTAGAAGCGAAGAACTACAAGGACGACGAAGCAGCTAACAGCTTGTTAAGAATTACAGTGCCTTCTGAAACGAATTTCTACGTAGCACATCACTGTACACCAATAATTCTTACTCTTTTCCTCACTATTCTTCCTCCTCCTCCTAGTTTCCAGGGTCGCGGGTTCAAACCCGGCGGAGGGCGTGGCTTCCTTCGGAAGGGAAGTAAAGCCGATGATCCCGTATCATAGATTTACGGCATGTAAAAGAACCTCAAACCTGATAATAGATCTCTGAGCAAATCCGGTCTTTCCGTCCGATATTGAATGGGACGCTAAGACCATAGTAGTTAAAGAGTGTCTATAAATAAAACTCAATTTAATGTTTTAATTTTCCTCCTCATTCTCCTTTCGTTTCTAAAATTGGAGCATTATTCAACTGTTTTTCAATTTTCCGGCTAGTTGTGGCTTGCTTTTTCAATTTAATGCACGTCTTCTTTACTTCTTTGTCCGTTCGTTTTCAACTCCCTTTCTCTCTGCTATTTCGTACCTCTAGAAGTAATGTTTGCTGTATCTTCCTTTGAACTAAATTGTTAATAGCACTCTTTAAAAGTATATATGTATTAACCCAACTTGTTTTACTATAGTATGATAATGCATCAATTCATTTCAGCAAATATATTACGGTGATCAAATGCTCGACATCATTGCATTCTATCCTGCTCAAGTTCAACGTAATCATAGATATCTCAGGCATTTTAAATTTTCTGTCTTCTTTGTGAGTAGCATTCCGATTTATTTATTTATATATCATATATTTATTTATATATTATATATAATTTAATCCGAAAACTAAATTATATAAAACAATGGCAAGAACTTCTATGTAAACTGCAATGAAGCCTTTATGCAGAAATTGCAAAGAGCTTGAAGAATGTAATCGGTAAACATGCATCAAATACAAAATACTAAGATGCTTAATGTTTTTATTCAATTCTATCTATGACTCTTAGAACCATGAAAGTTGTTTTTGGCTTGGCGGAATTATATCCAGCGTCTTAAGTTGTAAGGCCGGCAGAGATGAGGGTGAAGATGAGTTTGGGAATAGCTTCATAGGGAAGCCGAAGCCTTCTAACCCAAAATAGGTATTTTAAGATAGCTTGCTGGTGACAGAAGCACTGGCGATGCTCGGTGGGCGTGCTGTAAGACTCTCAGCCCCTCTGCTGGAGGGTCGTAGTATTACGTTTTGTGTGGCTCAACGTGGATTATCATTTATTCGCGTTAGTTACCTCTTACGTCCGTGAGTCTGTCCCTTGTTACAAAACTACCACAGTGGCAGTGACCGTGACACTCCTGACCAGAGGATAAGTCACATGAGAATCATCCTAAACAAGAAAATATTCCCATATAGGTGTGGGAATCGAACTAGGAGTGGCAGTCAGAAACGCTGAACTCCAAGACATGGGACTGGCCTTATTATTAACGTATTTAATTATGAATTACGATTAACATACTATATGCACAACTTTGGTCCTGTTAAATTAGCAGCGAAACCATCTCTTAAATTACACTCGCTCTGTCAGAGTATTTGTGGTGAACATATTGCCATCGAGAAAGCGCAATTCTCTTGTCATCTGGTTGCTATGACTTCCAAGTTTTTAGGTTCAGTTTCATGGGCTAACCGCTAATGATCTTTACCTTGACCACAATAAACGGGAGTGCTGACTGGCTGTGACTGCTTACAGTAAAGAAGTCCAAGACTGTCTTCTTCAGAATGACTAGTGTACCGTTGTATCGTCTGTTCGCTCTGAGAGGAGAGAGAGACATTGAGAGGATACAGTGTTGCAACCTGACAACACCGTTAAGGTTTTATATTGCTATTAAATATATAAATGTCAACAATGACGTCAATATGTCGCAGCCATACTATTACTAGTTAAATAGCATAACTCAAATAGATGTGCCCTGGATTCAAAGGTTCCCCAGCTGCTTGAAGCTACGAAGTAATAGTGTAATATCTGTGCTGAAAGACAGATGCTTGACTTACAAAGTTTTACTTTTCTTGCTCGTGGCAGAGAGATTAAAAATAAGTAATAAATTCGTGTGAAATGGTGATTTCCAAATCAATTTAACATAAACTGAGGAAGATGAGTAACGTTTTGCTATTTTTGTATGCAAATTGTTTTAATGAACACTGCAAAACTCGCTCTCACCTACATTTTACTTGGAATTTAACGTTCGAAATTAATTTTTAAATTATGTTAGCAGTTAGTTTGCAGTGTTCTTGTTTATTTACAAACTCCTACAGCACTGCATAGTGATTAATATAACTGCATATTATATTTATCCAGTAAAGCTTAAAAGTATTGTCATTCCGATGTTGAATAAGTTACTGTAAAATGGTGTTATTTCCAAGCATTATTTACATCGATTCATAGACGCCGACTTAGAGGGGCAAGGCATCCTTTGTCCCCTAAGTTACAAAGTTAGGAGCATCGCCCCGTAACAATTTTACTGAAGGGATCAAGCCCCCTCCCTCAAATTCCAAGACATCAAACAAACAAACAAAACTATCTAATTAACCGAAAGAAGTTGCAATTTTATTAAAAATGCAGAGTTCAACTGTTAACAAAAGCAATGATGACGCAAAGTAGGCTTAAGTTAACTTCAGAATCGGAGCACACAAATATTGAATTGCGCTTGTCCAATTCATTTTGAATGTCGTGAGAAATTCACTTATAGGAATCGCATTGCATCCATTTTTTCTAGTTCGTGAATATCCTCACAGCTAAAGTAGTATAAAGATTTTAAAATTACTTTTGCCATATGTGTGACCACGATTGAAATTCCCTGTAGTCGCCTAAACGCTGTTGTCGTCCATTATCATCGTGAAGAGGTCATGATGTATTTAGAGCTTCAGTCAGATGTTTATAAGCAGGAATTAACTTTTTTAGTAGTGTTTAACGCTTGTTATTATTAAATACAGCACCAAAGGCGAAGAATATTGATGATACATGAAACGAAATAAATGGGAAAGGAAATTTAGGGAGGAAACCTCCCAGGCAGTTGCCAGTTATGAAGACTGAGAAAACCCTGGGAAAAATCTGTCAGGTAAGACGGTCCTGGTGGGATTTGAACCGCAGACCTCCGGTTCACGAGTACAATTTTTAACGACCTCGGCCACCGGCAGCGGTAGGAATGAACGAGACGCAATGTTTTCGCCGATATGTAAGGTAGAACTTGACAGAACAGACCTAGCATTATTTTTCTTGAAATTTTAAATTAATAAACCATTTATTTAGTTTTCAGTCATTGAAAACATTGTACCATACCTACTCCCCAAATGCACAAGTCGGCGCCTATGCTTCGATTACTTGTATCTTGTTCTGCTCTCGAGCAAAACTTGGTCACGGTCAGAGTCTAATATCTAATAAAAGTCTTACTCTTGAATGACTCTTCACGCAACTCAGCTGGCAGTTTTTATAAAGTCAATTCCGCTACATTGTGGAATCTCGTCGTTTTGTTGATTCAGTGACGCCAAAGTATTAACTTCACAGGTTAATTTACGCCGCAGTCATAATAGTTATAAAATAACTGCAGGTGGAGAATTCTTTTTACTGCAGTCAATTACGTATATATTTAATTGCAATCCTATTTCTTTTGGGTAGCAAACTTCATAGACTCTATTAGAAAATATTAGGCTATGGATAAATTATGTCGCAACTCACCAACGATCGAAATTTCTAATTAGATTTTATATCTTAAATGTCAATAAATTTAATTTAGATTTATAGAATTTAACTCTGCCCAGAAATTAAAAATATCACAAAAAGTTGAATGTTTTAGAGTTATATAAAGCATTTTAAGGTACGCAGATACAGTAAAAGTTAGCAGGTCTGAGCCAACGATAATATCGTCGAATGAGCCGATATAAACTGGTTGCTGAAATCATCTTATCAGCGGTATACACACTATTATATCACATTTTATAGTTCCTCAAGGACACAAGTTGTTTTTATCTTCAGCTAATGCAGCGAAGGCCGGATTAAATTTATCGAGCAGGTTTTGGAACATCACAATTCCTCATGCTAAAATATAGCAAGGTACTTATATGCAACACAAATGCTTAAGCGATTAAAATAACTCCTGTAATGTTAATTGCGAAAATAACTAAAACTCGGTCAAAATCTCTAAGGAGAAAAATTAACATTTGCATTACATAAAAAGGAGAAGCATTCAAATTCTGCAGTTTCATAAACTAGGTTCACATTTGGTATGGTGCACATTTAAATCATCATATCTTGATATGCATCAAGGTATGAAACTGCAGTAAGATGATTTCGTTCTAAGCACTTTTTCGCCCATTCAGGAATAGCTTTCTTCCAATTACTTGAACATTTTCCATATAAACCCACTACAAGCATCGGTTCCACCTCACATTCAGAATGAAAGCTCCATTCACAATGAAAAGTAAGCGCAGAAGGAACATAAACGCAATATTTTGCATCATATTATTTAATGGAAGCGTTCACATACGGCCACGCAACGCACTATGTAACGCAAGGGATTGCAAACTCCAAGCTTTATGCTTACGTTGCGTACATAGAGGAAGACTTGTGCATTTCTTTCTCCATGCATTGCCAGCTTCAGACACAATGCGATGCGATTTTACGTCATCCACTGAACAATCATTGTGCTCTTCCATTTGGCCGTGCGACCTCTTTTTAAATGAATTTTCATATTGAATATTATTGGTTATATTATTCAATTTGAAATTTGTGGTACGCTCGGAATATTTCGCATGCAATTTAGGGATCTAGAAAACCGTGCAAATTTCTTGCGTTACGCCTACGGCTGTTGTGAACGGTCATGTCTGCCCTTATGTTGCGTTATGTTAACGTTACTTCTTCATTGTGAATGGGGCCTAGGAGAACGAAACGCTTAACGCTCTAAGACCCAAGTGACTGATTGCATGCAGTAAATTCAACGATCGCATTCGTAAATGCGAATACAAATTATTTGAGTACACGAACGCTAAGAACAGGTGTTACAGTAAGCTGTTCTAACTCGTTTAAACAGCAGCCAAGATGAATATATTACGAATCGCATTGTCTCAATCCTAAGCAAATGTGAGCCAGTACAATTGGAATCCTTGCCAGGTTTGTTTATTTCTCCTTGTTTAATAAATCCTCCTTGGAACTCGGAGGGTATAAAAAGATATGGAATCTGGCATGTCTGAATTTGTTTTACTTTGTTTTTCTTATAAATAAATTGTGGCGCTACAGCCCGCGAAGGGCTGGGCCTGCCACACGACTGCCAGCCTCACGCCCACGTACGTACGGCAGAGGAAGGCGATCAGTCAACCGATACGGGAAGGTGACGTGGCCAATATCACAAATCTCTCAGCTGGAAAGTTGGCTCACGAGGCCAGGACCGCTGCCTATCGCAGCTCCTCACTTTCCTCATGATGCTGAGTGGGCACCAGTCCTATTTCCGGGACGTAAAACCCGCACCCCTATGGGTGTGAACGAACCCGGGTGCACTCCATGGCTGGGAACCAGAGTACTGCGCCACAGCACATTCTTATACTTTTCCGTTATTTTTTGCCAGTGTTACACACACCTCTACCTACATTGACAGCACACTGAACATTTGTTCACCAGCAAAAACAATACTCCGATACTTTAAAATAGCATCGTTGATTTGGACGTGAGAAAAAATGCCGGTAGTAATCTTAGTGTGTTGCGGTGTACACAGAGTAAAAGCTATATAACAATACCAAATATAGTGTGTTGTGACGCAGCGGCTATGGCTCAAGGTTATCGGGAGGTCGGCGCCGCCAAATCGGAGGTAAGCAGAGATAAGCAACGCTCTCCCCCGGCGTAAACGTCGGAAGCGGTATCAGCAAATAACCAGAATTTTCTAGAAGTTCCTCGCCCGCCCCCATTTCCAGCGACTTTGTGACGACTGCTGTGATGTGCAGCGAGCGCTAGTGCGGAGCGAGAGATTGCAGAAGTCTTGTGTTCGACTCCCCAGCGAGAGAACCGTCCGGAAGAAGAAACTTGCGGTACGCAAGGGAATTTTACTAGTTCACATTAATGAAGCGACAGTGTGACCGAAGTGAAGTCTCAGTGAAAGTTCAACTAGATAAAAATAGTGAAGCACATTGAGAACTTAGGGAAGTGACAGCTAAAAAACTGGACAAAGTCACAATATTCTAATTGGGCATGTTTAGTCCTTGTATATATGTGCATCACTCCATTGTATATGTATATATAATTTATTCTACTTATATATAAGTAGAATAAATACGAGGGCAGTCCCAGAAGTACCCGACCTGAGTAGAGATAGCGGTTGTTGTTTCAAATAAATGACTATGGTAGAAAACACTAACTTTATAAAGCTGAAGTTTGGCAATGCTACATTGCTTAGTGATTGTTTGGTAGCCATCAATAGTGAATGCTCTCAGCAAATTTGTAAACATGGATAAAACTGTTCATTATTATGTGATACAATACTTTCATTTGAAAGGTCTTAGTACAAATAATATTAAAGCTGAGCTAGATTCTACTCTGGGGGAGTTTACAACAGTAAAATACTGGATGGCAGAGTTTAAGCGAGGCCGTACGAACTGCCAAGATGAACATAGCAGTGGTCGACCAAATGAAGTGACCACGCTAGAAATTGTGAAGAAAATCCACAAAATGGTATTGGATGACCGTCGACTGAAAGTGCGGAGCTAGCAGACATCGTAGGCATTTAAAAAACTGCTGTACATTGCATACTGACTGAAAATTTGGACATGAGAAAGCTGTGCACAAGACGGGTGCCGCGTTTACTCACAATGGAACAAAAACAGCGTCGTGAGGATGTTTCAGTCGAGTGTTTGGCGATGTTTCGCTGCAATAATGCCGAGTTTTTGCTTCGATTCATAACCATGGATGAAACACGGACCCATCACTTCCACCTGAGACGAAGGAACAGTCAAAATAGCGGATTGAAAGGGCGAAATCAACTCCAAAGAAGGCGAAGACAGTTCCATTTGCAGGCAAGGTGATGGCGTCAGTTTTTTTGGGATGCTCGTGGGATAATTTTCATTGATTATCTTCAAAAAGGAAAAGCATCAATGGCTAGTATTATGCAAACTTATTGCAGCGTTTGAATGATGAAATCAAGCAGAAAGGCCGCATTTATCGAAAAAGAAAGTTCTGTTTCATCAAGATAATGCACCAGTTCATACATTCATTATCGCCATGGCCAAAATCAATGAGTTAAAGTTCGAATTGCTTTCTCATGCACCCTATTCGCCAGACTTAGCCCCCTCTGATTATTTTCTGTTTCCAAAGTTGAAGAAATGGCTTGGTGGTAAAAGATTCGCCAACAATGAAGAGGTGGAGTTTGCAGTTGATGGCTATTTTGCAAAACTCGACGGTTCTCACTATAAACAGGGTATCGAAGCTATTGAACATCGCTGGGAAAAGTGTGTCGAGCTGAAAGAAGACTATGTCGAGAAATAAAGATGTTTTTTCGAGAACATTTCTGTGTTTTCTTTGTTAGGTCGGGTACTTGTGGGATAGCCCTCGTACCTACATGATTAAATTTTCAGTCAGATTTGAAAATCATTTAAAATAAAATTTTCATTGATGGTACAACACCTTAAAAGAAATGTAAAATGAAAGAAGCACGAATTGGGTTTAAAAGAAAGTTGTTTTGATAGTAGGCAGTGTTATCTGATGATTCTGGATGAGATTTGAAGTCCAGTCTCAGGTATTAGTTTTTAACCTATTAGGTTATTCGGATACTGAACTTTTAGTAGCATTTCGTGGAATACCCTCAAGTATTGCCTGAGGATGGTATATATGTAAAGTTTATGCAGCAGAATGCCTTAATAGGGCTCCTAAACACCTGATTCTGCAGGTGTTCTTTGAAAGAGCGGTACATTCCCCCCCTCTTGTTACTTATACATTCCTAGTAGCATTCACAATGCCAAGTATAGACGGGACGGGACGCTAGTCACTTTGATGCGCTGTGATGAAACTTAAATGGTGAATAGATGAACAAAATCCATGCATCTATTCCTAAATAAAGGAAGTCATAAATGGGCAATGTATGCAACGACGGACTACTGTTATTTCCAAATAATGCTAATTGTCAATTTACCTACATGTATTTTCGCTTTCTCTATTTATCTATAGTAAGTAATGGAAGTATTTGCATTCCACTAAAAAATTCAATACCGAGATTTAACTGTAAATACATGCTTTTTGGCTCCCTTAATATATAAATTTAAAAAAAAAACAGTTAGAGAAAAAAATCCGCGCGCGCGCGCGAATAGTATAACTCAAAAACTAAAAGTCTGTTAAACACTAAACTTGGGATTTAATTTCAATATCTTCCAGACACAAAGATTAAAAAAAATCCCAACCCCTGACTAGCCTTTGCAAGGAAAAAAATTCGTTATTTTTTTTATTTTCTCAAAAATTTCTCTTAATGGTTTTGATAAAAAATGTCATATGTTTAAGATATTTGCATGACAAACGCAGGTAGCATTTTGGAAAAGAGTTCTTGGAGTTTCACAAGGTACATCAAATTCGGGGGTATTGAGGGAGGTTGGATGTTATAATGATGCAATACACAGCAAAATAAGAGCAGTGAAGTACTGGCTGAGGCTGATGCAGGGGGATAACTCCACATTACGAACCAAATGTTATAAATACCAGCGAGAAAACCTGTCTCCTAAGTTTTGGGCAGCTGATTTGGAAAGGGGTTTGAGGAGAATAGGCATGGGGTCAGTATGGCAAAGAGCTTAAACAAATGACAAAAACATATGGAAAGGTGTCAAAAGAAGACTAAGAGACATCAACCAACAGGAAATAGAATCGAATTGTAAAATTAAACCTTCTCTAAGTCTAGCAAATGAAATAAAATTGAATTGGGGTAAAGAGGCATATATACTTAACTTAGGAAGAAAGGAAAGATCAGGAATTGCATGGTTTAGACTGGGGGGGGAGGGCTGGAGGGCACAGAAAATGACTGACGATTCTGGCAGGAGAATCTGCCCATTCTGTGATTTGGATGAGGACTGGGTACATATTTTGGCGCAATGTGCACAGGGGAGAACAGCGAACAATTAAACTCAAAGAAAAATTCTTAAGTCCGTCAAGAAAGAGATTGGCATGTTGGGAGCTACTGGCTAACCAGAGGAAGTGGCAAAACATGGGCAATTTCTTGGCTAAAGTGCCAAAGCTAGGTCAAATTTGCTTAGTTAGACAAAGATAATTTATCTCTATTTTCCTTTTTCTTGGTTTTTTGTTTTGTTTTCTTTTTCTGTTGTTTATTTTGTAACCATACTTGTATCTTAAATATGCATGTACGGTCAAATGACCCATGCACTAAATATTTGTGTAATAACTTCAATAATTTGAAACCAATAAAGATACCTTATCTATCTACTTTTCAAAATTGTTTTTACAAAATTAATAATTTTTCTAAAAATCTAAAGCAGCAGCAAAAATCTATCAACATGTTTCAATAATATTCAATGCATCCAAACAACTATTTTAATTAATATCATTTTTATTTCTTCAGTGTCTGGAACATTTTATTGTAGTTAGAATAATTCATTAAATAATTAATAATTAAAAAACTAGTATGTATAGTGCAATGGAAATTTGTATGTGCACGTGCTGTTCTTTGCATGCAAAACACCTGGTGTAAATCACAGAAAAACTTCAAGCTGTATAATGTATAAATTTCACCTGTAATTACCCTTAATGGATACCCTTCCACCCAAAATATTACCTTTGTCAGAAATGCTAGACCACTCGAGAAAATGAAATAGAATAACCACCAAGATTGAGGACAGTTTAAATGTCATTCGAAAATGAAACTGAAGAAAGCACCGTTTTCGCACACATGTGACTCACATACGTGAGAAATCCCGTACTTAACGCTTACTCACCACTCCGCAAGAAGAGATGCCTATAAATTATGTTTATTTTGTTCTGTTTGCAAAACTTTTAAGAATGCCATAAATACACTGAGCACTGTTTGTGTTTTACAGATGTTAAACATTCCTCCACCTATACGATAAGAACTACAAACACGTCTGCGAAAGATAACAGAAGAACGCTAGCAAACGCTTAGTTCAATAAATACTCCCCCGCGTAGTACGTATTTTCGTGATTCCTTCACTTCAGCGATACTACAGTCCATCTTTGTGGCAAAAGCGCATCAGGTTCGTTCCCTTTCACAAGAGATCAGTGAATGTAAATCATTGTATCCTATAGAATTACTTGCGACGCCTTGGTCGACCTCGGCCGGCTGTGATCCCGTGGCCATGCAGACGATCGCTGTCCAAGGCTGCATTTTGGTTTTACTCTGCATGTACTTGTTCATGTAAGAACCGGAAGGAAATTCAACACCCCTGACATTAACTGTTTTTCCTCGTTAACACACATCCGTTATCGGAGTTCAATATTTGTACAAACGGACCAGATAGTAAGTAGTCATTAGAGCATCGTTAAGGATGCTTCTGGAAAATTCTTCCAATACAAAGGCAACAACAGTCTCGAGCCTATTGCACTACGAGGTTTATAACTCACAGCTGTTAGCAATTAAATTAAATAACTTGTTAATTAATATTGTTTAAGTTCTATTTCCTCAAGACTTAGAAGAAGTATTGTATTCAAAATTCGATACCGAGATTTCACGAAAACACATGTTTTGAGGCACCCTAAATCCAGAAAAAAGAATTTTTAGAAAAATTTCCGTGTGTTTCTCTCTGTGAGCAGCATAACTCAAAAATAATAAATGAGTTAAATACAAAACTGGATATTTAAGTCTTCCAACGATCGACGCGAAGATTTTCAAAACCAAATTATCCTGTAATTTTTTTTTGTAATCTGAAAAATGGTTCTAACGATTTTGATTAAAATATCGCACACCTATGAATGACATTTTCATGACAAATTGAATTTTCCGGGAAATCTTGTGGGTAGCGACAACTGTTCTGAATTACTTCTACAAACTGCTAAACCGTAAGAGATAGACAAAATCTTACTACACAAAAACTGTAGCTATCCTAAAGCATGCAATTTATGCCAAACACACATTTCTGTGGAGTTAACCGTTTCCAGGTATTTGTTATTGGTTTGAATTTTCAAATACTTATACTTTTGCTATTCGTTTTCTCCCGTGGTTATGTAAAGAGTTCAGAATCCAATTTTGAACAATTTAATTATCGCCTTAGCCTACTACAGCCTTCTTTATACAAGTTTATCTCGATTAACAAGAAGTAAACAGAAGAAAAAGCTTTCGTAAGAATAATTTGTAGTAGAGTGAGTAAGAAATCATTTGAATGAAACATCAGATTTTTTATAACGAACTCGAAATTATTCCTAAACAATTAAGATACGATTTTTTATCCACCTACAGTATAGTAGGACATTTTGCACCGATTCCAATCCATTAAAAATTAACACGGCATTCGATTCTTACACTCAAATCTTATTCTGAATTAAATTTAGATGTACTTATTTATTATAAATTAGATTTCTATCCTGAAGTTGTAAATAATTATTCCTCTTCGACCTCATATTTTATGAGAAGAATTATAAGTTTTCTGAAAATTTTCGAATTTGTAAATGTTAATAATAATAAAAACAAAGAAATCAAGTACAAAGATAGTAGAACTGAAACAATCAAGTAATAATATAGAACATTCTAGAAAAAATATAACAAATACGAAAGAAAAAGACAAATATTTAAATATGCGGAAAACATTAATAAGGTTAGATAAAGGTTAGGTTAAATATCTCTTGTGGCTAGCGATAACTGTGCGTAACTTTTGCATTTTAACGTAATACCGACAACAGCGAATATTCCCTTATGTTTTTTTTTAAATAATAAATTGAGTTTATTTATGGACACTCTTTAACGCTGTGGTCCCTTCTATATTGGGCCTGAAATACGATAATTTTGCTCAGAGGCCTCTTTATCAGGCTTGAGGTTCTTTTACGTGCTGTAAATTTACAACACGGAACCACTGGCTTTACTTCCCTTCCGATGGAAGCCACGCTAAAGATTTTTACGCCCGAAAAAAATGCATCGCCCTCCGCCGGGTTTGAACCCGCGACTCGGGAACTAGAGGCAGGATGATCACTACACCTTTTCAAATCGTGAATGAGCTTTCATACTACGTCTTAAGAATTTCGAAACAAGCATGACTCAAGAGCATGATGGAAACAAAACACCATTAAGAACCACACCTGCGGTGAACCTCCGCCGCAGCAATGTACGTGTAAGAAAAGTCCACAAGAATCGATCACGGGAGCCTGTTCCCACACACATTTTCTCAAAGACGAATAGTGCAAAAACAACGAACCATCGTGCAATAAAACCTGACATTGTTTCGTTTGTGCGCAGCACAGTTCTTGATGTGGGATGTGCTGCCTGTTTCAAGTCGTTTTACAGGTATGCGGAAGGGTGACATCATTTGCGGTTACCGGTACTGCGCTTTAAAAACAAGCTGATATCGTTTACGTCTTTCGCCATTAAGATGAGATGGGCCGTAGAGGTTATGTTGTCTCTGTCTAGACGGGATTTTAGACGAGTGATGTCTGTCTAGTTGTGAGTTATTTACTACGTAAATGCTGTGAGAAATAACGAAAACGAGAGAAAAGCTAATGATATTTAACGAATATTTTATTATTTTATGTGCGCAAGTTCCTTATCTTAATAGTGTTTTATTTCAGTTTTCGAGTTTTTACTGGATTAACTTACTGAATGATAGATAATTTATATTTCTTTATGCTGTTATCTTTTAACTAAAATAGCATTATCTTTAATTTTTGTAGGGGCACCAAATTTAGATACCCTTTCCCTCTACAAAATTTTATCTACAGGAAAAATTACCAGTATTATATTTTTCGTGCAATTTTAAGATAAAAGGCGGTGCGGATTTCAAACGCAAAGCAACATAAGTATATGCTAAAGAATGCTCATAAAGAGTAATAAATCCTAAAATGAAACTCTTGCTCTTTACTATCTTGGAATAAATTACGATTTTTTAAACACCCTATTTATAAATAACGTAAAACATATTCATTAATTTCTGGTGTATGCTCATACAAATTAAACTAGCCATAGAAACTGTTTAACTTAACATTTACCCGTGTGTTTCCACCAAGTTCAGTCTGCTGACATACAACCTTTAAAACAGGTATTTACCGACAATGCTTACCTAGCACATAAGAGTTCCCTTTTTCCCATAGTCTACAGTTCGTGCGTAGGAATGTTTGTACCTCACTTGGTATTTGCAGATATTTAATAAGACAATTTCTTTCTTTATTTCATTTTTTCTTTATACTAGTTCAAAAACATTAGCGAAAACTTAGATCCTCTGAATTTCTCAAACCTTCTCGACAGAAGTACAAAAGTAAGTGCCGGTATATTTTCATACAGTTCAAAAAATTTGCCGAGTTTGCTAAGAAATAAAACTACTACATAAACCCTTTCAAAAGTGATATTCACAGAATGTCTTTAAGAATAAAAATGCTACAGATAGGGATATTTTAAGTAGTTATTTATCTGTAAAAAAGTTCATAATTTTTTCATGAACTCTCACCAAATTACAGAGATGCACTGCCTTATAACTATACCTGCACATTCACAAGAATTTTACTCAGCTTTCAATACAGGATATAATACTTCGTGTATATGATGTATTGAAATCGATTTGAGTATGATCCGAGTTTGCATGTAAAATTGGATACGAACTCGAAATGAAATCGGTTCAGCTGAGGCCAGTTACGCACTGCACAGGTAAAATTATTCCACGCTTGCTGCTACTTGCGTATAGTAGGAAGAGAGAGACACTGAGATTTCACTGTAAATGTGCGTTTTGAGGTTCCCTAAATTAAAAAAGAAGCATTTTTGGAAAAAGGTCCGTGTATGTGTGTCTGTGAATAACACAACCCAAAAACTTAGTTAAACATTAAGCTTGGTACTAAGTTCAGCATCTTCCAAGGAGTATATACGAAGATTTTCAAGAAACTCCCCACCCCTAAACTATCTCTTACATGCAAACATTTTCGTTATACAGATTTTCTCAAAAATGGTTCTAAAGATTTTGATTAAAATACCTTATGTTTTAAGATATTTGCATTTTTGTATTACAAATAAAATGCATATCCTGAATATTTTTCATAATAGCCTGTAAACTCCTTTTTATTCTGAAAGGTTTCGTATAGTTGGTAAACCGTAAGATATACACAAAATCTTACTACACAAAAATGCAGATTTCTTTAATGCACATAATTTATGATAATTAAATTTTTATGCCAATAACCATTTCCGCAATATTCTTTATTAGTGGTCTAAATTTTCAAATACTTGTACTTTCTTCAAGTGGCCATGCAAAGAGCATGGAATTTCAAAGCCATTACATAGCAATCCAATTTAAAAATCTTGACTATCGCTTTAGCCCACTGTACGCTTATATCTATGACGAAATCTATAAATGTGTAATGAAAGTTTATGTGTATGAACAAGAAGTAGGGATAAAGGTATTAGGCAGGAAACACTTTTACCTTAATTTATAACCCCTTCATTAAATTCTATAATTATAATTTTGGTAACCTCACAGTCGAAGACTGCTAAATAAATATATCGCTAAAATCTCTGTCCCTAAATATCGGCTGCCATTCGATTGCTGACAGGTAATTTTCTTGAGGCAAAGTGAACTTTTTGCAGATAAACAAACACCTGTGTAGTGTGTGATGCACACTGGATTAGGATTACCCGGCACCGACACTGTGAAAACATCTGCAGATGCCCCTCGGTGTAGTAGTAACCGGCCTGGATTTTACCATAATTAAAGCAACCTGGATACATAATACTTTTAATTTAGCAATTCATATGGAGAATTTGAAGATTTAATGGACATTATCTAGGGATGGAAATGAGTAGGACAGGAATGTTATGTTCCAATAATCTCTATAATAAATATATTGCATTTTTGCATTGAAAAACGTCATAATAAATGTGAACATATAAAAAGTACTAACACATATTAACATAAAATAAAAATTAAGGCAATTATATGTAAACTGTCCTTGAATAAAATATTGTGGAAACCATATGAATTATTTTACTCATCAAAATTCATTTTTAATATTAAAGAATTAGCGTGTACCCCTCTAACCTAACTTTGTCGCTTTTTTTGTTTTGGTTTTTGTTCTTTCTCTACCACTACATAGTACCTAGAGAAGGTATCTAATGCATCCATCCAAAACTTCGAAACCGAGATTTCAACGGAAATACATTTTTGAGCCACCTTGAATAAAAAAAAAGAAGATGCATTTTTTAGAAAAAAAAATCTGATGTGTTACACTCACATGACTTTCTCTACTCTTGTACAATCTATTTTTACAAACGCCTATTCTCCATATGCTTCATATTAATCGAGATATCGAGATGTCAATCTTATTTGTAATTTTCTTGTAGATGCAAGGGGAATATGGTAGGTTTTAAGCGATAGTCAAATATTTTATCGCTGGTTGCTATGTGGCGCATTCCATTCTCTTTGCATGTCCAGGACATAAAAAAATCCGATGTGTTACACTCACATGACTTTCTCTACTCTTCTACAATCTAATTTTACAAACGCTTATTCTCCATATGCTTCATGTTAATCGAGATATCGAGATGTCAATCTTATTGCTAATTTTCTTGTAGATGCAAGGGGAATATGGTAGCTTTTAAGCGATAGTCAAATATTTTAACGCTGGTTGCTATGTGGAGTATTCCATTCTCTTTGCATGTCCAGGACATAAAAAAATCTGATGTGTTACACTCACATGACTTTCTCTACTCTTGTACAATCTATTTTTACAAACGCCTATTCTCCATATGCTTTATGTTAATCGAGATATCGAAATGTCAATCTTATTGCTAATTTTCTTGTAGATGCAAGGGGAATATGGTAGCTTTTAAGCGATGGTCAAATATTTTAACGCTGGTTGCTATGTGTCGAATTCCATTCTCTTTGCAAGTCCAGGACATAAAAAAATGAATAACGAATTTGAGAAAAAGTATAAGTATTGGAAAATTTAAGGGAATAACAAGCAATATCTCGAAAACGGTTCACTCAACAAAAGAAATGTATATAACATAAGTTGTGTATTTTAACGAGATCAACATTTTTTGTGTAGTAAAATTTTGTCTATCTCTTATGGTTTACCAGTTATGCAAAAGTCGTTCACAATGAAGAATACTTTTGGAGACATTCCCAGAAAATTCGAGATATACATTTCATTTCTCATGGCATTATCTTAAACATATGATATTTTAAACAAAATCGTTAGAGCCATTTTTGAGAAAATTATAATTTTCGAAAAATGTTCCATGTAAAGGGTAGTCTGGGGTGGGGGGATTTTCTTGAAAACCTTCGCGTCGCATCTCTGGAAGATACTGAACCTAAATACCAAGTTTGGTGTTTATCCGACTGTTCGTTTTTGAGTTATGCTGTTCACATACACACAGACACACACACACACAGACACACACACACACAGACACACACACACACACACAGACACACAGACACACACACGGACATGTTTCCAAAAATGCTTTTTTTGGATTCAGGAGGTCTCAAAACATGTATTTCCGGTGAAATCTCGGTATCGAATTTTTGGGTGGAATGCAATACTTCCCCTACTTACTATACGTAGTAGAGAAAGTAAAAATGAATAACGAATTTGAGAAAAAGTATAAGTATTGGAAAATTTAAGGAAATAACAAGCAATATCTCGAAAACGGTTCACTCAACAAAAGAAATGCATATGACATAAGTTGTGTATTTTAACGCGATCTACATTTTTTGTGTAGTAACATTTTGTCTATCTCTTATGGTTTACCAGTTATGCAAAAGTCGTTCACAATGAAGAATACTTTTGGAGACATTCCCAGAAAATTCGAGATATACATTTCATTTCTCATAACATTATCTTAAACATATGATATTTTCATCAAAATCGTTAGAGCCATTTTTGAGAAAATTAAAATTTTCGAAAAATCTTCCATGTAAAGGGTAGTCTGGGGTGGGGGGATTTTCTTGAAAACCTTCGTGTCGCATCTCTGGAAGATACTGAACCTAAATACCAAGTTTGGTGCTTATCCGACTGTTCGTTTTTGAGTTATGCTGTTCACAGGCACACAGACACACACACTCAGACACACACACAGACACACACACACACACACAGACACACACACGGACATGTTTCCAAAAATGCTTTTTTTGGATTCAGGAGGTCTCAAAACATGTATTTCCGGTGAAATCTCGGTATCGAATTTTTGGGTGGAATGCAATACTTCCCCTACTTACTATACGTAGTAGAGAAAGTAAAAAGGTCCGTCCATGTGCGTGCGTGTGCGTAAGCAGCATAACTCAACAACAAAAAGTCGGATAAATACCAAACTTGGTAATTAGGTTCGATACCTTCCGAAGACGCGACACGAAGATTTTCCCACCTCAAACTAACCTTTACAGGAACATTTTTCGAATTTTTTTATTTTCTAAACAATGGCTCTAATGTTTTTGATCAAAACATACCATATCGATATTAAGTATATTTATAGGACAAGTAAAATGTGTATCTTGAATTTTATGGGAATAGCCTGTGAAGTCCTCTTCATTCGGAAGGAATTTTGTATTATCTTGCATAACTGATAAACGTTACCGATTAAAGAAAATGGACTACACAAAACATGTAGATCTCCTTAAAACACGCAATTTATTAAAATAACTTTTTTGTGGCATCAGCCATTTCCGAGATATCTGGTATTAATGCTTCGATTTGTTTAATACATGAATTATTTTTAAGTCCCGTTGATTTTCAGCTGTTTGTCGCGATTGGATGGAAACAGTATGGAATTTTAAGGCAGGGTTTAGCTTACACCTCTTAAACATTTGAGTATCGCTGTTTCCTGAATTGAAAAACCTGAAATTTCAGCAGTAATATTTTCGGAATTGAATTTCTAAAACTATTAATGGTTGAATATTTTGAAATGCTTTCCTTTGTGTAAATCAGGAGGTTATATTTTTATAGAGATACTAAACAATAACATTTAAACTAGTATAACCAACGCACTTAAACTCAATTCCAAGAACCTCTTAACAACCACCGCCATACCGTAAGAGAATGGCTCCGAGCAGATAAGGTGAGGATTCACCGATGTGATGTGAGCTAGTTACTGCTTGCGTTATAATCTACCAATAGTGTTTTAAGTTTTCAAGACTGACTCAATGGCACATATCATTCAGAAATATCATATTTATAAATCAAATATAAAGATAAAATGAATAAAATTAAAATATATTTATAACACATACATTTTAAACAAGCAAATACGCAGCATAATTTACAAACAGCTGAAATATTTTGCTCATTAATAAATCAGGTGAAATATGCATTACATGCAACACAACATTGTTAAAATTGTTAGAAATTTAGTAATTAACTCACTACCAAGTGAGCATACTTTCTGACAGTAGAAAAGAAACATGCATTTGGATTAAAATCCTGTCCCTAGAAATGAGTTACATTAATTCGTCAATTCTGTGATTCGAGTACGATCGGCGTTTACATGCCAGTATTCGATAAAATCTTCTTCTCTAATAGAATTTCATTTTGGATTAAATTGCAATTGCACACAGTCTACACTTCGTATTGGGGAGGTGGGCTTATCGATTTCAGTACCCCATGTAAAGCTGCTCTTAATTGCCTATTCAATACATACGCTCATGCAATGACAGAATAAACCCAACATATTTATTTTAAATTGAAATGTTAATATAAAGAATTAGTAAACTATTTCGCTCTCCTATTGGCAGGCTGCTTTTAAGCTCATATCCTACGATATGTCAAGGTAAAACGCAACCTAGTTTAAGATTTGCTTTTGCAGGTTGGATTACATATAACATTTATTATAGCCGCAAAAACGAAAGAAAAGAAAAAGAAAAAAACGAGACCCTTAGGGGTACCCTCAGCTGAAATTTGGTTCAAATTTGTTTTTGAAAGTTTAGTTTCAATAGCATATAGTTTTGCTTTCAGAGCCTTTTAAAGCTTCAATACGTGAGCGTTTAAATGACCTTGAGCACGCGCCCTGTTTACCTGTGTTTACTTCCAATGCCTGTTTCTCGACTTTGATTTTTCTTAAATTTCTGTATATTTAAATATTCTATATGTTGTAGTTTGTAACCAATCTTGTTAAAATTTTCAGCAGAAACACAGAGAGAACGAACTTAACAAACTAGCATATGTTTTTTCTTTTTTCTACGCCTTTTAATTGCTTAGGATATAACATAATTCCACCACTCGATAAATTGTTTAAAAATATATACATTTAAAGGTTTAATTTTTTTTAAACAAACAAGAATGAAAAACATTTTTATGTGCCAGTTTTATGTATTAGTATTTAAATAATAATTTGGTAGTATTCTATTTTTTCATAATTAAGATTTCTGCATCGCGTGCAATACCAGATTAATTAGTGTAAAAAGGTTACTATTAAAGATACCTGCATGAAATTTAAAACACACTTAATAATAGTGCAGCAGGTGACAAAATGTTTAAAACATTTATGTAAAATCTACAAGATTTAGACATTTCAACTGTGGGTAATCTTAACGGCAAATTACTCGACGTTATGTGCAAAATGTATCTATGCAATGCAGCCCTTCATTTTAAAATTGATGGCTGAAGGTGATGTTTAGTTTTACAGGTACGCCCTAAATTAAAGCGTACCTTCCACAATTAATTGAGATCGGCAAGCGAGAGAATTAATGTTTAAATCCTTTCATTTCCCTCTACTCCTAGTGACAGCTGTATATGAACTCACCGTTACGCTTCCACTGTTGGAACTTGTGGTACAACAAACAGCTGCAGACGCAACAGACGCAGCTGACCACCATGAGGGTAAGAACGACGCCCACCCAGACGTCTGCAAGAAACTGCTCATACTCCTCGTCGCGATCATCGGGTTGCCGCAAGCTCCTATGCACTTCATCTTCGTGCTTGACGAGCGGCGAAGTCGGACCAAAACTCAGGTCTTCCATTTCATTGCAACAGTCCACAAACCAGTACCCAAAAGCTGGTATGAACCTCGTGTTTACGGGCACCGCTGCTTCGATGTTTGTCTATACTACCTTGCGGTTGAATGAGCTCTGAACGTTTCTCTTTTGTTTATTCACAACTAGGTACACTTTCCTTTAAAGGTAGAAGCCCTCCTATTGGTGGAATAGTTGTGTTCACTCACTTCCTTTCAGTTAAAACTGATTACAGGGAAAACTGTACTGTGAGCAATGGAATATTTCTTGCCCTAGGCCAAGATGCTGCAATGATTGTTTTCCAAGAAGGAAAGACAAAAAAAGGTTCAGACCGTTGTTACTGCCGTGCAAACACCTCGACAGATGAGTCACGGAATTCCCTGCTGCACTGGGGTATCCTTATCGAATGTATAATCTCTGTTAACTAGAAGTATCTGTTGGATGTTTAGAAACGGCGGAGGTTAGACTCACTGATCGTTGGCAAACATTGCGTGACGTACAGCATACCGGTAACAGCTGACAGACGATAAACACCTCCAATTATTCGCACACACCTTGATGAATTACGTGCTTATGATCTGTTGCCAGCAGCAATGTATATACAGATGGAACTCATACTACTGGCTGAAGTTAATGCAACTTCTAAAAAGTTCTGTCGTAAAACCTGCACGTTGTCAGTATTCCTGAGCTGAACTAAGTAGGCCAACAGATAAGAGTTTTAAGTTTTCTTCCACTTTGTATGATAAAATATATATTTTACATGCACAAGTTTGCAGTTAACTCAGAAAACAATGTCAAGTGTAACTTGGATTTACTTCCAGGAAGCAGAGTTAAACACTTTTGTAAAACGTTGTTATAGTAGTAACCCACTAAATTCTTGTTGCAAACAAACTTTTGGGCGATTAATCAGCTATTTTATAAAATACTTTGAATGTCACTTCTATTGCTGTACATGTAATGCGTTCTGACGGACAGAATTACGTTTGGTGAGTTAATTTTTCACAAACGCGGGCTTAGGCCCATAAAAATGTGTATCTTCAGCACTGTCTTGTTGACGCTACCAAAAGCGCAGTCTTCAGGTTGAGTGCTAGCGAACAACAGTTGAAGCAAATGCTAGGCGCTGTGAAAGTTCCGACACGTGGGTATCAGGGAGACTGGGCGTGGACGGCCACCTAGGGTCTGCCGTAGGCCGCTAGCTCGCGACAACTGAGAGGTCCGAGGCCGAGGAGAGCACCTTATACCCAATACAGCGGCTGACCTTGCGGGCGAGGTAGCGCCATGCTCTCGGTGAGGTCACTTCGGTTATCATTGCTGCAACGTGCTTTTCAACACCGAGTTCAAATCCCCGTTCAGGTGCAAGTTAGGCGTGCATGTGCAATTCATGCATTGAATATAATTTCATGCCTCACGAGAAACATTTGATTATCTCTCAGAATTGCCTGTCATAATATGACTTTTAATTACTGTATTTTTAATACCATGTGTTGCATTTACATGACTTTCTCTACTCACTCTTCTACATACTATTCTTATAAAAGCCTATTATTCTATCCACTTTTGTTAATAGAGATAAACTTTCATTATATATTTACACGTTTCGTTGTAGGTATAAGAAGTATACACTAGGCTAAAAGTCAGATTTTTAAAAAGAGTGTCGCTATGTGATGGCTTTGAAATTACATGATCTTTCCATGACCACGAGAAAAAACGAATAGTAACTTACCACTTAAAAAAAAGTATATTTGAAAATTCAAACCAATGGCACAGAATATCTCGGAAATAGTTAACACCACAAAAATGTTATTTGATATAAACTGATTGCTTTAACGAGATCTATATTATTTGTGCGGAAAGAATTTGCCTACCTCTATTCGCAAAAAATTCAAAATATGCATTTTATTTGTGATGGAAATATCTTAAAGATATGGTATTTTAATCGCAACCGTTATGGCCATTTTTAAATAAAAAATAACAAAAATTTTCCATGTAAAGAGAAGTTTGTGGTAGGATTTTCTTGAAAATCTTCGTATCGCATACTTGGAAGATGGAAGTTTGATATTTAGCGGACTTTTTGCTCTTTGAAAAAAAAAGAGTTTTATTGAGTTATGCTGTTCACATACACACCCTTTTCTAAAACTTTCTTTTTCTTATTCAGAGGGTCTCAAAACGTGTGCTGCTGCTGCTGCTGCTGCTGCTATCGCCAGCTGCTTATACTTTATATTTATATTCATATAGTCAGCATGGAGTTTATTATTCTGGAATTTATAGAAGAGTAAGTGGGTATTGTCGTGAATATTTATTATTAATATTACATTGATTGCCCACCAGTCTGTTCCATCTTTGCCTTTATTGGAATATTGTTTTATTATTCTGCAGCCTGCACTGAATTGTTATGAACTGCAATTATATTACGATAAAATTACAAACGATACATTACTAACATTTAGGTCTTTGTTGTCAAAACAGTAATTTACCTGACTTCCCTAATTATTATTTTAAGCCCAATTTAGGAAAACAATATTTAAATTATTTTATTCGTTAAATAGACCTAATAATTAATATCACTCGAGGGCCCGAGTTTTCCGGATATGTTCACGCACTACCTCCGTTGAATTTAGTGGCAATCTCGGATCCTCTTGTGGTATTACTTGTGACGATTTCATTAGACCGGCTACGGCGCTAACTGAAATCAGCTGATTCTTCTAGTCCAATTATGGTCCGATGAGGTGAAATTACAGTCGCCTAATATATCCCTATTCTAAACAAACAAATAAATGGCTCATTAAATGCGTGGAAAATGCATAATTATATCATGAAGCTATTCAATGTCAGCCATATTTAAGACTACCATTACTATGTAACACTGATTCGCGCCGTATTCTGTGTAACTCGTTAGCCACGATTTCATTCATGTGATGCCATTCCGCTTTCGACTAACGAGATATATCGAAATGTTGAATTTCAACCAATCACAGCCGCAATTCTCGAAACTTTTGCAGGGTCATTCTTTTGTTTCACGATTATCGCGTTTCTATCTTTTGTTTACTCAATGTCGTAACCGTTTTTCCGTGAATAGCTGAGCAAGAACCGATCGATAACAACACATTACAGAACAGAGGGAACTTTTAAGGTTTTTGCTTTAGTCAAACAGAGAATTAGAATTTTTTCCATTATCTGTTTACCCTCCTCTTATGTAGGACTTACATCCCCCAGGACTTACAAGCGGGTGCCTCGGGTCAGAGGCCCATCGAGGAGTAGACACTCATGCATCCAGGATGGGTGATCAGCCCGATGCCTGGAATGGGATGAAGGAAGTAGATGAAACGAAATGTTGGTGAAATGGATGAAAGGAAAGGTGATGATGGAGCAGTTGATGGAATGAATGGCGGGGGAAACCCGGAGAAAACCCGCCCAGACCCGCTTCGTCCACCACAAATCCCATGCAGGTCCCTGGGATTGAACCCGGGCCGCCTCGGTGGGAGGCGAGCGGTCTAACCACTCGGCCACGGCGCCGCCACAGAATTAGAAATAATAATACAAAATCTGAAACCACACAACACAACCTGAAACAGAGCGAGTGTGTGGAATTAATTTAACGATTTTTAATTTGTCTATTACTTACCAATGGTAGGCAAACATTCACACAAAAACTTTCATACCGAGATTCTACTGGAGGTAGTAATAGTCCCAATGGTAATGGTGTAACAGTACCTATTATTAGAGTTCGTAGTAGTAGTGGTATTGAATAAATAGTAGTAGCAGTAGTCGTATGGTAGTAGTGGTAATATAGTTATGTTGGTAATAGTAGTAGTGGTAGTACTGTTGGCAGTAGTGGTAGTAGTTGTAATACTTATAGAGGTGGTAGCAGTATTCCTAGCAATAGTGGTGATGGTAGCAGTAATGGTGGAGATGAACTGATTGCGCAAGTTTTAGCGGTCGTTGTGGTGGAACTAGTAGTATGGAGGAGGTTGTGGTGAAGATGGTGGAAGTTGTAGTGGTGATGGTAGAGGGATGGAGCCTGTGGTGAACATGTGGTGGCAGCGGTAATGATGGTGGTAGAGATGGAAATGGAAGTGGAGGTGGTTGAGTTGGTGATGGTGGTAATGGTAGTAGCATGATGGCAGTGATAGTGCTACCCCACTATGGTTGGGGTAGTTGTGGTGATACAAGAATGCATGACGTTTTTGTATATTATCTACATAGTTTAAAATCATGTTTCAAATACACGTCCTGAGTTTTCGTAACAATTTATTACTCTATGTTTTGAATTTGAAACCCTCTCGTTTGGTTTATATTGTGTTCAAATATAAAAGTCTTTTAAGAATAAATATTTATGCTAAACTTGGGGGAATGGGAATTGCAGAGATTAGAAAGCGGGACGGCAGCTGGGAAATGTTTGGAAGCACTGCACTTAAATAATTATTATTTTGCAATGAAAGTATTAAATTAAACGAAAAAATCACTGCAGCTTAAGAAATATTGGAAATGCCCCTTTAGCTGATGAACCTACAGTAGTTTGATGAAAACATGAACCCTCAACTGAATCTGGGAAGGATGCAGTATTATCCGGTTCTTTTTTAAACCTTTTGCTTATACGGAGTAGACTTGATAATAACATTATTGTTTATTGATAAACTATGTACAAATATTTTACTTTCAGATAAGTGTAAACAACGGAAGCCTAAACTTAATAGAGAAGTGAATAAATTTTATTTTTATTGAAATTGTTAAGCCTTGCCTTCCGTCTCAAAATCTGTTTTTTTACGTTTTTATGTTTTGATCTGGTCATCCTAAATGCACAGTAAAACAGCCGGTTCAGCGTGCCATGTGATAGAGAACGAGCAAGGTCATTCGACAGCGGATGACCGCTGTTTTACATTCTACCATATCTATTGTAATCCTTACACTGCTAAAGACTTACCTAATTCACGACTCCTAAAATAGTGCTTTACACAATATCGACAAAGGCAGGAACAACAAGCACAGCTGACAACTGCAATCACAATAATAATCCCGGCGAAGAACTCTTGGAACACAACGAAATGCTGCGATTGGTGGTAAAACTCCTCCACGGTCGTCATGATCAACTGACCGAGCCTGTTTTCACTACCGCCCGTTTTAAAGCATCTGCATCGTACCATTAGTTGAGTCACGGAATTTCCTCGTACGGATACGCCATAAGGAAAACTGCTTGGATGCGCATCGACCCAGTTTGATGAACCTGATGCAGAACTGGGATGTGAATGTATCAACAACTGGAATAGGTTTACATTACCGATTTGATGTAGCTGGTTTAGTGTTTAGGCAAACGAAGGCCTGACCTTGCCCGTATGTACAGCATCTCTTGCTCCTTCTGAAGCAGGAAAATACAGCATTCTTACCTGTGCTGCTGTCTCCAATGTTATAGAGAAACCTGATGCGTTACACTGTCTTTCTCTGCCACTACCATTTATTTTTATTAACTTCTACAAACTATTCTTACGAAAATTTATTTTCATATTCTTTCCCTTTCATATTAGTTGAGATAAACCTATTCAGAAATAGTTTCATTACAGGTTTCGTTGTAGGTACAAGGGGGATAGAGGATACCGAATCAATAGTATATGTTTAAGAGCCGGGCCGCTATGTGCTAACCTAGAATTTCGTACTCGTCCCATGACATCGCGAGAAACAATTGAATCACGACAGCACTTTTAAAAAGTGGTGAAGTATTGAAACATCCATACCAATTACAACGGATTTCTCAGAAATGGCTAATCCCACAACAACAACAAAAATCTGATGTGTTACACTCACATGACTTTCTCTACTCTTGTACAAACTATTTTTACAAACGCTTATTCTCCATATGCTTCATGTTAATCGAGATGTTAATCTTATTGCTAATTTTCTTGTAGCTGCAAGGGGAATATGGTAGGCTTTAAGCGACAGTCAAATCTTTTAAGAGCTGGTTGCTATGCGGAGCATTCCATTCTCTTTGCATGTCCAGGACATAAAAAATGAATAACGAATTTGAGAAAAAGTATATAAGTATTGGAAAATTTAAGGGGATAACAAGGAATATCTCGAAAATGGTTCACTCAACAAAAAAAATGTATATGACATAAATTGTGTATTTTAACGCGATCTACATTTTTTGTGCAGTAAAATTTTGTCTATCTGGTATGGTTTACCAGTTATGCAAAAGTCGTTCACAATGAAGAATACTTTTGGAGACATTCCCAGAAAATTCGAGATATACATTTCATTTGTCATGAAAATATCTTAAACATATGATATTTTAATCAAAATCGTTAGAACCGTTTTTGAGAAAATTAAAATTTTCGAAAAATGTTCCATGTAAAGGGTAACCTGGGGTGAGAGGTTTTTCTTGAAAACCTTCGTGTCGCATCTCTGGAAGATACTGAACCTAAATACCAAGTTTGGTGTTTATCCGACTGTTCGTTTCTGAGTTATGCTGTTCACAGACACACACACGGACATGTTTCCAAAAATGCTTTTTTTTGGATTCAGGGAATCTCAAAACATGTATTTCCGGTGAAATCTCGGTATCGAATTTTTGGGTGGAATACAATACTTTCCCTACTTACTATACGTAGTAGAGAAAGTAAAAAGTTGTTTGAAATATCTAGTTGTGTGCTTTAAAGGATATTTACATTTATTTGTCTATCTTACGGCTTACAGTATTACAGTACGGCTTGAGTATTACAAAATTATATACAGTTTCTTCCGACTGAAGAACTCTTCACAGGCAATTTCCAGGAAACTTAATATAATCTTATTTATCATGTAAATACCTTAAATATATGGTATTTTAATTAAACTCGTTAGCGCCATTTATGAAAAAATCGAAAATTTAGACAAATCTTCCATGTAAAGGGTAGTTTTGGATAGGGGAATTTTCTTGAAAATCTTAGTGTATCGCCTTTTTGGAAGATGTTGAACGTAAACACCAAGTTTGGTATTTATCGACATTTCGTTTTGGGGTATGTTGTTTCAGACGCGCGCGGAGCTTTTTCTAAAAACATTTTCTTTATTCAGTGGACCTCAAAGCATACATCTACGGTGAAATCTCGATATCAAATTTTTGCAATATCGATTCATGTAAAACCAAATAAACGATTTAACAACTAAGACATACCAAAACGAAAGAGAATCGAATCTGCTTATAACGGTAGGACACACATGAAATGGGTTCAAACCCGGCGGAGGGCGATGGATTTTTTCGGGCGTAAAAATCGTTAGCACGGCTTCCTTCGGAAGGGAAGTAAAGCCGGTGGTCCGGTGTCGTAGATTTACGGCACGTAAAAGAACCTCAAGCCTGATAAAGAGGCCTCTGAGCAAAATTACAGGTGTTTCACGCCCAATATAGAATGGGACGCTAAGAACCATAGTAGTTAAAGAGCGTCCATAAATAAAAAAAACAAAAAAAAAACACATGCAATACCAATGTGAAGATATTTTAATAACCTTCTTATCTTATCTTCTGTTATGGAGGGGACTCGGGACTGATCCAGAGTGGATACTGTACCTAACCCTACGAGGAGGGGTCCCCGGGAGGAAGGATGAGACGAGAGGAGACCCTGGGCGGCCAGATCCAGGAGCGATGGCACAGCAATGACACGGTCCCTAAGTTACAGATATAGACACCCCGGCAGACGGGCAGGCAGACCGGAGACCCCGCCCTACACAGAGCGGGGTACAACGCCCCTCAAAGGGGGTTTGAATACCCTGGCAGCCAGCGAAAGCCGAGGAACAGAGAGTAATAAACAGCAGTCTTTTCCCCTGCCACGCTACACCGAACACTATCGCCGACACTTCCAACCCTGTAAAGAGACCAACGAGAAAAAGGATGAAGTGAAAAGAATGGAACGAAATGTAGGAATCGGAGGCTGAAAGAAAAAACCACTCCAGCATTCGCCTGACCCAGTAAACCCCCCGTAAAAACCCATGGGTCAGAGTGGGCGGTCGTCGGGGATCGATCCGAATGCGGGCCACAGACGTTACCGCCTGAACCATCCCGCTCGGTTTAATAACCCTCATGTAAGAAAGTTTTGCTTTATTCCCTTTGTGTGTTGTAATCAAGTTTGTTAGCAGGGTATGCTAAACAATTGTATAAAGAAAAGAACATTGTAGATGAAAGAACAAGGTAGATAACATTAGAAATCTATTAACCTATATTTTATAATAAACAACTGATAATATTATTTTTCTCGATGATCGCAGACTATATGTATTTTCAAAAGAGATTAACTTGGTGGCCTGGGAGTGTGGAATCTTTATATTCACCCACTTCACTCCAAATCTCGATGTATATGTAAAGGTTTTCTGAATTGTATGAAAATATGTAGATTTTCCATTACTAAATATTTAAAGCCTACTGCGATTATCTAAAAGATTACTCCGTTGATTCACCGCCAAAGAATAGTTATACGCTATGCAACATTGAGGCAGTATTTTTAACACTTAAATGAATTCGATTAAATTATATAATATAAAATATAATAACAGCCCACCTTTAAGCAAAGTGTGTATAATATAATATATAAAATGCATGTAACAGTCATTGTATTAATGTTTATATTATTATGTACATGTTCAATAATGTTATGTGAATGTATTGTGTAATTTAATAATGTAGGAGCTGTGAGAATAATAGGTCAAAAATTGCTAACAATGAGGTAACCTTGAGGCAATAATGAATTAGAAAGTTTAATAATACTACTAGTAATTCTTGGAGCAACAATAATGTAACTTTTTTAGACAGTTTATAAATAGCCAATCAACAACCAGAAAAACCTGAAAGTTAAATAAAAGCATTCTATTGGAGTAGGATTAGCCAATCAGAAACTGAAATGGAGCAAAATTTACAAATTCAGAAGTTAGTTGCTAGCAGACAGCGTTCCTAACCGTCCTCGAGAAGTTTAATACGTATTCAGTGTGAGACAAAAAATAGTTTACGTGTTAAAAAGTGCAAGTAATTAATAATTAATCTCACAACTCTCTATATCAGTGAAGTGTTATTTAAATCGTGTCAAGAATGAATAAATGGAGTGAAGTAAAAATTATAATCTGTGTAAGTCTGCATTCTTAGCCGCACCACTCTCTGCAAAGAAACTCATGTCTCTAACAATAATACTGACGCAACCGAGGCAAACATAAATATATAATATTTAAAGAAACAGTCAAATTACAAAGTTAATATTTTTTAACTTGGGGCGAAGGCTACCGGAAACCTTTTACCATACGTGCGGTTGCAACTACTTCAAGTTCGGCTCCCCAACAGTTGAAATACAATACAACACCTACTTAAAATTGGCTTTCCATACGTGAAGCAAAAATCTACTTCAACATTGAAAATGCTGTACCGGGGGGAGGTTAAGGAGATCAGGAAATTGGTATTCACTATATTGTTTTATTATTATTAATATTCTCGCGATATATTTGGCGTGATTACCAAAACATATATTTCGTCTGTTATTAGGAACAGCCGGGCCTTTATGAAATTACAATTATAAAGGGGTAAAGGAGGGACTCACATAAAAACTCTCTAGATCACTATACATTAATTTCATAAAGGAATTATTGTACTCAATTAAATCGCCATTCGAGTTTAAAAGGCCACCCGTGCAATGTCGGGTAAGCCGGCTTGTTTGTATATATATTTAATTTGTAGTAAACGATAAAATCTGTCTACATTCACAAATAAATAATAATTAATGGTAATTAAAATATAATTGAATATCCCCACATGTTCGTGTAAACTAAGGATAGATATTTCAGTTTTATCTCACTCATAATTTAATTTAATCCCGTAGCGCTACAGCCCATGAAGGGCCTTGGCCTGCCAACCCGATGCCGATCTCACGCCCACGTACTCACATCAGAGGTGGGCAATTGTCCAACCGGTACGGGAGATAATGTGGTCAGCATCACGCATCTGTGCCAGAATGTTGGCCTCCGTGGCCGGGATCGTAGCCTATCGCAGCTCGTCACTTTCTCCGCGATGCCATCGCGGTCGCGATACCCGGGACTTAAAATCCGCACCCCCATAGGTGGGAACGAACCTGGGGCATTCCGTGACCGGTAGCCTGAGCTACACGCTCTAGTCCCACAGTGCCACGGCACAGGACTTATTTCATGCAGAGCGTTTTAAAATGCTTTCTAACAAAAATGAAATATATCCCGAAGCTTTATTACATTGTGAATATAAACATGTTTTGCAGTAAAACACAAAAAGATAGAGGAAAATCCATTCATAGTTTTGTTTAGCATAATTTTGTCTCTAACTAAAAAATTACTATATGTAGGCCAATATTTGAACAAGAAGTTCATAAAATATCTGAAATGCGGAGGAAACAAATCTAAATACTTCGATTCCTAGTATTAACAGTTTACCTTGCCTTTAATAGGTGGGTGTTAAAACAGTTGATCGGAACAAAACAGGGGCGTCTAACTTTCTGAGCATATTGATAGCTTTTCATAGCATTACAATTTGATAAAAAGGATAAATCGTACATGTTCACAAAAATAAAATAAACGCTGTTCACCAAAAGCTCCCCTTAAGCCATCCAAAATAAAAGGACTGTTCAGAGAGTAATTTGTTATTTATCTTTTATTTTCCTGAACGGGGGAGACTCGGCACCGATCCAAAGGGGATATTGTATCTACGCCCCACGATGCGGCGCCCCCGGGAGGAAGGATGAGGCGAGAGGAGACACCGGGCGGCTGGATCCAGGAGCGACGGTACATTAATGACAGGGTCCCTAGTTTCCAGAAGTGGACACCCCGGTAAACGGATAGGCAAACCGGGAACCCTACCCCACTCAGAGGAGGTCAAATACCCCTCAAGGGGATTCGGATACCCTGAAAGCCAGCCGAAAGCCGAGAGACGCAGAGAGTTCACAGAGGGCATCCTTTCCCCTGCCACGCTGCACCGAATCACCATCGCGGACACTTCCAACCCTGAAAGAGATCAACGGGATGATGGATGAATGGAACGAAATAGTGGGACAGGAAATTCGGGGGCTGATAGAAATCACTCCAGCATTCTCCTGACGACACGGAAAATCCCCCGAAAAAAATGGGTCAAAGCGAGCGGTCGTCGGGGATCAAATGTGCGCGATTTTCCGAATGCGAGTCACAGACGTAGCCGCCTGAGCCATCCCGCTCGGTATTGTTATCTATCACTTTAAAGTTTAATGAATGTGAATGGTAAAGAAATATTGTAAAAACTTATCGTAATAAATTTTTCAAGTGGAAGTATAAGGATTACTCCTGTTGAGAAACTATCATTTATTATTGTGCTGTGTGTCTAGTAAGTTTTGGGCAGCTGATTTGGAAAGGGGTTTGAGGAGAATAGGAATGGGGTCAGTATGGCAAAGCTGAAACAAATGACAAAAACATATGGAAAGGTGTCAAAAGAGACATCAACCAACAGGAAATAGAATCGAATTGTAAAATTAAACCTTCTCTGAGTCTAGCAAATGAAATAAAATGAATTGAGGTAAAGGGACATATATACTTAACTTAGGAAGAAAGGAAAGATCAGGAATGGCATGGTTTAGGCTGGGAAGCTGGAGGGCACAGAAAATGACTGACGATTCTGGCAGGAGAATCTGCCCATTCTGTAATTTGCACGAGGACTGGGTACATATTTTAGCGGAATGTGCGCAGTGGGAGAACCAGCGAACAATTAAACTCAAAGAAAAATTCTAAGTCCGTCAAGAAAGAAACTGGCATGTTGGGAGCTACTGGCTGACCAGAGGAACTGGCAAAACATGGGCAATTTCTTGACTAAAGTGCGCGAAGCTAGGTCAAATTTGTTCAGTTAGACAAAGGTAAGTTATCTCTATTTTCCTTTTTCTTGTTCGTTTTTGTTTTGTTTTATTTTTCTGTTGTTTATTTTGTCACCATACCTTGTATCTTAAATATGAATGTACGGTCAATGGCCCATGCATGAAATACTTGTGTATTTGAAACCAATGAAGATACCTTATCTATCCAGAAAAACAATCGAAAGATATGAGGAAGAGCGAAAGTGTTTATCAAAAAAGAATCTTGTACTTGAGCTTCTTATTTTGTTTCTTGAGGAGTTTTGCTTGACATTTCTCAAATTGTTAAAAAATAAAGTTGTAGCAATAACTGTAACCAAACCTGACCGAGCGAGAGGGCTCCGGGGTAATCTGTAGCTTTACGTTTTGGAGTTCCCGGGTTTGATTCACGTCGAACCGACCACCCTGACCTTGAGATTTTTTTTTGTGGTTTTTCCAGGTCGGTAGGAGAATGTTGGCGTGGTTCTTCTTCTACAAGAATTTCCTGTCCGCATTATTTTCTTTCAGCTCTTTCATCTTCATATGATTCAGGGTTTTAGGACTAGGCGACACTATTGGTGCATTATGGCGGGACAGTGGAGTTTGTCCCATTTCTCCCTGGCGCAACGAGCGAGGTGCCTCTGCGGTGTGGTTTGCATTCGGGAGGTCCCGGGTTCGATTTCCGTCGGCCACTCTGATCTTCGGTTTTTTCTGGATTCCCCAGGTCGATAGGCAAATGCTAGGGAGGTTCCTGTGCATAATTTCCTGTCCCCATCAGTTCCTTTCATCTGTTTCAGGGTTGTAGGACCAGGCGACGGAAGTTGGTTTGTTGCGGCAGGATGGTGGAATTGGTGCACTGGAAAGAATTCTCCCTGGCGTTTGGCGGACTGATAATCCTTTCCTTTCTGGGAGTATATTCATCTATTCCCGGGACCCCAGGTCGGAGTGGCTAACACACGGCTAGGCGGCAGGTCAGGATTGGTGTCATGTTGGAATCGAAAGGGCTCCCGTTCTTGCTAACGCACTTCGTCGTCCGGTTCTGGTCGACATTCGGGTCTGTCCTTAATCCTTTTGTCCCAGGGGGCCTGCTATGGCCTACGTGCGGTGCTGTCCTCCGTGGACTAGTGGTACCGTGCTAGCTTCTAGTTCCCAAGGTCGCGGGTTCAAACCCGGCGGAGGGCGATGGATTTTTTCGGGTGTAAAAATCCTTAGCACGGCTTCCTTCGGAAGGGAAGTAAAGCCGGTGGTCCCGTGTCGTAGATTTACAGCACGTAAAAGAATCTCAAGCCTGATAAAGAGGTCTCTGAGCAAAATTATCAGTCTTTCACGCCCAATATAGAATGGGACGCTAAGGGCCATAGTAGTTACAGAGCGTCCATAAATAAAACTCAATTTAAATTTAAATTTGCGGTGCTGTGCTTCAGTTACTGGAGAGCCCTCCGCTTGTCTCCTAACTGTTCCCCCTGGCGCTTGGATGGCGGGCCGGCCGGTTCCTCGTTCCCGTGATCCCCAGGTAGATGATGGCGCAGACACGCGCCGTCGTCAGGACTGGTGCCATTCTGGAATCGTTAAGGATCTCTTCCTTGCTAACGCACATCGTCGTCTGGGTCTGGTCGCCCTTCGGGGCTCCCCTTTATCTCTTCTTCCCAGGATTGACAAAATGCCTACAGTGGCCTATGAGCGATGCTTAGCTCCAGTGGCTTGGGACCCCCTCCGTCTGGCTAATCCTAATCTAAACTATCCCTACATTATGTGGGGTTTAAATGGAGCGGGTAATATGAAAGATTAGCTATCACAGACAACTACTCTTTAAACAATCGGAAGATTAATTTCAGTTAGGTAACTTTTTTGCTAGATAAAATTAAATTTTGACACGTGCGTATTGGTTTACCGTTTTAACGTTTTTAATTCTCGTATATTATATCGGTTAAGTACACTTCGACAAAGTGATAACGAGGTTGGTAGTGTATTTTAATAATTATTCACAACAGTGAAGTGCTCCCAAATCTGCATTGTAGCATCAAAGGAGCATATTATAAGTGCAACTACGCAATATTACAGGTTGCTTGGTTGTGTAGCACAAAATGACTGAAGCTGCTTTGTCCGTGCGAAAAGCAATATTACAGGTGGTCTTTCCCCCTCACTTATAGTCGCCCCCTTATTTGTCTCGATGCCCCCCTAGAGTCCCCCAGTTTTAAAGTTTCGTGTCCGCTACTTCTAACCCTTCAAGTTTTTTTTCTCAGAGTTATGTGTGGATATTGCCTTACTGTGGATAAGATGAAACGCATTTTCAAAACGCCCGACTTGGAGGGCTAAGCTAGTACTGTTCTACTAGTTTTCAGGGTTCTGTTAGACTGGTCAACTAGTCGTGTAACGATCTAGAGCGCTGCAACTAGTTGATCAACTGTAACATTTCTGAGTCGTTTATATGCTGTGTCAGTGTCGAATATGTCGCTGAGCTCCTGCTTCTTGTCCTTATTAAAAAGAGAAGAGGTGGATTAAGAAGGTTTTGAAAACACCCCTTGTTAGTGCCTAGGCTAACTAAAGGGTGGACTACACACTTTCGACAACAGGGTTTGAAATTTATTCTAACAAGACAGAACAACCTTATTTTCTTCAACTTCATACATTAAGTCCTCGATATTTATCTCCTTTTCAACTAATTGTATCAAATTCTTCAACTGTTCTTCTTGTTTCTTTGCAGTAGCTTTCTCCTTCTCTGCAAAAATTACGGTTTCCGCAATTTCCACAACAGTCCTTTATAATTACATTCAATGAAGGGTATTTGAGTTGAACCTGGTTAAAATGGTCCTCATTATTTGCAGTCCCTTCTATATTGCCAATCGTATCTAATAAAACACTACAAAATTATAATAACCATAAAACACCTCGTCACTGCGTTACACTCACATAAAAATGAAACTGATTTTATTTGTTTTGTATGCACAACCTGCGAGACTCGTGCGCGCCCAGTCAGTTGTACACAGAGCGCCAGAGAAAATCTTTGGCGGATTGTGTATCGTTTTCTGGGGTCTTTTGAGGCGTATTCTTCACCTTATCTGTCGCAGAGCGTGGTGGCTTGATAACACAGCGATAAGGGGGAAAAGAGGGAAGGTAGATGCCTTTGCTTTTTCTGGTATTATTGAAACCAAAACATGTTTATTGTCTCAGAACCAGTCATGCCGTATACTAGCGAAATTACTCGTGGACGTATCTTGGGTATGTGGGAGGCTGGTCGCACTGTTACGGTAATTGCAACAGCAGTGCATAAAAGTGTTTTTATAGTAAATTATTAGATAAAAATATTCCAGAAAAGTGGGGAAGACGGTCTACACTCTACATTGTCGTCAGAAAGTGGTTACTCCCCGTAAAACATCCGCAGACGATGATATTCCTTTACTACATGCAAATTACTCTTTTGTTATAATTGAGTGATCAGTTTTAGAAACTAGAGATTAATATGTATATGTATATGTATATGGTTTACCGAATATGACATACATATTATGGCAATAAAATTGTTTTATATTTTTGTCTATAATCCCGTGATCAGCAATATGTTTGTAAAGGTATATTAATTAATTAATTTTAGTTTGAATTAGAGGGAAAACATCTGCTTTATTTATTTATTATTTAGTTATGTTTGCTTCTATGCAGCAACAAGCCTTGATATCACTGTAATAATACAGTTATGTTTACTTTTTGTTATAAAGTGCTGCCTTGCTATGTATTTAATGAATACTATTCAAGCTTTAATTTGCACCCCCTGAAAATCTTCCCACACTGCACATTCTATATTTCGCTAACCTGGGCGCTCACCAAGCTTTTAACTTAGCTTTTAACCCTTTCAAAGGCGTGTCCTGCACTAGTCTACCAATCACAATAAGAGGTCTGTATGACAAACTGAATGCACTCACTCTATCTCTTTTCCTTTTAGCCAATACGATCGAGAGCGTAAACATTATTTCGTTTTTACACCATTTTGTAACCTTTGTTGTGGTTACTGGTGCAACTAGTTAGCAGAAGGAGTGGCACACCTTGCACCGTGGCCTAAAGCAACCAATGAAATGGCCATGGCTTCGCAAGGCCACGTACAACGAAAATAATGTGACATAAACGCGAGGTGCAGTGAGATATTCTTTGGTACTCTTTGTAATACTAGTTGTACCACTGTTCGCGCCTGGCTAACTTTTTCCATTTGTACAACCGATCGAACAAGGTTATTAGCTCCAATTTAATAATTTAATTCAATGCCCCAATACACCGTCGTCAATCAGTTGATCAACTAGTTGTATACGGCTAATATCGGCCTAAGATTACTATAACTTCCCACTGCATCCAAGGCCAATATGCAACGCCCCTTTTCGGGCCAAGAACCACAAGGGTTAGACTTGGAGAATTCTCAGAAATTGCTATAATTTTAAGTCAATTTTCATGTAAAATTCAACTTTCTATTTCATATAATAAAGCACCATGTTAAAACTATTTTATATAAATCTGAGCCTTGTCTTGGACTTACCACCATGTTTCCACAATCTCAGTTTGTAGCAAACTATGCATCCGATGGGGCAACAGATGAAACTGCATATGGCAAACAAAAGAAGGAAGCCTGGACTAACTGTAATGACAAACCCTTCCTCTTCAGGATGTGGCGTGGTTAGAGATTCTTCTGTTTCCGTTAACAGTGTTGTATACTCGTAGTAGTCAGTAGACGATGACATTGTTCACTGCAATCTGAATGTCTTCCGCACTAATACAGCTGTTTAAATACATTTATCGGTTCATTCAAGGCATTCTGTGCTGCTTCATGGTGAAATCCACCAGCCGATAGCCTTAATTAATTCTATCTAATCTAAATAATAAGTGGGAGGGATTAGTGTTTTAGTAGAATGATTATCATCAGCGTGATTCTGGAGCAGACGATCATTCGTGACGTGCAACATTTATGATAAAGATAATTACCAACCTTTCGCTACATTATGAAATGTGAAGGACATATTACCTGAGATTCGTAATCACATGTGTTAAAATAACCTTTTTATCTGTCAGTATGAGCTCCTGCTTTAAGCTTATTATTAACTTGATGTACAGTGTTTAGAATTCATAGCATTAAGTTTATATTCCCACGAGTTTGAACGAGAGAACTTGACGCAAGACTCCCTAGGTATGACCTTTTGCTTTCATCTCCGTTTAAGCAAGTTCATGTCAGCACAATAATCTGTATTGCGTGTAAAATAGTTTTACAAATAGACTGCCACTGGTATACCAAAAACAATTAAGGGATAGCACCAAAAGCCGATATAAGCAGCAAACTATTGTTTATTCAATTCCTGGTCTGTAAGGCTTAAAATACCGAAATAAGCAACAACATTCTTAAAATATGCAGCTTATGCTTACCAGCTGAGTAGTCGAAGTCGTTAAGGCACGGATTCGTGAGCGGTAGGCCGGTGGTTCAAACCACGCCAGAACCGTCCCTTCTGACTGAGGACTTTTTTCAAATTTTCCTCAGTCCTCATAACTGGAAAAGGCCAGAGATGTACCCTAAACTTATGCCTGAACGTTTCCTGCACAAATTTCCTTTCGAAATGAATCATTTCATGTATTCACAAGTGTCACCACCTGTGTGCCGTCCAGGCATACCATTTTGTGTCACTCTATCATCTTCCTTTCTCCCTCCAACTTCATGTGTTGGAGTGGTCGGGCTTTGTGGCGACACAACAATAGAATCGGGAGCATGAACGAAGGCGGGTGACTGATGGACCACCAGAAGAAGGCGACCGAGAGGAATGTGCTACGTAAACATTTTATACTGAACCCTTCAGTTTAGGGACACTAGTATCACGTAAAATACAGTGTTGTCAGATAATTCACCCATGGCTTCACTGTGAATAGTTTGTCCCTTCTTTAGAATTGCAACCATACGTAAAGAATAAAAAAGAATAAAAGTAACAAAATATTATATGAGTTTTATCATATATCGTAACGCGTGTCAGCAGCGAGAACCAAATAATGCGTAATATGTCCCCTTCAAGCCCCCTCTCGCACCGCAGGCCTCTCTCGCTTTCTTCTGGTGGTCCAACAGTAGGTTGCGCAGTAGCATTGAATTAAGTTACGTGACTGCCAGGCAATTAGCATCAGTCAACATTACTCCTTCGCGAGTGTTAAGTCGTGGCGAGTTAAGGGCATTGCTTGGTAGTGAGCCCATTGAGAGGGGAATCAAAGCAGAAAGGGAGCGAGAATGAAAGAGACAGTGTATTATCTCTGTCTCTCTCTATGCGTAGTAGCTTTCTCTCCATCCGCCTACGTTTGTGCTCCCGACTCTAATAGAATAGAAGCCCTTTGGAAGGTAGGCAAATCGAAGAATAAAAACGGGGATGGGTTAAACCTCGTGTCCCCTCCAATGGCAACCCTGCACCACCATTTTGTCGCGGAAAAATCGGATGATACAGATACATTTTGAAAAGACTGATCTTCAAAATAGTCTATCTCCTATTGAGCGTTCAGCGTGTGACAATAAATTATTAAGGAATTTCTCTAATCAGAGGAATCATTTTGTTCTTGGAAAAAGAGCTTTAAGTATATGATGTAATATGTGTATACTGTCATGTAAATTATATTTTCTGTAAAAAAAAGATTTTTCCCTTTCCAGGGCTTATAAAATATACCTAACAATTTGGTCTCACATTGCTTCACTCTAATTTCTTTTTAATTTTTCCCTAACCACATTTGGAACTCTGCTCTCTTGAAATTAGCCAGCGCATCTACTAAAACTTGACTAGAAATCTCAAGTTGTCCTAATATTTCTGGAAGAAAGATGAAGTGTGCCTGAACACAGTGACGCAGTCCTATTTTGCTCTGCGCGTCCTAAGTTTCTTCATGGAACCAGTCTAACGTTTACTGGGGCAATAATGAACGTTACTGCTATTGAATGTGCATTTTTCATTTCCAAAACTGTAAAACACTTAAAAAAGGTGAATTATATGGCAGTGTTTGCATGTTTGTGCATTTTCAAAATATATGTTTAAATGCCTAACTACCCTGGCTTAACGAAAATAGTTCAGTAAGGTCGTGATGAGCATAGACAGGAACTGACAATTTTGCTCTTAGCCATGTCAAATAACGAGGTTTTATAGCATCGTTATATAAGTTAGTCGTCCTCCGTGGTGTAGTGGTTACCATGCTAACCTCTAGTTCCCGAGGTTGCGGGTTCAAACCCGGCGGAGAGCGATGGATTTTTTCGGACGTAGAAACCTTAGCGTGGCTTCCTTCGGAAGGTAAGTAAAGTCGGTGGTCCAATGTCGTAGATTTACGGCACGTAAAAGAACCTCACGCTTGATAAAGAGGCCTCTGAGAAACATTTTCGGTCTTTCACGTCCAATATGGAATGGCATGCTATGGACCACAGCAGTTAAAGAGCGTCCATAAATAAAACTCAATTTAATTTAATTTTAGTTATATAGGTTGATAATCTTAGGCTCTGTATAGAATTTCTTACAGTTATTCTCTTCCTCCAGTTACAAGCTGACACTATAACAATTCGTTTTTTTATAGCCGCGATTTTTTATTCCTCTTCTTCTCTTCTATTGCGCTGAAATTGTAGTCACTCACCAGACTCGACGCAATATCACGAGCATAAAAACAACCCTCTCGATGCTTGCGTTACATATCTGCCCCCCCTCTCTCTCTCTCTCTCTCTCTCTGTCATCTTTTCGATATTTCGAGATGCAGTGGACTGCAAAGTGCGTCTCGAACATTCGAGAAACTATAGTGCACCTGCCTCGAATGTTGTCCCGAATGCTGAGAAGTAGAAAGCAACGGAAAGAGTGTTTACGCACCCAGTCTGTTCCCAGTGCATGCTCCGTAGTTTGAAAGACCAGGGAAACGCACGGTCATGTTTGTACAGGAATCAGGAATCTCGCAAACTTCGGCCTGGAATGCCACCTATTTTTTTTAAATTAAAAACCCGATAAAACAACTGCAGTTCAGAAATTGCAACCATGCGATAATGTGAGTAGAGCTAATTTCTCCAATTAGTTATTGGATAATGTGAATGCTCGTTTATTGATTCGGTTTAAAAACAATTTACGGACGAAAAATGGTTTTATTTAAGTGGCCATGAAGTATTAAGGAGTGGTTATGCAAACTGTCTTAATAGATGTGAGAGGTGTGTGGGGCCCAAGGACATAATTTCCAACATCTTCCATGACGAAGGTATGTGGTTACTGTAGTTATAATTTGCATGAGAAATGTATGCCCTTTAATTTAAGGGGCAATGAATATCCGACTCTACCGGCAAACAACATGCTTTCCGGTGACAAGAAATTCCCTTAAGCCGGCCACGCGTCCTAACGGAGACTCTGTATGTGACTGTAATATGAGAAAGCTAGCAACTCTGCAGTATGATCTACAAAGATGAAATGTTAAACGAATGCTTTAAGGAATGAAAAAATGTTTATAAAGGGATAATAAGCGAAGTGAAGAGAACACGCCTTGTCAACGTCTTTTAATCACACATTAAACTGTTCACCGTGGCTGGATGGATAAATACAAACTGCAGACCCCAAAACAAATGGCGCTAAGTGGTTCGAGTCCTGCTTGATAGCTCTGTACAATTATTTTCTCTAATATTATTCTGTGTTCCATTTCAAAAAACCAGCTTTCCAAGTCTTGGCGTCTTGAAATTGAATTATTGAAATGTAAGGAATAGCAACGGAAAAATAAGAAATCTTTAGTGATTAGTGACTATTATTGTTATAAATAGCCCACGACAGTACTGTGTAAATAAGGCAGTTATACAAGCAAAGATAAGCAGTACTGGAAACTCAGGTTAGATCTTATCTGGGCGTTTCTCGGTATGAAAGCAGCAAGAGGAGAAAATAGCAAAACCAGGTAAAGAATAACCAAGAATCCAAGTGATTCAACCGGCTGTGATAACAGAATTCTGCTCTAGTCGGGGAAACACAGCAAAGAAGGCGGAAACGCGATAAAATGCATCTTTTCGGAGTACTGAAGCCTTTAACTCTCACCCATTTGAAATTAAACTTAAGCGAGGATAAGGAATGCATACTTAAAACTAATAGGGTATAATAGGTAGGTTTAATTGCGAGGAATGTCGAATAAATTTTTGAATTCATGGCCCTCACTTGCGTTGAGAAAATTACTTTTACGCGCCTAACATATAAACAAATATGGCTTTGGGTTTGTGTCCGCTCTGGCTTCTCAGCACATAGGTCCTGGTTCAGTTCCCGGTTGGAGCAGGGAATCTTTCTGCAACTAGAGCATTCTCATTCTCTACAGAGTATGCAGAGAGTATCGGAGGTGTATCAGGGAAGAATTATGAGTATGTGGGAAGTCAATTTGCCATTTGAAGACATTGCTAGGGCAATTCTATGCAGCATTTGCATTTGCATGGACAGATTATTAAAATAATGTCTAGTAAATGTGTCCTCTTTGAGAGTAATGTCCTCCGTGGTGTAGTGGTTATCATGTTAGCCTCTGGTTCCGAGATCGCGGGTTCAAACCCGCCGGAGGGCGATGAAATTTTTTCGGGCGTAAACATCCTTAGCATGGCTTCCTTCGGAAGGGAAGTAAAGCCGGTGGTCCCGTGCCGTAGATTTACGGCACGTAAAAGAACCTCAAGCCTGATAAAGAGGCCTCTGAGCAAAATTACCGCTCTTTCACGTCCAATATAGAATGGAACGCTAAGGACCACAGCGTTAAAGAGCGTCCATAAATAAAACTCAATTTAATTTAATTTTTGAGGGTAAAAAGTATAATTTACTTCAGTTTTAGATTATGTTGACATTAATAATACTTTTCATGGAGAAATTGTGCAAAACAGTGTTTTATTCAGTTGTATATTTGGATTGAACAGATTATTACCATAATGTCTGATAAATGTGTCCTCTGTAAGAGCAAAAAGTATAATGTATTACAGTTTTACATTATGTGCCATTAAAAATATTTTTTCATAGAGATAATGTGCAAAACAGACTTTATTTAGTTATGTATTAAAACATGATTATTATAAGCGATGACGAGTATAGCTATTGCTCAAAATTATATATCCATATGCGAATGATCTAGATCTGTGCACACAAAACAGGACACCACTGCATACGCGAAAACGTAAACAGATACACACACCTCCTCCTTGCCCTACATACTCCACCTGTGAAGGCCGGTAGAATGCCGTCTGAAGCTGCGGTGACGACATAAATGGAAGCGAGTGTACTATATTTTACACAACACGTATACCACGGCAAGGAATGAACTGAAGTTTATGCTGGGACTGGGAACGAACTAACAACACTTGCAAAGCCATAGTAAACGCTCTACTGTCACCGTTCAAGAAGTTAAGTGTGCATTAGGTAGATCTCAAAGAATACATTTTGTTTCACAATTTGAATAATACTTTTTACTTTCTTTCCACTTACCTATAGTAGAAGTGTTGTATTACAAAAAAAATCGGTAAAAATAATTCACCGAAAATACACATTTGAGGCACTCTGAATGCAAAACAAAAATCATTTTTAGCAAACGGTTCGTGTGTACGTCAGTCTATGTGTGGGCGTGTGGCTGTGAATAGCATAACTAAACACTGAAAGGTCTGTTAAATACCAAACTTCGTACCTAAGTTCAGCATCTTCTAAGATACAACACGAAGTTTTCAAGAAAATGTCCCCACCCTAAACTACCGTTTACATCGAAAAAACGTTTGCTACTGTTTTGCCTCAAAACTATTCTAACGACTTTGATTAAAATGTCATTAAAATATATACTATATTTAATTGCCTGAGACATTCTGTGAACTTGCCTTTATTTAATTGATTTTTATAATAATTAACAGGCTATTCCTAGAAAATTCAAGATGTACATTTTATTTGTCAAGTAAATATCTTAAACACGTGGTATTTTAATAAAAATCGTTACAGTCTCGGAAATGGCTAATGCCACAAATAGCTTCTTTGAAATAAGTTTTCTATTTTAAAGAGATCCACATTTTTTGTTCAGTACTTTTTTTCTACCTCTTTTGGTTTACTATTAATACAAAATTTCTTTCGAATGATGAAAGGCTATTCCCAGGAAATTTAATATGTTTATTGTATTTGTAAAGTAAATATTTTAAATATATGGTATTTTAATAAAAATCGTTACAATCCCTGTTAAGTTATCTCGAAAATTTCGAAAAATCTTCCATATAAGGGTAATTTGGGGTGGGGATTTCCTTGAAAATATTCGTGTCGCATCTTTGCCAAGTTTTCTGTTTATCGTAGGTGCCTTTCGCTTTTGAGTTATGCTGTTAACAGATACACATACATACACACACACACACACATATGGAACATTTCTCTAAAAGTGGCTTGTCTTGGGTTCAGAGGCCTCAAAACATGTATTTCCAGTGAAATCTCGACATCGAATACTTCCCCTTGAAAAAGAAACATAGAGTGAAAATATAATAGTTATATATGTTGACAACATAGCAGTGAAACTGAACTCATACTAAGATGACCAGTCCTTTTTTCAAGTCTCTGTCCCGTCTTTTTTTAACGTAGAAACGGGACACCAAAATGTCCCTTTTTTGTGGCAATGACTTATCGGTATAAAACGCTGTTAACTATAGTTTTCAAAAATTCAAAATGTCCTATTTTGTATCAGTTTAATGAAAAATTTAAACATACTAACTGACAAAGCAAAGCGCTGTTTATATTATGGATCTGTAACACATGTAGTACACCTGAAACCGTGTGGAGACTTAGCTTGGAAAAGAACAGTTGCGGACGACAAATGAACAGAGCTGGTCTGCGCTATCAACACACAAATCGTAATCGTGTTTGATGTGAATGTCGCCAACAATAACGAAAACTTTCAACTCACATGCTTGAGTGAAAAGAAATTCATTATAGTTGTGACTTTGGTAGAAGATAGTACTGTGTTCTGCACTTGTGAAATAATAAAATACAGTGAACTTTTGTAAACTGCGAGTACTGAAACACACGAGACTAATAATATGTCACCGCCGAAAAGTGTGTTTTTAACAGTGACCTACAAAAGGAATATCCATACATTAAAAAAACAATTTCTGACTCAGATGTTCGATGCAAAAGTGTGCATCTTCAGTATAAGCCATGGGGGAGGGGGGCAATCGGATATATCAAACATATAAACAGTGAAAAACATGAAAGAATGGTGCGTGCAAGTATTTTTGAAATTAGAGGCTGTTGAAGGAGCGTTCGCTTACCATACTGTCCACCACAACCAATATTTCAGATCAATGGATTGTACTTCTAAACTGATCCAATGTACTTTCGAACCAAAATTTATTTGTGGCCGTAGTAAAACCGAGCCAATTATATTAAATGGTTTAAGCCCAATTGCCATTTTTCAACTAGAATCTGATTTAGAGAAAGCTAATTTTATTTCAATACTGACGTTTGCATCAAACCATCATGCCATAAAAAATGTTTCCATTGCTTGTTAGGTACTTTAATCCTACTGAGGGTATTCAAGTTAAAATATTGGATTTGAAATCTTTGCCTGGAGAAACTTCATTGCTACATTGTTTCCATTGCTACATTTTTGAGTGAGTGTTTGAAAAATAGAAACTTAAAATAAAAACAATCGCTGTTTGTTCAGATAATACGAACTGCAATTTTGGAGATATATCTAGAGGTGTATCAACGTCTTCACAAAACTGAAAGGAAATTTAGGTTATTCATAACTTATTTGGTGTCTGCTCATATAATCCACAATACTATCCAGATGGCTGCTGATGTCCTTCCTATTGATATTGAAGACATTGTTTCTAAAATATATTCTTATTTCTATGCGTATACTGTAAGGATTGAAAATCTTAACGAATTTTGTAAATTTGTAGACCAGGAGCACAAACAAGCATTGGGTATGGCAAAGCAAGGTGGTTTGCTTTACTTCCTGCGGTCGAACGTCTTCGACTGTTTGTTCCTCTGAAATCATATTTCGAATCTCAAAATAAATGTCCATTTGTTATCAAATCACTCTTTGAAAATTCCCTGTCAGAAGCTTGGCTGAACCTTCTTCGCAACAAGCACCATCTTTCCACACTACAGTTCAAAGAGAAGAGGGTCAAACAATTACGGTTTTTGAAGTAAATGATTTAAAAGCTAATTTAGTTTCCAAGAGTGAAGATTGTTTCATAACATTCTTGGTAAATTGGAAAATGAGGGTTTATCATCAGAGATTGCAAAATTTGAACAGTATATCCATACATTTTATCAAAGTGTAGCTGAATATTTAAATAAGTGGCTTGAACCCATTGACTCCAACTATAATAGACGACACTGGTCTGTATGATGAGTAGGTATATGTATATCAAAAAATATATATCACCCAGAAATATTAGTAAAATGGAAACTGGGAAAATCACCTAGCGACTGTTTGATAGAAATTATTTCACATTGTTATATGAACAATGTGCCTTATACCAATTTTCTTAAAATAATAGAATTTCTTCTTTGTTTATCTGGAACTAACGCCCCCACTGAACGAGTGTTTTCTCATATAATGGTTTGTGGACAAATGACAAGAACGCTCTTTCAGTACACACTTTAAAGCTATGTTGATTAATAAGGCGAACTTTAATCACACTTATGAACCATAAGCAAAATATCGATGAGGAATAACTTCTACGCTAATACTTCTACAAGATAGTTTGGCTGGAGTGAATTCAGAGCTACTATAGATGTAAGTTACACATTATTTATTTATTATTAGTTTCGAAACCTTCGTATTTATGACGAAACAATTTTACGCATTCTCTTTTGTCCTTTGTTTCATTGAGAAGAATTTAAAATGTCCCGTTTTCTTGTTTAAAAATATGATCACCTTAAACTATACATATTGTATGTATGTATGTATGTATGTATGTATGTATGTATGTATGTATGTATGTATGTATGTATGTATGTTATGTATGTATGTATGTATGTATGTATGTATGTATGTATGTATGTATGTATGTATGTATGTATGTATGTATGTATGTATGTATTAGTTTGGTCACAAATTATTATTTGAGGCACACCATACAATATCTAAACTCACACATAACGACTTACCATATCTGCTTTTCCATAGATAGCGTTCTACACAAACTTGACAAACACATAGGAAGGCAGCGCACCCGATAAAGACAACCGTAATAATACCAATTATAATAAGAACAAACCACACGATGTCCTGCTGGTCCATACCGAAATGCTGCTACACTTCACGACGCAGCATTCATTCAACTGACCGAGTCTGTTTTCCCTGCCACCCATCATGCGTCACGGACTTTCCTCTCATAAATGAGACATAAGGAAAAACTACACTGGAATGGGCAGGGAAGTGTGGATGTATCAACAAATAGAACAGGCTACGTATAACTGTGTATATTGTCAATCTAACCGATTGCTGGATATAATTATCTAGTACTAAGTCAGAGAAAAGCGAATCCCTAATCTTAAGCTTGCAAACACTACAGTGTAAAGCCATTCACGTCATAACATGACGCAATAGTTGTGTGAATCTCCGTCACGAACGAAGGCAGTTATAAACAAGCAAAACTCGGCTGCATCAGTCACGTCATTGTGCCATGTTTTCCTAACCAACGTGCGGTAAGTGTGTTTCTGTGAACTTGCTTGATGTTTAACAGTGATTCCAAACTATAATTTGACTGCTCTGTGCGCTTCTTTCACACTTTGAAACAGAATCCAACCACAAAAAATAAAGTAAGATACGTTAATTATGCACAGCATTAATGTTCAGCAAGAAAATAATGTATTGCCCCGGTTCGCAGCCAAATCGGTCACGTGCTGCAACCACTCTCCTTAAGGGGATTGGGCAATTACAGAGCTCCTTGGAGTACTCAGAATATGGAAATATTTAAGCCTCTGTATTTTGCAATTAAATGAAATGTTACCATAACATAAAGCTAACTAAAATGATTTTAATGCATGCAGTAAGAAATAATTAATTTACATGCTAATTTTTTAATTTTATTAGATGTGCATTAATTTTTTTATTTAGCATGCAGTTATTCAGGCGCACGTTTATCAGAAACCATTTGACCTATGACTGCCAGATTTTTACATATTGTTTTAAACAACATTTCTGATCATTTCCATCACAAATTTGATCAGTCACATATTAATTAAAGATAAAATGTTGTAATTCTGCGTTCAGAAAATTATAACTTCTTGCAATAAAATAATTTTAAAATCAAAAGACACTTATTCAGTATTTTTGCTGGAAACTGTAGCGTTTGTCACTCAAAATGTATAGTAAAAACAGCATTAGGATATTTCAGTTTCTAAAACATGTGCACCTGCATGGGTGCATGCTAAAAATTCTGCATTACACCCACACGACTTTCTCTTCTCTTATGCAAACTATTTTAACAAATGCTTATTCTCCATCTACTTCATGTTAATCGAGATAAACATTTGCAGAAACTCATTGCTAATTTTCTTGTAGGTACAAGGGGAATATGGCAGACTCTAAACTTTTTAAGAGCCGGTTGCTATATGAGCATTCCATTCTATTTGCTTGTCCAGGGCATAAAAAATCTGATGTGTTGCCTCATATGACTTTCTCTACTCTTGTACAAACTATTTTTACAAACACTTATTCTCCATCTACTTCTAGTTAATCGAGATAAACATTTGCAGAAACTTATTGCTGATTTTCTTGTAGGTGCAAAGAGAATATGGTAAGCTTTAAGTGATAGTCAAATCTTTTAAGAGCTGGTTGCTATGTGGAGAATTCCATTTTCTTTGCATTACCAGGACATAAAAAACCAATAACGAATCCCCATTTGAGAAAAAAGTATAAGTTTTGGAAAATTCAAATAAATAACAAGGAATATCTCGGAAATGGCTCACTACAAAAACTGTGTGTTTTAACGAGCTCTACATTTTCTATATAGAAAAATTTTGTCTATCTCTTATGGTTTACCCGTCATGCAAAAGCCATTCAAAATGAAGAGGACTTTTGGGGGCATTCCCAGAAAATTCAAAATGTTCCATGTAAAGGGTAGTCTGGGGTGGGGGGATTTTTTCTGAAAATCTTCATGTCGCATCTTTGAAACATACTGAACCTAAATACCAAGTTTAGTATTTATCCGACTTCTTTTTTTTATTCAGGGGGCCTCAAAAGATGTATTTCCGGTGAAATCTCGGTATCGGATATTTGGGTGGAATGGAATACTTCCCCTTCTTACTATACATAGCAGAGAAAGTAATAAAAAATTAGTGCAATTGAAAAAGTCCCTAAAAACTAGCATGTAAACTAGTTATTTCCTACTATGCGCACTAAAATGGTTCTTTGTTAGCTTTATATTGTAGCAAAATTTCATATAGGTAATTATCTGTAGTAGTTTGAAAAATACGGAGGCTTAAACATTTCTATACTCCGAGTACTCGGAGCAGCCCTGTATGTAACAAGCCAGTCTATGCGTGGCAACTGTCAACCATCGCCTCATTCTTGTCGGATACTGCAATAAAACAGCAACAAGGAGTTTTATTAAAACAAGTAGAACCTGCAATTCCAATCTTGTTATTACCTTAACTGTGGAGATTCCTCTCATTCTTTTACTTTTCCACTTTCTCTCTCTCCCTGCCCCTCTCGCACTCTCACTCCTTTCTTTCCCCCCTCCTTTCTGGGCCGACAGTATGAGACGCAAGAATCTATGCCTTTTAGGCGTTCTAGACTGAGCTATCTCCTATTGTAACAGGCAAAAAAAAAAAAAGTTTATCAAACCACTGGTTTGTATACCCTAACAAATTATACAGGGTGGACCATTTCAGTTGAGACTGTACAATATATCCAAAACTAAGCGTTGTAGAGAGAAATGTCTTTAATAAAAGTTGCTTAATATTATGGGGGAAAGTAAATGCCATTAGTCGTGTTTTATTTGGAGGACGTTGTAATGGTCATTTTAGGATCAATTTAATTATTTTAAATGGAAACCTACTTTTTTTATGTTATTTCCTCGCTCCTCATAAAAAACTACTCAACATTTGTATAAAGCACATTGCAATTGTTCTTACGCAACGTAAATAACAATGAAAATTCTGAATGACTGTGTTGAGGGTCAAATTACGTTTCGTAATTGGGAACCAATTTTTTATTTTGTTTCCTTATTTCTCATCACAAAATAAACAGCTTTTTATAAAACATTTTCTAATGAGAAAACAACATACAAAATGTAGCTTCCCATTTAAAAAAATCTGATGTGTTACACTCACATGACTTTCTCTACTCTTGTACAATCTATTTTTACAAACGCCTATTCTCCATATGCTTCATGTTAATCGAGATATCGAGATGTCAATCTTATTGGTAATTTTCTTGTAGATGCAAGGGGAATATGGTAGGTTATAAGCGATCGTCAAATATTTGGCTAAATTGTCATACTGTTGCCCTCGTTTGTGTCACTTTTGCCCGCATTAGGTCTTTCTTTTGCCCACCTAAATTAGGAATAAGGAAGTGAAAAAGCAATGAAATTACTTACCTTAGGAGTGATTTTAGAACATGATGTGGTCTCTCCAATATCTAGTACCCACCTACCCACCCGTTCTAAGTGTTTTATTTATATAGGCAAATAGCGTTAGGAAAAAAACAAACGTAGCCATTTTTCCATGTAAAGTGGGTACTGCCAACCTAAATAATCAGTGAAATGCACTGAATATGCGATGTGCTGTTGTTTTGTGAATGTGAATCATTGGAGTTTTAGACGCGCAGATCCCTGGGCTACGCTCTGTCGTCGCTTCGCATCGGCCGCAACTTGCTGCACTCCTCTCCTTCTAAAAAACATCCCTCGGCTACGCTTTGAGGCTGAGGGCCCTCAATCTCTCGGCTACGCTTTGAGGCTGAGTATCTTACCGGTTTCGGGGGCATTATTCATATGTTGGCAGCATTACGTAGAGCAGCGTAAGACCTAATGCGGGCAAAAGTGACGCAAACGAGGGAAACAGTATGACAATTTACCCAAATATTTTAACGCTGGTTGCTATGTGGCGCATTTCATTCTCTTTGCATGTCAGGACATAAAAAAAATGAATAACGAATTTGAGAAAAAGTATAAGTATTGAAATATTTAAGGAAATAACAAGCAATATCTCGAAAACGGTTCACTCAACAAAAGAAATGTATATGACATAAGTTGTGTATTTTAACGCGATCTACATTTTTTGTGTAGTAAAATTCTGTCTATCTCTTACGGTTTACCAGTTACGCAAAAGTCGTTCACAATGAAGAATACTTTTGGAGACATTCCCAGAAAATTCGAGATATTCATTTCATTTCTCATGACATTATCTTAAACATATGATATTTTCATCAAAATCGTTAGAGCCATTTTTGAGAAAATTAAAATTTTCGAAAAATGTTCCATGTAAAGGGTAGTCTGGGGTGGGGGGATTTTCTTGAAAACCTTCGTGTCGCATCTCTGGAAGATACTGAACCTAAATACCAAGTTTGGTGTTTATCCGACTGTTCGTTTTGGAGTTATGCTGTTCACAGACACACACACACACACACACACAGACACACACACGGACATGTTTCCAAAAATGCTTTTTTTTGGATTCAGTGGGTCTCAAAACATATATTTCCGGTGAAATCTCGGTATCGAATTTTTGGGTGGAATGCAATACTTCCCCTACTTACTATACGTAGTAGAGAAAGTAAAAATTAAATTGACCATAAAATGACCATCATAACGTTAAATGGTCATTAAAAACACGACTAATGACATTTACTTTCCAAGCAACTTTTATTAAAGACATTTCTTTCTAAAAAGCTTAGTTTTGGATATATTGTACAGTCTCAACTTAAATGGCCAACCCTGTATAAGCCCTTAAACATTCATCGTACCCAAGTGTTATAAATAACAAAATTGGTCAGAAAATACATGCTTTTAAACATTAGTTATGTAACATTTTTCACAAAACGTAATTATAAACGAGCTATTTAAAGTTTTAGATTTGTTACCTATTAAAACCACCTTTCCCTTTGAAGGTACCATTCAGCTATCTTTTAAGTGTTTCGTAATGTCACCTGGTGAAACACCTACCCCCCCAGGTTTCTTGAATTTATGTAACCCATTAACTGGTAAATGAGCCTTAGGTCCGTCTTCCTCGTACGCCTTACAGCTATGTCTTTCAGTGGCGTAGCCTAAGGGTAGACTTTGAGATTGAGTCTACCTAAATTGCCAGGAAAGTAAGTAAAATTTTAAACATATAAATAAAGACAGCCTCAAACAAGTGATGAAAAGCTAATTACTTCAATCATCTTCACCGCCGCTTACCCCAACGCCCCAACCCCTACTGCTAAGTGTCAAATTGTAGTGCTGCGTACTTAGGCAGTTTCGAAATCTCATGATGCGGCAGCAAAGTGGAGTAGAACCTGGGATGGCTGAGCGAGTGCAAGTCTCATCAAGAGTGGAGTTATTTAGTTTCTCCCACGAAATTTCGACCTCTCGTTGTAAGAAGACATGCCTATATTTTGTTGTGCATTAAGGGCATAAAGGCAGCAGCAGAGACTTAACACGTTTAATAAGGTGTTTAGTCTCTGTGAACCTGCTCTCTCGAAGGTCCGGAAACAGGACAGTAGGGGTTGGAGAAAAGAGTAGGGCAAGGCAGTGTAACGTAAACATTCCATTCCTCAGTTATTGGTGAACCAGCATTATGTGCGTGCAGCCGTGCAGTGCATAATATGTTAATTTTACGTAAACCTGTGTATTGTTTTCATTGTGCGTGTTTTATTTATGATTTTAGAAATATGGACAATTTCATCGATTTAATGGATTACTTATTTAAAACTCAGTTTTCGACTCTATCTTATGAGAAAAGGTGTGAACTTAAAGGCAAAAGACCAAGTCCTAAGTTTGGCACTGTCTTCCAGGGAAAAAAAACCCAAAACGGACATTTCAAACATTCTCGTACAGTAAATTTAATCGGTTAAGTGACAAGTTGCATTCGTAACAAAGTGCATTTCTTCGTATGTTTGCTTTTTGGCGGGGAAAAGAAATGGGATGTTGAAAGAATATCAAATGTTAAAAACACTGAAAGAAAAGCTTGCAATAAAAATTGTCGACTGGAGCTTATGTTCAAGAAAATCTAAGTGAATATCTACATTGTTTTCATGATTTACGATCATACAATGGTTTGTCAGCATTTTATAAAGCTACACCTAACGCTATATTTTTATAATCTATTTAGTTTAAAATGTATGTTCACTCAATTTCAGCAATTAATAGTGATGCTAATGGCTACTAAAACAACAACTAACAATAATAAAACGCAATCGAATCTATATGGGGAATTCACACTATTTTATGAGACACTAATGTATGGGAATTTGTGCATCATTTAAAAAATTCTAAATTCAATTTTTAAAATCTAGTATACCCAGAACACAGTATCAAGCTACGCCACTGATGTCTTTAGATAGCTGAAGGTTTCATACTCAATGAAAAGGTGCTCAAGGGACGCAAAGCACTCTGGGATGAGATCCATCTCAAAAACTTAGTACGTTTTACTAAAAGTAAACCGCTATGCTTTTGTTTTACATGCATTCTCTCTGAAGTAACAACAAAAGTCAAAGTATCCTAGTGAGCATCCTCTGTCATAGCTCCATGTTCATAATCAGCCGGGTAGGCCTTGTAAATCCTCTGTTATATAGTCTTTTAATCGTTTTTGGAGTTGAAGTTAGAGTTCTCCTTGCCTATGTCCATCATAAAGAAAGGGATTTTCAATGGTGGAGGAATTATTAAAATAGGATGCTTTTATTTTAATTACTCTCAACACACACACACACACACACACACACACACACATATTTTCTCTCTTAATAATATTAGTTCAGGTTTGGAATACTTCAGGAGAAAGAAATGTGTTTCCAGTGGCGGTACCAGAACTCCCAAATTTGGTGGGGATGGCGTGGCGATTTCGCGAAAATAAAAGGAGACGATGAAGTGAAAGGGAAAGGACTTGGAGTTTTCACAGACATAATAGTCCCAATAAGTTTTTACTGTACACCAAGTGACCTGTAACATCGTGTATATTATCCACCGTTTTTGTAGCCCAGGGGACTATGGATCGAATTAATTATGCATGTTGGCATTTGGTACTAAACGATGTGTAAACCAGAAAAATAATAATTTTACAACAGCAAATCAATGCGTATCTGTCAAGATATAATCCTTGGTTCTTTCACACCTGTCACATGTCGCAGGCATGGTTAAAGCTATTGCTACAATTTTGGAAACACTTGAAACTCTTCAAGAAACCTAGTAAAACACAACAAACTATTTCGCCAAAATCTTCGCTCTTTCTCACAAATTTACATTGTTTTTTACTTTCTCTACTACGTATAGTAAGTAGGAGAAGTATTATATTCCATAACACAAAAACAAAAAATCGGATAAGTACCAAACTTGGTATTTAAGTTCAGTATCCTCCAAGTATACGACACGAAGATTTTCAAGAAAATCCCCCTATGCCCAACTACCATTTATATGGAGCATTTTAAAAAAATTCTGATTTTCTAAAAAATAGCTCTAACGATTTTGATTAAAATATCGTATATTAAAGATATTTATATGACAAATAAAATATATATATTGAATTTTCTGGGAAAGCCTCTGAAGTCCTCTTCATTCGATAGGAATTTTGTATAATCTTGTATAACTGGTAAACGTTAAGGATAGACGAAAACGTACTACTCAAAAAACGTAGATCTCTTTAAAGCACACAATTTATTTGAAATAAGTTTGTGACATAAGCCATTTCTGAGATATCCGTTATTAATGGTTCGAATTGTTCATTTCTTGGTTATTCTCTTAAAGTCTTATCAACATTTAGTTATTTCTCGCGATTGCATGGAAACAGTATGGAAGTTTAAGGCAGCGTATGACGTCTGTTCTTAAACATTTAACTGTCGCTATTCTCTTTGTATCTATAACGAAATGCACAATGTAGCTATTTCTGCAAAGGTTTATTTGGATTAAAACGTAGTAAATATAAATATAAGCTTTAGTAAGAATAATTTTTATACTCGCTAATAAACGCTAGAGGATAGAGAAGATCATGTGAATGTATCACAATAGGTTTTTTTTTTTAACTAGGCAACGTGCACAATAAAATGGTCATTAACCCTTAGTAGAGACTTCCATTTGAAAAGTTTATTATGATATTAACGCTCATGTTTTAAAGAACTACCTTACCAAGCACATACATTTTTGAATACTTATTTATTCACGTAACATTCTATATCATTCCGAGGAGCTTGAAGTTGGGCTCAAATTAGGTTTGGATAGGCTCCAGCCCACGGAAAGGTATCCACCGTGGCCGCCCCTGAAAATGTTTTTCGTTTTAATGTCGAGAGCATGGATGCTTATTTTATTATCAACGAATAACGTTTAAGTATATAGATTAATAGGTGATTATCCATAAAGTCACCATATATTAATACCAGTTTTTGTTTGTTTTGTTAGCAGTAGGACTCTATTCTATTTGAGAATTGATATAAGATTAACACATTGTTTTCTCAGCTTCCACTAAAAGTAGTTTAATTTTAACTGTTTTTTTTACATGGGAAGAGTAGAAACATGACAACTTTTACCACTTGGAGGACCAGGCCAAATCCTATTCTGGCAGTTTTCGGGATACCTATTAGATCTCCAAGAATACCACAGAGGTCTCGAATAACTTCCGGAAGTTCTTCATCCAAACAGATCATCACCTATTTCTCATTGCCCACCCTTTGGGAGAAGGAACAGAAGTTTGATTTCCGAGAGCATCTCAGAAGGTTCTGTTATTCTGAATTCATTTTCGCTTATATCAAGCTTCTGTACAGCTTAATAAAAATGCACGTTGAAATTTCAGTTTGGTTTCTTTCTTAATATAGGCATTAAGAACCATTTGCTATTACCTATATTACACATAAGTCTGAGTTTTCACTTACCACGATATTTCCATTTTTTATATTTGTAACAGAGTAGACAGGCGAGTGGACAACCGATGAAACCTAATACAGCAAACAAAAGCATAACGCCTGGACCAACTTCAATGACCATCCCATGTTGTTCTGGATGCTCTGAGCTTGGAGATTCTGTTTCCATTAGCAGTGGCGTGTAATCGTCTGTAAATGATGTCATTGCTCACTACATCTCGACTTGTCTTCCGCATCAATGACAGCGCTTTTTAATACATGTGTCAAAGAATTTTGTGATGTATTATGGCGAAATCCGCCAGCCAGCGTCATAATAATTGCTATCTAATCTAAACAGCAGGTGGGTGGGACGTCTCTTTTCCGAAATGATTGTTATTAACGTGACGTGGAATGCAACTGTGTTACGTCCTTAGGCTACATTGATAGCTGTGATGTAATGTGAACTTTCCTGAGATTAAGAAACACAGCTTCCGAAGGTATGCTCATCTGCTGGACTCTACTGCTACAAAAGCGTGCAATCCATGACGTGATTATGGTGCAAGCGTTGACTTCCACGAACCTGAGTGCAGCAGGAAAGAGTTTGACACAAGGCCATGCAAATAGTAGTTTCTTTCAAACTTAGATGAAGCAAGGTCAGTATCTAAACAAACCTCATACTCCGAGCGAAATAAATTTACAAATCGTTCTAAACAACCGAAGACGACAAATGACGATCCAGCTGGCCCAACATTTTTAAACATTTGCAGAAAGGGTTCATTTTGACATGCAAAGAGAATTACATTTTACACATACTGACCTGTTCTAAAAATATTTGACTACCCCTTAAGGCCTACTATGTTCCCCTTGTTTTGTATTTGCAACGGCAATATAAAAATAACATAGCCTCTAAGCATAGACATATCTCTTAATAGCTGGTTGCTATGCGCAGCACCATTCTCTTTGCTACAGATTAATACTCTTTGCATATCCAAGACAAAAAAATGAATAACGAATTCCCATTTGAGAAAATAAGTATTGAAAAATTTAAGGGAATAACAAGCAATATCTCGAAAATGGTTCACTCAACAAAAAAAATGTATATGACATAAATTGTGTATTTGAATGCGATCTACATTTTTGTGTAGTAAACTTTTGTCTATCTCTTATGGTTTACCAGTTATGCAAAAGTCGTTCACAATGAAGAATACTTTTGGAGACATTCCCAGAAAATTCAAGATATACATTTTATTTGTGATGAAGGTGTCTTAAACGTATGGTATTTTAATCAAAATCGTTAGAGCCATTTTTGAGAAAATTAAAATTTTCGAAAAATGTTCCATGTAAAAGGTAATCCGGGGTGGGGGTATTTTCTTGAAAACCGTCGTGTCGCCCTCTGGAAGATACTAAGCCTAAATACCAAGTTTGGTGTTTATCCGACTGTTCGTTTCTGAGTTATGCTGTTCACAGACAGGCACACAGACACACAGATACACAGACAGACACACACACGGACAAGTTTCCAAAAATGCTTTTTTTGGATTCAAGGGGTCTCAAAACATATATTTCCGGTGAAATCTCGGTATCGAATTTTTGGGTGGAATACAATACTTCCCCTACTTACTATACGTAGTAGAGAAAGTAAAAACGAAATGTCGGATAAATATCAAACTTGGTATTTAGGTTCAGTACCTTCCAAAGATACAACACGTAGATTTTCAAGAAAATCCCCTATCCCAAACTATCCTTTACATGGAACATTTTTCGAAATGTTTGATTTTTCGAAAAATGAATTAACTATTTAGAATGAAAGATATATATATATACATATATATGACAAATAAAATGTATATGTTCAATTTTATGAAAATAGCCTGTGAACTCCTCTTCGTTCAGAAGGAATTTTGCATAATCTTGTATAATTGGTAAACATTAAACGATAAATGAAAACATACCACAGATCTCTTTAAAACACACAATTTATTTCAAATAACTTTCTTTTATGGCACAGCCATTTCCGAGATATCTGTTATTAATGGTTCGAATAATTCAATACTTAGTCATTCTTTGAAGTCCTATTGATTTTCAGTTGTTTCTTGCGATGCCATGGAAAGATTATGGAATTTTAAGGCTAGCGTGTAGCGTTCAGTTCTTAAACATTTGACTATCGCCATTCCCTTTGTATCTATAACGAAATGTGTAATGTAGCTATTTCCGGAAATTTTTATCTCGATTAAAATGAAATAGGTAGGATATAAATTTGCGTAAGAATAACTTACACCCACTAATAAGTGATAGAAGGTATACAAAGTCATGTGAATGTAGCACATCAGATTTTTATTGAATGGTTTTTGTAAAGGATAAAAGTATTCAAACATTGGGATTTTATCAGAAATTCAAGTTTTGAGGTCCCCTAAATACTAAAAAGGAGCATTTTGTGGTGTGTGCATGTGTCTTGAAGAACAAAACTAAAAAACGAAAAGTTGATAAATACCAAACTTCGTACTTAACCCCTTAATGCCTAAATTAAGCTCAGTTTGATGGAACAATTTAAAATCGACATTATTACTTAGTTTAGTCATATACACCAGATGTCGTTTTGTGTTTGATTTGTGGAATTGGATGTATTACTAATAACTTAAACAGTTTTCTTCATTGAATTAAATTAAATTGAGTTTTATTTATGGACGCTTTTTAATTATTATGGTCCTTAGCATCACATTCTATATAGGGCGTGAAAGACTAGAAATTTTGCTCAGAGGCCTCTTTATTAGGCTTGAGGTTCTTTTAAGTGCCGTAAATCACGACACGGGACCACTGGCTTTACTTCCCTTCTGAAGGAAGCCATGCTAAGGATTTTTACGCCCGAACAAATCCATCGCCCCCCGCCGGGTTTGAACCCGCGACCTCGGGAACCAGAGGCTATCATGGGTTCACTGAGTGGCCTTATAGAGTTTTATCTTATTTCAGTTGAATGAATGTGAATGACCCTTTCAGCATATTTGGATACACTATGAGCTTTAGGCTTTGTTGGACTCCCCTCTACAACATTTCGTTTCTAGCCCTGTATTCTTACTTCCAGTCTAGCCAACACATTTTTGTTCTACATTTTTCTTTCCCACGAGACCTTCTACGATTCAGGATTTAAATCCCACTTGCTCGTGGAAAACGTTTACCAGCTGTCACCGGAATTTAAAATGTGTACGCTTTCAAAAAGAAATTGAACTGAGATAGTGAAAATGTACGATGTTGGGCATAAAGGGGTAAAGTCCAGTATCCTGCAACGAGAAGATTTGTACCAAATTCCCCCACTTTAAACAACCCTTACGTGGACAATCTTTTTTATCGGATAGAATAAAATACTTCCAACCATATGAAAGGAATAATCCAAAAACGTGTAAATGCTGTAATTGAGTAAAAATGATTCTGCTATCTACATCAATTCGTAATGAATGTTTGCCTGAAAATGATTTCAGATTAAGGGACATGGGCTTAGTTACATAATATACAACCGAGCGGGATGGCTCAGGCGGTAATGTCTAAGACCCGCATTCGGGAGGTTGTGGGTTCGATTCCTGCAGCCGACCTTCCTGACCCATGGATTTTTTCGGGGATTTCCCGGGTCGCTGGGAAGGCTCATTAAGTCCCCTGAATTTCCTGTCCTCTATTTCACCTGTATTCTCATTTCACTTCACCTTTGATCTGGTTGGTCTCTTTCAGGGTTGAAAGTGTCGGCGGGAGTCTCGACGTTGCATGACAGGGGAAAGGGATGCGCTATGTAACACTTTGTCCCCGTGTCCCCGGAATGGGGGCGGTCTCCAAGTCCCGGGCCTCCCGGGATGTGCAAGCCTGCAGGGGGGAGGAGAGACAGTTGCACCAGCTGCCATCCGGGAGTTTCAGTCTGGAAAAAGGTAGGTACCCTGCCGTGCCTCTTGGTCCGGCCGCCCTCTTTCTCCTCTCACCTCACTCCTCCCTCCCGAGGGCACCCCGTCAGGGGCTTAGGTACAAAATATTTTGTAGGTCAAGGTACTAAGACCCCACCGTACCTAGTTCTAGTCCCTACATGTCCTCCTCCGTGGTGTAGTGATTACCATGCTAGCCTCTAGTTTCCGAGGTCGCGGGTTCAAACCCGGCGGAGGGCGATGGGTTTTTTCGGGCGTAAAAATCCTTAGTATGGCTTCCTTCGGAAGGGAAGTAAAGCCGGTGGTTCCATGTCGTAGATTTACAGCACGTAAAAGAACCCCAAGCCTGATAAAGAGACCTCTGAGCAAAATTACCGGTCTTTCATGCCCAATATACATGGTGATTTATGAAGAACTGACACATTTATTTATTCTGTTCGAAATTCACTCAATGCCAATTTTAGCACCAAAGTAAGCATAATGTTCTGGAGTTTCGATGCCTGTCACTAGATGCGCAGATGTTCATGTTTTATTCGGAATTATTATTTTGTCGGCAACTGTTTTTGAGATTTTGTTCTAGTCAACGTGAAAATGGAGTACACATTAAATGAACGACACTTCCTTGTAAAGCAATACTGGATTACGAATTCAATTACAGCTACTCAAAGGGCATACCAGAGAGAATATGGTGTTCGGAATCCTCCCCAAAGAAATACAATACTGGTACTGGTAAACAAATTGGAAACAACCGGATCTCTGGTGAGTGAAAAAGACAAAACTCGTTCATCTAGGCTTCCCACTGTTGTTGTTGTTGACGTAAGAGCACGACTGGATCAGTCACCCAAAAAATCATTAAGACGTTTGTCGCGGGAGACAGGGTACAGCTACCCAATGTGTCAGAGAGCTATGAAAAGTGCAGGCCTAAAGCCATATAGGATTACGGTTGTCCATTAGTTACAGGAGTCAGATAAGGATAGACGACTGAATTATTGTCGTTGGTTTCAGGCGTTTATTGTGCAAAATCCTGCCATATTGCTCATCTCATGGTTCACAGATGTAGCATGGTTCCATTTATCCGGCAATGTGAACTCAAATAACTCACACAATTGGGCCAGCGAAAATCCACATGTTATTCATGAAGTATCTATGCACTCGGTTAAAATCTGAGTTTGGCGCGCAATATCTGCACAGAAAATAGTGGGACCAATTTCTTTTTAAACAATGTGAGCACTGCAGAGTATCGATGGATTTTCCTGGAGTTTGCTGCGCAACTAGACGATGTAGAGCTGAGTCACTACATGCCATACTTCAAATGAATCTATGACATTAATTGCAAGTTTCCTTGACGACGGATAATTTCCAAGAACCTGTGTTCACCGAGATCTCTGGATTTGACATCGCCGGACTTCTTTCTATGGGGTTACTTAAAAGACAGGGTTTATGCCACACGTCCCCAGACAATGGACGATCTGAAGCACAAAATTACACAGGAGATTCAAGCTATTCACAACAGAGTCCTCCAACGAGTTGCCAGTAACATGGAACGGCGTGTTGAGTTGTGCCTTATGCAGGATGGAGGATATTTTCAACATTTGCTATAGAGGTAAATAATCTCCCAAAATTCCTCTGCATTTCAGTTATAACAAGTTGTCGCTAGCATAACTCGTTTTGAAATGATTAAAGAAATAAATGGGTCAGTTCTTCATAAATAATCCTGTAGAATGGGACGCTAAGGACCACAGCAGTTAAAGAGCGTCCATAAATAAAACTCGGTTTAATTTTCTAGTCTGTGCATAATATACAATATGCAAAAAAGAAAACAGTCAACTATCATAAAGACATAACTGAATTTGTACTTTCTTTATCAGTTACCTGCATTAATAAGAGGAAAAGTTGTATTTCATCAAAAAATTCCATATCGAGGTTTTGTGAAAATACTGTTTTGAGTCTCGTGGATCCCAAAATAATTTAAAAAATAATAAATAAATAAATAAAACAAAAACGCCCGCACGTGGGTGTGTGAGAGTGCGCGCGCGCGTGTGTGTGTGTATGTGTATATGTGTGTGTGTGTGTGTGTGTGTGTGTGTGTGTGTCAGAGAAAGAGAGTGAGAGAGAACAGTATAACTGTAAAGCGAAATACCGGATAAATATGAAACTTAGTATTTAAATACAGTATCTTTCAAAGATGCAACACCAAGATTTTCGAAAATCCCCAACTCCAAAATATCCTTTGTACAGAAAATTGTTTCGTTAGTTTTACTGGCTCTAAAGTGGCTCTAGCAATTTTGATTAAAATGCCACATGTTTAAGATATTTACATGCTCAAAAAAATCTATAACCTGAATTTTCTACTTTTCTACAAGTAGTAAGTTATTAGAAATAGAAAAAATGTTCTACACAAAAAAAAAATGTAGATGTCAAAATACAGAATTTATGTCAAGTAAATTTATTTGTGGCATTAACCAATTCAGGAATACTGTTGGTTATTCATTTTAATTTTGAAATCCTTCATACTTTTGCCATCCGTTTGCTTCTCGTGCTCATGCAAAGAGTGGAATTTCAGAGCCAATATATAGGATCTGCTTTATAAAGATTTGACTGTGGCCTCAGCCTCCTTTATCCCTCTTGTGCCTACAACGAAATTAACAATGAACTTATTTATAAATATTTATCTCGATTAACATGAAATAGAAAATAATTTTTTCTATGAGAAGAGACATAAAAATAAATGACAGTGGATACAGAAAGCCATGTGAATGTTGCACATTAGAATTTTTTCTTTTTGCTTCTCTAATTTTAGGATGCGAACTTGACAAGCATGCTTAATTTTTATATGTAAAATACATGTGTATATTGTATAATATCATATGAACAAATAAACATACAGATTTAATTAAATACAAATTCACTATTGTGGATCAAAATGGTGACGTAGATTTTAAAGGAATTAATCAAATTAGCCAAAATGTGTGATATGCCTATCGACTAATACAAATTGTGGTATAGAACAGGCACAGTCTTTAACAATGCTCGTCAGAATTATGTTGACTATTCCATTCACACGCCGTGTATTTGATATCGACCAGCAACATTTGCCAATGTCTCGGATATCGACCAATGGCGGTTGTTAACTTACAATCTGCTTGCAAGGTTGCAGTCGTGTCGGAGTAAACGTCAACTCGTTACTGAACCGTAATAGTATCAGTATACAGTTACTAATAGACTACATCATCCAGCTCGACGTTCGTCAATTCTAGAGAGATTACAAAATCCTACTACCTCAAATTCCACTTCAGTCCAATCCACTTAAGTTTCCATTACCGAAAACCAGATTTCTTCAACCTAGAACTTTAAAAATTATTTTTTAATCAATGTAAACTTAAACAGTGTTAATTTCAAATTAAACATGTTCTTGAAAAAACGTGTCTATATTGTGTTCTGATTTTAGCATACTTTAATTTTGAGATTAACTATTTTCTCATTCCCAATGTTGGTAGCATTGGTTAGTATTCCATTACACATTTGATTGTTCATTCATTTAGTATACAGTGATTTAACAGATGACACGCTGATGATTTGATTTTAAACATCACAAACTTGAGCGTAATTACTGTTTGTATAAGCTGTACATTTTATCCTTGAAATAGTCTTAATAAATTCTATTTGAGGTTGCGAATTTCATCAGATAAATTCGTAACATCGAGTGGAATTGTCTATGATAAATTGTTCAAAATTAAAATAGAATGCTATGAAGGATGCAGAAATAGTGCCTTCAGCACCAACCACTATTCCGCTGAATTTAATGCCAGAGAGAGAGTATCTTTTATGTATACAGAGCTTCTTTCATCATGGATTACATGTTGCTGATTGCAGGTTCGATTATTGTCCCTGTAATGATGGCTGGATTAGTGGCGATCATAGCAATATGCTATTTTCAAAGATTCCGTGTAAACAATCTGTTATTTTTGTCTCAACGCATCGGCTTTCAGCGATCTGAAGTGAAGGTGCCTGAGTTTCTTCATTGTTCCCCTTACGAGAAAGAGCCCAAAACTCACTGTGGCATCATCGACAGTGTCTGTTATGCTAGGATCTCTCAGGGACAGTCCTAACAGCATATATAACGTAGTGAAGCAATAAAATCCACCCGAAAAGAAATAATAATAATAATAATAATAATAATAAGAAGAAGAAGAAGAAGAAGAAGAAGAAGAAGAAGAAGAAGAAAGATAATAAGGATTAGGAAAGTGGGGAATAAAAAGGTTCACGACAGAGATTAAGAAAAGAACTGAAGGTAATAAATAAAAGAATTTAAATAAAAAAATCTGATGTGTTACACTCACATGACTTTCTCTACTCCTGTACAAACTATTTTTACAAACGCTTATTCTCCATATGCTTCATGTTAATCGAGATGTTAATCTTATTGCTAATTTTCTTGTATGCATGGGGAATATGGCAGGTTTTAAGCGATAGTCAAATCTTATAAGCGCTCTTTGCATGTCCAGGACATAAATAAATCTGATGTGTTACACTCACATGACTTTTTCTACTCTTGTACAGACTATTTTTACAAACGCTTATTCCCCATATGCTTCATGTTAATCGATATATCGAGATGTTAATCTTATTGCTAATTTTCTTGTAGATGCAAGGGCAATTGGTAGGCTTTAAGCTATAATCAGATATTTTAAGAGCTGGTTGCTATGTGGAGTGTTCCATTCTCTTTGCATTACCAGGACAAAAAAAAATGAATAACGAATTTGAGAAAAGTATAAGTATTGGAAAATTTAAGGGAATAACAAGCAATATCTCGAAAATGGTTCACTCAACAAAAAATATGTATATGACATATATTGTGTATTTTAGCGCGATCTACATTTTTTGTGCAGTAAAATTTTGTCTATCTCTTATGGTTTACCAGTTATGCAAAAGGCGTTCACAAAGAAGAATACTTTTGGAGACATTCCCAGAAAATTCGAGATATAAATTTCATTTGTCATGAAAATATCTTAAACATATGATATTTTAATCAAAATCTTAGAGCCGTTTTTGAGAAAATTAAAATTTTCGAAAAATGTGACATGTAAAGGGTAATCTGGGGTAGGGGGATTTTCTTAAAAACTTTCGTGTCGCATCTCTGGAAGATACTGAACCTAAATACCAAGTTTGCTGTTTATCCGACTGTTAGTTTCTGAGTTATGCTGTTCGCAGACACACAGACAGACACACAGACACACACATGGACATGTTTCCAAAACTTCTGTTTTTGGATGCAGGGGATCTCAAAACATGTATTTCCGGTGAAATCTCGGTATCGAATTTTTGGGTGGAATACAGTACTTCCCCCACTTACTAGTAGAGAGTAAAAATTTTAGAAAAATCTGATGTGTTACACTCACATTACTTTCCCTACTCTTGTACAAACTATTTCTACAAACGCTTGTTCTCCATATGTTTCATGTTAATCGAGATGTTAATCCTATTGCTAATTTTCTTGTATGCAAGGGGAATATGGTAGGCTTTAAGCGATAGTCAAATCTTTTAAGCGCTCTTTGCATGTCCAGGACATAAAAAAATCTGATGTGTTACACTCACATGACTTTTTCTACTCTTGTACAAACTATTTTTAAAAACGCTTATTCTCCATATGCTTCATTTAATCGATATATCGAGATGTTTATCTTATTGCTAATTTTCTAGTAGATGAAGGGGAATTGGTAGGCTTTAAGCTATAGTCAAATATTTTAAGAGCTGGTTGCTATGTGGAGTGTTCCATTCTCTTTGCATTACCGGGACAAAAAATCTGATGTGTTACACTCACATGACTTTCTCTACTCTTGTACAAACTATTTTTACAAACGCTTATTTTCCATATGCTTCATGTTAATCGAGATGTTAATCTTATTGCTAATTTTCTTGTAGATGCAAGGGGAATATGGTAGGTTTTAAGCGATAGTCAAATATTTTAACGCTGGTTGCTATGTGGTGCATTCCATTCTCTTTGCATGTCCAGGACATAAAAAAATTGAATAACGAATTTGAGAAAAAGTATAAGTATTGGAAAATTTAAGGGAATAACAAGCAATATCTCGAAAACGGTTCACTCAACAAAAGAAATGTATATGACATAAATTGTGTATTTTAACGTAATCTACATTTTTTGTGTAGTAAAATTTTGGCTATCTCTTATGGTTTACCAGTTATGCAAAGTTGTTCACAATGAAGAATACTTTTAGAGACATTCCCAGAAAATTCGAGATATACATTTCATTTCTCCTGACAATATCGTAAACATATGATATTTTAATCAAAATCGTTAGAGCCATTTTTGAGAAAATTATAATTTTCGAAAAATGTTCCATATAAAGGGTAGTCTGGGTGGGGGATTTTCTTGAAAACCTTCGTGTCGCATTTCTGGAAGATACTGAACCTAAATACCAAGTTTGGTGTTTATCGGACTGTTCGTTTCTGAGTTATGCTGTTCACTGACACACACACGCGCGCGCGCGCACACACACACACACACACACACGCACAGACACACACACGGACATGTTTCCCAAATGCTTTTTTTGGATTCACGACTAAAACAATTGTTATTCATCTCCTGTCCACTCTTCCTGAAAAAAGAGTCTCATAACCAACTGACAATCCATCCTCTACCTTGAGCATCCGGCAAAAATTCTAACCTTCTCCTGAATCAGACACCCGCCACTAGACCAACCAACCATCCCGCTACAGCAGCCAATCTGCATCGGCAGCTGTTGAATTAGATTTTCGCCGTGCAGACCAGCTAAACAGTTGTCGAATTTAAATGCGTAATGAGTTTCCTTTATTGATTTTCTTAGAATTAGCGGTAGTCTCATTGATTATCCCTTCGACAAAGAAAACTCTTCGTGTTCTTTGCTGTTTGCATGGTTGTCTATATTTGCTTTTCAGCAGGGGTTAATGGGTTATCTGGTATATTGGCGGTCATTTTTACCGCCTCTTTCCATTCAGTACTACTGAGACCTTCAAGTTTGCTTACCGATGAATTGGTGGGCGTATACACCTTATACAACGCTGTTCTTTTGTCTTCGTAAGGTAATGGGTTCCAAGAATAATCTTCAAGGAGTACAAGAATTCTTCTGATTGTAAAGCGTAGTAATGATTTCCTGAGAAGAAAAGAAAACTCTTTGTGCGTTACGTTCACATGAATTTCTCTATGCACTATTGTTTGTGTTTATACATCTATAAAAAATTCATACAACATATTATTTTCCCATCCGCTTCTTGCTAATTGAGATAAACGTATAAATTGTTCCATTACACATTTCGTTGTGGGTATGAGGGACAGGGTAGGTTGAAGCTTTAAGCAGTGGGATCGCTATAAGCTGGCTTTGAAACTCCACCCTCTTTGCGTAACATCATGAGAGACACACGAATGTGACTTACTACTTTAGAACCGAGCGAGGTATCGCCGCGGTAATCCCGGGTTCGATTCCCGACGACCGCCCACTCTGCACCAAGGAGTTTTCCTTGGTCGACAGGCGAGGTTTCTCTCATCCCCCGAATTTCCTGTCCCTCCATATCGTTACATTAACAATTTGATGATGATGATGAGATGGGGCTTAAGGGCGCTCAACTGCTAAGATTATTAGATTTAACAATTTCATTCACCCTTCACACCTTAAGTCGGTGACGGTGTTCCGGTGCGGCGTGGCAGGGATAAAGGATGTTCTCTGTGGAACTTTCCCCGTCCCTCGGCTTTCGGCAGGTTGCTGGGATAGGTATACGGATCGCCTCTTGGGGAGTGTTGGACCCTCTGTGTGGAGCGGAGCCCCCGGTCTGCCTGTCCGACTGACGGGGCGTATCAATCTGGAAACTGCAGTGACAATGTCATTGCTGTGCCATCACTCCTGGTCCCGGTTGTCCGGAGTCTCCTCTCACCTCATCCCTCCCTCCCGGGTGCGCCCCCTCTAGGGGCATAGGTACAATATCCTCAGTCACTGGATTGGTACCAAGTCCCCTTCAACATACATTATATTCCATTCTATAGCACTATGATGAAATATTGTAAAATTCAAACCAATAACAGTTTGGAAACTGTTAATGCCACTAAAAATACTATTCGGCATAAATTGCATGTTTTAACGAGACCTATAGTTTTTATACAGTAAATTTCTTATAGTTTACCATATATATGAAAGTACAGAAAATTCATTCCTGATGAAAAACATTTCACAGGCAGTTCGCAGATACCTTGGTATCTATGTATTTTATTAATCATGCAATGAAACATATGTTATTTTAATGAAAATCGTTAAAGCCTCGTCAGAGAAAATAAAGAATAATCAAAAATGTTCCTTGTAAAGGGTATGTGAAGTGGGAAGATTTTCTTGAAAATCTTCGTGTCCCAAGCTGGGAAGATATTGAACTTTAACATTTCGCTTTTGAGTTATGCTGTTCACACACAGACATTTTCATTATTATTTTGTTTTTATTTAAGGGATTTCGAACATGTATTTACACTGAAATCTCGATATCAATTTTAGGTGGAACGCAATACTTCCTCTACTCACTACAAGTAGGTGGTACAAAAAGTAAAAAGCAGCAGCAAATTTTCAAACTTGTTATGTAAGATTACGCAATTATACTTGGGAAAATGTAAGCATACAAAAGGAATACTTTTCAAAACTCTACTACGAAATCAATTATTTGATACACTTGTGTATTTTAATAAGCTCCATATTTTTTCTGCAGCAAATTTTTGGTGTCTGTAAATGGTTTCCAAGTTGTATAAAATTCAGTGCGAATGAAGAAGACTTCACAGCTATTCACAAAAAATTCAGGATATACATTTTATCTGTGATGATAAGATCTCAGACATATGATATTTTAATCAGAAGAACTTGGCATTGTTGGGTAACATCTCCATAGAATGGTCAACAGACTATAGTGCTCCATCTCTTCAATGCCACCACACTCATATTGAAGCGGAAGATTTTCAGACACCTGAGAGTTTTATCCTTGAACTTCGCTGTCTAAGCGCAAGACACCGATCAGAATACGAACAGATACTATCTCCTTAATGCAGGAAATAAAGGTAAAAGTACTTGAACCAGAAAGGAGTAAATAGAAGCAACGGCCTTCTGGTTCCATAGGCAAGCATGAAACTATTAGTCACTGTAACATTATGACATCACAGCATAACTTGACCTTTACCTACAAGAACGGGGCCAGCTTCATAAGGACAGCGGGTATCCTTCAGTGTTCGATCTTAGTACTTCAAGCTCCAATGCTGTTTTAAAAAAAGTCTGATGTGTTACACTCACATGACTTTCTCTACTCTTGTACAATCTATTTTTACAAACGCCTATTCTCCATATGCTTCATGTTAATCGAGATATCGAGATGTCAATCTTATTGGTAATTTTCTTGTAGATGCAAGGGGAATATGGTAGCTTTTAAGCGATAGTCAAATATTTTAACGCTGGTTGCTATGTGGCGCATTCCATTCTCTTTGCATGTCCAGGACATAAAAAAATGAATAACGAATTTGAGAAAAAGTATAAGTATTGGAAAATTTAAGGAAATAACAAGCAATATCTCGAAAACGGTTCACTCAACAAAAGAAATGTATATGACATAAGTTGTGTATTTTAACGCGATCTACATTTTTTGTGTAGTAAAATTTTGTCTATCTCTTATGGTTTACCAGTTATGCAAAAGTCGTTCACAATGAAGAATACTTTTGGAGACATTCCCAGAAAATTCGAGATATACATTTCATTTCTCATGACATTATCTTAAACATATGTTATTTTAATCAAAATCGTTAGAGCCATTTTTGAGAAAATTAAAATTTTCGAAAAATGTTCCATGTAAAGGGTAGTCTGGGGTGGGGGGATTTTCTTGAAAACCTTCGTGTCGCATCTCTGGAAGACACTGAACCTAAATACCAAGTTTGGTGTTTATCCGACTGTTCGTTTTTGAGTTATGCTGTTCACACACACACACACACAGACACACACACACACACACACAGACACACACACGGACATGTTTCCAAAAATGCTTTTTTTGGATTCAGGAGGTCTCAAAACATGTATTTCCGGTGAAATCTCGGTATCGAATTTTTGGGTGGAATGCAATACTTCCCCTACTTACTATACGTAGTAGAGAAAGTAATAACATCCTGTTCCAAACAATTATTTTCTATCGGAGTACTAAAATGCAAAGTTCTTTGGAATAATATGACATTTCTTCTGACCGAGTTTGTGTAACAGCAATCCATTCAAATTTAGGAGTTAACACTTAGTTTACTAATTTCTTCACAACATTAAATTATCGATAGTTGATTAAAATGTTGGCTCACTTCTGGGCATTAAAATCAGTCGCGAGAAAGTGAAAGTTTGTGGAGAGAACTAATTCTCCGAAATCAGTTAAAAAGGATGGGTGGAAAGGGCCTTTATACACGTACAGCGCACTTATGACAAAACCATGGCTTTCTGAAAGCACACATTGAACACAAATTGGAATGCATCAGGCATTGATATAGGGCAGCGGCTACAAGAAACAACAACTTTATTCCAAACTATGAAGAATTTCGTGTCTTTATATTATTCGTAGGAGCATGGGAAACGGAACATTACCTTACTCCAGTTTAATTTCGCCACTCGTATCAGCATAGAAGAAGGTATCACAAGCTTCTTTAATTCATACACAACACTTACCCTAGACATCATAAAAGTGGCTACACTTTTTCCCGTCAGTTGTCTTGAGAAAAATCAAGTCACCTTGCGTCCCTGAAAGAGCGTAATGAAGCTTGCGTGTGCATTTTATATACAAAATAACTAATTTATCAACAAATATGCAATTATTAATGTAAAACAAAACTAAACTACATGTGGCGGTGACAGCAATGTCGACTGTAGCCCGGGATACTAGCTCGAAGTGCGCTGTTTTCCTTCTCATCGATGTTGTTGTTGCTGCTGCTGCTGCCCTAAATTACCTAATTTGTCTAGCTTTTCTTATCTCGGATCGGTAATGAGAGCTGAACAAAGTCACGTAATACTGCTTATAGCTTCTAGGTCCCGAGGTTGTGGGTTCAAACCCGGCGGCGGGCGATGGATTTCTTCGGGCGTAAAAATCCTTAGCATCGCTTCCTTCGGAAGGGAAGTAAAGCCGGCATGTAAAAGAATCTCAAGCCTGATAAAGAGTCCTCTGAGCAAAATTACCGATCTTTCACGCCCAATATAGAATGGGACGCTAAGGACCACAGCAGTTAAAGAGCGTCCATAAATAAAATTCAATTTTTTTAAAGCATTAGTTTTCTTCTTTTACTACTAGTACTAGCTATAAATAACCTTAAATAGCAAAATTAATAGGAACAGTCAACTGAATTCAGGCAAATTAGGAAAAAGTTTGATGCTATAATCTAAATACAGTGTCTTTATTTTTATTATTCTTCTTCTTCTACTACTACTCCTACTACTACTACTACTACTACCACCACCACTACTACTACTACTACTACTACTACTACTACTACTACCACCACCACCACTACTACTACTACTACTACTACTAGTAGTAGTAGTAGTAGTAGTAGTAGTAGTAATAGCAGTAGTAGTTCACTCATGCTCTAATCTTAAATAGTAACATAGTTCAAATTAAAAGTCAATTATACAGGGAATTTAGAGGGAGAACAGTTTGAAGCTATAATCGGAAAACATCACAGTTTTTATTATTATTATTATTATTATTATTATTATTATTATTATTATTATTATTATTAATCCACCACTACTGTAGCATTCATCTGTTTCTTTCTGTTCTTATTCTTCTTCCGACTCAAGGGCGTGTCCTGTTCCAAACCCAAAGCTACAGTTAGTTATCTTTAGTTTTATTCTTTGAAAGGACATTACTCGGTCTGATTCTCCTAAGATTTGTTATTGTTTGAAATACACGGAAACATTGTTACTGCGAATTTACGTAACTAATCGGCGAAAACGCTAAAAGCATCGATATCTCTTAGCAACAGCATTCCCTTATTGCAATCTATGACGTCTAGGGCAATCCTTTTAAAGATAAGCAACCAGATGAGTTGGATCACGTAATAGAAATGTTGATAAGTGAATGAAATAAGCGAGGCATATGATGGTTTTAAATTAAATGAAGAAGGTTAAAGATAGCCTATCTAAAGGGGCGTGGCCCGCAGAATTAAAACATTGAGACTATCAAGTATCAATTCCATGGTTCATGGATGGGAAAAACAGTGAACAAATGTTGAAGAAATATGGACAAATAAATGGAATAACCCAATGGTCTTGAAACCGCATTCTAAAAGTAATTATATCCAATCAAAAATTCCTGTCCTCTTTTAAGTTTAGAAGGCAGGGAATTTAAATGTCACAAAATACATTCGAGAAGTAGTAAACAGCACGTAAGAATTGCTGTGAGTAGTTTGTTGGATCCCAGTGGTACTTTGAGTTAAAAATACTCTTTTTCTACGTAACGTTTCGTTTTATTTATGCATTTCTGCTAAATACATCTACCTATGAATATAATATTTCATATTTTAAAAAGTATAAACAATGTATTTAAGTTATTTGCAAAATGTAAGCTTGTTTAAAGAGTCCTTCCCTTCTATAATTTAAGCTTCGGAGTTCTTTTGTTCATTCCTGTATTACATTCACTTGTTTACTCTTCATGGGTAGGCAATTTACCTGTTCCAGCTTAGATTTTGGGTTAAAATTCCAGATCCCAAGGGAAAGTCTCATTGAGAAGTACAGAACAGCTGTGAAAGTCTTGCAGGAACCCTGAAAACCTGCAGCCTGTTTGGTCCTTCAAGACGCGGGGGACTTCGCTTCGAGATCTGGACCAAGCAACACCTACTAGAGGAGCTCCCAGACAAGAAAGAAGAAGCAGTCCGCTGCAAAGAAGCAGCCACCGCTGGAACGGCTCGGCATTGCCGTGGTACTTGTACCAAAGCCTTCGGCTCGGCATTGCCGCGGTTTCTTAACCAAAGCCTAGCTCTTTGAGCACAACTCTCGCAGTACAGACGAGTAGGGGATACACGGTCATAGCAAGCAGTCGCAAGACTTGCTTAAGCGCCTCTCCGAGGTTCGACCCTCTGTCTCCCCGTGCTTCTTAGCGCTCGCTAGCTGCTCTTTCTCTTAAACTATCCTTCTTCTTTTCCTCTTTCTATTAGGCTAAGCCCCCTTAGGCTTAAACACACACCCACTCCTACACACATACCTACACACTAAACACACCTTGAAGCAATGGCAGGAAACTCCAAGGCAACCACTTCTTCGACCGAGACGACCACCATGACACTACGAAGCAATCCCTTCAGATCCTGTTCCACAAAACCCAGACCCACGAATCCTACACCAACACCAACACAGAAATCTCCAGCTCCTAAGACACCCAATCCTACCACTCCGGACTCACCAGTGGCCAGCACCTCGACGGACACAATACAAGACACGGACACAGCGACCACGGAGAGTGTCACTCCGACGCCCACAGATACACAAACTACTAAGAGGTCAGACCTAGCGCCGGTCTTCATACACAAAAGCCAGGCAGCTAAAATGCACACAATATCCCGAGACTTTGACAAGACATGCACACCAACACACGAGTACACAATCACAGTCGCACGAAACTCCGGTGACTTTGCAGTAAAAATGTCCTGCTATAGTGACTACCTTAAGCTGTTAGAATACCTAAAGCAAAAAGGCGTACAGTTTTACTTGCACCAACACCCCCAGGATAGGACAGCTAGGTTTGTCATCAAAGGCCTGTACGCCGAGTTCACCGGAGACGAGCTTAAGCAAGACCTGGCACACTTAGGGATAACGGCGCTCAGAGCCGTACAAATGCGCAAACGCAACTGGCGTCGCACCCTACTGCCAATGTACCTCGTCGAGGTGGCAGATACCATAGAAAGCAGGAAAATTTTAGACCTCACGCACTTGGCACACTTCAGGGTTAGGGTAGAGAATTATAGGACCGATCCCGAGCCCAAGCAATGTACTAAATGTCAGATGTTCTGGCACGTACAGAGTATGTGTAGGTCCCCCACTTACGTCTGCGCCAAATGTACAGGGACACACCCCTCAGGAACGTGCTCCGTTCCGCCTGCGGAACGGAACTGCGTGTTATGCGGCCATAGGGGCCACGGTGCAACTTGGCGCGGTTGCACCGCTTACCACGCAGCAGTCACGTCGATCGTGCAAGCAAACCGCGCGCAGCCGCATAAACCCATAGAGAAGGTAGGAAGGACACCAGGTAAGAGCTATGCACAGGCTGCCGCTAGGTCCAGTGCGGAAACGCACGAAACAGGGTGGCTCATTAGGGACAAGAAAGGCCGGACGCGACCAGCCCCAGTAGCTGAGCACCCTGTGGCTGAGGCCCCCCGGCTAGTCACCGACGTGGGCCCAGCAAGGAATGAGCGACCCCCTCGACAGAAAAAGAAACAGATCACACAGAATACACAACCAATACCCACTAAGAAGGCAGGAGGGCCTCACCCTCCTTCTGAAAAGTCGCTCCCCCTTCGCGGTCAGGGAAAGAGAATCATGAGTAAATCAAGCACGGTCGTGGGCAAACTAATGCATCTGATTGGCAGGCCCAAAAGCACTGTTCCCATGGCTTTCCTTGAGGAACAGATAGTCGGGCTCGGGAATATTCTCGTACAAGGGACGGACACTCTGCAGACGCTACACTACCTCACGGAACTCCTCACCAATCTTCACAACCACTGTCATGGCTAGTTCAGATACGATTCGCACAATACACTGGAATTGCAGAGGAGCTCGCAGAAAACGTAAGGATTTAGCAGACTTCCTCCAAAGTAATTCAATTCAAATCGCGTTACTTACCGAAACCCACTTAGGGAACGTAGACCGTTTTTCGATCCCTGGGTACTCAGTTTATAGGACAGACAGAAACAGAAGGGGAGGGGGGACAGCAATTGTCGTCCAAACCAACATAAGACATCACCAAATGCATGTTCCAGAACTAAATCGTCTGGAAGCGACAGCAGTTAATATATTCTCGTTTAACACAGAAATAATACTGGCATCAGTTTATAACCCTCCGGGAGATGTAGACACCGCGGACGTAGACAAAATTATGAATTTAGGGGCGAAGGTCATAGCGGCCGGGGACTATAACTGCAAGCATCAACTATGGCATAGCATACACCCGAATCCACAGGGAGCTAAATTACTGAACTACATTAATAATACCAATTTTCTCATATGCGGCCCAGAAGAGCCTACTCACATCCCGTATAACAACAAGCATATGCCAGACGTTCTCGATATTGCCATTATGAAAAATGTTTCATTTAATGTAGAATTTCAAGTTTTAAATGAGTTAACGTCAGATCACTTACCGGTACTAATGGAAATTACGCTTCCGGTAGCTTTTGAAGCGGAGCCAATAAGGCTGAATTACAATAAAGTAGATTGGGAAGAATTCAAGTACACTGTTGAGCACTACCTCCCCGATTTAGAAATAAACTCGCCGCAATCGCAAGACAAAGCTGTAGAGAAGTTAGACTTGGCAATAAAACTAGCAACACTTAATTGCGTACCGATAAAATATAAACATACAATTAACGCCCAATACCCGACAGACATTAAATCATTGCATCAGAATCGCAATAGGGCAAGGCGCAAATGGCAAAGAACCAGAAATCCAATCCATCAACAAGAATACATCGAGCTCAGGAACGAGACAAAAGCCCGTACTAGGGAATATGTGGGCAACCAATGGAACCAAACCCTCGAAAAGCTTAATCCGCAAAATAACTCAGTTTGGCGCATAGCAAAATGCCTCACGCGTTCCAAAACCAACATACCTCCACTAATTAATCAAATTAACAACACGATAGCTGAAACCCCTCAGGCCAAGGCGGAGGTCTTTGCATCGAGTCTTGAAGATACCTTCAAGCCCAACCCCCTGGGGGGACAGGCCAATCAAATTCACGAAATTGAGAACGAAATAAATCTAACAGACTATTCGATCACACATAATAAAATGCGAAAAACAAATGCAGGTGAAATAGGGTGGATCATCGCCCACCTGCCCAACAGGAAGGCTCCCGGGCCTGACGGAGTACCCAATATGGTTCTAAAGAATCTCCCGCGGGGAGCGCTACTGCTCTTAGCCAAAATATTTAATTACACCCTCGACAAAGGCAGATTTCCGCCTAAATGGAAAGTGGCAAAAATTATAATGCTTCCGAAGCAACACAAAGATCTGAAGTTACCCTCAAGCTACAGGCCAATTAGCCTACTATGCACAATTGGGAAAGTTCTAGAAAAAGTGATTCTGAAACGAATGAATTCGCACATTCTCAAAAACAACCTTCTAGTCCCAGAACAATTTGGTTTTAGGTCTCAGCATTCGACGACGCTCCAACTGCTAAGATTAACCGAATTAATTACCAAAGGGTTCAATACCAATAAATCAACGGGTGCCATATTCTTAGACATAGAGCGTGCTTTTGATAAAGTATGGCACGCGGGCCTCATTCATAAACTCAGGGCACTTAACTTTAACGACTCCATGATAGCCCTTATCAGAGATTATCTTAGCGAACGACAGTTCCGAGCATCGGTGGAGAATTCCTCCTCCTCCCTTAGGCCTATCAGGGCAGGTGTTCCACAAGGAAGTTTGCTCGGACCGACACTCTTTAATCTATATATTAATGACATGCCAGAACTTACGCGTACTGAAAAATACATATACGCCGACGACACGGCATTAGTAACGCAGTCCACACAGCCCAAGATATTACACCTGCGGCTACAGAATGCCCTAAATGAGTTAGAGCCATGGTACACAAAATGGCGAATTAAAGTAAACACCAACAAATGCCAATCAATAATATTTACCAAGAGAGTACATCACAGACTACCGAGACATGCGCAGCCGCCCTTGGCATACAATGGCGAAAGAACAGAGTGGACGAACCAGGTAACCTATTTAGGCGTTACAATGGACCAAGGTCTTACCTGGAAACAACACATAAATGGCGTTAGGGCAAAGGCCAATGGCCAACTAAACAAACTTTACCCTATCATAAATATCGACACACAACTTCAATTAAACATGGGTCTCACGATATACAAAACGCTAATAAGACCCATAATAACTTATGCAGCGCCAGTTTGGGGTTATGCTGCAAAGTCACACCTACATAGGCTACAAACACTTCAGAACAGAATCATTAGAGTTATAGCAAAACTCCCGCCGGTGGCCCCGGCTCATCTGGTTCACGAGGAACTAAAGCTTCACTCCATAGAAGAGTTCATTAAGCTACAAAGCTTCAACCTATACAAAAGAAAGAACAAAAATTTCAACCCCCTAATCCGTGATTTGGGAAACTATAATAACGAAAGAAATAAACACAAAAGACCTCTCTCACTATTTGATAGAAACATTGGCCTGGGGGAACCAGAGATCAATATCCAAGACTTCCTAGACGCGCTAATACGAACGTAATTTAGAAACATAAAGCACACACACTAGCCATGGCATGGTCGCTTTCTAACTTGACAGTGGCCCTTGAAGTCCTTGCTCCTTGAGTCAAGGCGGTCCCGGGGGGAGGGGCCCCCCCCACCAGAGTGACGTCTGAATGCAGCTGCTCCATGAGTAGGTAGGCTGTGTAAAAGGCGGGCACTCAATATTCGACCAAGGCAAATCAACTGGATATGATTGGAAAACACTAGATTAGTATAAATAGAAACACGAATTTTAATGACCCGGCTCATCGCCAAGGCAATTACTAAATAATTTCAGTGACGAGGCTAACAGCCGAATCCTAGCATTATACTAATCCTAAGCAACTGATTGTTTCAGGTTAACTACTGAGCTTGAGGCCCGGGCAATACGACGACCCCCAAGGGGGACATCATAGCATGTTTTTCAACACTGCCTGAGGTCTAAGCAGCAAACTAACTTCACTTAGTAAATAACACTAATGACTATGTCCATCTATTTTTCAGGACAGCAAACAAATTACGACCAGTAAGGACAGAGTCTCCTTCCGGAGACGCATCACCCTAACTTAATTAATTCCTCACTCCGAATTCCCAAGGGCGTAAGCAGGGCTTAGGTCATGCTTACGTCCTGGCGCCTCATCTGCACCTGGCCTTGGCCCCAGCGGCCGGCCAATATATCCTCACCTTGAATACGCTGGTGCAACAGCGGTACAGCCGCACCATCACACTGAATTCCTCTTTCTCCTTCTTCCATGTTTTCCTTCCGGTGGAGGAGTTTTTAGTGGGTATGCCGACTATTGGTGATTCCCACACTCTCAGTCTCGACTCCCATCGGGGCTGGGGTAAGTGAATAAATCATTTTCTCCTCCACTCGAAAAAAAAAAAAAAAAAAAAAAAAGTCCTTCAAGTAGGTGGTTATGCGAGGGTTAGTAATTCTTACATGTAAAAATGAAACTCATTACCTCAGGTGAAACCCTACATTATTATTATTATTATTATTATTATTATTATTATTATTATTATTATTATTATTATTATTATTATTATTATTGTTATTTACATATATTATTGCTCTTTCACCCATAAACTCTAAGGCTGAAAAACCGAATTAAAGTTGAAAAACTAGCTGCCAAGACCAGGACTCGAAACACGGGTTTCAGGTTTTCTCTATCATCGCTCTACTTCTGAGCTAGCGTGACGAGAACTTGAAAGGACATTCAACTTATTTGATTTAGTTCGTTATACCTGGCGAACCTTTAAGGCGAACTGAATTACACGAGTTACCTAAAAACGCAGAATAAAAAATAAAAATAAATAAATAAAAATCATTGCAGCACTCGAGGTGAGTCATCATTTAACAATAAAGCATTATCCCGAAGTTTACAGACCAGGAATATAGTTTGGAAATGTACAGTCAGACGACTTAAAAATTCAACTCCATAGCCGGGATTTGAACCATGGTTCTCCCGGTCTCCGTCCGGTTACTTTAACCACTGAACTACCATGGGAACATGCCGGTACGATATTAAATTCTCCAGTTGATTCACGTTTTTCCCGGTAAACCACAAGGAAATCTCAAACTGTAATGTCCAACACACGGCTTGTGTGGAAGAACAATTAATTCCATTAATTGACCTAATAGTGACTGAAGCTATGAAGCCCGGGACTTAAAGTAATTACAGCATTGTAAGTCGCCATTGGGGTATGTCATCTCAATACAATTTGAGATCTCCTTGTGGTTTACTGAGAAAAATGCGAATCAGTTGGAGAATTTAATGTCGTGCCGGCACGTTGCCATGGTAGCTAAGCGGTTAGAGCAACCGGATGGAGGCTGAGAGATCCATAGTTCAAATTCCGGCTATGGAGTGAATTTTTCAGTTGTCTGATTCTAGCTTTCCAACCTTGTCCAACACACGGCTTGTGTGGAAGAACAATTAATTCCAGGAGTATAGTTTGTCAACCAGTATAGGAATTCTGCTAGTTGTACTTCAAAGCTATTTGTTTTTATAATGATGATGATAGATTATTTGCAAATGAGTGAAATTTTAATAAAACATTTGCAGTGTCAGTCACCATTGCTCTGTTGTGTCTGTCACGTGATTATACATTTTGCTGTAGATTAGTGATTTATATGTCAAATTAAGCAGTTTTTTTCATTATCTTAGAATAAGATCCAAGTTACACACATTTTAGAGTTTTAATTAAGCTTGTAATTTTAGTGGCTTTTAATCCCTGTCTGAAAGCATTGAGCATTATGTAGTGATATATTAGTGCGTGACAAGAACCGTTGCATGAAAATGTTTATGTAAAATATATGTACTTAGTACGTAATTTATATGTAAGCTTGAGGATACTTGGTAATATAAGACAATACACTGCCTGAATTCAGTTGACTGTTTTATTAATTTTGCTATTTAAGGTTATATATAGCTAGTACTGGTAGTAAAAGAAGAAAACTAATGTTTTAAAAAAATTGAGTTTTATATATGAACGCTTTTTAACTGCTGTGGTCCTTAGCGTCCCATTTTATATTGGGCGGGAAAGACGGTAATTTTGCTCAGAGGCCTCTTTATCAGGCTTGAGGTTCTTTTACGTGCCTTAAATCAACGACACGGGACCACCGGATTTATTTCCCTTCCGAAGGAAGCCATGCTAAGGATTTTTACGCCCGAAAAAAATCCATCGCCCTCCGCCGGGTTTGAACCCGCGATCTCGGAAACTAGCCTCAGTGCTATGCGACGTGTCTTATGGAGTTATCCAAAGTGGAGGTTGTGTATCGTACACTCACTCGACGGGACTTTGAAAACATTCAACTGCTCAAAAGACCGACCACTTTTAGTTTGACCGAGTATACACATAACAAAGCATTGCCTTTCAGTACGGAATATTAAGAAGAGGAATGCTGACTTTATTGATTTATTCGCCTTCCCTAAGCATCATCACCAGGAAACACGAGGCGTATTCCAAAACTAAGGTCCGTTTGGTCATAACAACAACATCGCTCATGAGACAAGGTTTTTATTGACAGTAATATGTACCTACATATACAATTTACTTTTCCACATAATCGCCGTTCACATCTATACACTTGCTGTAACGCTGCACCAGCTTATTTAACCCCTCAACATAGAAGTCTGCCGTCTGGGACTTGAACCAGTTGGTAACGCTCGTCTGAGTTGATCGTCGGTTTGAAATCGTTGTCCATTCAGCCACCGTTTCAAATGCAAGAAGAGGAAATAGTCACTTGGTGCCAGGTCGGGACGTACGGAGGGTGTTCAAAGAGTTCCCAACTAAACTCTTGTATCTTCTCTTTGGTTTCGGCAGCGGTGTGTGGGCTTGCGTTGTCGTGCAGGAGGATGATGCCAGACGACAGTTTCCCGCGGCGTCGATTTTGGATCGCACGTCTCAGTTTGGTAAGCGTTGCACAGTACACGTCAACTGTAATTGTTGACCCACGGTCCATGAAATCAATCAAAAGGACGCCCTTTTCGTCCCAAAACACGGTAGCCATCATTTTGCAATTCGTGTACGGCGATTCCTTACACTTTTTTGGTTTGGGTGAACCGGAACGGCACCACTGCATTGACTGTTGTTTCGATTCTGCGTTGGTGTACGCTATCCATGTCTCGTTGCCTGTAACAATGTGGGAAAGCAAACCATCTCCATTTTGTCCACAGCGCTCCAAAAACTCTCGTGCACTACGCATTCGTTGCTCTTGTGCTGACCGGTGAGCAGTTTTGGCACCCACCTCGCACAAAGTTTCCGATATCCATGCTGTTCAGTGACAATCCTGTAAAGTGAGGTTCGAGCAACATTTGAGAATTCATCAGCCAGACCACCAATCGTCAAACGCCGATCACTTAAGTTTTTTGTTCACTTGCTCAACGATATCGTCGGTCCGAATACTGGGCCTACCATTCCGCTGTTCATCGTGCACATTTATGCGGCTATTTCGAAATTCTCGACACCAGTGTCGAACCTGTTAGTCACTCATTATGTCCGCTCCATACACGAGGCATAACTCACGATGGGTGTCCGCAGCTGACGATTCTTTTGCCAGCAAAAATCTAATCACTTCACAACTGGCGGGATCTACGATTGTCGCGCCCATTGCGATCTGCTCTCCCCGAATGGCAAACGCCTACTGCGTCACACCAACACTGCGGTAGGTTCCTCAGGAGCCGGTAGACAGCGCTGCAGGCGTGAAACGCCATTCAGGCCTACCATCCGTTACATATTGTTCACCGGACCTTAGTTTTGGAATAAGCCTCGTATAAAGAACTCGTCGCTCTACCAACTGAAGCTAAGCCAGCAGTATATTTAACTTATTCAATTGATTTCATTTGATCAGGATCCCATCGTAACTTAACTTCTGCAAAATATTACTTCAAAGTGTGGCGAATTAATTAAATTCATAATAATAACTTTACCATAACGATTTTAAAATTGTTACATCTGACGTCAACCCTCCTACCCCTACCTGTATATATATACCTTAGCTAGCTTCGTAGAGCAGCGTCTCTGATAGATACGAGTATATTCTGCAGAGAGTGATCTCTGTGGGAGGATTTTTAAAGAGTTTGCAAAGTGATGTGTGCCTTTAAGTATGGAATTTTCTTGCAAAAGCTAAGAGATATTTAACGCATTACTTTGAAAACCACTATACTCCTTTACATTTGGAAAATATCTGAAAGATTGTGTAATCTTCTTCTCGGATCAAAAATTCAAATTTCCTTAAATTGCCATTCAATGTCCAAATGATTTAGGAACTAAATAAGATCTCCATTTAAACATGGCCAAGCCGATATAAATTTCCTTCCTCAGATCTCTTTTACTTTCTCTAAAACGTACCTAATAGGTAGAGAAGGTATTGCATTCCAACCAAAAATTCGATACCGAAATTTTAACGGAAATACACATTTTGAGACTTCCCAAATTGAAAACAAAATATAGAAAAAGGTAATTAAAAAAGTAAAATTAAAAAACCAAAAGTCGGCTAAATACTAAACTTGGTATTGAAGTTCAGCATCTTCTAAGGAAGTTGCACAAGATTTCAAGAAAATCCCCCTCCACTCAAAATTAGCCTTTTTATGAAAATTGTTTCGAAATTTATTTTCTCAAAAATAGCTGTAACGATTCTCATTAAAATAGCATATGTTTAAGACATTTGCATGACAAATAAAATGCATATCTTGAATTTTCTGCGATAGCTTCTGAACTCCTCTTGATTCTGAATTACTTTTGTATAACTGGTTAACGTAAAAATAGAAAAATCTCACTACACAAAAAATGTAGATCTCGTTAAAGCACACAATTTATGTCAACTATTTTCGAGATATCTTTTATTTGTTTAAAATTTCAAACACTTACGCTTTTTTTCAACGGTAAGTCGCCATTCGTATTTTTCTCAAGGTCATGCAAAGAGCATGTAATTTCAAAGGCATAACATAGCGACCTGCTTTTTAAAACATATGACTATCGCTTTATCATCTACAACGAAATGTATAAACGTATAATAAACGTTTATCTCGATTCACAAGACGAGGTGGCTGGCCCCGTTGCTCAGTCGGTTGAGTAACTGCCTGCTGCGCGAGGGATCCCTGGGGGTGGGAATTTTTCTTCAGACAGGATTAATACCTATACCCTCCCCAGAGTCTGGAAGTATGAATGAGAGTGTGAATGTGTGTATGATCTAATGATTAAAAAACCAAAAGTGCAAGAAACCCAACGACAAGAGTTACACAAGTTAACACCATTGTCAATAGGCAACAAGTTCCAAAGGTAAATGCCACCGATAAGACCAATGTGGTTAAAGACGGGTTATAAATGGAACTAAAAGAGGGAGAGAGAGAGAGAGAAAAGACGAGGTAGATAGATGAATACGCTTTTGTAAGAATCGTTTGGGAAAACAGAGTAGGGAAAGTGATGTGAATGAAACACATCAGATTTTTCAAGATCATATTTAAAAGTGCGGCTCAGGAAAGTCGCAACCAGGCTTTGTTTTAGAAAACGACCCGCTCTTGTTGATCCTCTCTCTCCCTCTCTGTCTCTCTCTCTCTCCCATTTATATGCCGCCTTTAATAACTAAGGACATATCGACGGCTTTACTTTTGGAACAATTTGCTCATCGGCAACTATCTTCACTTGTTAATTATGGTGTTAATATTTGGGTTTTTACTTTGGGTTTTCTTTCTAAACATTACTTTCACACGCACGCAGACACACACACACACACATTTACACTCTTACCTATACTACCAGACTCTAAGGAGAATAGAGAATAATCCTGGCTAAAGAAAAAAATCCCACTCTCCAGCCGGGAATCGAACCCGGTATCACTGAATTTGGAAGCTAGCATGCTAACAATTAGACCACAGAGGCAGAATGTTAATTCTTGATATTGTCTAAAAAAGTAATTTGTTTTATTGTGATAGAGAGCATTGATGTAAACATGTAGTCGTCCTCCGTGGTGTAGTGGTTAACATGCTAGCTTCTAGTTCCCGAGGTCGCGGGTTCAAACCCGGCGGAGAGCGATGGATGTTTTCGGGCGTAAAAGTCCTTAGCATGGCTTTCTTCGGAAGGGAAATAAAACCGGTGGTCCCATGTTGTAGATTTATAGCACGTAAAAGAACCTCAAGGTTAATAGAGGCTTCTGAGCAAAATTTCCTGTCTTTCAGGCTCAATGTAGAATGGGACGCCAAGGACCATAGCAATTAAAGAGCGTCCACAAATAAAACTCAATTTTTAAGTACACATGTGTAAAAAAATCAGTGTTTATTTCATTTTTCATATGGAATGCTTTGGAGTAATTTCTTTGGATGGGAATTGTCACAATAGCCTTCAAGTAGCTTCGTCATTATCAAATCTACATTTGTTTTTTAATGAAAACATTAATTGCATAGTCTAGGAAACTGTGTTATAGGATATGTTCAAAATGGTTATACTGACGAGCGAAATGCACAGCTACCAACAAATACTATGAATTTATATCTTAAAGGTTTCTTAGAGGCAGTAACCGATGGATTTCCTCCGCCAACCTCAAGTGAACTGTGAAGCACAAGCACGCACTCCTCGAATAGCCTCGGCTTCAGCCACGTGCTTTGGATCCTCAAGCATTTGCGTGGTATTTGTCCTTTACCGCCTAGGCGAGTTCGTGGATGTGTTCTTGCGAGACAACCCTACGCACTTCCTTCCTTTCGTGTGTTCCTACTTGAACAAAGAAGGGACTTTGTTCGGACGAGACAAGGCTTCACAGAAAAACAGTCACGCATAATGCAAAACACTACAATCACGTTTTATCGCTCAGGGTTACAGCGATAAGAATACACCTGAAGAATGAAAAATCAGCTATTATAATTAGGTAGGGAAATGTTTATTCCAAGAAAGCAGTAACACGCTTTAAAAACAACTGACAGCACAACCCATGTTTGTTATGGTAAAATTATCTCAATAATTTTTCTGAAAATGCACTTTCTAAAATTGTTTCTTTTCCTTAAAGAATGTTGAAAAATAAAAATTTAAAAAATCTGATGTGCAGCCTCACCTGACTTTCCCTACTCTTGTACAACCTATTTTTACAAACGCTTATTCTCCATCTACTTCATGTTAATCGATATACGAGATGTTAATCATATTGCTAATTTTCTTGAGGTGCAAGGGGAATATGGTAGGATTTAAGTTGCTATGTGGAGCATTACATTCTCTTTGCATGTCCAGGACATAAAAAAGACGAATAACGAATTCCCGTTTGAGAAAAAGTTTCAAGTATTGAAAAATTCAAACAAACGACAAGGAATATCTCAGAAATGGTTCACTCCACAAAAAGTGTATTAGACATAAATTATGTGTTTTAACGATATCTACATTTTTGTATAGAAAACTTTTGTCTACCTCTTGCGGTTTACCAGTTATGCAAAACCCATTCAGAATGAAGAAGACTTTTGGGGATATTCCCAGAGAATTCAAGAAAACATTTCATTTGTCATGAAAATATCTTGCACATATGATATTTTAATCAAAATCGTTAGAACCATTTTTGAGAAAATCAAAATTTTCGAAAAATGTTCCATGTAAAAGGTAGTCTAGGGTGGGGGGATTTTCTTGAATATCTTCGTGTCGCATCTTTGAAATATATTGAATCTAAATACCAAGTTTGGTATTTATCCGACTTTTCGTTTTTGAGTTATGCTGTTCACAGACACACACGGAACTTTTTCTAAACTTTTTTTTATTCATGGGGGCCTCAAAACACGTATTTCCGGTGAAATCTCGGTAACGAATTCTTGGGTGGAATGCAATACTTCCCCTACTTATTATACGTAGTTAGAGAAAGTAAAAATCTGATACGTTACGTTAACATGACTTTCTCTGCCCCTCTATCACTTATAAGTGCGTATACAAACTATTCTTACGAAAGTTTATTTTCCTATCTACTTCATTTTAATCGAGATTAACCGTTCCAGAAATAACTGCATTACTCATTTCATTAATAGCGGGAATAGCGATAGTCAAATGTTTAAAGTGGAGCTATACGGTGGCCTTAAAACTCCATACTCTTTCAATGACATTGCGAGAAACAACTGAAAATCGACAAGACTTTAAAAGAATGGCTAAGTACTGAACAATTCGAACCATTAATAACGGATATCTCAGAAATGCTAATGACACAAAAAAGTTATTTGCAATAAATTCTGTGTTTTATACAGATCTAAATTTTTTGTGTGGTACTTTTCGTCCATCGCTTAACGTTTACCAGTTACACAAGATTGTACAAAATTCCTTCCGAATGAAGAGAACTTCACAGGCTATTCCCAGAAAATTCAAGATTTATCTACATTTTATTTGTCATATAAATATGTTTACTATATAGTAGTTTAATAAAAATTCTCAGAGCTATGTTTTAGAAAATAAAAAATTTCGAAAAAGATTCCATATAAAGGGTAGTTTGGGTAGGAGGATTTTATTTAAAATCTTGGTGTCCCATCTTTGGAAGGTACTGAACTTAAATAATGAGTATGTTTTCGTTTCGTTTTGTCACAGACACACGCACAGGCACGGAAAATTTTTAAAATGCTTTATTTGTATTCTGGGGTCCTCAAAACATGTATTTACGGTTGAAATCTCGGTATCTATTTTTTAGGTGGAATGCAATACTTTCTCTACCTAACTATGTACGTGGTAGCGAAAGTATTAGTATTTAAACCATCAGGAGAGGATAAATTTGCTCTTGTCATTCGCTACATTTTGGTTTGCATCTGAAGTAGTGAACCATTCGAAGGTCTCAATATAGAAGTCTTGATATTCATTTAAAATATAAGTGAAAACATTCCTCAGATCTTCATTCTTGCTGATTTAGTGCGAACGGTCACCTCAAGGAGGCCGCACACCAAAGCGTCAGCATCTGCAACACGACATGAAATAAGATGCCGTTGTTTGTCGTTCGCGTGATGCAGACTTGCGGCCGCACACCGGAGAAAACACATGCCTGCATCAGTGCGACACGTTATCAGCTGTTGACATGGATTCCTCGAGTGAGGACGACGTTTTGATGTACATATGGTTGAAATTACGCAACAAGAGGAAAAGAAAATGGATTCATGATTTTAATTTGTCATGTGCCTAGTATGGTGCTTATGTCCTAGCGCAGGGTTTATTAAAAGATCCGGTAAAATTCCAGTCGTATTACAGAATGTACCCCGAAATCTACAGAGAACTTCTTCAGTGTGTTTCTCCTTTATTAAAAAAGCAAGACACAAATTACAGGAGAGCTGTAAGCCCTGATGAAAAGCTACTTATAACACTAAGATTAAGGCTTAAAATAATAACTTGTTGGTATCTATTTTAGCGTTAATTTTATTAGTTAATAAACATAGTTTTAAGCTTTTCCATGTTGGCAACTCCTGTAAGTAATGCAATGCAATATTTTTAGTGGTTTTTTTTAACTTTTGTGGCTGCATTTGCATTTAGGCATATGAATATGAGTGAACATCTTCTTGCTCTTTTTCTTCTACTAAATTCGCCGCAAACGGCAATGGAGTGGAGGTTTTTGAGGAGCCAGGCTCTCGACTACCATACAGAAGTGGAAGGATAGGAATGGGTACTATTAGAACTACATTGAACATTGGTGGTTGATCCGTACAGCATGTCGTTTAATTTTTGCTGCACAAACAATTTGAATGCACTTTTAGCGGCAGGTGATAATTTAGCCACGTCCGGTAGCAGGCTTTTGAAAAATATCACATCTGGATAATCGGACTCCATTTCAGCCGTGCGTTTTGTGTATTCATCTGGAGATATGAAGAAAATATTTGGTCAACATTCACTTTCGAAGCTTTTCTTTTTGTGGCTCTTCTAGGTGTTCGAGGTAGCGGTTGCATCATTTCTGGTGTACTTTCCTCCTCCTGTCTTCTTCTACCATGGGCGGAGGTGAAGGTTGATCTGTTGTAGGTGACTGCTCTTCTACAGACAGATTTTCCAAGTTTCCCATTTGCCTTCTTGATTTTGTGAATGGTGTCAAAAATGCTAAGTAGTCTGCAAGATAGTAGGGTTTTTTCGTCGTTGCTGCTGAACTACTGGCAGGAGTTTGCCTTAAATTTCTGGCCCAACAATTCCTGCAGTTTCTCCATTTGTCTTTACAGCTGGCCACTGCAATGAAAGTAAGCATTATTATTATTATCATCATCATCATCGGCTGTTTATTTTAGGTACTTAGCTACTGGCAGCAGCTTCAGATGCTTGAGCTTTCAATTTAAAAGAGGTAAAACAACAATTGGTAAAATTGTCGAAGACGTATGCCTCGCAATATGGACGACACTTCAATCTGAGTTTATGTCTGCACCCTCAAAGGAGTTATGGGAGACCATTTCCGAAAGATACTTGGAACTTTGGAATATACCGAATTGTATTGGTTGGTGAAATAGATGGAAAACATGCTCGTATTCAGTGTCCCCCAAACAGTGGCACATCTTTTTACAACTACAAGGGGTATTATTCTATTAGCTTTGGTTGATGCAGATGGGCTCTTTATTGCTATAGATGATGGTGATTATGGTAGAAATAGTGATGGTGGAGTGTTGCGAAACTCAGCTTTAGGAAGAAAGCTTCAACAGGGAACACTGAATATACCTGACCTCAAGAAGCTACCAATGGATGATGGCCACTGTTCCCCATTTCCTTATTTTTTCGTGGGGGATGAAGCTTTTCATTACAGAAACATATCATGAGACCCTATCCTCGAAGAGAACTCACAAATGAAAGGAGGATTTTTAACTATACGTTTAGCAGAGCCAGAAAGAATGCAGAGTGTGGTTTCCGAATGCTTGCTTCTAAATTTAGAGTTCTTGGGACGGCTATAGCCCGCAAACCTGATAAAACAGACAATATAATAAGAGTACTTTGTGTCCTGCAAAACTTCGTTAGGCTAAAGGTGGCATTTTTAATGAACCGAGTGTTACAGAAAATTATGAAAACCATGACAGTTCCTTAAGTGTATTGCAGAGATTGCAACCCTGCAATAGAAGAGCAACCGCTGAGACCGTGAGATTGAGAAATTACTTGTGTTCTTAATTTATGAAATCAAATGTTCCTTGACAAAATAAGTACGCAACAGGACAAACCTAAATATTGTTGCACTAGCATTTTAAATGCTAGTTACACAAGAAGTGTTTATATTTAATGTGCATGCTTTATTACATAGGTAGTTAATAAATATTTTACTCAATGTAAGTACGTACCACTTAAATTTAATTCTTTGGACACTTCCTGCCACACTCGATCCAGCTCGCTCTTATTCGAATGCCCTGGTAGCGAATGATCATATATTATAGGATATCTCTCCACCGATTGCACCAACTTAATGTTGATCTGATCTTCACTCATGCTGACAAAATTCCCTGAATGTATCTTATTTAGTGTCACTTTGGAAGTTAAATGCTCAGAATACGCACACACACACACCTGTACTGGAGGGTTGTTTGTTAAGACATGACGCATAGAAATGGAGCATGCAGTGTCTTATCGCTTGTGTCTGCAACAAGATGCGTATGACGTCATCACGACGCAGACCGGTGTGCGGCGATACTTGTTTTTCCATTGATTTGCATTGTGCTCCATTATGTTGCGTCATATTGCTGAGACTACTGGTTGTCGCTGACGCGACGTGACGCGTCCGGTGTGCGGCCTACCTTAGGATGCCTTGGATGTAAAAGACATCACATTGCTGGTTTTAGTGGGGAAGAAAGTTTGAATCGATGGCACTCTTATAAGCTCACTCACTCTGAAAGATGCCGACATACGATTGGCCGAGGTCGTTAAGGCACGGACTCGTGAATTGGAGGTCCGTGGTTCAAATCTGACCACGACCGTCCTCCACAGGTTTATTCTAGGTTAACCTCAGTCCTCATAACTGGTAAATGACGGAGAGATACCCTAAACTCAGGCATGGAACGTTTCCTTTCAATTTCCTTTTCCATTTATAATTAGTGTCCACTGCCATGAGTAAGAACGAGCGTTAAACACTAATAGGGTACAATGTATACAGAGCTAAGGAATGGGTAAGGTGAAGGAACCATAGGAGGCTACAGGCCGCAGGCAGATAGGGCACAGAGACACGTGGAGGTCCCCAATCTGGCAGGAAGATCCATCCCACTGCTTTGAGCTATTCAGACCAAGAGCCCTCTAGTGTCCACGGGGAATATTCTTTCCTTTGAACAAGCATCCGCGCCATCTGTCCGGCACCGCCATATTGCACGAAACCTAGAAGCACACCTGAAAGATGAGCAGAAAACGGAATGACAGGGAAATTATGGAAAGGAAATCGTGGTAGATGAGACACCACCCCAGCATTTGCCTATCTACCAGGGAAAACCACGAAAAACCCAAGGTCAGAGTGGATGGTCGTCGGGAGTCGAACCCAGGACCTTCCGAATGGAAGCCATCTCGCTCGGTGTTAAGAAACTACCACTCTGACAGATCCCTTCTTGGCTGGATTGTGTTCGAAATGATACTGAATTACTCGTCGCTCTCTGGGGACGTCTTGAAATGTGGGAACATTTGCGTTTAGAGCCAGAGTTATTCCAGCAAATATGTAAATGATTCAATGCCTAGGTGGCTAAATCATGTATTAGACAAGAATGGAGATTGGACAGACTATTAAAATAATGTCTAGTAAATGTGTCCTCTTTGAGAGTAAAAAGTATAATGTATTTCAGTTTTACATTATGTTGCCATTAAAAATATATTTCCGTAGAGATATTGTACAAAACATGGTTTTATGTAGTTTTATATTTAAACATGGTTACAATATGTGAATAAGCTATTGCTCAGTAGTAGGATATATAGAGGAATTCGAGCACAGTTTTTGCGTTTATATGGGAAAGGATAGGGAAAACGAGGCTAGATGCTAGGTTGAGAGAGTCTTCAAGGAGAAAAATGCGTTTATATGCGAGAGATAGGGAATACGAGGGTCGATGCTAGGCTAGACGGGGTTGAAGGAGGGAATGCATCTTATATATGAGAGAGGTAGGGGAATATGAGGAGAAGTGCTAGGCTAGTCAGGAAGGTCTGAATGACAGAGTATACGTCTATATGGGAAAAGATAGGGAAAACGAAGGTAGGTGCTAGGTTGAGAGAGTCTTCAAGGAGGAAAATGCATTTATATGAGAGATGTAGGAAAACGAGGAAAGGTGTTAGGCTAGGCAGAAGTGGAGGAGTAGAGTAAGGTTTATATGAGAAGTATAGGAAAACGAGGAGAGGTATTAGGTTAGGAGAATTGAGTTTGTGTTTATAAGGAGAGACGAGAAAACGGAGAGAGATCCTATGCTAGGATAGACAGGTGTTAAAGTTAGGTTAGATAGGAAACCAAGGAGTGATACTCAGCTAGAGGGGGGGCAGGAGGGAATGAGCTTTTGAGAGGTAGGGGATACGGGGAGTGGTGTTAGACTAGACAGGGCTTGAAACGTAGGGCATGGTTTATATGTATGAGAAGTATAGGAACAGGAAGAGGGGTGCTAGGCTAGACAGAGGTTGAGGAGTAGAGTATAGTTTATATGAGAGGTATAGGAAAACGAGGAGAGGAGTTAGACTAGACAGAGGTCGAGGAGCAGAGTATGGTTTATGTGAGAGTCATAGGTAAACGAGAGAGGCGTTAGGCTAGACAGAGCTAGAGGAGTAGAGTATGGTTTAATGGTTTATATGAGAGGTATAGGAACAGGAGGAGAGGTGTTAGGCTAGACAGGTAGTGTAGCAGTAGGAATATGGACTTATATACAGGAGAGATAGGGAATAGGAGGTGCTAGACTTGAAAGCGACTTTAGACGTGAACATAGTGGAAAACTGTTTCATGTCAATGTTCTAGACATGCCCATCACGTAACCTATTCAGGGAAAAGGTGACTCTTCAGGGGAAAAAGGTGACTGCTCAGGGAAAAAGGAGGCCCACAAAGGGAAAAAGTTGACTAGCAAAGGGAAAAACGTAACCAGCAAAGGGAAAAAGGCGACCAGCAAAGGGAAAAATGTGACCAGCAAAGGGAAAAAGGTGACCAGCAAAGGGAAAAAGGCGGCATGCAACGGGAAAAAGGTGACCAGTAAAGGGAAAAATGTCACCAGCAAAGGGAAAAAGGCGACCACCAAAGGGAAAAAGGTGAGCCATAAAGGGAAAAAGGTGACCTGCAACGGGAAAAGCTAACCCACTAACACTAACAGGTAAGTAATTCAGGTAGTATTGCAAGAGGCTGACTGGATCATAGCAGTGTATGATTTCACAGGTAATTCAGCTAGTATCGTATGCATTTAGGCTAATTCGTCTAGTAACACAGGATAGATTCCAGAGGCTAACTGCATCATAGCTATGCATGATTTCACAGCTAATTCAGCTAGTATCGTAGGTATTTAGGCTAATTCAGGTAGTATCACAGGAGGCTAGATTCCAGGGTTGGGTATAGCATAGTTTCATATTTCAAGGTAATTCAGAGGGTATCGTAGGTATTTAGGATAATTCAAGTAACATAGGTGTTTAGAGTAATTAAGCAAGCATTACAGGAGGGTAGGTTCCAGGGGTTGGTTATAACCTAGCTTCGTATTTCACAGATAGTTCAGGTAATATCGTAAGTATTTGAGGTAATCGACAGAGCTTCACAGATATTATTGATATTTTCGATCAGAGATTTGTATCACAGCTATTTAAGGTAAATGCAGATGATTCAGGTTGTATCAATGGTATTTGAGTCATTTTAACAGGTAATTCAGATAGTATCACAGGTGCTCGTGCTAATTTAGAGCAGGAATTCGTATCAGAGCTAGTTAAGGTAATTTCACATGATTCGGGTAGTATCACAGGTATTTAAATCATTTTCATAGCCAATTCAGCTAGTATCGTGAGCATTTAAGCTAATTCAGCTAGTATCACAGGAGGCTAGATTCCAGAGGCTAACTGCATCATAGCTATGCATGATTTCACAGCTAATTCAGCTAGTATCGTAGGTATTTAGGCTAATTCAGGTAGTATCACAGGAGGCTAGATTCCAGGGTTGGGTATAGCATAGTTTCATATTTCAAGGTAATTCAGAGGGTATCGTAGGTATTTAGGATAATTCAAGTAACATAGGTGCTTAGAGTAATTAAGCAAGCATTACAGGAGGGTAGGTTCCAGGGGTTGGTTATAGCCTAGTTTCGTATTTTACAGATAGTTCAGGTAATATCATAAGTATTTGGATAATCAGCATAGTTTCACAGATGCTCGTAATAATTTCGATCAGAGATTTGTATCACGGCTATTTAAGGTAAATGCAGCTGATTCAGGTTGTATCAATGGTATTTGAGTCATTTTAATAGGCAATTCTGATAGTATCACAGGTGCTCGTACTAATTTAGAGCAGGAATTCGTATCTGAGCTATTTAATGTAATTTCACACGATTCGGGTAGTATCACAGGTATTTAAGTCATTTTAACAGGCAATTCAACTAGTATCACAGGTACTCATGGTAATATAGAGAGTAATTCGATTATAAAACTTTTCTCATCCAACGTTACAACAATTTATATACTTTTTTCTAAATCTTACAAACTTATTATATGTTAAACAGTTATTGTACGATGCGGAGAGGGATAAACTGCATATTGGTTCACAAATTGAAAAGCTTTACGTCAACATACCTTTATTTTAGTTCGTTATAGATGTCTCTCCCCTTTTATCTAGGCTTGAGACTAGCACTAGGATTGCTCCTAATGGCAGGGTTACCACCTTCCCTTCCATCTTCTTCTTTCTTCATCAGACGTCAGCTATCTGCATATACAGCACACAGATACCTTCTTTTTTAAGATTGTAGACTCACTAGAAAATCTTTATCTTTAACTTACATTCTTTTAAGCACTGTTTGTAATGGCGTAATGTCCATACGCATATGTTGTTATCCCGTCCTCAGCAATAATTCTTTTATCATCAAACGGAGTCAATGCAATTTTATTCACTTGTACTGTAGCAAGGGCATGCTTTCGTGATAGGATCAGATTCATAGGTGTTCTGATGATTTCACTGGTTTTAAGACAGTCTGTATAGCTGTCAAACGAAATGTACTGCTTAATAGCGCTACGTTTTATACCTTTAATCTTTTTTATCATTGACCCTTGAATATCTAAGGCATACATCTTAGGACGTAGTCCAACAAAGCGTAGGATGATTTTGCTATTAGCCTCATCTTTAAATTTTCCCAATACCTTCTTGTTCTGAGTAGAGTAACATATATGGTTGGCAGGGTAATCAGCTGTATCGAGATGCTCAAGAAAACGTAGCTTGTCCTGGTACACATCTTCAGTTGTTACACGATGAATGAACGAATCAGTGTCCATATACATAAGCTTCAGGTTTTCAGCTCCATAATAAGGCAACAAAACGTCGTAATGATAGTTATACATTAATGTCTTGGAGATGTCCAACACACTCATACCAATGTATATAGGCTTGTTGAATACAATCTGACGAGAGGCCATATGTACAGCAGCTAGATTATCAATATATATCGTCCTGTCGATAAACGTAGGCTTGGCGATCAGCTTCTCTAGAGTTTTTTCATTGGTCACCAGTCGTATATCCATACGGTTACGCAGGTTCTCCATAGTTTTTCCAAACATAGCGTTGTTAAAGAGCTTGTAGAGATCCTTCTCGAAATCATTTGCAGCTTGTTGTCGTAGCCTGTTGTTAAATTCCACATAAGGTTTCAACCACTGAGACTGTCGGAATTGTAGCACACGATGGATTTTTGTTAGTCGTAGTCCATGACTAAGAGCTTGCTTCAAAGCCATGTAATGCACTACATACTTCTTTCGAGGTCCAAGATGAGGTATCAGTTTCTTTGTAGATGATTCCAATGGTTTCATACACTCTGGCAGGAAAGGTAGATCGTTGTGTAGATCGTGAAGTTCTGCAGGATACTCGATGTCGACTTCTAATATGTACCCATGAGGATCATCTTCTTGTAGTGTTTCTAAGTTGATTTCTTCAGGTGACACCCACTGAAATCCACCAAAAGGAAGGGCGTGACACATTGCCCACCCATATTGGTTATTTGCGTCCTCGTATGTGATAAATTGGGTTGGTCTCGTCGGATCAAACTTCTCCATATAAGTGTTATTAGCCTCAGCATACCGATGAGAAACTTGGCATAAACCTCCTCTTATACCTGATTCCACCATGAGTAGTTGATCATAATCTTGTAACAGCTCTAACTTAATTCCAGTATACAGTAACATAGCGTCCCATGTTAGACCTGGAGAGGTAAAATAATGGGCGGGATCGACTTTGTGTGTTTTAAGGGTTTGCTCTCTGAACGTCTCAAAGACGTCAGCTAGAAGAAGTACATCCGAAGTTAAGTAGAGATCGCTGTACTCTCCCAGGTTTCTCACATTAAACAGCTCCCATACATTTCTAGCATGATCGTAGTCAGCATCAGTAATTTCTTCTTCATTTAATCTATTGTAGAAGGAGTCCTTAGGAGGCAAGCAGGTCTCGTTCAGGGCATCCCATGACGTAACAAAATCATATGGAAATACACCCTTACGGGTCATCAACTTCAATTTGTCTTCTCCAAAGTACTTTAGCGTTTCAGGATACGAGGTTAGATTTTTTACCAACTTATCCAAGCTTGTACTGAGGAATCGGAAGCTATCCACAAATCGAAGCTTTATATCTCCTACATACTTGGTGAATGAGATATAGCTTTCTTCAGAGTTAGGAATTACCTCCACACGTTCACTTGTACAACCCAGCTCCTTAACAATGAAATGAGTCATATCCGCTAAGGTTATGCATGAAGACTGGTATATATTTAGGTGTTTTGCAGGCTAAATTACATTCATTATGAAGACTTCCACGATATTCACCGCTGATGTGATCATGGTCGCGTACTTTATAGTTCTCTTCTGTAAAGGGTTTTCTACACAAGTAGCATGTCGTAGAAGACTCGAAATCCTTTTGCTGTTGATCCGTAAGTTTCAGAGGCTTAGCAGATTTGTATATATTACCAATCATTTTTGCAAGAGATGTCAGGTACAGCATAAACTTCTGAGCAGCATCAGCACCACGATACACATAGGGATGCTTAGGAAGATCAGTTTCGAGATGTTCAACACTGGATGTAGGTTTCACGTAAACACAGAAGCTCATTGGTGTGTGCTCTTGATAAGGTGTTGTATAGGAAGTTTCAGGATTGGGTGTACACGTATGGCATGGAGTGAGAATACTCTCAAAATCAGCATAGATGACATAAGATACTTTCAGCATCCTCTCAACATTTTTAAACTGTGCAATTGCTTTCTCCTTGCTAGGCATAACAACCCTTGCAACACCATGTTGAATACAGACGGCTGCATGTTCTTGTAGTTTTTCCAGTCCACTTCGTCCATATCGATTATCAAAATGTGTAAAACAGCGCTTGCAGGTATAAACACGTTCATTACATTTAGTTTTCTGGCGTCGAACGAGCTTCTCAAAATTCCTTATATACACGTAGTGATGTTTTCCACTGCTATCATTCAATAGTAGCAGGTCGCGATGTTCAGGTAGTTCAATATCAGCAACCTTTATCGGATACACTTCATGCTTCTCATCCAGCCCGAAAACGTTAATAGACATATTGTTAAGCTTCTCAAATTTAGGTATTTGAGAAAGTGGAGTAGGGTAGGAAACACAGCTGAAGTCGTACTTGTCTTGAAGTTGTTTGTATTTGTTCACACGCTGTGCATTCTTCCCTATGAATTTAGCTAATACAGAGTACATGAAACATTTCTCGTCGGTAAAGTTCTGAATGTTTATACACGCTTCTTTAGCTCCGACAGATGACGGTAGTGGTATGTAGCTACTTCCTCGTAACGGGTTGTACTTGTTGATACGAAGTCGAACTCCTTCCACAGCAAGCAAAGCCCAGCTGCTACCCTTAAGCTGAGACTCCTCCATTTCAGTCACCAATTTCTTGAATTTCACTTCCATCGTTGACTCCAGATCAGTTTCCAGGAAAACAGCTTGATTCCGTGTTTTAAATGTTTTGTCACAGGTTTCTCCAATACTGTTAACAAATCGACACTCAGCCAGCAGATTAATTTTAACACTCTTATGAATGCTAAGCTCTTTATGCACAGCCTGGATTATACGTTGTTTTGCCTCTTGCAGATACATATTTAGGTCCTTAGCTGATTCGCATCGTATAAAATACGATTTCAATCGTCCTTCGAATGAAGTTTCGTATTCTTTCATATCACAGTCCTCCATTGTTGACAGTAACTGATGTTTAGTTGGCTCCAATCTTCTTTTCTTCTGAGGGCTGCTTATTTCACATATATCTTCGTGTCGCTGTCCCTTATAACAATCTTTGAAGGTTACATTACAATGTTTACATTTGAAGAGCTTCTTGCAGCTCATCTCGTGTCTTCTCTTGTCATAACCTCGGAGGAACTTCTTCCCACATTTTCCGCATGCATATCCAGTAGCGCTTGGAATAATATCCTTATACGCTGAGTTATTCATCTTTATTCTTGATGTAATAACGTATTAATCACTGATCAATGAAATGTAGACCTCTTCACCTTGACACCACTTTAGAAAGCTGATTATTCTTGGAGAGAACACGATGTTAACACCTCAAGACTAATTAGCACAATGAAGTCCAATGCCCTAGATCACCATATTTATAGAGGGAGCACGAACCTTTTAGATCAATCATAAACTCTCTCCATAACCACCTGTATATGATCGCTCAACGTGTACTAACCCCCCAGCCATATAACCTCAAGTCTAGAGACAGGATGTTTATGACGTCACACCCAGAGACAGGATGTCTGGCAGCATCAAACACGTTTAAAATCGTCTCATAACTACCTGCTTATGCTGTCACACCAGCAAGAGAAGTATTCCCACACGCTCATTCAGACATATATTTCAAATTCAAGCCCACCACCACCATCACCACCTATTGTACCAAGGTTAATTCAAGCTGTATTATCACAATACTTAAAAGTAAAAGCTTAAAAGGAAACCTAGAAGATTTTCCCCCTTATTTACTTAATTATTTCATGTTTTTATTCCCTTTTCAATTCTTCCTTTCCATCTTCTCACAGAAAGACCATTACATTTCACTACAATCATGAGAAAAGCAATTTTTCCAGAGTTACACAGATTCTAAGCTTCTAAATCGAACCCGGTAATACTTTTAATAAATGTATTTTAGCTCCCCAATATCAGCATCTACCATTTAATCTTTACTCGAACCTGATATGATCCATAAGCTTGAAGATATATGAAATCACCCTTCGGGATTCGATCTGAGTACTTTAAAGTAATATTTGTCACGATAACGATATTTAAGGACTAGATACTCTGTTTGCGTCTACCTTGACATGTTTATCTAAATTAAATTACGAGTTATTAAATTTTTGCAAGTAAATTCCATTGAATCGGTATTCGAACCCAGAACACCAGGAACAAGATAATTTATAATATTAGTCTGACATGTTAAACAAAGTTGTATGCAGTTACATCATCGATCTAAGTGATATATTCTAGTGTACAGAGGAAAATTAAGAAAGTCATTAAAAGATGAGGAATCGAACCAAGCACAACTGATTGGCAATTACCCATCATAGAAGCTATCAATCATGCTTTAGTCCACTCCTCTACCTCACTTAGTTCCCGAGATAATGAAAATTTTAAAATTAGGATCGAACCCAGGACGTCATGTATCTAATTACACATCCACAAGATACTACCTAATAACATAAACGCAATAAAGTTTATTTGGCGTCTTTATCTTAATTGGTTTAGGAGTTATTAAATTTATAAGTAAATTCCATCGAATCAGTATTCGAACCCAGAACACCAAGAACAAAATAATTTATAATATGAGTTTGGTAAGCTTAAAGGTGTTGTATGTAGTTACAGCATCAATTTAAGTGATATTTTCTAGAGTATAGAGTAAAATTAAGCAAGTCATTAAAAAATCGGGATTCGAACTAGGGACAACGGATTGGAAATTATATACAGTATTAATTACCCATTATAACAGCTATCAATCATGCTTTGGTCCATTCCTCTAGCTTTCTTAGTTTCTGAGATAATGGAGTTTTTAAAATTAAGGATCGAACCCAGGACAACAGGTACCAAAATATACATCCACAATAAACTATCTAATGACATTAATGTAATAAAGTTTATTTGACGTCTTTATCTTAATTAGTCTCTGAGTTATTAGAAGATGAATTTGCATTCACTCCTAGGATTCGAACCCAGGCATCCAGGTCAACTTGGAACAAGGTCCTAATGACGCGGCGCATTCCAAAGAATTGATTAGTTTTTATCCCAAAGTTGTATCTCTTTTCATTCAGGAGATATAAGCGATTAAACAGTAGATATAACATAGCGACTCCAGCACTCAGAGATATGCCGACATCTGATAAAGTTCTTTTGATCTATGCCGGCATGCCCCGCCCATATTATATCTACTGTTTAATCGCTTATATCTCCTGAATGAAAAGAGATACAACTTTGGGATAAAAACTAATCAATTCTTTGGAATGCGCCGCGTCATTAGGACCTTGTTCCAAGTTGACCTGGATGCCTGGGTTCGAATCCTAGGAGTGAATGCAAATTCATCTTCTAATAACTCAGAGACTAATTAAGATAAAGACGTCAAATAAACTTTATTACATTAATGTCATTAGATAGTTTATTGTGGATGTATATTTTGGTACCTGTTGTCCTGGGTTCGATCCTTAATTTTAAAAACTCCATTATCTCAGAAACTAAGAAAGCTAGAGGAATGGACAAAAGCATGATTGATAGCTGTTATAATGGGTAATTAATACTGTATATAATTTCCAATCCGTTGTCCCTAGTTCGAATCCCGATTTTTTAATGACTTGCTTAATTTTACTCTATACTCTAGAAAATATCACTTAAATTGATGCTGTAACTACATACAACACCTTTAAGCTTACCAAACTCATATTATAAATTATTTTGTTCTTGGTGTTCTGGGTTCGAATACTGATTCGATGGAATTTACTTATAAATTTAATAACTCCTAAACCAATTAAGATAAAGACGCCAAATAAACTTTATTGCGTTTATGTTATTAGGTAGTATCTTGTGGATGTGTAATTAGATACATGACGTCCTGGGTTCGATCCTAATTTTAAAATTTTCATTATCTCGGGAACTAAGTGAGGTAGAGGAGTGGACTAAAGCATGATTGATAGCTTCTATGATGGGTAATTGCCAATCAGTTGTGCTTGGTTCGATTCCTCATCTTTTAATGACTTTCTTAATTTTCCTCTGTACACTAGAATATATCACTTAGATCGATGATGTAACTGCATACAACTTTGTTTAACATGTCAGACTAATATTATAAATTATCTTGTTCCTGGTGTTCTGGGTTCGAATACCGATTCAATGGAATTTACTTGCAAAAATTTAATAACTCGTAATTTAATTTAGATAAACATGTCAAGGTAGACGCAAACAGAGTATCTAGTCCTTAAATATCGTTATCGTGACAAATATTACTTTAAAGTACTCAGATCGAATCCCGAAGGGTGATTTCATATATCTTCAAGCTTATGGATCATATCAGGTTCGAGTAAAGATTAAATGGTAGATGCTGATATTGGGGAGCTAAAATACATTTATTAAAAGTATTACCGGGTTCGATTTAGAAGCTTAGAATCTGTGTAACTCTGGAAAAATTGCTTTTCTCATGATTGTAGTGAAATGTAATGGTCTTTCTGTGAGAAGATGGAAAGGAAGAATTGAAAAGGGAATAAAAACATGAAATAATTAAGTAAATAAGGGGGAAAATCTTCTAGGTTTCCTTTTAAGCTTTTACTTTTAAGTATTGTGATAATACAGCTTGAATTAACCTTGGTACAATAGGTGGTGATGGTGGTGGTGGGCTTGAATTTGAAATATATGTCTGAATGAGCGTGTGGGAATACTTCTCTTGCTGGTGTGACAGCATAAGCAGGTAGTTATGAGACGATTTTAAACGTGTTTGATGCTGCCAGACATCCTGTCTCTGGGTGTGACGTCATAAACATCCTGTCTCTAGACTTGAGGTTATATGGCTGGGGGGTTAGTACACGTTGAGCGATCATATACAGGTGGTTATGGAGAGAGTTTATGATTGATCTAAAAGGTTCGTGCTCCCTCTATAAATATGGTGATCTAGGGCATTGGACTTCATTGTGCTAATTAGTCTTGAGGTGTTAACATCGTGTTCTCTCCAAGAATAATCAGCTTTCTAAAGTGGTGTCAAGGTGAAGAGGTCTACATTTCATTGATCAGTGATTAATACGTTATTACATCAAGAATAAAGATGAATAACTCAGCGTATAAGGATATTATTCCAAGCGCTACTGGATATGCATGCGGAAAATGTGGGAAGAAGTTCCTCCGAGGTTATGACAAGAGAAGACACGAGATGAGCTGCAAGAAGCTCTTCAAATGTAAACATTGTAATGTAACCTTCAAAGATTGTTATAAGGGACAGCGACACGAAGATATATGTGAAATAAGCAGCCCTCAGAAGAAAAGAAGATTGGAGCCAACTAAACATCAGTTACTGTCAACAATGGAGGACTGTGATATGAAAGAATACGAAACTTCATTCGAAGGACGATTGAAATCGTATTTTATACGATGCGAATCAGCTAAGGACCTAAATATGTATCTGCAAGAGGCAAAACAACGTATAATCCAGGCTGTGCATAAAGAGCTTAGCATTCATAAGAGTGTTAAAATTAATCTGCTGGCTGAGTGTCGATTTGTTAACAGTATTGGAGAAACCTGTGACAAAACATTTAAAACACGGAATCAAGCTGTTTTCCTGGAAACTGATCTGGAGTCAACGATGGAAGTGAAATTCAAGAAATTGGTGACTGAAATGGAGGAGTCTCAGCTTAAGGGTAGCAGCTGGGCTTTGCTTGCTGTGGAAGGAGTTCGACTTCGTATCAACAAGTACAACCCGTTACGAGGAAGTAGCTACATACCACTACCGTCATCTGTCGGAGCTAAAGAAGCGTGTATAAACATTCAGAACTTTACCGACGAGAAATGTTTCATGTACTCTGTATTAGCTAAATTCATAGGGAAGAATGCACAGCGTGTGAACAAATACAAACAACTTCAAGACAAGTACGACTTCAGCTGTGTTTCCTACCCTACTCCACTTTCTCAAATACCTAAATTTGAGAAGCTTAACAATATGTCTATTAACGTTTTCGGGCTGGATGAGAAGCATGAAGTGTATCCGATAAAGGTTGCTGATATTGAACTACCTGAACATCGCGACCTGCTACTATTGAATGATAGCAGTGGAAAACATCACTACGTGTATATAAGGAATTTTGAGAAGCTCGTTCGACGCCAGAAAACTAAATGTAATGAACGTGTTTATACCTGCAAGCGCTGTTTTACACATTTTGATAATCGATATGGACGAAGTGGACTGGAAAAACTACAAGAACATGCAGCCGTCTGTATTCAACATGGTGTTGCAAGGGTTGTTATGCCTAGCAAGGAGAAAGCAATTGCACAGTTTAAAAATGTTGAGAGGATGCTGAAAGTATCTTATGTCATCTATGCTGATTTTGAGAGTATTCTCACTCCATGCCATACGTGTACACCCAATCCTGAAACTTCCTATACAACACCTTATCAAGAGCACACACCAATGAGCTTCTGTGTTTACGTGAAACCTACATCCAGTGTTGAACATATCGAAACTGATCTTCCTAAGCATCCCTATGTGTATCGTGGTGCTGATGCTGCTCAGAAGTTTATGCTGTACCTGACATCTCTTGCAAAAATGATTGGTAATATATACAAATCTGCTAAGCCTCTGAAACTTACGGATCAACAGCAAAAGGATTTCGAGTCTTCTACGACATGCTACTTGTGTAGAAAACCCTTTACAGAAGAGAACTATAAAGTACGCGACCATGATCACATCAGCGGTGAATATCGTGGAAGTCTTCATAATGAATGTAATTTAGCCTGCAAAACACCTAAATATATACCAGTCTTCATGCATAACCTTAGCGGATATGACTCATTTCATTGTTAAGGAGCTGGGTTGTACAAGTGAACGTGTGGAGGTAATTCCTAACTCTGAAGAAAGCTATATCTCATTCACCAAGTATGTAGGAGATATAAAGCTTCGATTTGTGGATAGCTTCCGATTCCTCAGTACAAGCTTGGATAAGTTGGTAAAAAATCTAACCTCGTATCCTGAAACGCTAAAGTACTTTGGAGAAGACAAATTGAAGTTGATGACCCGTAAGGGTGTATTTCCATATGATTTTGTTACGTCATGGGATGCCCTGAACGAGACCTGCTTGCCTCCTAAGGACTCCTTCTACAATAGATTAAATGAAGAAGAAATTACTGATGCTGACTACGATCATGCTAGAAATGTATGGGAGCTGTTTAATGTGAGAAACCTGGGAGAGTACAGCGATCTCTACTTAACTTCGGATGTACTTCTTCTAGCTGACGTCTTTGAGACGTTCAGAGAGCAAACCCTTAAAACACACAAAGTCGATCCCGCTCATTATTTTACCTCTCCAGGTCTAACATGGGACGCTATGTTACTGTATACTGGAATTAAGTTAGAGCTGTTACAAGATTATGATCAACTACTCATGGTGGAATCAGGTATAAGAGGAGGTTTATGCCAAGTTTCTCATCGGTATGCTGAGGCTAATAACACTTATATGGAGAAGTTTGATCCGACGAGACCAACCCAATTTATCACATACGAGGACGCAAATAACCAATATGGGTGGGCAATGTGTCACGCCCTTCCTTTTGGTGGATTTCAGTGGGTGTCACCTGAAGAAATCAACTTAGAAACACTACAAGAAGATGATCCTCATGGGTACATATTAGAAGTCGACATCGAGTATCCTGCAGAACTTCACGATCTACACAACGATCTACCTTTCCTGCCAGAGTGTATGAAACCATTGGAATCATCTACAAAGAAACTGATACCTCATCTTGGACCTCGAAAGAAGTATGTAGTGCATTACATGGCTTTGAAGCAAGCTCTTAGTCATGGACTACGACTAACAAAAATCCATCGTGTGCTACAATTCCGACAGTCTCAGTGGTTGAAACCTTATGTGGAATTTAACAACAGGCTACGACAACAAGCTGCAAATGATTTCGAGAAGGATCTCTACAAGCTCTTTAACAACGCTATGTTTGGAAAAAACTATGGAGAACCTGCGTAACCGTATGGATATACGACTGGTGACCAATGAAAAAACTCTAGAGAAGCTGATCGCCAAGCCTACGTTTATCGACAGGACGATATATGCTGATAATCTAGCTGCTGTACATATGGCCTCTCGTCAGATTGTATTCAACAAGCCTATATACATTGGTATGAGTGTGTTGGACATCTCCAAGACATTAATGTATAACTATCATTACGACGTTTTGTTGCCTTATTATGGAGCTGAAAACCTGAAGCTTATGTATATGGACACTGATTCGTTCATTCATCGTGTAACAACTGAAGATGTGTACCAGGACAAGCTACGTTTTCTTGAGCATCTCGATACAGCTGATTACCCTGCCAACCATATATGTTACTCTACTCAGAACAAGAAGGTATTGGGAAAATTTAAAGATGAGGCTAATAGCAAAATCATCCTACGCTTTGTTGGACTACGTCCTAAGATGTATGCCTTAGATATTCAAGGGTCAATGATAAAAAAGATTAAAGGTATAAAACGTAGCGCTATTAAGCAGTACATTTCGTTTGACAGCTATACAGACTGTCTTAAAACCAGTGAAATCATCAGAACACCTATGAATCTGATCCTATCACGAAAGCATGCCCTTGCTACAGTACAAGTGAATAAAATTGCATTGACTCCGTTTGATGATAAAAGAATTATTGCTGAGGACGGGATAACAACATATGCGTATGGACATTACGCCATTACAAACAGTGCTTAAAAGAATGTAAGTTAAAGATAAAGATTTTCTAGTGAGTCTACAATCTTAAAAAAGAAGGTATCTGTGTGCTGTATATGCAGATAGCTGACGTCTGATGAAGAAAGAAGAAGATGGAAGGGAAGGTGGTAACCCTGCCATTAGGAGCAATCCTAGTGCTAGTCTCAAGCCTAGATAAAAGGGGAGAGACATCTATAACGAACTAAAATAAAGGTATGTTGACGTAAAGCTTTTCAATTTGTGAACCAATATGCAGTTTATCCCTCTCCGCATCGTGCAATAACTGTTTAACATATAATAAGTTTGTAAGATTTAGAAAAAAGTATATAAATTGTTGTAACGTTGGATGAGAAAAGTTTTATAATCGAATTACTCTCTATATTACCATGAGTACCTGTGATACTAGTTGAATTGCCTGTTAAAATGACTTAAATACCTGTGATACTACCCGAATCGTGTGAAATTACATTAAATAGCTCAGATACGAATTCCTGCTCTAAATTAGTACGAGCACCTGTGATACTATCAGAATTGCCTATTAAAATGACTCAAATACCATTGATACAACCTGAATCAGCTGCATTTACCTTAAATAGCCGTGATACAAATCTCTGATCGAAATTATTACGAGCATCTGTGAAACTATGCTGATTATCCAAATACTTATGATATTACCTGAACTATCTGTAAAATACGAAACTAGGCTATAACCAACCCCTGGAACCTACCCTCCTGTAATGCTTGCTTAATTACTCTAAGCACCTATGTTACTTGAATTATCCTAAATACCTACGATACCCTCTGAATTACCTTGAAATATGAAACTATGCTATACCCAACCCTGGAATCTAGCCTCCTGTGATACTACCTGAATTAGCCTAAATACCTACGATACTAGCTGAATTAGCTGTGAAATCATGCATAGCTATGATGCAGTTAGCCTCTGGAATCTAGCCTCCTGTGATACTAGCTGAATTAGCTTAAATGCTCACGATACTAGCTGAATTGGCTATGAAAATGATTTAAATACCTGTGATACTACCCGAATCATGTGAAATTACCTTAACTAGCTCTGATACGAATTCCTGCTCTAAATTAGCACGAGCACCTGTGATACTATCTGAATTACCTGTTAAAATGACTCAAATACCATTGATACAACCTGAATCATCTGCATTTACCTTAAATAGCTGTGATACAAATCTCTGATCGAAAATATCAATAATATCTGTGAAGCTCTGTCGATTACCTCAAATACTTACGATATTACCTGAACTATCTGTGAAATACGAAGCTAGGTTATAACCAACCCCTGGAACCTACCCTCCTGTAATGCTTGCTTAATTACTCTAAACACCTATGTTACTTGAATTATCCTAAATACCTACGATACCCTCTGAATTACCTTGAAATATGAAACTATGCTATACCCAACCCTGGAATCTAGCCTCCTGTGATACTACCTGAATTAGCCTAAATACCTACGATACTAGCTGAATTAGCTGTGAAATCATGCATAGCTATGATGCAGTTAGCCTCTGGAATCTATCCTGTGTTACTAGACGAATTAGCCTAAATGCATACGATACTAGCTGAATTACCTGTGAAATCATACACTGCTATGATCCAGTCAGCCTCTTGCAATACTACCTGAATTACTTACCTGTTAGTGTTAGTGGGTTAGCTTTTCCCGTTGCAGGTCACCTTTTTCCCTTTATGGCTCACCTTTTTCCCTTTGGTGGTCGCCTTTTTCCCTTTGCTGGTGACATTTTTCCCTTTACTGGTCACCTTTTTCCCGTTGCATGCCGCCTTTTTCCCTTTGCTGGTCACCTTTTTCCCTTTGCTGGTCACATTTTTCCCTTTGCTGGTCGCCTTTTTCCCTTTGCTGGTTACGTTTTTCCCTTTGCTAGTCAACTTTTTCCCTTTGTGGGCCTCCTTTTTCCCTGAGCAGTCACCTTTTTCCCCTGAACGAGTCACCTTTTCCCTGAATAGGTTACGTGATGGGCATGTCTAGAACATTGACATGAAACAGTTTTCCACTATGTTCACGTCTAAAGTCGCTTTCAAGTCTAGCACCTCCTATTCCCTATCTCTCCTGTATATAAGTCCATATTCCTACTGCTACACTACCTGTCTAGCCTAACACCTCTCCTCCTGTTCCTATACCTCTCATATAAACCATTAAACCATACTCTACTCCTCTAGCTCTGGCTAGCCTAACGCCTCTCTCGTTTACCTATGACTCTCACATAAACCATACTCTGCTCCTCGACCTCTGTCTAGTCTAACTCCTCTCCTCGTTTTCCTATACCTCTCATATAAACTATACTCTACTCCTCAACCTCTGTCTAGCCTAGCACCCCTCTTCCTGTTCCTATACTTCTCATACATATAAACCATGCCCTACGTTTCAAGCCCTGTCTAGTCTAACACCACTCCCCGTATCCCCTACCTCTCAAAAGCTCATTCCCTCCTGCCCCCCCTCTAGCTGAGTATCACTCCTTGGTTTCCTATCTAACCTAACTTTAACACCTGTCTATCCTAGCATAGGATCTCTCTCCGTTTTCTCGTCTCTCCTTATAAACACAAACTCAATTCTCCTAACCTAATACCTCTCCTCGTTTTCCTATACTTCTCATATAAACCTTACTCTACTCCTCCACTTCTGCCTAGCCTAACACCTTTCCTCGTTTTCCTACATCTCTCATATAAATGCATTTTCCTCCTTGAAGACTCTCTCAACCTAGCACCTACCTTCGTTTTCCCTATCTTTTCCCATATAGACGTATACTCTGTCATTCAGACCTTCCTGACTAGCCTAGCACTTCTCCTCATATTCCCCTACCTCTCTCATATATAAGATGCATTCCCTCCTTCAACCCCGTCTAGCCTAGCATCGACCCTCGTATTCCCTATCTCTCGCATATAAACGCATTTTCCTCCTTGAAGACTCTCTCAACCTAGCATCTAGCCTCGTTTTCCCTATCCTTTCCCATATAAACGCAAAAACTGTGCTCGAATTCCTCTATATATCCTACTCTCAGTTATATATTCAAATGCGAATAATCTAGAATTGTGCACATAAGACAGAACATTACTGCATGCGCGAAAAGCTAAACAGATACATACACCTCCTCCTTGCTATACACACTCCACCTGTGAAGGCCGTAGAATGCCTCCCAAAGCTGCGGCATAAATGGAAGCGAGTGTACATACCAGGAGGACGCAAGTGTCTGAAACTTAAAAAAAACAAAATAAAAACAAAAAAACGGGTCGCTATATGCTGACTTTGAAATGCCATGCTCTTTGAAAGACCATGGAATTGTAACTTACCACTTCAGAACATGCATGCTAAAATATTGGAAAACTGAAACCATACATATAGTGTGTGTTTTAAACAGATCTCATTTTTCAAGTAGTAAGTTTTTGTCTATCTCTTATTATTTTATTTATTGTTCCATTTATACCCCGCCTTTAACTGCAATAGTCCTATCGGCGGCCTTTTACCTTTGGAACATATTGCCTGTCGGCAATGATGTTAACTCCTTTAGAGTGGTCACTGTGTTCCTGTGTGTGGGTTTTGTACACACGCATTCACATTCTCATTCATGCTTCCAGTCTCTGGGGAGGATAGGGAATGATCTTGGCGAGAGAAAAATTCCCACTCCCCAGCCGGGAATCGAACCGGAACCCCTTGCACAGCAGGCAGGTGCTCTACCGATTGAGCTACGGCGCTACCTCTATCTTTTATTGTTTACGAGTTAGGTATACAAAATTCATTTAAAACCAAGGGTCTTCACAGGCTATTTGCACAAAATCAAAAAATATAGATATGACATTAGTTTTGCAAAAATCTTAAACATATGGTATGTTAATCAAAACCATTAAAACCATTTTTGAGAAAAACAAAAATAACGTAAACATTTTCCTTGCAAAGGGTAGTTTGGAGTGGGGGAATTTTCTTGAAATCTTCCAAGTTGGTATTGTCGCAGGATCTCAGTGACTTTTATTATCCTTATTTGTCGGGTGCTTATTGTTTAATTATTTTTAAAGTTGTGTTCTTTGTCCTCCGGCTAGCTATTGTAATTCAGTCGAGCACGTATCTCTAAGCAGGGTGTGGAACGGAAAGGAATTGTTGCTAAAAGATAACAGTGACTTAGAACATCTGAATCGTAGATTTTTACTGTCGTCACGCGTAGTTTTAAGTAATCATTGACACATTTAATTTTTCCACATGCCTGACTGAAACTGTGGTATTTCTAAACGTAACTACAGTCCTTTGAGTTACCGCGCACCAATTATTTCGCGTAATTTACATTTGTAACTAACTCTGCGACGTGTACCTCGTGAGATATTCTTCAAACTGTGTGACACTTCCTCATGGCTCGAGAATATATACTCTTTCATCTCGAAGTGCCTAAACATTCTAATTTAATTCTTATTGGTTACTAAATTGCGCCAACATTAGCGTCTCTTTTAGTCAGCCAATCACTACTTTGACATATATACTCTAGGGAAGATAATCCCTCCATTTCCGAAAAAGATATGCTACACCGTGACCTCAATTCCGACTTTCTGTTCTTGGTGACAAACAACTCACCCCCTCGGTTTATTGTTACTCAACTTTCTATTCTCAGTTTTAGTTAGGCAGCACAATCTTATTTCCTAACAAGTCCTTATAATTAACAAGCATACAAAAGTATGTGTACATAATAACATTGCACACACAAAGCTGGTTAAAGAATTATTTTGTAATTTACACTATAATTACTCTGTCATTTACATTATGTTGTTATATAAAATAGTGCCTTAGTATTCACCCGAAATTTCATTCTGCTACTTTTTCTAAAAATGTTTCATTTATTTCCAGGAAACCTCAAAATATTCATTTCTGCTAGAATTTCGACATTCAGTTCTTGAAAGAACACAGTATCTCCTCTAAAGTGGTCGCAGTCAACGTTTCCCCAGTCGGCTACAAAGCGAACGGAAATCTTTGAAGCCTGACCATAAACCCATCAGTAGACGATTAGTAGGGTCTACCCATCCCTCAAATACAATGCGTGGTCCTTTCTTTAGCTCCACCAAAGCAAAGCGTTGTTGCAATGTCATTTCTGTTGTCACTTCGGTTTCAGTACGTTTTAGCAGCTGTGACAGTTAAGCTTATATCTTACTTCTTTAGAGAAGTTATATAGTGTTTTACTTAGTGCAGTTTTGTATGTTTAGCAGTGTTTAATAGTTATTAGCATTTAATAGTTTAATTAAACGAACCAAGTTGCTGACCCTCCGGCCGCACCAACAAATGACTCTGCCGAGTACCAGTAGTGCCAAGAAGACGAAGAAAGGAGAATACAAAAGCTTTGAATAAGCAAAGCCAGATTTTTGTGTGTAATGTTCACGAACATGTAGAAAAGAACCCTTTACGAGGAAAATGTTTGCTATTGTTTTGAATTTCTCAAAAACAGCTATAACGGTTTTTAGTAAAATACCGCATGTTTAAGATATTTGCATAAAAAATAAAATTTGTATCCCGAATTTTATGTTCTGGGAATAACTTGTAAATTCTTCCTCGTTCTCAACTTTTTGTATAGCTGGTACACCGTAAGAGAGAGACAAAATCTTACTGTGCGTAAAATGCAATCTCAGTAAGAGACACATTTTAGGTCAAATTATGGTAATCATTTCCGGGAAAATCTTTGTTATTGGTTTGAATTTTGAAATACAAGTTGGAAGTCATGCTAAGAGCATGGAATTTCAAAGCCATCATCTGGTTTTTAAAAATCTGACTATCGCTTTGGCCTATGAATCCTTATATTTACAATGAAATGTGCAATGAAATTTTATCTCGTTTAAGAAGAAGTAGATAGAAGAATAAGCTTTTGTAAAAGTAATTTGTAGAAGAGTGAATAGAGATAATCATGTGAATATAACACATAAGATTTGTTTTATTTTCTTTCTTTTGCCTTCCGTATGTTTACTTATCCTGTATTTTATAATAAAGCTATTAATTTAAGTAAACAGAAGCTGTCATGTTTATTAATCTTACATCTTAAACAATACACAACCTCTTCTTATATTAGCTTTATATTAATAAAAACATTGTTGTGAAGCAAATTTATCATGTTTTCAAAGTTGCGTAAAAAAGCACCTATTTTCCAAGAGTAATACAAAGACCTGCGTTCGCTTTACGTTTTTCACCTGCTTCTTCTTTTTTAATTTTACATATTTACTGTTTTTGTTTACATCTTCTGGAACTTGGTTTTTCTAACATTCTGTGGTTGCAGGACAAACAAAATAAAAAATACTTTCACCATAGCTCCACGCACATAATAATTACAGTAAGCAAAACTGCAAACATGCAACCCTTATTTATAAAAATTAACTTTTAGGTTAAATAGCATAATCAAAAATGAGGCGTTGTTTTGGGAGTAAGAGTTCTTTTCAAAATAAATTCATATTTATGTATTTTAATTATTTAATGATAGTCCAACAATGTATAGCTCATTCGGAACATGTTTCTAAGTTTCTCTCCGATATATTAACATGCATTTCCATTCTTTTAGTGTAGTATATTAGTTTAGGTCATCCTCAGTTATATTTTAAAGCGTTTGTAACATAAATATAATCATTATGCGATGCATAGTTGTTTACTGCATTTGTGTATAAAGCAAGCAGACAAACTGCATGATTGTATTCTGTACATATGGAAATCAGCTACATAGTTTTGCTTTTAAATACTATTTTTAACTGTGGCAACAACGCATATGTGCACATGGATGTCACTAATATGTTTATGATGTTTGTGGTTAGGGAGGGTAGGGAACAAGTGTTTGGCTACTGCACAAAGGCCGCCGCTTGGGGATCCTTAAACTGCGACGACCTTACCTACTACAGGTAGGTGGTATAGAAAGTAGAAAAGACAGAATTGCGTGATGTTGTAGTTCTAAAATAATTAATATATTGAATATGATATTCTTTTATGTGTGTCTGAATAATGGAGTAATAAAGTTATACCACCGAAATAAGAGTGTGTTGAAGGTTAAATACTCGAATCGAATCAACTCGCTTACTATTAGTGCTAACCTTACAGAAAAGCCTAGGAAAGATGCGCCCCGGCCTTCAAGAGAGTTTATACACACTTTCCAATCGTAGGTGGCAAAAACCAGAGGAATCAAATAAAATGAGAATATATTTCCAGAGGTTTTATATCCGAGAATTAATCTAGACAAATTTACCTAATTTAGACAACATTCTCTTGGTTAATGCTGACATCACAACACGATACTGAACTTAAGGTCAAAATATTTAGCAAAACGTGATCTGTCTACCCCACACATATGGGTATATATGACACAGCGATGTTATACGCAGCGTGTAGCGTTAACAAGGAAATCGAATATTCTGTTGGTATCTCTTTTTCTGTTCTTTTACTTTTTCTACTACGTATAGTAAGTAGGGGAAGTATTGTATTCCACCCAAAAATTCGATACCGAGATTTCACCGGAAATACATGTTTTGAGACTCCCCGAATCCAAAAATAGCATTTTGGAAACATGTCCGTGTGTGTGTGTGTGTGTGTGTGTGTGTGCTGTGTGTGTATCTGTGAACAGCATAACTCAGAAACGAACAGTCGAAAACACCAAACCTGGTATTTAGGTTCAGTATCCTCCAGAGATGCGACACGAAGGTTTTCAAGAAAATCCCTCCACGCTAGATTACCCTTTACATGGAACATTTTTCGAAAATTTTAATTTTCTCAAAAATGGCTCTAACGATTTTGATTAAAATATCATATGTTTAAGATATTTTCATGACAAATAAAATGTATATCTTGAATTTTCTGGGAATGTCTCCAAAAGTATTCTTCGTTGTGAACGACTTTTGCATAACTGGTAAACCATAAGAGATAGACAAAATTTTACTGCACAAAAAAAGTAGATCGCGTTAAAATACGCAATTTATGTCATATACATTTGTTTTGTTGAGTGAACCATTTTCAAGATATTGCTTGTTATTCTCTAAAATTTTTCAATACTTATTTTCTCAAATGGGAATTTGTTATTCATTTTTACTTTCTCTACTACGTACAGTAAGTAGGGGAAGTATTGCATTCCACCCAAAAATTCGATACCGAGATTTCACCGGAAATACATGTTTTGAGACCTCCTGAATCCAAAAAAAGCATTTTTGGAAACATGTCCGTGTGTGTGTCTGTGTGTGTGTGTCTGTGTGTGTGTGTGTCTGTGTGTCTGTGTGTGTGTGAACAGCATAACTCAAAAACGAACAGTCGGATAAACACCAAACTTGGTATTTAGGTTCAGTATCTTCCAGAGATGCGACACGAAGGTTTTCAAGAAAATCCCCCCACCCCAGACTACCCTTTACATGGAACATTTTTCGAAAATTTTAATTTTCTCAAAAATGGCTCTAACGATTTTGATGAAAATATCATATGTTTAAGATAATATCATGAGAAATGAAATGTATATCTCGAATTTTCTGGGAATGTCTCCAAAAGTATTCTTCATTCTGAACGACTTTTGCATAACTGGTAAACTATAAGAGATAGACAAAATTTTACTACACAAAAAATATAGATCGCGTTAAAATACACAACTTATGTCATATACATATCTTTTGTTGAGTGAACCGTTTTCGAGATATTGCTTGTTATTTCCTTAAATTTTGCAATACTTATACTTTTTCTCAAATTCGTTATTCATTTTTTTATGTCCTGGACATGCAAAGAGAATGGAATGCGCCACATAGCAACCAGCGTTAAAATATTTGACTATCGCTTAAAAGCTACCATATTCCCCTTGCATCTACAAGAAAATTACCAATAAGATTGACATTTCGATATCTCTATTAACATGAAGCATATGGAGAATAGGCGTTTGTAAAATTAGATTGTACAAGAGTAGAGAAAGTCATGTGAGTGTAACACATCAGATTTTTTTACTTTCTCTACTTCGTATAGTAAGTAGGGGAAGTATTGCATTCCACCCAAAAATTCGATACCAAGATTTCACCGGAAATACATGTTTTGAGACCTCCTGAATCCAAAAAAAGCATTTTTGGAAACATGTCCGTGTGTGTGTCTGTGTGTGTGTGTGTGTGTGTGTGTGTCTGTGTGTGTGTCCGTGAACAGCATAACTCAAAAACGAACAGTCGGATAAACACCAAACTTGGTATTTAGGTTCAGTATCTTCCAGAGATGCGACATGAAGGTTTTCAAGAAAATCCCCCCACTCCAGACTACCCTTTACATAGAAGATTTTTCGAAAATTTTAATTATCTCAAAAATGGCTCTAACGATTTTGATTAAAATATCATATGTTTAAGATGATGTCATGAGAAATGAAATGCATATCTCGAATTTTCTGGGAATGTCTCCAAAAGTATTCTTCATTGTGAACGACTTTTGCATAACTGGTAAACCATAAGAGATAGACAAAATTTTACTACACAAAAAATGTAGATCGCATTAAAATACACAACTTATGTCATATACATTTCTTTTGTTGAGTGAACCGTTTTCGAGATATTGCTTGTTATTTCCTTAAATTTTCCAATACTTATACTTCTTCTCAAATTCGTTATTCATTTTTACTTTCTCTACTACGTATAGTAAGTAGGGGAAGTATTGCATTCCACCCAAAAATTCGATACCGAGGTTTCACCGGAAATACATGTTTTGAGACCCCCTGAATCCAATAAAAGCATTTTTGGAAACATGTCCGTGTGTGTGTCTGTGTGTCTGTCTGTGTGTCTGTGTGTCTGTGAACAGCATAACAAACGAACAGTCGGATAAACACCAAACTTGGTATTTAGGTTCAGTATCTTCCAGAGATGCGACAGGAAGGTTTTCAAGAAAATCCCACTACCCCAGATTACCCTTAACATGGAACATTTTTCGAAAATTTTAATTTTCTCAAAAATGGCTCTAAGGATTTTAATTAAAATGTCATATATTTAAGATACTTTCATGACAAATAAAATGTATATCTTGAATTTTCTGGGAATGTCTCCAAAAGTATTCTTCATTGTGAACGACTTTTGCATAATTGGTAAACCATAAGAGATAGACAAAAGTTTACTACACAACAAATGTAGCTCGCGTTAAAATACACAATTTATGTCATATACATTTTTTTCGCTGAGTGAACCATTTTCGAGATATTGCTTGTTATTTCCTTAAATTTTCCAATATACCTTTTCTCAAATGGGAATTCGTTATTCATTTTTTTTGTCTTGGATATGCAAAGAGAATTCAGCTGTGGCAAAGAGAATGGTATTCCACATAGCAACCAGCTATTAAGAGATATGTCAATTCTTAAAGGCTTCTGTATTTTTACTTTCTCTACTACGTATAGTAAGTAGGGGAAGTATTGCATTCCACCCAAAAATTCGATACCGAGATTTCACCGGAAATACATGTTTTGAGACCTCCTGAATCCAAAAAAAGCATTTTTGGAAACATGTCCGTGTGTGTGTGTGTGTCTGTGTGTGTCTGTGAACAGCATAACTCAAAAACTAACAGTCGGATAAACACCAAACTTGGTATTTACGTTCAGTATCTTCCAGAGATGCGACACGAAGATTTTCAAGAAAATCCCCCACCCCAGACTACCCTTTACATGGAAGATTTTTCGAAAATTTTAATTTTCTCAAAAATGGCTGTAACGATTTTGATGAAAATATCATATGTTTAAGATAATGTCATGAGAAATGAAATGTATATCTCGAAATTTCTGGGAATGTCTCCAAAAGTATTCTTCATTATGAATGACTTTTGCATAACTGGTAAACCATAAGAGATAGACAAAATTTTACTACACAAAAAATGTAGATCGCGTTAAAATACACAACTTATATCATATACATTTTTTGTTGTTGAGTGAACCGTTTTCGAGATATTGCTTGTTATTTCCTTAAATTTTCCAATACTTATACTTTTTCTCAAATTCGTTATTCATTTTTACTTTCTCTACTACGTATAGTAAGTAGGGGAAGTATTGCATTCCACCCAAAAATTCGATACCGAGATTTCACCGGAAATACATGTTTTGAGACCTCCTGAATCCAAAAAAAGCATTTTTGGAAACATGTCCGTGTGTGTGTCTGTGTGTGTGTGTGTGTCTGTGTGTGTGTGTGTGTCTGTGTGTGTGTCTGTGAACAGCATAACTCAAAAACGAACAGTCGGATAAACACCAAACTTGGTATTTAGGTTCAGTACCTTCCAGAAATGCGACACGAAGGTTTTCAAGAAAATCCCCCCACCCCAGACTACCCTTTACATGGAAGATTTTTCGAAAATTTTAATTTTCTCAAAAATGGCTCTAACGATTTTGATTAAAACACCATATGTTTAAGATAATGTCATGAGAAATGAAATGTATATCTCGAATTTTCTGGGAATGTCTCCAAAAGTATTCTTCATTGTGAACGACTTTTGCATAAGTGGTAAACCATAAGAGATAGACAAAATTTTACTACACAAAAATGTAGATCGCGTTAAAATACACAACTTATGTCATATACATTTCTTTTGTTGAGTGAACCGTTTTCGAGATATTGCTTGTTATTTCCTTACATTTTCCAATACTTATACTTTTTCTCAAATTCGTTATTCATTTTTTTATGTCCTGGACATGCAAAGAGAATGGAATGCGCCACATAGCAACGAGCGTTAAAATATTTGACTATCGCTTAAAAGCTACCATATTCCCCTTGCATCTACAAGAAACTTACCAAGAAGATTGACATCTCGATATCTCGATTAACATGAAGCATATGGAGAATAAGCGTTTGTAAAAATAGATTGTACAAGAGTAGAGAAAGTCATGTGAGTGTAACACATCAGATTTTTTTATGTCCTGGACATGCAAAGAGAATGGAATGCGCCACATAGCAACCAGCGATAAAATATTTGACTATCGCTTAAAAGCTACCATATTCCCCTTGCATCTACAAGAAAATTACAAATAAGATTGACATCTCGATATCTCGATTATCTAATATGAAGCATATGGAGAATAGGCGTTTGTAAAAATAGATTGTACAAGAGTAGAGAAAGTCATGTGAGTGTAACACATCAGATTTTTTTATGTCCTGGACATGCAAAGAGAATGGAATTCGCCACATAGCAACCAGCGTTAAAATATTTGACTATCGCTTAAAAGCTACCATATTCCCCTTGCATCTACAAGAAAATTACCAATAAGATTGACATCTCGATATCTCGATTAACCTGAAGCATATGGAGAATAGGCGTTTGTAAAAATAGATTGTACAAGAGTAGAGAAAGTCATGTGAGTGTAACACATCAGATTTTTTTGTCTTGGATATGCAAAGAGTATTAATCTGTGGCAAAGATAATGGTGCTGCACCTAGCAACCAGCTATTAAGAGATATGTATGCACTTAAAGGCTACTGTATTTCTATATTGCCCTTGTAAATATATTTTCCCCTTACATCTACAAGAAAATTAGCAATAAGATAGAGTCTGCAAATGTTTATCTCGATTAACATGAAGTAGATGGAGAATAAGCGTTTGTAAAAATAGTTTGTACAAGAGTAGAGAAAGTCATGTGAGTGTAACACATCAGATTTTTTGTAACTTTAAATAATTATTCTAAAACCTGAACTCAACATGCATAGCTTTTTAAATAATTGGACAGCGGTATGCCAGAATATACTTAGGATATGAATGAACGTCTTTAGCACTCTGGGCCCCAAAGACCACTTGCGCATCTGAGTTCCTATTTTGCTAGTTGCTTAGGTGAGGATGATTCATCCCAAAAAATGCGAATGGCAACTATCTTAGGATATCCTTGCGGGCTCGGCCTTTGTATTTAATGTTCTCTCGAAAACCTAATGCTCCTATAACAACTCCTTAAATTACAAACATAAATAGATACCAGTCATCCATGACCCTGGTAAAGTAAAATAGGCATGTGTCATGTGCATTCTGACTTGGAGGACTCGTGATAATTTTAGATAAGGCACATAGAATGCATGTATAACAAAAAAATATATACATGTTACGTTTTACGTCACAACAAATGCAATTATCGCAGCATGTGCTGCATATCTAGTAGCTTGACTCGGAACATTATCTAAAATAAGGTTTATCAAAGTGTGCTCCCCCGAAACCACGGGGTTTCGCAATCAGCTCTTAGGTGTTCCATAATTTAAATTTTTATCTTTGACTTCTGTAACGCATGAAGCGTAATAAATTAAAACGGGTCAGACGCTTAACAGCGCCATTGAACAGTTGTTAAATGAAAAGTAATCAGAAACGTTTAATAATTTATTTATCTCTCTGGGAAATAAGATAGTCTCACCCATACCTGTCAAATCATTAGGTTGCTAAGGGATTCACAGTCTTACCCAATCATATACATCCTTATCCGGTTTAAATAAATGTCTACAAATGCCTCATTCTATAACAAAATTGCATGAGGAAAATCTGAGCTTCAGAAAAATGTTCTCGGCTACATTTTTATTTGTCCCTGGCCCTACAATCGAAAAAATCGATAAACTTTGAGGCAGTATTTTTTATCCCTTAACTGCTATCAATTTAATTGTATAATATAAAAATAATAGCCCGTCTATAAGCGATCAATAATTGCTATATTACAGCCATTGTATTATGCATATTTATTGCATATATGTATAAAATATTATGTGAATGTACTTCTGTACTTCCTAGTTTAGAAACGCAGGAGCTGTGAGGTAGAAACAATCTGTTTTTGTAGCAAACAGTGTCATAAAGTGGAAAGCAGAGGGTGCAGTGAGTTGTAACCTTGGCAGAACAATAAGTTAGAAAGCTAAGGAAGGCTACCTAAAGTCGATGGAAAAATACTGATGTAACGTCAAAAAGTTTGTAAATAGTCACGTGGGTACAAGAAGCGAATGAAAATCAAACCAACAGTGTTCTGCTAGAGTAGGCTTAGCCAATCAGAAGATAGAAACATTAAATTTAAAATTTTAGGCTGTGGACGCTAAGAGGTAGCGTACCCAAGCCAAGCCAATTGAGGCAGTGTTTTTAACACTTAAATAATTTCAGTCTAATTATATAATATGTAAATTCAATAACAGCCCGCCTTGAAGCAATATGGGTAAGTAATAATTTGTAAAATGTATGTAACAGTTCGTTGCATATGCTTATATTATTGTATCCATGTGTAATAATGTTATGGGAATATATTACGTAATTTAATAATGTAGGAGCTGTGAGAATAATAAGTTAAAAGTTGCTAACAATGAGGTAACAATGAGGTAACCTTGAGTCAATAATGAGTAAGAAAGTTTAACAGTACTACTTGTGATTCTTGGAGTAACAATAAGGTAATTTTAGTGACAGTTTATAAAATAGTCAATCAACAACCAGAAAAAGCTTTAGTTAAATGAAGGTATTCTATTGGAGTAGGATTAGCCAATCAGAAACTGAAAAAGAGAAAATTTTACAAATTTAGAGTCAGTTGCCTGCAAACAGTGTTACTAACCAGACGCAAAAAGTGTTCTCAAGAGATTTAATACGTATTCGTGTGAGACGAAAATAGTTTTACGTGTTAAAAAGAGCAAATAATTAATTAAAGAATCTCACAGCTCTCTATATCAGTGAAGTGTTATTAAAATCGTATCAAGTATTAATAAAAGGAGTGAAATAAAATTATAATCTGTGTAAGCCTACATTCTTGTCGCACCACAACCCTGCTAAGAGAAACGTGTCTCTAACAAATACTGACGCAGCCGAGGCAAACATAAATATATAATATTTAAAGAAACAGTAATAATATTTTTAAAATTGGAGCAAAGGCCACCTGAAAATGCATTTGGGGCGAAGGCTACCGGAAACTGTTTACTATACGTGCGGTTGCAACTACTACAAGTTCGGCTCCACAACAGTTGAAATACAATACAACTCCTACTTCAAATCGGCTTCCATACGTGGAGCTAACAAACCATCTACTTCACAGTTCAGTAGATGAAGCTCAGAGTGTGCAGATGTGAAATATTAGTGCAGTGCGAAGAAGATAAATTTTGATCTCTTAAAAATGTAGTTAGGAACAGATAATTGCTACAACCGTAAAATACATTTCATTTAATATTCGCAGAGATCTAAATTCGTGTGATTTATAGATTTTAACGCGAATAAAGAACTTAAGAAATTCTCTGTAAATTGCAGTTCGTTAGCACACACATATAGAACTTAATACCTTACAGCTCCATACGTAAATACTTCAGTAATTTGTTATTATTTGATATATTATTCAACTTGCTTCAAGAATTAATAAAGAAGCGAAAATCCATCGCCCTCCGCGGGTTTGAACCCGCAACCTCGGGAACTATAGGCTATTCTAGGGGAATGCTGACTTCTTGAGAAGTAAAGTTCCACGTTTTAACTCTGATTTGTCGGTCACTTTAACTTTATGTTGTTGGATAACCCATAAAAGCTTATTTCAGGAACAGCGTCGCCATAAACAAACAATGGAAACCACTCGGTGCGCATGCACAAGATTACTAACTTTACTATTCCGTGGTATTAGGTAAAGCCGAACCTGATTGCTCTACTGTGAAGCTCGCAAAGCTTGCCTTGCTTAAGCGGCGTCCGTAGCTTACTATAGCCTTGACTTCAGCTTAAACTGTGAACCAGCCCGTATTATCGTACTCGTTTATGTTCTGTTTGACACAATGAAGGTGAAAACCAAGATACCACGTTAGGCGATAACCTCTAAACTGTAAGAAATAATTAAATGCTGTCAAGTGGGAGTAATATTTACTGAATGCAGGCAACCTGTTTATGCCATAATTTTGCCTTATTCTTTTTACGTAATTGAAATATTTTTTTATCTGAAACTCCCATTTCTTTCCTATTTAATTAGGTATTTTACCAACCAATCTAAGCAACCTCTGTTACTCTTTATAGATAGACGAAAGAGGGATGGACGGATGGATACTTAAAATTCACAAAAAGCTTGAATAATCACCAACAGCAATATTTCTAGGACATATCGAAAATACATGTCACAAAAACGTATTTATGGAAATATTTCAGCTTTGATATGCGTATTCTTGTTCGTTAATTTCAGCTTGACCTTGTGCCTGCATGAAGATGTGATAAGGAAGCAAACTCCTAGCGTACATGTGTCTTCCGCTGAAGTAGTTTTCCTTGGCTACCATTATCGTGACTCACTTGCTTCCTTCCAGTAATGGAATTGTCAAAGCATGCCTCTCATGTCGGTTCTTGCTCATCCGTTCTTCACAACCATCCACTGAAAATGGAAAGACTGCGTAGCGGCAGTATTACCTACAAACCTCCGAGTTCAATTTGTTCCCTAAATGCACAGAATATTAATTCCTTGGAGGCCCGTGATGTTTCATGTACATGTTTTGAGAATTAGGTCTCTTTAAACACACATTATCACAAGAACTTGCTTGAAAATGAGGCAAACAATATCTATATTGTACTATGATGTCGAAATGACAGATGACGGCAGAAATGTCATATTTTATTTTACCACAGAATTGATAAACTTTGTCAAAATAAATGCTTGAAGCATTTAGTTTTTCCTTTCAAGAGTACGTTAAGGCAGTATACAGTCTGTGTGCGATCTCGAGCTGGTTCGAACAATAATTAATACCTTATTTGTACGATCCAGATCGTATGGTTGGCAATACTGCAGTTCATGGTAAAATTATCAGCTTACGTGGTTAATGTTTTCTAAAACACATTCTAATAATTACTGGCAATCTTCTGAAAACAACCGTACCGAAAATTCAGTATTAATACAAGCGTCATACGAAATTATTCTCCCCGCTCCCGAGAACTGTAAATTCTATTTATATGGATATTAATGCCAAATTACCAAATCACAAATATAAAATTAAAACTTTGGACAGGTTTATTAGCTTATGGTTACACCTACTTGTAAAACAAAAGAATCCATCCAGACAGTTGGAGCGCGAGAGACGTCAATTCTACATCTCCTTCCTTCTTTCCGGTTCTTATACGATTAGCACTCGTTTTTATTGCAGCTGTAATTTTCTCCAGGATCTTTTAAGCTGCCCCTTACTTTCTCTTTCCAGCCCAAAATATTCATGTACGTAATATTATCAAACAATTTATGACAACATGTTCAAAACATCCAGCAAACTGCAGCTAATCTCCGCTTTCCAGGAAATAATAGAAGCCTATCGGAAGCTTCGATTTGATGTTTCAAAATAATCGATATATACTACAGAATAGTTCAAAAAGAGCAAAAGAATCGTCTTGAAATGACTAACGTATGGTAATGCTGATTACGTAAGATTCGAATTACCACGATTTAAGTAATGGCATTGCCTGTCTAGAATTCGCTAACAAAAAAAAAGTATCTAATACCAAGATTAAAGAATATGCCTTTAATAGGCCTTTAAGGCCTTTTGTGTCCAAGGTCTTGACTCCGGCAACACGGGGTTTTGCTAATCTTAGTTCCGGTTCTGAAGCGAGAGGGTTAAGGGGGAGAAAGGAAAAAAGAAAGATAAAGAAGGAAGGAAAGAAAAAATAGAAGTAATTTGTAGGTGTCACATTCGGACTATAGCTAGGATGAGTTCATCCCAGTCTCACTACGCTTTCCTGTACCGTTTCGGAAATTCGGTACATCCTTCCGGGGTCTTCAGTACGTTCTGGACCTAGCTCGATTAATGCATTAACAATGTTCCTAGCTGGTCTTGCAAAACCTTGTATATTAAAGCATTCATTTCCATATGATGGGAAAGTTGTCTGTCACTGCAGCCGCTAGATGAATGCTTCGAGTCACTGGAAGTCTACGGGCACGGTCACCACACACATTTTTATTACTTTCTCTACTACGTATGGTAAGTAATTGCATTTCACCAAAAAATTCGATTTTGAGACTTTACCGGAAATACATGTTTTGAGGCACCCTGAATCTAAAAAAAGCATTTTTAGAAAAAGGTTTGCGTGTGTGTCTGTGAACAGCATAACTCAAAATGAAGAGTCGTATAAATACCAAACTTGGTATTTAGATGCAATAATATCTTTGAAAGATGCGACAATAAGATTTTCAAGACAATCCCCATCGCATTTTTAAAAAATTGTGATTTTCTCAAATATGGCACTAACGATTTTGATTAAAATATTATATGTTTAAGATATTTTGTCAAATTAAATGTAAATCTTGAATTTTCTGGTAATGTCCCCAAAAGTCCTCTTCATTTTGAATGGCTTTTGCATAACTGGTAAACCGTAAGAGGTAAACAAAATTTTACTACATAAAAAATGTAGATCTCGTTAAAACACGATTTGTTATGTACATTTTTTTTGTGGAGTGAGCCATTTCCGAGATATTCCTTCTTATTTGTTTGAATTCTCCACAACTTATACTTTTTCTCAAATGGGAGTTATTCGTCTGGGGGGGAGGGTCCTGGATATGTAAAGAGAGTGGAATGCTCTACATAGCAACCAACTCTTAAGAGATTTGAATATCGCTTAAAGCCTAGCATATTCCCCTTGCATCTACACATACGAGACACTACCGAAACTTTGGAATACTAATCGAAGAACACTATCGTCGTTCTGCGTGGTGTAGTGGTTACCATGCTAGCCTCTAGTTCCCGAGGTCGCGGGTTCAAACCCGGCGGAGGGCGATGGATATTTTCGGGCGTAAATATCCTTAGCATGGCTTCCTTCTGAAGGGAAGTAAAGCCGGTAGTCCCGTGTCGTAGATTTATGGCACGTAAAAGAACCTCAAGACTGATAAAGACGCCTCTGAGCAAAATTACCGGTCTTTCACGCCCAATATAGAATGGGACGCTAAGGAACACAGCAGTTAAAGAGCGTTCATAAATAAAACTCAATTTAATTTTGAAAAACATTATCGCCGGAATGCTTTCGTACGGCTTTGGATTAGTTTCCCTCCTTCGTGGATAATGCATGCACTTCCATTGAAAACTTTTGATGTGCGATAGTGACATGACAAGAGATACTCATGGACATCGTTTTGATACAGATGAGATGAATTGGTTTACAAGTGTGGATTAACTAACATTCTAAAAACTAAACGGAAGCTTTCCTGACGTCATGATAACTTTAGATTTTCTTGGGCCTCCAACCTGGTATATATTATTGGTTTGATACCAACTTCAGTTTACCGTAAAGACGAAGATATAACCTTCTAAATATCGGTTTAAAACCAATTGTATGCCTGGCTGGAAGTCAGAGAAAATCTATAGTTACTCATACCATACTCTTTGAGTGTGTTATTAGTTATAGGGGCTACTTTTGGGGTTCAGTGACACCTTATGATGCCTGTCCGATTGCCCCTCGTAGATAATTTTTGTTTACTCTTAACAAACTCGCGCGCGCGCGCGCACGCACACACACACACACACACACACACACACACACACACACAAAGTTGTAAATATGTTCACTGCAGATGGAAAAATCTGATGTGATACACTCACGTGACTTTCTCTACCCTCTATCGTTTGTTAGTGGGCATACAAACTACTATTACTAAAGCTCATGTTTCTATCTACTTCATTTTAATCCAAATACACTTGCAGAAATAGTTATATTACGCATTTCGTTATAGACACAAAAGGAATAGCGGTAGTTCAAAATGTTTAAAAACTGAACGCTATATGCTGGCCACTCTTTCCATGCAATCGCGAGAAACAACTGAATATTGATAGGACTTTAATTTTTATGCCACAAAAAAGTTATTTAAAATAGATTGCGTGTTTTAAAGAGTTCTTTTTTTGTGGTACGTTTTCGTCTATCGCTTAACGTTTACCAGTTAATACGATTATATAAAATTCCTTCCAATGAAGAGGACTTCATAGGCTATTCCCAGAAAATTCAAGCTATACATTTTATTTTTCATGGAAATATCTTTAATATATTATATTTTAATACAAATTGGTTGACTCATTATTTTTAGAAAATAAAAAATTTCGAGTGTTTCATGTAAAGGGTAGTTGGAGAAGGGGGATATTCTTGAAAATCTTTATGTCGTATCTTTGGAAGATACTGAACTTAAATAGCAAGTTTGGCATTATCCGACCTTTCGATTTTAGGTATACTGTTCACAGGTACATTTACACATTACAGACACACACACACACACACACGGACCTTTTTCTAAAAGTTCAGTTTTGGTTCAGGGAGCCGCAAAACATATATTTCTCGTGAAATCTCGACATCGAATTTTTGGATGGAATACAATAGGCACTTCTCCTAACTACTATACGTACTATAGCTTTTTCACTATAAGCCGAAAGAAGAAGTAAACAAAACCACGTGACAAGAGAGCACCTCATTGGCTGGTAGGCAAACTACAACCTTTCCCGGTTAGCATGTCGTCTCTTCCTCTGCCAAAAAAAAAAAAAAAAAAAAAAAAAAAACAGATAGCTCGGTTCAGATCGTAACATTTTTCAATTTGTGAAACTAAAAGTGTTTGTTCAGATTCTTCTACAACTAAATGAACCGTTATAGGAGAGGGTTTAAGAGGCTATGCGCAGGCGCTGCAGTTCGTTTCCGGTTTCCGGATGAGCGGCCAGTATACTTTTGCAAGTGTTGAGAAATTGGCTACGTTTCCATGGGAATTGAAATCGATTTCAGTCCAATCTGCATTTCCATGTCAAATACAATACGTATTAGATCAATTTGGATACAAAAGTTTAAGAATAAAATAATTCAAGCTTTTATGTTGGTCAACTTGGATTTAGGTTGCCGAACCTGTTAAACACATGTTCATTTGTTTTTCTGTATAATTTTAAGTGGGTTTTGAGGTTAGTGAATGTTTTTGAGAAGAATAAATTGCGAATTATGGAAGCGATAAAATTGGCTTTGCTGTGTTTTTTATTACGCACGTGATTAATGATTTCCGCTAATAAAAACAAAATGACGAGCGTGTTACAACGAGTATAGTAGAGGATAGTATCTTTGGCGTATTCAGAACGATTTGAATACGGTAGGTATTTCCATGCAGCAAATTTCGATCCGATCCTGCTTTCTAAGAGTTGGCCATTGTTTAGCAATAATTGAACTTCTTTGTTAGTGATGCAGAATTGTTGCTCGAGGGCTTGGGTCGCGTTTGTTTTCTGTTGTGTTTTAACCTATAGTGCTAATCATTTTAACTTGTTGACTCATAAAAGGTTAGAGCAAAAGTGGTATATTGATATTAGTCATTAAATGAATGATTTATAAAGCCTGAAGTTAAGAACAGTCTAATCCAGTACCTTTAATCACAGATGCCGAACTGTTCAGGTACAACTTTTATTTGTGAACTCTTAGGAATATGTGTTATAAGTTTAGGATGTAAGGCAAAATGTAGGAATAAGACATACAATGTTTAAAAGCTAATGATCCCCAAGCTGCGCAATATACTGTATTCGCATTCTGTATGGAGCAATTTTCTCTCACGGGTACTATTAGTAGTACGTCATCCCGTCATGGTGCTGCCATGTGCTCGGCGGAGTGATACATTTAAGTTTTGTTTACGTCTCCTTTCAGCTTATAGTGAAAAAGGTTATAGAGAAGTAAAAATTACGCTTTCAAGAAAACATAGCACTTCTCGATCAGAAGCATTACTCGCCGTGAGCTTTGTATATGTCCCACAATTAATATTTTCCTAAGGAGAACATGCTGCATGTTTGATGAAACTGATGCAGAAATAACCAAGTATCTGGACGACACCACAGTGTGAGCAGTATTTCCAGGAGAGGAGAGTGAATACTGTTGTCAAACACTATCTCAAATGTCGGCAACTAGCTACTAATTGACGCAGACTTCTCCGGAAGCTAAGAACAAAAACCCGTTTGACATCACAAAAGGTCACCTTACCTTAATAGCCCTGAGGACATAGAAATACCATTAATCCATGTCCAATTTCACCTCTATAGTTTCCATCTTCGAAGTCATCTCCGATGCTTTGTGACGCAGCCTGTAAAGACAATGTCCTTTCTCATCAAAGGTGCCGCTCCATCTGTCATTAATTTCCTATATCAAATTAAATGTGTTCGTATTTACGTTAAGTAGGTACTACCGAAACATACATGTAGAAACAAACACTTGCCCTGAGGTTTGTAGGTGCTTTCCTTTTTTCCTTTTTTTCTTCTTCAAAAGCCTCGATCCTACATCAGCAGCGAGCAATACGCAAACGATAAGGAGTGCAAGATAAATTAGTTTCACCGAGCAAGATGGATCCGCGGTAACATGCGAGAGTAGCATTCGAAGTCACGGGTTCGATTCCCGTTGTGCCGGCCACTCTGCCCTTGGGTTTTTTCGCAGGTTTCTCTTGTCGGTAGGCGAATGCTGAGGTGTTTTATATGTCAGTCCTCCATTTCTTGTCATTTCGTTCCCTTAGATGTTTCAGGGTTGAAGGATCAGGCGAGTGGACGGCGGGCGAACCCTTTGGTGGTAGAGTTTCCTTTGAGGAACTGCTGCCCTGCGTTCTGTGTGACGAGCCCTTAGAGAGACCTCCGCTTGGAGAGAGGTAGGTCTGTGTGGGAGGTCCCGCCGGCGTCAGGGTGAATGTCAGGAGACGTTAGGGTCCCCGCCTGCTTCCGAGCCTGCCGACCCTAATCTGGTGCCCTATGTGTCCTTCGCTTCCCCCTTCTTCCTAGAGTTTCCAGATTCACAATAGTTCTTCATTGCGCTGAAGTGCCGAAAACCTCCTCCGCTTCCTGATAACTATAAACCATAGCATAGTTTCGCTTACGCTTGTCATTTATTATTGTATTAGTTATCATAATACTAAAACATATAATTTTTGACATTTATAGTAATATTCAGTTGGTACACATTAAACTAGGAATTATACGTATCGTTTGGGTAATGTAATATTAGCCTATCAATGCTAACTAAAATTAACTGGGTTCGATCCTTTCGTTTGTGTTTCACACACGAAACAATGCTGCTCTACAATGCAATGATGCACTTTGAAAGAAAGAAAAGTATACTTATTATCTATTGACCGTCCGTATTACGCGTGTATTGCAAATCCCTTGGATAGGATTGGATTGCATTGCATTCTGTGAGTTCACTAGCAGCCATAAAGGCTTGTGAACAGAAAACATGTCAAGGAAATGTACAAAAATTACGTATAAACATAAATATTACACAGAATATAGAACATTTAAAATAAAATAAAGACCTACTATATGCGTGTCAAGGAAATGTACAATATAGTTACATATATACATAAATATTACATAGAATACAGAACATTTAAAATAAAATAAAGACATTATATAGAAAATGAAACAAATCAGGTGTAATTTTGTGCAAAATCGAATACCTCTCTACCGTTATAAGGCTAACATTATATTTATAGACAAGAACAGTTATTTTAACTTTCACTAGGCTTGTACCGTTTGTTCGTCTCATCATTTTTTTCTATTTGATTTGTAATGTCAGTTTACTGTCAGTTCTTAATATACATACATTTAAATAGCTTCATTAATTCTAGAGCAGGCATCAAATGTAACTGACAATTGTCATTAATATTTATTAATACTGCTTACAGAGCTATATAGGTATTATCATCAGGATAATTTGTCATTCAGATAATCTTGTACAGAATAGTATGCTTTTGAGCACAGATACTCTTTAACAGCAGTTTTAAAGATATTGAAATTGTCAACTTTTCCCTTAAAATCATTACGGAGAGCATTAAATATTTTTATGGTCTCATAATATACACCTTTCTGGAAGCAAGAAAGCTTGCACTGGGATGATGAATGTTACCCTTTTGTCTAGTGTTTATCTCATGAATTTCCATGTTTATTATAAATGTGGTTCGATTGCATACAAAGAATTTTAAGATTGAAAATATGTACATGCAAGGTAGGGTTAATATCTTCAGTCTTCTAAAAAGATATTTGCAAGAGTGTCTGCTATGGGTGCTGGAAGTGATCCTTATAACCTACTTTTGCATGAGGAATATTCGTTTACTTTCTACTGAGTTTCCCCAAAATAATATTCCACATTCCATGATAGAGTTAAAATATACATAGTATACTAATTTAAGTGTATCTATAGAACTGACATTTACCAGTGCTCGGATAGCATAACAGGAGAACTGAGTTTGGGTAAGATATACGTAATGTGAACTTTTTCCAATCTAAATATCTGTCTACTTGGAGGCCCGAAATTTAATATTGTCTATTTGTTCTAGTAACATGTCATTAATCCCAATTTCTACTGGAGTGTGTGATCATTGATGGGTTATAAATTTAACAACTTTTGTTTCGTCTAGACGTATAGATAATTTGTTAGCTTTAAACCAGTGTGACATACAGTTCAAAACATAATTCAATTTAATTATACACTCATTCAAGTTTTTACTAGTCACCAGAACACTCGTGTCATCAGCAAACAGAATGGAAGCAGTGTTGGGTAGAAGAAAGAAAACAAACTGATGCGTTACTGTGATACGTCTTTCTCTACCCACTACCATTTACTTTCCTGGCTATGTTGCTACTTATTTATTTTTAAAACTTGTTTTCTGCCTACTTCCTTCTAACATGAAAAATGCTGGCAGAAATGGTGTCAATACGCTTTTTGTTATAGTTCCACACTACATAAAGGAGGCTACGGCAACAATCAAACGTTTAAAAATCAGTCGCTATACGCCTGATTTTATATTGCATCAGTCTTTGCATCATTTTTCGAGAAACAAAGGAATGGCCATTTTGGATTTCAAAAAGTATATGACAAAGTACCAGAAAAGTCACAGCGAATGTTTTAAATGTTATTTGACATTAATTGTATACTTTAACAAGACTTGCATTTTTCGCATACGGTTCCCAGTTATATAAAATTTAACCAGATTTCATAGGCTATTTAAATACAATTCAAGATATACATTTTATTGTTCATCTCGATATGTCAAAAATGACATCTTAATTGAAATCGTTAGAGCCATTTTTGAGAGAATAAGAGAGAGGGAAAAGAAATCTTATCCATATAATGGGTAATTTGGGATGGGTAAACTTCGTGAATATCTTGAATTGCATGTTGAAAGAAGATACTGGACTTAAATACGGAATATGTTATTCATCCGACTTTTGTTATGCTGTTCACACACACGCAGAGGCTTTCTTATAAAAACGCTTCTTGTTTGTTCTGGTGCTAAAAGTATATATTTTCGATGAAACCTCAATGGCGAATTCTTAAGTGGAATACAATACTTCCTCTACCTACACTAATTAAGTGGTAGAGAAAGTACAAAGTATTGAGAATGTGGCAAACTTAGGAAAATTTATACTCTAGGTGCTTTCGGGATTCACCAAAAGCACTTGGCGGAATTCTTAGAATATCTACAGAATGAACCAGAACTCCACCAACAAACTTTCAGAGATTGTTCAGGGATACCTTCCGAGTATTGTACAAGGAACCAATGGCCTCCGGCGGCTCGTTTCAGAGTAATACTGTATTATGATTTCTTTGGTTTGTTACTTCAATTACCCTTTGATTCTGTGAAAATACCTTCACAACAGAAGAAGCCTGTATAATATGCAATAACCAAAACGTAGAACACATAACACAGTAATGCAACAACCCGCAGACGAAGTACGTACACTTTTATCACGGTGTGTTCAGTCAGATCTGTCATCGTACAGTACAGTACGTAACAAATGCAGAACTGTTCCCTTACAGGTATTGTTCAAAATGTCGACCATCATGATGACGGCAGTGTACAGCGACGCATATTCGATTGTCTTACACGCTCAAGCACTCCAGGAGTTTGGCGTACTACTTCTGCAACTGCGATAATCCTAACAACCAGGTCTATGCGAGTATCGACCGGAGTTTCGCAAACTAGGCTCTTCACATGCCCCCAGAAGAAGAGGTCCATTGGTGTCATGTCTGGACCGAGCTGACCATGGAGCAGGACCACCGCGACTAATCCATTTCGTCCAAACTGTACATCAATGTGGCTCCTAACATCGAGTGCAACGTTTGCCAGCGCCCCGTCATGTTGAAACCACATAAGCTGACAAATTCTGAGCGGTACATCTTCTAGGAACTGTGAGAGGACATGTTGAAGGGACATTTTGTACACTACTCCGTTCAGTGCATCAGGAAGTACATAAGGTTCAATCACAAAATCGTTGACAATACCAGCCCATAGACTCACAGCAAACTGCTGTTGATAGGATCGACACACCAGTGCGTGTGGATTTTCATAATCTCATACATGGCTACCTATTCCTACTGTTGAACATGACCTCTCTTGTAAACTTAGCTTCGTCTGTAAACAACACCAAAACAGAAAAATTGTGGATTTCTGTACATTGCTGCAGGAACCAATTTGCAAACTCCACTCGAAATGGGAAGTCCGCTGGATGCAATGACTGCACCTTCTGGGGATGATACGGATGAAATTGTCATTCATGTACGACTCTGAAAACAGTTGATTGTATTGTGTTCAGATTTCGCGCAAGGCGTCGACTAGTAGCGGCAGGATTGTCACCAATCGCATGTAACACATTCTCCTCTCTTCCAGATCGAATGTCCTGGCATACCTCGCACGGCCAGTATCTTCCATTTTAACACTGGAGGACGCCTTGACGCCTATGTACAGATGCAAAAGTATCGTGATATGGTTGCCGTCGGTGCGGGAACAGTTCAGCATACCGTCCTTGTGTCGATCTTCCATTACATTCAATGAACCCATAAACTAGGTGCATATCCGGCCAACTCTTCATTAGTAAAGCTATCTATACTGCTGTGTATCACCGTACACACAACTAACACTGCCGGAAAAACCAAATCTTAGACAGAACTGAGCAGTACTGAATGCAAACTCGAGAGCAACGGGATAAAGAAGCCATTAAGGCTGGTTCACATCAACCGAGAACGTTAACCAGAACCAGAAAGTCGAAACACATGTATTCTAATGGGAGCGTTCGCAATCGACGGGGAGCTTTCCCGCGTCCCGAGAATGGGAAAGAAGACTTGGCCAAGTTTCAAATTTCTGTTCTCGTTCCCGGGCACGGTATATTAGATCCATATTGTGCATATTAGACTCCAGTGTAGAGATTATTCTAGGCGGCCGTGACATGAAGCGACTGCTAGTACTCTCTATAGTTGCAAGATGGAAACATGAAACTGGAAGAAATTAGTAGTGTACGTGCTTCCTAACCTGAGGTCCTGACACCCGCAGATCCCTGAGTTGGAGCTTCTAGTGAAAGGGTCTTCTGTAGTTTGTTGATATGCAGCTCAAACTGGTTATTGCCTCAAAAACAATGGCAAAAGCTACAAAGAAGAGCAAAAACCGGTAGAAATCAACAAAAAACTTTAATGCATGCCATTAAATGAAGGAATAAAAGCCTGGTACGACAAGAGGAATCGGAAATATAATAGATATGCATTTAGATAATGTTTACTCTGTCGAATTTTGACGTTGGCTAACCCGCATTATGTTGGCTGAATTGGAAGCAGGTGAAAAAATATCATTGGTCATTTAAAATAAAATGAAACCCCAATGCGCAAAATCCACTTTTCACTTTGTGATCGATATGCATCCTCGTTCTCGTTACCGGGCTGTTGTGAACCAAAATCTTGTATGCTGCTTTGCTTCCCGTTCTCATTTCCGTTTTGGTTACCGTTCTCGGGCTGTTGTGAACCAGCCTATACTGTTGTCAACAGAAGGTACTTAAAACAATTTAACAAACAAGAGACACAGCATACCGTTGACATTTGCACTGTTGTGCAGTATTTTCAGTGCAATACAAATACAAAGCTAATTGGGCAAGAAAACAAACGAAATGCAATTACTCTGTAACGAGCCGCCGGAGACAGTGGGTCCCTTATTCCAAAATACTCAGAAGGTGTGCCTGAACAACCTCTGAAAGCTTGTCAGTGGAGTTCTGGTTCAACCTGTATTGAGTACCTATATATGTGTAGGTATACGTCGCCAGAAAAGCTTCAGTTCTCACTCAGGCAACCTTGCTCCATGTTAAATTTATTCCACGATAAGAGAGAAAGATAGTGAGGTAACTGTGGAACTAAATATGTAAACTAGAATTAAATATTTTATTTTTCAGTGTAAAAATGTAAACCTGCATATTTCTAAAGTTAGTAAATAAGAAAGAAAATGTAGCTAAGCTAGTATGGCTAATAAATGTATTTGTTAACAGACCTGCCAAACTAGATCAGATGAAATACCTACGGAAATTATGGTTGATTGGGAAGTTTACAGCTACTTTATAAATTCTATAGATAAAAAGGTATGTATTTATTTAACGTGGCAGAGCGAAGGACATTTGGCCTCCCCTTTCCCTCTAGCACAATCAAAAATGCTTACAGTAATACTATTGTGTAAACACAAAACAATAAATATAATACTGTTACAATACCTATATTATATGGTGCATTATATAATACGAACAACTACAATAAATGATGCTGAGGAAAAGCTACTAAGAAAATAATATAGTCACTTTGTAGAAACAAAATGAACATAAACATCTGAAATCATAACCATATGTGAAGAAGCTCGAGGCATCCATCTCATTATTTAATAATTCGTAATTTTCTACTAAGGAAAGTCATTCATTGCAAACCCAGTCTTACCAGTTTTCCTTTATTTTCCGTCTTTGCCTGCGAATATGAAGCACATGTCCTAATATTATTTAGAAGATACAATAATTTGCCTGTCCCCGACATTTTTCCCAGACAATACTCCTTCCAGAGCTTAATACAACAAGTAGTTTCCTCTCGTCCAATAATTTTTCTTCTTTTTCCTAATCAGTTTCAGCGGTGTTCACCTCTCTCCTATTCTCACTAAAACAGCTTCATTGCTTATTTATACGCCCCATTATTACTTTCTCTACTACGTATAGTAAGTAGGGGAAGTATTGTATTCCACCCAAAAATTATATACCGAGATTTCACAGGAAATATATGTTTTGAGGCCCCTGAATCCAAAAAAAAGCATTTTTGGAATCATGTCCGTGTGTGTGTGTGTCTGTGAACAGCATAACTCAGAAACGAGCAGTCGGTTAAACACCAAACTTGATATTTAGATTCAGTATCTTCCAGAGATGCGACACGAAGGTTTTCAAGAAAATCCACCCACCCCAGCTTACCCTTTACATGTAACATTTTTCGAAAATTGTAATTTTCTCAAAAATGGCTCTAACGATTTTGATGAAAATATCATATGTTTAAGATATTTTCATGACAAATGAAATGTATATCTCGAATCTTCTGGGAATGTCTCCAAAAGTATTCTTCATTGTGAAAGACTTTTACATAACTGTTAAAACATAAGAGATAGACAAACTTTTACTACACAAAAAATGTAGATCGCGTTAAAATACACAATTTATGTCATATACATTTTTTTTATTGAGTGAACCATTTTCGAGATATTGCTTGTTATTCCCTTAAATTTTCCAATACTTATACTTTTTCTCAAATGGAAATTCTTTATTCATTTTTTTGGTCCTGGTAATGCAAAGAGAATGGAATACTCCACATAGCAACCAGCTCTTAAAATATTTGACTCGCTTAAAGCCTACCAATTCCCCTTGCATCTACAAGAAAATTAGCAATAAGATTAACATCTCGATATCTCGATTAACATGAAGCATATGGAGAATAAGCGTTTGTAAAAATAGTTTGTACAAGAGTAGAGAAAGTCATGTGAGTATAACACATCAGATTTTTTTCGTAGCGTTTCAAATACTTCCAATAGTTTTCTAACTTCATCGTAACGTTACATTTTCCACAATATATTGTGCCACATTCCACAAAAAAACACTTCACTAATCTTTTCTTTTACTCCTTCTAGGGTCTACGGAGATATTTCTTTAAAAGTTTCTTTTGGCTTCTAGGTTCAACAGCTCGTGTTAGTAGTTAAGCTCCTCTGTATCTCGAATTTGCAAACACATATTACGAGATGTGATCAGAAACTGAGTTTCCAAGGCCGATATTCCTGGAGTTTCGTCCGTTATAGAGAAATTAGTAATGTACGGTAATTCTAATACATGCGGTTGATAACTGTGCAGAGTTTCAACCATCCGCCACCTACAATGCTAGCTGTAGGTAAACACAAATGGCGACTCGTTTGGAAAACAGGTCTCGCGAAGAAATCCGCTCCGTATTCGATTTCTGTGGGCGAAGTATGTAACCGCGGCTGAAATTCACCGGCAGCTAGTAGAGGTTTACGGAGAGACTGTATGTCTCGTCAGCACGTCGGAGAATAATGTCGAAAGTTTGCGGCCGGTAGAGAAAACGTCACCGACGGGGATCGCAGTGGCCGACCCAACACGGCATCAACAGATTTGAACACAGTTCGCGTGGAGGAGCTGATTCAAGACACAGGAGGATCACGTTATGGCATATGAGGTAGAATTGAGAATGTTCCGAAGCGTTCCTCTCATTGTTCACGATATTCTGCAGTACCGGAATGTTTGTTCCGATGGGTTCCACGAAATCTGTCCAACCAACACAAGGAGAAGCGCATGGGAGCAAGTCTGCAACTTTTGCTACGGTTCTCCACGGAAGGGAACAGCTTTTGAAAAGAGGGCACACAGTGACCGCCTACTGATACTGCGATACCTTGACACGATTGCGCGAAGCAATCAGGAGGAAACGGCCAAGGCTTCTCACCAGGGCAACATCTTCCTTCACGACAACACTCGATCTCATACAGCCCAGAAGACCACCACGCTCTTGAAGCAGTTTAGCTGGGACATCATCGACCACCCTCCCTACGGCTCGGACCTCGCTTCAAGCGACTTTCACTTTTTTCCTCACTTGAAGGAGCACCTAGGAGGCCGATGATTCGCTTCAAACGAGGAGGTGCAACACTTCGCGATAACGTGGCTGAACGCGCAAGGACAGGATTTTTACTAGGAGGGAATATTCACACTCATCCCACGAAGCGACAAGTGCCTAAACCAATATGAAGATTATGTCGAGAGATAATTTAATGTATGTACCATAATTTGGCTGTATTAGTTATATGAAATAAAATGTATACGCTTCACTGCAGGCTTTGTAACCTTAGTTTGTGATCACCCCTCGTATTTGTCTTTCTTGTAATAACACAGTCGTTGTCTATCTTGCATTTATCTTGACATCCTATTTCTCACCTTTGTCATTTATTTTAATTAGCATGTTCCCTCCTGCTAGCTGTGCATCATCAAAAAATCTTATGCCTGCCATTTCAGTCTTGTTCTGGAAACATTCTTCCCCAAATTCCTCATGTAGATGTTTAATAAGCTGGTGACATAGGGGAATCCCTATTTAATGCCTCTCCCTATCTTAGTTCGCTCCGGCTTATTGAAATCTTAACCTGACTTTGGTCAGTTGCTTCATACTGAGATTACTTCAGAGCCCTTTTTCTTTCCAGTCCGAAACCAGTTTTCTTCAGCATCTCTTCTTTACTCAGTCAAATGCCTTTTTCAAATCTATAAATGCAGCATACCAACATTTCTTTTTCTCTAAATAATGTTTGTTAGTTGTTCATAGCAGTTCAGCTGCATTTCTTGTGCTTTTCGTTTCTTGAAGCTTTTAATTACCTTTCCTGCAGTTTTTGTAGCCAAAATTAATACGACACCTTCCCGTTGCTTTCCTCATACCTCTCTCTTTTGCATATTTAGAATTTTAGGGAGCTTAAGGTGGAATTTAGGTGAATGGATTAATTGATTGCATAAGCAGACTCTTCGGACTTTGCGAAATTCATCCCGATCATCCACAAATTTGTTCCAAATAAGTTAAAAGAATCACGGAGCAGCAATGGCTAATAGCAAGAGAGCTACGCCGTTGTTTTTCTTTCTAATGCACTGAGCAGAGAGAAGCAAGTGACCAAATTTGAAATTAATTTTTTTATAATTTTCCGTTATTCTATTAACCCGCCTTCACAATTTAAGCTGAAGCTTCTAATCGGGCTTAAGTGGAGGTTAAGCTACAATGGAGTTTTACAATGCGTAGTTCATGCGATAAGTTGAGCTTATACATAGCTTGGCTTAAACCGTGATGAACTGTGGTTTAAGCTAAAGCGCCGCCATTTTATATAAAGAAGACGATATTGGTGATAGGAAATGCAAATTATTTTAACTCATATGCACAACAGAAAACGATCTAGAATGTTTATAATGCATCCAAACCATTTTCACGTATGTAATGATCGAGAATTCTAAGAGGGATTTCAATTAAACAAATAGTCGGCAATGATGGTACCAGAAATTATTGATTACAATAAAACCGAATGGTGAGAAGCAAAATTTAATTTGACGTGTCCTTAGTTTTTAATTGATATTTCAAAATTTTATTGCATACATTGTCGCACTCATTACCGTCACGTCTACATATAACGTTTTTCTTTATATTTCAGTAACACAGCTCTCTCGTCAAAAACAATGCTTCTCTTATCATTGAAGTTAATGTCAAGTGAAAGCATGCCAATTGCACCTGGAGATTTTTCCGGCAACTCAAAACTTTCAGCATACAGAGCTATGTTTCACACCATTCTGATCCACCTTTCGTATCCAATTTTCCCCCCTCGTTTGATTTTTCTTATTCCATATTAATTTGTCCGATTGCTTGTGCTCTATTACATGCTTGTGCTGCTTCACAATTTCTAGGTGAATTAAAATTAAATTGAGTTTTGTATTTAAGGACGCTCTTTAACAACTGTGGTCCTTATCGTCCCATTCTACCTATATTGAGCAGAAAGACCGAAAATTTTACTCAGAGACTTCTTTATCAGGCTTGGGGTTCTTTTACGTGATGTAAATCTACGACACGGGACCACCGGCTTTACTTCCCTTCCGAAGGAAGCCATTCTAAAGATTTTTGCACCCGAAAAAAATCCATCGCCCTCCGCGGGTTTGAACCCGCAACCTCGGGAACTATAGGCTATTCTAGGGGAATGCTGACTTCTTGAGAAGTAAAGTTCCACGTTTTAACTCTGATTTGTCGGTCACTTTAACTTTATGTTGTTGGATAACCCATAAAAGCTTATTTCAGGAACAGCGTCGCCATAAACAAACAATGGAAACCACTCGGTGCGCATGCACAAGATTACTAACTTTACTATTCCGTGGTATTAGGTAAAGCCGAACCTGATTGCTCTACTGTGAAGCTCGCAAAGCTTGCCTTGCTTAAGCGGCGTCCGTAGCTTACTATAGCCTTGACTTCAGCTTAAACTGTGAACCAGCCCGTATTATCGTACTCGTTTATGTTCTGTTTGACACAATGAAGGTGAAAACCAAGATACCACGTTAGGCGATAACCTCTAAACTGTAAGAAATAATTAAATGCTGTCAAGTGGGAGTAATATTTACTGAATGCAGGCAACCTGTTTATGCCATAATTTTGCCTTATTCTTTTTACGTAATTGAAATATTTTTTTATCTGAAACTCCCATTTCTTTCCTATTTAATTAGGTATTTTACCAACCAATCTAAGCAACCTCTGTTACTCTTTATAGATAGACGAAAGAGGGATGGACGGATGGATACTTAAAATTCACAAAAAGCTTGAATAATCACCAACAGCAATATTTCTAGGACATATCGAAAATACATGTCACAAAAACGTATTTATGGAAATATTTCAGCTTTGATATGCGTATTCTTGTTCGTTAATTTCAGCTTGACCTTGTGCCTGCATGAAGATGTGATAAGGAAGCAAACTCCTAGCGTACATGTGTCTTCCGCTGAAGTAGTTTTCCTTGGCTACCATTATCGTGACTCACTTGCTTCCTTCCAGTAATGGAATTGTCAAAGCATGCCTCTCATGTCGGTTCTTGCTCATCCGTTCTTCACAACCATCCACTGAAAATGGAAAGACTGCGTAGCGGCAGTATTACCTACAAACCTCCGAGTTCAATTTGTTCCCTAAATGCACAGAATATTAATTCCTTGGAGGCCCGTGATGTTTCATGTACATGTTTTGAGAATTAGGTCTCTTTAAACACACATTATCACAAGAACTTGCTTGAAAATGAGGCAAACAATATCTATATTGTACTATGATGTCGAAATGACAGATGACGGCAGAAATGTCATATTTTATTTTACCACAGAATTGATAAACTTTGTCAAAATAAATGCTTGAAGCATTTAGTTTTTCCTTTCAAGAGTACGTTAAGGCAGTATACAGTCTGTGTGCGATCTCGAGCTGGTTCGAACAATAATTAATACCTTATTTGTACGATCCAGATCGTATGGTTGGCAATACTGCAGTTCATGGTAAAATTATCAGCTTACGTGGTTAATGTTTTCTAAAACACATTCTAATAATTACTGGCAATCTTCTGAAAACAACCGTACCGAAAATTCAGTATTAATACAAGCGTCATACGAAATTATTCTCCCCGCTCCCGAGAACTGTAAATTCTATTTATATGGATATTAATGCCAAATTACCAAATCACAAATATAAAATTAAAACTTTGGACAGGTTTATTAGCTTATGGTTACACCTACTTGTAAAACAAAAGAATCCATCCAGACAGTTGGAGCGCGAGAGACGTCAATTCTACATCTCCTTCCTTCTTTCCGGTTCTTATACGATTAGCACTCGTTTTTATTGCAGCTGTAATTTTCTCCAGGATCTTTTAAGCTGCCCCTTACTTTCTCTTTCCAGCCCAAAATATTCATGTACGTAATATTATCAAACAATTTATGACAACATGTTCAAAACATCCAGCAAACTGCAGCTAATCTCCGCTTTCCAGGAAATAATAGAAGCCTATCGGAAGCTTCGATTTGATGTTTCAAAATAATCGATATATACTACAGAATAGTTCAAAAAGAGCAAAAGAATCGTCTTGAAATGACTAACGTATGGTAATGCTGATTACGTAAGATTCGAATTACCACGATTTAAGTAATGGCATTGCCTGTCTAGAATTCGCTAACAAAAAAAAAGTATCTAATACCAAGATTAAAGAATATGCCTTTAATAGGCCTTTAAGGCCTTTTGTGTCCAAGGTCTTGACTCCGGCAACACGGGGTTTTGCTAATCTTAGTTCCGGTTCTGAAGCGAGAGGGTTAAGGGGGAGAAAGGAAAAAAGAAAGATAAAGAAGGAAGGAAAGAAAAAATAGAAGTAATTTGTAGGTGTCACATTCGGACTATAGCTAGGATGAGTTCATCCCAGTCTCACTACGCTTTCCTGTACCGTTTCGGAAATTCGGTACATCCTTCCGGGGTCTTCAGTACGTTCTGGACCTAGCTCGATTAATGCATTAACAATGTTCCTAGCTGGTCTTGCAAAACCTTGTATATTAAAGCATTCATTTCCATATGATGGGAAAGTTGTCTGTCACTGCAGCCGCTAGATGAATGCTTCGAGTCACTGGAAGTCTACGGGCACGGTCACCACACACATTTTTATTACTTTCTCTACTACGTATGGTAAGTAATTGCATTTCACCAAAAAATTCGATTTTGAGACTTTACCGGAAATACATGTTTTGAGGCACCCTGAATCTAAAAAAAACATTTTTAGAAAAAGGTTTGCGTGTGTGTCTGTGAACAGCATAACTCAAAACGAAGAGTCGTATAAATACCAAACTTGGTATTTAGATGCAATAATATCTTTGAAAGATGCGACAATAAGATTTTCAAGACAATCCCCATCGCATTTTTAAAAAATTGTGATTTTCTCAAATATGGCACTAACGATTTTGATTAAAATATTATATGTTTAAGATATTTTGTCAAATTAAATGTAAATCTTGAATTTTCTGGTAATGTCCCCAAAAGTCCTCTTCATTTTGAATGGCTTTTGCATAACTGGTAAACCGTAAGAGGTAAACAAAATTTTACTACATAAAAAATGTAGATCTCGTTAAAACACGATTTGTTATGTACATTTTTTTTTTGTGGAGTGAGCCATTTCCGAGATATTCCTTCTTATTTGTTTGAATTCTCCACAACTTATACTTTTTCTCAAATGGGAGTTATTCGTCTGGGGGGGGGGGGAGGGTCCTGGATATGTAAAGAGAGTGGAATGCTCTACATAGCAACCAACTCTTAAAAGATTTGAATATCGCTTAAAGCCTAGCATATTCCCCTTGCATCTACAAGAAAATTAGCAATAAGATCTGCAAATGTTTATCTCACGATTAACATGAAGTAGGTGGAGAATGAGCGTTTGTAAAAATAGTTTGTAGAAGAGTAGAGAAAGTCAGGTGAGTGCAGCACATATTTTTTTATTTTTGGCGAGCGGGATCTAAATTGGACTAATTTCTTTCACCATGACCAATTAACCACAATTCTTCAGTTAACATGAAATATACAGCGATTGCAAGGAGTATTGCCTCTGCTTTAAACAATTGTAGCAGCTAAATTTGAGGAAAGAAAATTCTCTTTTAATATGCAGAAAGAACAAACGATATTGCAGTTTACATATTTTGGCATTTTTCAATATTCACACACACACACACACACACATATATATATATATATATATATATATATATATATAACCTCCCCCTCTCTCGCTTTCTTTGGAAAGAGGGAGAGAGGATGTTTTAACTTTGTGTGTGTGTTTACAGACTATCTTACATGCATTTAGTAAGCAACTTTTTTGGTTAAAACCGGCAATTGCGGTCAACATGCGTTTTGATTCAAGGCAGAAAAATGTATATAGTCAGGAATTGTCAATACTTTTATTCAACCTATCATTAATTCCTCCCTTCTTACATCACCAATTTATTTCTCCTTCAATTTATATATGTTGGTGACATTGTCAGGTACTACATAAAAGTTTTCTACTAAATGTATATAAAATAATTTTGTATATATGACATACAAAAAAGTTGAAAAATCAGTGCACTTTTCAAAAGCATTATGAAAATAATCAAATGAAAAGTGTAGAAAACTTCCAGAACATGCAGAGTAAATATTGTTCCTCCTTTCTGCTTATGAAAATTTAGAATTTTCTCTCACTTAATTTGACGTTAATAGGATTTTCTTTTTTTAAATGGAGATGAATACTTTCTGAAAGCATTGTAAAAATTTGATATATTTTGTTGTTTCGAAAGGTACTGTGCAAATTCATATGGCTCATCATTTGGTTTGGTTAATGCTCGTCTGATACAAATAAACAAGATACACGGTCCAGTTTGAAAGGATAAAAATAGGAGACATTATTCCATTAAGTTTCATAAAACCAAATTTAGGTTTATCTTCATTTAAGGTCTTCATGAACTCAAAATGCTATTGTGAAACTAAGCTAGAGACATCTGAGGTCTTTTAGAGATCAATGGCACCATCACAAACTAGCTGCATCCAGTGATTCATTGGAGTCCTTCAAGTTGAGTATAAGCAGTCCTTTGGTATTCATAGCAACAGATGTAATGAAAACAATAATGCAGGAAGTATTACTCGCGCAAAACTTCTGGAATCGTGACCTTGATTGCTACCCCAGCTGCCGAGCCTAGGAATGGTTTATGTTTAGCTTAATCAACGAAAGCGATATAATACCTTTGCTTACTCACAGTGCGTAACACATACAGTGTGCATAGAAAGTGTCTGCATCTGGTTGTAATTTTAAAGAGAACAGTATCTAAATAGTACTTACTTTATATTTGTTATATTTATAACCATGGCTCCTATGTTTTCAAAGTTAAGTGGTAAGGTGTTATGTAGTCAAAGTAGGGAAATAATTGCAAATGTCCTCGACTTCATGAAGCAAGAAGCAGAGATGAAGGAAGAAAATATATGTTCATCCGAGTTCCACAAAAGCCTTAAGAGAGTGAAAGAAAGAGTAGTCAAAGCAACTGGTGTTTCACCGAGTTCCGATTCCAGAGTTTTCAAAGATAAGAAAAAAAAACATATGGATGAAAGAGTACCATTTGACACACCTGGGAAGACACATAAGGTCCCTAAACGTATTACAGAAATAGACGATTTTGAATGCGTCATTCGGCGCACGATTCACAATTCCTATGTGGAAGAAAAAACTGTGCTAACAATAAGCAGATTGCTCATCAAGCTGAAAGACAACAGAAACTTTCAAGGTGGTGCTACAAATCTCAGAAAAATTATTAAAGATTTAGGGTTCAAGTGGAAGAAACCGAAATCAAATAGAAGAGCTCTAACAGAAAAGCAAAACAAATAAATAAATAAAATAAAAAATAATAAAATAAAAATAAAAAGTAAATGTTGCCATGATAGCTTAGTCGGTTAGAGCAACGGCACGGAAAGCCTAAGATCCGTGGTTCAAATCCCGGCTATGGTATTGAATTTTTCAGTCTGATTCTACCTTTCCAAATGAGTATAATTTTATATGTACTTATATCAGCATCAATTTTAAAGGTGGTGCTACAAATTTCAGAAAAATACTATAGTGTATGAAGATGAGTCATACATACACAGCAGTCGTACAACATCTAAAAGTTGGAGTGACGATAGCGAATTAGGTTGCAGGTTCCTGTTGCTAAAGGGCAAATACTTATTATTGTTCATGCTGTTGAAAAGATCGGCTTCGTTCCAAATGTCCTTCTTTTACAAGTTGCAAAAACAACAGGGGATTTTCATCAAGAAATGAATACATAAAAGTACATGAAGTGAATCAACGCCATGTTGATACCTAATATGTCTGCTGGGTCTGTTCTGGTCATCGACAATGCTTCACAATGCGTCAACACTCAATTGACAAACCACCTACCTCAAATTCCTTGAAAGAAGAAATGAGAGCTTGATTACTTAGACATAATATAGCTTTAGATGAAAGCATGAGTAAAACAAAGCTATATAACTTAATTAAAGCCAACAAACAGCTTCAGACGTCATACATACGTGACCAGATAGTAATACAACATCGCCATAATGTACTTAAGACTGCCATCGCATCGCCCAGATCTAAACCCAATCGAATTAATCTGGGCTGATATCAAAAAATGGGTGGCATGCAGAAATATCACTTTTAAATTAAAATATGTGGAGCAGTTATAACGCCAGCAATTTGCTGAAATTGGAAGGCCAGAATGGGAAAATGTATGTCGACATGTTGAATAAATTAAGAATCATTATTTCGAAAAATACGGAATTACAGAAAATCAAATAGAAAGAATTCTCATCCAAGATAATGATGCAGAAAGTAGTGACAGCAGCGATGACGGCAATAATGTGAGTGATTCCGCAGAAGAGGAAGGGTTATTAGGTGTGGAAGAATTGGAGGCAATGATTGACATTGTTTTTTATATTAAGCGCTTTTTACAGCGTGGATTTTAATATACTGTATATAACTAAGTTTATCAGCGCAGCGCCTAACCGGTGTGCGGACATTTGACAATGACTGTCCCACGCACTCCTGCAGCATGCAGACGATCTGTCACCTGATCCGGTAAGCAACTCGCTTCAAAGCTCTCATTAAGATTTTCACATGTTTAGAACTGTTGCGCCGATTTATAAGCACCCTGACTATTTACTTGTGACATGTAAATTTGGAGGTCACTGGAAAATTAAGGCTGAGGATTGGGCTTGAACTATACCAGGGCCGGCTCCGACTTTTGACGCCCCGTACGATAATTGCAAGTGGTCCCCCCTCCGCGCTTTCGGACATAACCTAATTTTTATCATCAATGTCAGTCCTCCATGACATTATTTTCACATAACGTGTAGGTATGCCTATATATAATTTGCAAGAGTAATTAATAAATGAAACTCAAGAAGAGAGATGTGGTGAAAGAATAAGATTATTCTGAGTGAAAGATAAAAATAGACAGTCACACAATGGAAGTGTTCAAAATTTCGGGTTTATCGCTTCATCAGGAGATTTAATAGCATAGCATAAAAAATGAACACACACTTGACGGTTGTCTGCACTGGTTAATTAATCATCTTCATTAGTACTTCACTTTTCTGGAGCCATTTCATTTATTGTTTCTCTTGCGAGATGTTCAACTTCCGCCAAAATAAAAGTTTTTTTTTTTTTTTTTTTTTTGCTTTTTGTGACATAGCCCTTTACTTCTTTCCAGATTAATTCTATTGTGGGGGCAATTCTTAGCTAGTTCATCCACAACATATTTGGGCCTGGGCTTGTTTTGCGAGTAACAGAAGTTAAAAGCCCTGCGCTGTGGAGCAGTTCTGGTTCTCGGCTACGAAATGCGGATCCCTGGGAGGCGGATTTAAGTCCCGGTGCCCATTTAGCATCGTGAGGAATAGTGATAGGCAGCAGCCCTGGCCTCGTGAGTCAACTTTCCAGCTGGGGGAAGCGTGATGGTGGCCGCATCTCCTACCTCTCCGTATCGGTTGGATGATGGCCCACCTCTGCCGTGCGTAAGTGGGCCTAGGCCCTTCGCGGGCTACAGCGCCAAAGGATTTATTTTTAACAGAAATTAAAAAGCTCCCTTTTTTACTTTCTCTACTACGTATAGTAAGTAGGGGAAGTATTGCATTCCACCCAAAAATTCGATACCGAGATTTCACCGGAAATACATGTTTTGAGACCTCCTGAATCCAAAAAAAAGCATTTTTGGAAACATGTCCGTGTGTGTGTGTGTGTGTGTGAACAGCATAACTCAAAAACGAACAGTCGGATAAGCACCAAACTTGGTATTTAGGTTCAGTATCTTTCAGAGATGCGACACGAAGGTTTTCAAGAAAATCCCCCCAACCCAGACTACCCTTTACATGGAAGAGTTTTCGAAAATTTTAATTTTCTCAAAAATGGCTCTGACGATTTTGATGAAAATATCATATGTTTAAGATAATGTCATGAGAAATGAAATGTATATTTCGAATTTTCTGGGAATGTCTCCAAAAGTATTTTTCATTGTGAACGACTTTTGCGTAACTGGTAAACCATAAGAGATAGACAAAATTTTACTACACAAAAAATGTAGATCGCATTAAAATACACAACTTATGTCATATACATTTCTTTTGTTGAGTGAACCGTTTTCGAGATATTGCTTGTTATTTCCTTAAATTTTCCAATACTTATACTTTTTCTCAAATTCGTTATTCATTTTTTTATGTCCTGGACATGCAAAGAGAATGGAATGCGCCACATAGCAACCAGTGTTAAAATATTTGACTATCGCTTAAAAGCTACCATAATTCCCTTGCATCTACAAGAAAATTACCAATAAGATTGACATCTCGATATCTCGATTAACATGAAGCATATGGAGAATGAACGTTTGTAAAAATAGTTTGTACAAGAGTAGAGAAAGTCATGTGAGTGTAACACATCAGATTTTTTAAATTGTGATGTCACATGTCATATTATGGTGAGTGAGCCACTCTACCATTAATTTGTAGTTTAGTTACTGCTAGTGTGCGTTTGGTGTGGACCATGTGGTCTGGGGCATTGTTCACAACAATAACACTGGATGTTAAGCAGTAACTGATCCTTAAACCATCTGTAGAAATGGTCATGGTTGTCTCCATATGTTCTGGAATTGAGGGTGGCCATAAAAAATTAGATGTTCCAGCATGGGCATAATAAAGACCTGTGCCATTTATTACAGTGTGGCCAACGTTTAACCACATTCCAGCCAACAATATTATTTTTCTCAAATTCTTATTTTGTATTTATCTTAAAAATAATGCTCTAAGGGCTACAATATTGCATCTTTCGAGTTATTTTTCCCTTATTGTGTTGAACTCAAATCCAAGATCATAGAGGACCTTGTTCAAAGGGTTACAGCTTGTTTGAAAGCTCTCTTTAAGAAATAAGTTTTTCATGTTGTAGGATACTCATGTAGGGTGAAGTAGTCATAGATATGCTTTCTTATGCATTTAATTCAAAGTAGCCCAATTGAGTTTCTCTGTAGCTAAAGGCAGCAGTTAGTAAGAAAAAAAAAAGTAGGCTAACACAAGAACTGAATGCACAAACAAGCAGGACTTCCAGGGTACCAATAAGGGCATTAACTGACCCGAGAGGTTCATTAGTCACCAATGTATGTAAATATGCTAAAGCTATATGTAATGGCTTGAAACACTGTTTGTAAACATGATGCTTATTGTTGAAGACCTGAGCTATTTCACGATAACCATCAATGCAGGTCACGTCCAAAGTGACGTTTCATTTGCACCAGTTTCATAACAAAAAAAAATCTCCAGAAGGTTGCTGGAATTAAGCACGATTTGTAATTCAATCCTATTTTTAAATATATTGTTCATGTTTTAAGATTTTGCTGCCCTGGTCAGTGGCATTTAATGACCCCTATTTGAGCCGGCCCAGAAGTATACAAGGGCAGGTAGTAAAGGAACTGCGTCTTAAAGAATTGCCTATCAGCAGTGATTCTGCAAGTTAGGAACTGAATACATATTGTAAATTTAATAGCAGAAAAACAACAATCTAACAAATTAACAACTTTCACTCAAAGAGGCAAATATGCTTCTATTTAAAACATATGACATCAGTTACAAATGTCTAATTCAAGACATCTTGTGGGACGTCAGTGACAGAATTAGAAGCTTCAAACTTTCAGCCATGCTAATCAAATCTTATTCTGCTATAGTTGATCTCCGTGAAGCCATGATTTGTTACAGCATTATAACAACCTCAATCTATGTGTTTATGCTTTATATTATAGTATTATAAAAGATGCTAGGGCCAAGAGAGAATGCACTAGTATTTTAGGTAGTCCAAATAAAGTTAAGCATACCACAAAGGAAGCTGAAATTTATTTCCTTTGAATTGCATTTTGATTGTCAAAATAGCTCCCCCCTTCAACAAAAAAGTATGTCAATTTAAATTTGTATTCAAAATCTGGTTATCTAAAATTACAATATACTACAAAACAATAATGTTTACACTTGCATGGCATGAAACTAAAAAGCTCATTCACATGACATTTTCTATCATCTCTTCTACAAACCATTCTTACAAAAGCTCTTATTACTTTGTGCTAGTTGAGGCAAATACTTGCAAATATGGTTTCATGGGATATTTTGCTGCGGGTACAATATGGATTCAGGACATTGAAGCAATAGTCAAATATTTTACAGGTGGGTCCTTGAAATTCCACTGTTTGCATGACCATGAGAGACAAATCAATGCAGACTTTAGCGCTAGTATAATGTATTTGGAAATTCAATCCTATAACGAACATCTGGAAAATGGTTAATGTCACAAAAAGATTAAACAGATTGTGTGTTTTAATGAGATCTACATTTTTTTCTGTAGCAAGTTCTGACTATACCCTTCAATTTACTAGTTATACAAAAAGTATATAAAATTTATTCAGAATGAAGAGGACTTCACTGGCTATTCACAAAACATGCATTTTATTTGTTGTAAATTATCTTAGACACAATAATTTTAATAAATTATTTTATTAATGAAAATTTTAATATAAATTGTTGGTCATTTTTAAGAAGATAAAACAATTTTCCATGTAAACGGTAGCTTGGGGTGGGGAGATATCTTGAAAATTTTTGCATTGATCCTTTGAAGATACTGAACTTAAATACGAAGTTTGGCATTTATTCAATTTTTTGTTCTGTTCTCCCTCTGCCATACTTTTTCAGGGGGCCTCAAAACACATATTTCCAGTAAATTCTCAAAATAAACTTTTAGGCTGGAATGCAATACTTCATCTGCCGACTAAAGGTAGGTGATAGAAAAAGTAAAAAACTGTACCTGGCATAACATAACTAAAAGCTTTTAGGTGTTCTGGGTTGCATAGCCTTGGTGGATAGTTATCTAAACATTATATTTTGCTTAAACATTATGCATAAACAGTAAATGTACCTAGTTTGCATTGGTTTGGAAGTCAGATGAACAGCTGGCCTTATGCTTTACTATATTGATAATCACAAGAGGTTTTGAGATCCATTCCCCAACATATCTGATTAACTAAAAACCGTTATTGATAATTATGACTACTTCACACATAAACTCAATATAAATAATGGCATAAAATATATCTAATAGTAATTTCTACTTGCATTGTGTTTAAAAATTCATCATGACATACTAATGTATTATGCCATTAGTATCAATCGCTGAATTATAAAACAATGCCTAGCTCAAAAGCAAAGGCAAAATGTTACATTAAAGGAATAGAAATGCAAACCTCTGGAAAAACATTTTAAAATCAAACTAATTAAATACCAGTTCATCACACGTTAAAGCTGCCATTTAGCCTTGAATCTCCTGCAATGGGAAAAACAAATGAAGGATGATATTCACTGCCTAATGATGTCCCTACTTAAATATGGGGTAGGCATGATTATCAGATGATTACTTCTACCTTGGATGTCATAATTAGCCTATGACTGAGCCATTATTGGTTGATATCTTAGGCATTCTTAAATGATATTTGTCCACGTTTTCCTTATGTCATATGTGTGTGATAGAGAAAAAATCTGTTACATTCACATAACTTTCTCTACCCTCTATTGTTTATTAGTGGGTATACAAATTATTCTTACAAAGGTTTATTTTTCTATCTATTTCATTTTAATCCAGATAAACATTGGGGAAATAACTATGTTACACATTTTGCTAGTATACAAAGAGAACACTGATAGTCAAATGTTTAAGAACTGGATGCTATACGCTGGCCTTAATATTCCATACTGTTTCCATGCAATCACCAAGCAACTGAAATTCAATGGGACTTAAAAAGAATGACAAAATATTGAACAAATTAAACTATTAAATGCAGATATCTTTGAAATGGCTGATACCACAAAAAAGTTATTTGAAATAAATGTGTGTTTTAAAAAGATCTACAATTCTTGTGGAGTACATTTTTGTCTATTGCTTAACTTTTACCAGTTATACAAGATTATACAAAATTCCATCCGAATAAAGAGGACTTCACAGCCTATTCTCAGAAAATAAAAGAATATACATTTTACTTGTAATGTATCTTTAATCTTCAGTATCTATAATATACGGTATTTTAATCAACATTAGAACCATATTTTGAAAACAGAAAATTCTGAAAAACGTTCCATGTAAGGGTAGTTTGGGGGATTTTCTTGAAAATCTTTGTATCACATCTTTGGAAGGTAGTGAACTGAAATACCAAGTGCACGCATGTGCACAAAGACCTTTTTCTAAAAATGTTTTATTTTTATTCAGGGGCCTCAAAACATGTATTTCAGGTGAAATTTCTCTATCAAATTTTTGGGTGGAATGCAATACCTTCTCTACCTATTAGGTTCGTGGTAGAGAAGTAAAGTAAAAGAAGAGAAGGAAAAAGGAGAAAAAAAAATATCTGATGTGTTACACTCACATGACTTTCCCTACTTTTGTACAAACTATTTTTACAAACGTTTATTCTCCATATGCTTCATGTTAATCGAGATGTTAATCTTATTGCTAATTTTCTTGTAGATCCAAGGAGAATTGGTAGGCTTTAAGTGATAGTCAAATATTTTAAGAGCTGGTTGCTATGTGGAGTATCCATTCTCTTTGTATTACCAGGACAGACACCAAAAAAAAAAAACGAATTCCCATTTGAGAAAAAGTATAAGTATGGGAAAATTTAATATCTCAAAAATGGTTCACTCAACAAAAAAATGTATAAGACATAAATTGTATATTTTAATGCGATCTACATTTTTTGTGTAGAAAATTTTGTCTATCTCTTATGGTTTACCAGTTATGCAAAAGTCGTTCACAATGAATACTTTTGGAGACATTCCCAGAAAATTCAAGATATACAATTTATTTGTCATGAAAGTATCTTAAATATATCATATTTTAATCAAAATCATTAAAGCCATTTTTGAGAAAATTAAAATTTTCAAAAAATGTTCCACGTAAAGGTTAATCTGGGGTGGGGGAGATTTTCTTGAAAACCTTCGTGTCGCATCTCTGGAAGATACTGAACCTAAATACCAAGTTTGGTGTTTATCCGACTGTTCGTTTCTGAGTTATGCTGTTCACAGGCAGGCAGACACACACGGACATGCTTCCAAACATACTTTTTTTTTGGATTCAGGAGGCTTCAAAACATGTATTTCTGGTGAAATCTCAGTTTCAAATTTTTGGTTGGTATGCAATAGTTCCCCTACTTACTATGCATAGTACAGAAAGTAAAAAAAGAGCACAGTAAATTGTGCTGCAGGATATATAGAATGTCCTCAATCAGTTCAGAAATTGCAGAACAACACTGCAATATACTTATTTGCCTAGTCAAATGATTCAGTTACAGATATTACCATATAAATTGCTCATGCAATGCTCCTAGCTCACACATTTACTGGAAGCTTATGTTAGCAATTTTATGGTATCATACAATTTACATTGTGATATATTCTCTATTATAAAATGTAAAGATTTTTGGACTACACCAAACCAACTCTCTATCATCTCTAAAAGAATGTAGCAAATCATAAAATCATTCTATTACAGCATCCAATTCATTCATCAGAGTAAATGTGAAGTTAACTAAAATTATTTTATGCCACCAGAACAAGTATATTTAGAAAATTGCTAATTTATTATACATGAGAACCTTTTTACATACTCAGTGATTCAATTTTAATTCATACGTGAATGACATACTTTGTAATTAAATGCCACCTTAATGTTCAGACCTCAAAACATAGTATACCTATCTTCAAGCATTGTGACACCTGCTTCTTCTTAGGAAAGGACAAAAAGTGAATGTTAGCATAATTGTGTCCTTTGGTACACATTTATTTTAATTAATGTTACATTAATATTATAAGACTACACTTATTTATAACAATATGTGGTCCTTATGTTCTCCAACTCCACACATTCAAAATTCTTAGCACATATACACATACACACTCAATACAAACATGCAGATGCTTATTGCACCAAAGTTACTTGGATCCTTACTAACATACATAAATAACATGTCCTTAAATTACCTACAGTGGAAGTATTTGCAAAAAAATAACAGACTTTTTATTCTACTATTCCTAACCATAAAATCAATATATGGTTGACTTATCACCTACCTCAGTAATTGATTACAAAATTTACACACACATTTATGGGTTTTCAATTGAGACTTTGTAAATAATGGGTTGTGAGAAAAAACTGGATTAACAATGTTTCTATTTCATTTTCACCTAATCACACCAAAAAAACAAAATATGTTACAGTTTGAGCAAACATAATAAACAGAAATGAAGCAATGTTCTGTCATGTTAATGGTTCCAAGCTTGTGAAGATTTTGCAAAAAGGTGTAATAAATTATGTATTTTTTATATTTCCTTTTATGGTATACATCAAATATCCATTTCCAAGGTTCAGACAGAACCAAAACCATTTTTAAACCAGACATAGGAGAAAAACTCCAACATCCACAAAAAGATGTCTGTAATGAGCAGCACTGTTTTGGAGGCAATTAGCAGCATTTTTTTTTTTAAATTTGTTTGTTAAGATTAAACAATCAGGAAATTTAACTGTTACCATTTTAAGAGAACACATACAATAATTTCTGACCTATACAGCATTCATTTTGGAAACATTTGTCCTATATAAGCTTCAATATTCTAAGACACTACTGAACATCATTACCTAGCATTCTTAGAACTTTAAACATAAAATTGTGAAACTAGCTCTCAAATAAGCAAGTTATAGCTAAAGTACAAGTGACGTGAAATGCACTTTATTAATGATAAAAATCATTGGAATTAAGATACAATTTACACAGCATACCGTGAAAGAAATTATTTAAATGAATGTTATTGCTGTGACAGAAAAACTTTACTTTTGCTACGCTTTGAATTTATACGAAAGTTCAAAGTCATAGAACACAAATAAGATGCAAGATGTAAAGATTAAAACATTAAATCAACTGCAGGTCCTGCATGAGAGAGGGGATAAACAGTTCATCCTGTACCAGCTCCTGTTTCTATTGTTCTTCTAATTAATAAGAGAATAAAAGGAGGTAGAACCCAAAAGCTTATATTATTTATTCCAATTACACATACAGGAGTTACATGTATGTAAAAATAACAGCAATGAAATTAACGTTTAAAACTAGGTACAATTTTTAATTGCTGCTTTAATTCTCTCACTGAAATCTTGAAAAATTTGTTCATCTGTTTAGAAGTAGTTCACTTATGTTGAAGATGGCCTTAGAGTTGCTCACTGCACCACCAATTTATTTCTGTTAAAGTAGATTGCCTTGGCATTTCCTCCTATAATGTCCACCTTAGTCCCACATGCAAGCCTCAGCCTGTAGAAGGCTCCATAATTTCCGGCATTGTGTGTTAAAAGCTTAGAGGTTTGTACACAGATAGAGGACAGATAGCAGCAGTATTAATTCTTGTCTTCCAATATCTGCCGAAACAAACATCTATATATGTCAGAAAGCTTGGAACTACAAAATGACAGAACAAACTGCGGGGTGGTGACCAAATGTGCGGCTTCAAACACACCGACTAGACTTTAGGTTACAATAGCAGCACAAACTGCAAGAAGCAAAATTGGAGGGAGGAAATTACATACTCTAATCTTAACAGTATTCCTTGCAATTAGCTGCCTAGTTGAAGGGCTTCAAAAAACATTCAGTCAATGTTAGCCCAAAGAATCGAGAACACCGATAACAACCACAATATTTAATAATAGTGCCTTTTTCTTTTTCAACTATAAACTCAACAACTATGGCATTTTTATATTCCACACTTCTTTGCAATATTTTATAACCACAAGTTTTACATAACCAGCATGTCAATTCAGTTAAGGCATTTCTTACGTAGAAAAAGAACTGTTTTTCATTTACTTCTGATATAATAGTAAGAGATATGCCTTTATTAAAAAACAAAGGAATTTCAGCTTTTTGAGATTTGTATCTGAGAATATGCCCCAATGCAAACCCAAAAAGCATGATAGACAACTCCTCTGGTATATTTTTCCAAATAAGTGCATGCCAGATGAAATACTTTGCATTACTCAGATATGTAACTAACTACTACAAAACAAGAATGTGCTTCATTACGAATTACACATTACCATGCTCTGGTCACAAGCCTCATCTAACCATTTATACAAACTAGCAACCCTTTATGGAACACGATTTATAGCTATCTTTAGAAAGTACATACAAGATTAGAATTGACATACAGTAAAGTTTCAGGAAAAGGATACCAGTATCTGTATGCACACCGAAATAACCTCTCAACAAATGAAATGGTGAACTAAGAGTGTAAGTGTTTTACAAGGTATTTTATAGCCGAGATAACTAGTAAAGCCATGAGCAGGGGACAATTATATGCTGCTAAAATTAAAATATTAATTAAAAACCACCTAAACCTTTAAATTCTTCACAAAGATAACTAAAAAATTACATTATGTTTTCAAATGGAAAACTTTGTATTAAATACTACAGAGGGGTCTAAAAAACTGTATACACTGATCACTAAGTTTGTATGGAATTGAGATACAAGTCTCAAATTTGGTGTACGTGTAGCTGAGGGTATGGGATTTAAGAAGACTTTGATTGGTAATGTTTAATTTGTTTATTAAGGTAATGTGAACAGCAATGCCAAATGGCGATTACAAGGCTATCATTCAAAGAAACCGGTTTTTATATTGAAAAGCTGCAGACATTGATTTTAGCTGCAATCCGAGAGCTGTATGGGGACATGGAGTTTTATCTGCAACAAGATAGTGCCCCAGCTCACTACCATCAAGACTTCAGAGAGTACTTTGATGAAACTCTCCCTGGACAATGGATAGGTCGAAGAGGCACCATCGAATATCCAGCATGCTCCTCCCCCCAGACCTAATGCCTCTAAACTTTTATCTCTGATGTTTTGTATCAGGTAAAGCTGCCTACACTGTATGCACTATGCAAAAACACTGAATTATTGCATGCAGTGGTTCCACTGTACATGTATAGCAGACTGTATGTGGCAACATTCAATGGCATTGACTGTCTTTGACTGTTGATGGTGGCCACTTCAGCACCTCAAGCGATTTCAATAAATTGAACAAGCTACATCTTCACCAAATTTGAACCTTGTATCTCAATTTATTACAAAGTTATTGATGATCAAACAGTGTATACGTACATTTGGATCCCTCTGTATTATAATTATTTTTGTTTCAAAATCAAGTAACACATACATAGTAATCAATTACGGGTACTCCAAAATAATCTTTAGCCTTACAATTAGCCAGCATTCTGTTAACATGATTTTTCTGTAAGTGTTTATACTTTCAAATTCAAGAAGATAACCTGAGTATTCATTCCACTGATATATGTTGCTGTGCATCCCATGGTGTTAAATGAGACATAGTGCAGCAATTTGTATTAAGAGAGATTGCTTTTACTTGTTTTAGTTTTAGAAAAAAAAATAGTATAACAAAATACCATTACCGGTATAATGACAACTATAAATTTTGAAAATAAAAATGGACCCCACTTTTTATTGTTTTGACAGTTAAAAACAGTTTTTGCATTCAAAAACTCTTCAGAGCAAATGTTAAAGGTTTCACAGATTGTTAAAAACTTTTTTCCACACATTGGCTGTCGGTATGGTTTCCTTGCCTTTGGGCACTGGGATACTATGCATATTATTCATGATACATAGGAGAGCCTATCAAATTTGAAGATCCCCAAGGACATCACTGCAATGTCTTACTGACTGGAATGTACTCTTACTCAACTCTAGCAACGGAAACAGCAAGCCACACTATAAACCTTTTGCTTCAGCTTCTATAGCACAATACCAAAATAGAAAACAATCTGGCACACTTGTTTATGATAAATAGTTGAGAGAGACCAACTTTATACAATTAATTCTAAGAAAAAGAAAACTATCTGGAAGCCTGTAATTTCAATACTGTAAGTTCCTAAAAAAAAAATGGCAAACCTATAAAGTTAGTAACATCATTGCTTCAGTCTTTGTTGTTAAATGTTATTTCCACTTTTGGATGTCTTTATGGCTTCATATGTAATGATATCTGTATTACTGAATGTTCCCATGTGGATATTGCGATGCTAGTTGCAGAATGTATTGCTCAGTATCAACATGTCATTTGCCTGTATCACTGTGAGAAACTACAACACCAAACCAAGCAAGAGCTAGACATACAATCAACAACTAGTTTCAACATGATGTGATGACATATTGTATTGCATTACCAAAGTTTAAACAATGTCTGCAGATTCAAGTCCTTGAACATAAACAAGCTGCAATTGCATTCATGGAACACAAAGTTGAAGGGGCTTTAGTAATGGCAGATCTAGTTGATAAGTGTGAAGTTAAGATACCCCATCGTATATCGTAATTTTGTAATAAAAAGAAATAAATATTATGATATTGCAAATGCCATAAGCATTGCTACAGGAGGTGAATTTTGATTTTGCGCTGATAATTAAGTAATATTTGACAATGATCCCAGACGCATGCATCACTATTTGTTTCAGTAAATGTCATAATACAGATCTAAATGTTAGACTCAACAATCCAAGAACACTTGCATTAGTGCAGGCACATTCACCTATTATAATGTTTGCAACAAAGTTATTCTAAAGTATAGCAGAAGTTTCTAAGACATCTGACTAGTTTTTATGAGCAGCAGTATTAAATGCAGAATTACCTTGCAAAATAGCTTTCTTCACGTTATCTTCAAATATGGAGCGATACAATACTGGAAAGTTTGCTCTTGTCCTGTCTCTTGTCTAGGTAGGAATGCATATCTGTTTTTTTTTAATGGAATATGTAAAATATTTTAAGGATGCTGATGAGAAACTAGAGTAAATTAGGATCTTAGATAAAAAAAGTGAAGGCTGTATGATCAGTCATATACTTGCAGAATATTTTACAGGTGTATAAAATATTCTGAAGTGTTTGAAAATAAATTCTATGATTATTACTGCACGAAAACCATAGACTTATCTTACACCCTATACCTTGTTACAAAAACAATTACCTAGCAAGTAGGAGACAAAAATCAGTGCCTGATGACCAATGCTGTTGGAGCAGTTGCTGTAATCATTGTCAAAATGCAGAAACAAAAATTATAAACCTTGTAAAAGGATGTTATTCTTCATGGAATATCTTACTTTTTCAAAACCTCAAAATTATCATGTGCGCTGTTACAGATGATTGTAACAGCAGGAATAAATTATTTAACTACATACAAATAGTATAATCACAACTTCTGATCCATACATCATAATGCACGATTCTGCTGCTTGAAATATGCCTACGCTCAGAATAAATCCAATTCTACCATTATTGTTATACCAAAATATTTATGAATATAAATAAAATATATTAATTTCTTAATCCTAAACACTAGACTAAATGCTTATAATTAAAGCTATTGAACAGATTACAACTTCACAAATAAAAGTTTCAGAAATTGGCATACACGAGACCATAGAAAGAAAAACATATCACATCAGTCTAAATCACTAGTAGCCATTAAAACACATATTAAATGTAGTATAAACATATTTTAAAAGGGATGACAGAGATACAGGAAATATGCCACTTAACATACCTCTTTGTTTAATTTCATTATAGGCTCATTAAACTAATAAATGTAGTGAAACCTTGTTATGCTTTTAAACTATGTTTTTGTAACATTCTAAAAACATTCTAATCACTTAACACAAACTGTACTGCTAACGAAGATGGTCAGAAGCACTTCAATCTTCTTTCTTTAAAACCGGGTGAGGGTGACAGGAGGCCTTCATTCTGAAGTAACAGCAACTACCAGCAATCGGGTTTTAATAATCTCATTTTTATATATATTTATAAAGTGTAAGAAAACTCTACCAGCAAGCTTTCAGAAGTTGAAAGTCTTGACATCCAATCCATGTTGGAGTGAACAGTGATGGATTTTTATAGCTCACAAAGAACTGAAGCATTAAAAAAGCACAAACTACCAAAAGCTTCAAACTCGCATGATAAAAATGTGCTGTTACATTAATAACTACTACAGAGTAACTCATCATTAGAAACTTTTTCTATTTTCTGCTTGAATATGGTGTAGTGCTTTTATCGGTGTAAAGCCATAAAGCCACAGCAACATAATACCTTTAAATGTTTCTAGAGGTGTCTGCTAAAAATGGCAATTCAATGCTCCAACTAATCATTGCACAAATGTAAATAGAGCATGTCTCAAATTAATATACCCTTTGAAATCTTAGCTGAGTAACTACAGCATAAAAATATATGTTGTAATTAATTCAGAAGCAGTGTAAAACCAACAACACTTTTGCTTGTTGAAAGCACTGAGTGTATATGTATCTGCCTTAATTATAGGGCCACCCACAAGTGTTATATAAAGTAATACTGAGAAGCAAGAGAAGATGAAAGTGAAACATTTTTAATTTTTTTTTTGTATAATCAATTTTTACCAAAGGGAAATTATTGGTTATACAAGCCATATAACATCACAAGAATGTAATTACGAGTATCACGTTGTTACTATTAAAATGGCTGACAATGGAAAGAGATTCTTTCAAATTCTAAGTTAACTAAATTAATAAGAATAAGCAATATTGAATAGAAAGACACTGCAAGACAAGAGGACACAAATCAATTTGAGACTCTGTATGGTGTAATGAGGTTATTCCCACTGCATACTAATATATTATTGGGCAGTTGTTAGACCTTCGTGGTTGGAACACGGACATAACCATAAGTGAGGTAAACTTAGTTACCAACTGAGCATTTGTGGCTGGATCTGTCTAATGCTTTGCACAATTATTGTCAGATGTCAGCAGTATGCAAGGATGCCATTCATAGTCAGATATAACATGTTTAAGGGGGATTCCCAGCCACAAGTTTATGAGGTTGTATAAGTACGTGTGTGAGTAGTTGCACTTTTTTTTGGAGTTTTTTGCATGACATGCTAAGATAGCATGGAAACAAACACTGACAGATAGTGAAATAATGTCAATGTTCAATTAATTCAGTGACAATTCTTCTTATTTCAAGTTATTTGGCTCAGAAGAAGAAGAAGAAGAAGAAGAAGAAGAAGAAGAAGAAGAAGAAGAAGAAGAAGAAGAAGAAGAAGAAGAAGAAGAAGAAGAAGAAGAAGAAGAAGAAGAAGAAGAAGAAGAAGAAGAAGAAGAAGAAGAAGAAGAAAAAGAAGAAGATGATGATGACATAGAAGCCACTCTGCAGTAAGTTGGGTGCAACAATGCCACAAGTGATGAATGCCCAGATTTACAAGTGTTACCTACATGTATTACCAATACTGGTTCTATAATTGACAAGCCCATTCCCATCCAGATAAGTGTTTCAAACTTTATCCCACAAACAAAACCTACTTAGGCTGAACCTGAGAGTAGGTAATATCAATGTTTATAAGTATACAGCTTACAAGTTTTTGCACCCAACATCTTGGTAAATTTTTTTCAGCATAAAGTCAGCTAAGGTCATTTACACAGTATTAGTTATTAATAAGTGCATTAATAAGTGTAAATAGCATAATAATTTCAGTTTTAAACTTTGTCCAAACTAATTCTACATGGGAAGAGATAAAACACTTCCTGTGGCAGCATATATGGTGTATACTCATTAGTCTACATTAATGCACCCGTACTATATTTAATGTGTTATTAATAACTTAAAAGTATTGCATGAAGGCAAGCCTGAGACAGAGGAGAGCACTATATTCTATATTCCTACTGGAGTGCAGTATATCAATGGCAAGACTGCAAACTGTGTGCAATATAAACATGCACTCAATACTGAATATCACTGCCTCAGTCCAATAGTCTTCCTCCAACAATAACATACTTAAAGGTGCGCTAAGTTAGAGGAAGTGACTATGAATAGCGACACTTTTTAACATATTGAAATTTTAAGTGGACTAATGCAACTTTAGTTTCACTTACTAAGTTTTCACATCATCAAAAATGCACACAGAGAAATTACTTTTGAAATTCTGCTGGTTGACAGCATAGTGAAATTCTCCACTAGACAGCTAGATGTAGGGGATCCCGTTCCAAATGCTAGTGGACATACAGCTGATGATAGAGATGAACATCCTTGCAACATGTTTTGAGTGAAAGCTTAGTAAGGGAAATCAATTAACTAGCAATTTCAATATACAGAAAGGTAGTTTAGATTGAAACAAACTGCTGCGTAAATGTATAGAAAAGCAGGTAAATTTAAAAAGCCACTGATATACAATTACACAACAGTCAATTATCAAGGTGCATGGTTTTTCTTATATCAAAACGATCATTCAACATCTCCTAGAAACTTCCAAATGTTTGTTGGTAGAGTTTATCTCCACCCTGAATTTCTTCCCATGTTCAAATACTTAACTTCTGTAATATGAGAACAAAACAATCATCTCAGAACTACCATTCCTTACTGCAAGAAAAAAATAATGCTTACAACAAAATAAACACAACTCCCTGTTTCATTTCTTGTACATGCCTGGCAGAAGAAAAGCTTTTATTCATAGGCCAGAATACTAAATAAAAAACATACTTTTCTGCAGAACATTATTTCTTGACAAAATCTTTATTAGCATTTGCGAAAGAAAAACATAAAATGTATTTAGAATAGGTTCTCCTCTCAAACCTGAACTTATGGCACCATCTAAAACTGAACATGAAAGCTAGAGTAGTTTATATCAGCATGTACTGAATGAATAGTAATGAAATGTTGAATTTGGGTAAAGATATAGTGGATGCAAGAAACAGAATTTTATTTAGTATTTTATTCTGTGCTTTCTATGCCCCACTATATGTTAAAGCTTACTGGGACAAGAGTGGGTCACAGTGTTTTCAGTTAATAAGAGCTGTCTTATTTAATAACAATTAGATTAATGTGTAATAAGGTTATGTAACTATGTATATATATATATATATGCTGAAGAAATAAATTTATCTTATCTAGGCTTCACTGTATGACACATCACAAGCTCAGCATGAATAATGCCTTTAAACTGTATATAAATGTAGAAGACATGTTCAAAACTGAGCAAAAAGACAGAAAATAATCTTTTACTACCAATAAAGCTTATGCAAGGCAAAAATATTGAATATTTTCAATTACTAATGGAAATTATTGGAAATTTTATATGAAAATCACAATATCCCTTTTGATAAGCACCATCAATATCATTTTAAAATTCCTCTAATCCCTTCAGTCCTTATGTGCAAGTATACTGCACATTCACTAATAAATCCACTTGCTACAATGCCAAATATGGCTGCAAGAAGTTTTAGACAGTTCTTTACCACAAAACATTCCAGCGGTTAGATCAAATTTATGGATGTTAGCGTAGATTATACCATACAAAAATGGAAATTTATTTGTATTTTTTAGGTAAAACACAAAATTGGTGTTTCATCACAGTGCTACTGAAGTTCTGTTGATCACTGTTTATGTGAATCCTTCCTGTTCTTTACCAAAGACTTGATAGCACCATTGAAAGTCTTGCTATATGTTCAATACTTTAGCAACTAAACTACAAGTGCAGGTAGTAGTGGGCCTAAATTATGTAATTGGTTGCAATAAGCTGTCAGATTTGAGAAACCAAGTTTTATCAAAATAGGTTAAGCTGAAATTTTTTAAAACCACAACCATTTTTTTTTAAATTATGTAATTATTATTAATCAAAAGACAATGTACAGGTTTTAAAGGGGTATTTCTCACTTTTTCTAAAGAGTTATATTCATTTATAAAACATTACTGCATCTTTCATGATTATTTAAAAAGAAGTGAGTTTAAAAATGTCAATCCCGTAACCTACTTTGTCACATTCTGTTTGAAGGCACTGATGTCTGAATACAAAACGCAATGTGTTATTGACTAGACAGGTAACTTCATACAACAGCTTTGGTTGCATACTTATTTCTTACTGAATATCAACAGTAAAGATTATATAATTGGTAAAAGTAGACAAATTTTATCAGAAATGTTTATAATTAAAATTACAAACCTGCTTGGCCAACAATAGATTCACAGGACTGTCAAATACCTTCATTTTTCTGTATTAAAGCCATTTCTTGACCACAAAATGTAGTGGTCCTGACAAACACTAGAAATGATAGACAGCATTAACAAGGTCTCACTGTTTGCTAACAATAAATTAAGGGGAACATAATGTTAGGTCAGACACCACTGTCAAATGCCACCTTAGGAGGACCAGTAAATGACATAGGTTGAGCATTGTCTACAAGGGTTGAATGCATTGTACCAGATGAGGCTGAAGCACTGGTCTCTACTACGGCTGCACTACGCATCTCTTCTTGTGATGCCCTGGAAAAGAAACACTAATGATTCCATTTCCTTCCAGAAGTAAAATGCAAAATATGAATTCACCGTGATGCATATGCTAAAACAAAGTGCATTAAGCTCCAGCAGTCAAACCAATAAGCAATGCATTACATACAGTACTTCAGAGGCCAACTTAAAAATGTGAACTTCAATGCAATCTACAAGTTTCCATAGCTAAAACTAGCTATATCATTGCAGGGAAAGCAACCACTAGGTTGTAAAACTGCCACTGAAAAATAAATTACCCAGCAATGTTAGGTTTACATCTCTTATAATTTAAACACAAAATATAAATAAATTGCAGAAACTTAATACAACATTGGAAGTGTTAGAAAATATTTAAGAAAGAATATTTTATAATCTACATGGTAAAGACATTATGCAGAGTAGCTACTAAAGGGGAAGCAATGCTCCTATCTTGTTTTTCGGTTTGCATATTGTCCAAGGAGTTTCTATTCTATTGGGAAATCCAACCACCCACAAGAAATAAAATTGGTGCAAGAAATGAGGGAAATAACACTGATTTGCATTAAATGGCAAGTGTAGCTGTATTAACGTTAAAATATGGAGATGAAAAACTGGCTTCAGACAAAAGAGTAAGCTAAAAACATTAAAATTCCTGGGAGGAGTGGCAAGTGTTTCTCCTCATCAAAGATGAAATGTAAGAAACTTATGATAAAAGAACGTTAACTGGTCAATGAAATTCTGAACAATATCTAATGGAATTATAGTATATTGATTTCCTTTAGCAGATTCTGTAGTGAAAGACATGGCATAAATTACAACAGTTGTATTTCCCACATTCCCACATGCACTAATATTATGGTTACATGTAGGTGTTAAAACAGCTAGTTGTAAATTAGTAAAGGAAGTCATCTTATACTGCTTAATCATATTTTCGTAGCATTAAGTAGTATAATAATATAAAATTGTCACATTTACGCAGAACAGTTCTGAACTGAGCTTCAAACTCCATATTTGCATAGTGTGACATTCTTCAACTTAAGAACATGCTATCCAATTGTTACGACTTGACCGTTCTCCTAAACAGAACTAATAAAAATACTTAGGATTTATATACTATGTATTTATATTAACAGCCTCTGGCTACATGATAATTAATTGTTCTTTCACACAAGGCTTAAAGGCTAGATTTTTGAAAGATAGAATCATACTGAAAAATGACATAGCCAGAATCTGAAGCATGGATTTTTCCACTTTTCGTGTGGTTGCTCTAACGAACTGAGCTTACATAGCAACATGCTGGTATAATATTAAATTGCCTAACTGACTTGGATTTTTTTCTGGTATACCATCAAATGTCTCAAATTTTTTAGATGCCTGGTGATTTACTGGGACAAATCTGAGGCAGTTAGGGAATTTAATGTCATACTGGCATGTTGCCACAGTAGCTCAGTTGGTTAGAGTAACCAGATGGAAAGCCATGGTTCAAATATCAGCTATAACATTGAATGTTTTAACCTCTGGCTGCTTAAAGGGTTCTAGAAGCAAACAAAGAAAGAGTGCAATCAAGAGAGGTGCCATTATTGTGAATGCAACATGCATAACTTTATGGCATGCAGCAAACAACAAACGTGAGTTAGTATTTGCCTGGGGTGTGTTAATACATCTAAGTTGGACGCCACACATCAGGATCCTCCATGAGCGTAGTGTTGTGGTCAGCCTGGGGTGTAGTTGCTGGAGGTGAGGCCATGGCAGCCATATCCTGGCGAGATCCTCTGTAGTACACATACATCAATACCATTCAAACCTTTCCCTTCACCACATGCACATTGCCTTGCTTTTCCCTTATTATAAAAGTAATAACTATAGCTTTGTGATAAATAAAGTGAGTAGTCAGGAAGTTCTAGCTACACAGATAGCATAGATTGTGATGTAAATTAGAACACTGTGGGAACAGATAGGTATTAAATGTAAGATTTTCCACAAGGTGATCAGATTTATTCAGTCTTTCCTGTAGGTGAATCTGAGCTGATGGCATCACCACTTAGCAGCAAATTCCTATTGGTACAATAGACTTACTTCTGAGGAGCTACGATGGACAGCAGAGGTGTGCCTCAGAAAGAGGCAGAGAAAGGTATACAAATAAGTTAATGCCATTTTGTGCTAAAGATAAGAAATAAATAACAACCATTATTTTGGAATGGTTCAGAGAATGCAATCATCACAAAAAAATAACCACAGGTACAGTTATACAGTTCTAAAATAACAGTTCTGCAACTTGGCAATAATGTGATCACTCAAGAATTTTTATAACAGTTACAAAACTAACTCACTATTCAGTTAGATAATGTTCTACACTTTCCTCACCTCACAAAACTCACATATCCCTTTGTCATTACCTCTTAAGCCACTTAAAAATATTGTTCCCATTCTCGTCCAGGCTAACCTTTTATTACACTGCTCTATAAATATGTTTTTCCCCATTTTTTTTATTTTCCTGTAAAATTTCAAAGATTTTTTGTTTTCTATGGCCCTATATCTCCTGCCTTTCATATCTTCCACCCTTTCCCTTATTTGAATCCAAAACCCTGGAATGTTCCTTTCCCTTTGTAGCTATATATCTTTCATTCCTATTTCTTCCAATGCTTTCTTCAACCCTGCTCCCCAACTGGTCTAATTTTTTATACTCTCCTGTTGTATCGTACAGTTTCTTAATATCTCTCCTCCTTTCCTTGTCAAGCATTTATATCAAAATAGGGTCATTCTCTCCAGCACTATACCTTTCCTTCTTGTTTTCCTTAATTTTAGTAAAGCGGTTTCTTCTGGGGCTGATCACGGCAAAAAATTTCTTTACAAAATAACCATAACTCTGGTCCACCTTAATAGTTAAATCTGATAGCCCCCCCTCCCAAATTTTCGCTCCATACAACATTCTTGCTTCCACCATAGCCGTATATACCTCTCCAACCATTTTGTGAACATTTCTAATTTAAATTTGCATGTTCTTACAATTATCATAGCTGCTTTGCTTTTTGCCATAGCTTTCTACTGTAAGCCTCCTAATTTCCATTATTACTTAGTTGCACCCCTAAGTAATTGAATTCCTGGAGCACTTCCAATTTTTTTCCCACTCAAGTTCCATTGCTCATCTTTCCTTAATTTCATACCTTTTTTAAAAACCGTAATTTTGGATTTATTTATATTCACATTTATTCCCTATTCCTTGCAGAAGTTTTGTATCTCATTAATTACTCCCTGTAAACCTATCACTATTATGGCTCCTACCATTACCTCATCTGCATATAACAATCTTGGCATGTCTTTGTTTGCTATAGCTGGGCAGTGCTGATTGCTTTTTCCTATTCTTTCAATTATGTCTAAAAAATCCACTTTACTTGGTAAATTCTCAAATTTTGGAATGTTGAGGGAAGGACCAGTGCTTTCTTCTTCGTTGTTTTTTTTAGGTGGAGGGAGGGAGAATTCTAATAGGGGCCTTTTCTTCTGAAAAATAAGTCACTTCAATACAAAAATAAAATAAAGGGAATATGTAAACTAGAAAAGAATTTGGTATGCAATTTAAAAAGATTTTCCAATAATGCAGCAGCAAAGTTTCTAAATAAAGTTGTTTGAGAAGCTGCATAAATTGTAAGACACACATTATTTAAACATTCTTACAGATACAAAATAACTTTCAACTATGAAATGGTGGTTGCTCAAGCTTCCTATGTGGCTGCCAATAAATAAGCTGAATAAACATCAGCATTATACGCTGTAGTTCAAGCACAGTCCTTTTATTTCATGAGAAGTTTAATAAGCTGCATTCTTGTTATATATTTGTTTCCTCCATACAGCTTTTCAAGTCAAGGTATAGTTTAAATTGGATCTCAGGGTAGTTGGTATAAATTTGATCACCTTGTATATGCAGAGTCCCCAGCTACAGAATAACAAGTTGCCTAACAAGATTCTATTGCGTATGTAATTTCTGAAAAGAAAGGTTTAATAGTTAACCATCTCCATACACTACTCAGATTCTTAATTTGTTTTGTTTACCACAACAATGAGTCACTTAAAAATGCATCCTTCTTCATTGTATTCATACATACGATTAGATGTATGCCAGGTTTCCTTTCAATTGTCCCAAACTTATTATATGTAAATTTAGCACAACTATGAAACAACGAATTCTGCCACCATGATATTTATGCTTGGAATCAATTTAACAAAACAGTTGTCCCTCAATTGTATCTTTGATATTTTGTTACCATATCACAAAACATAATTCCAATCACACCAACTTACTTTGAAAGTATCAATATCTACTATGCAACTCACAGATACCACTTCAAAAGAGAGTGTCTATATTTGCATATGGTCCTATTTTTGATGTCATAGAAAATGGTGGTGATAATTTACCTTTTCACACAGTGAAATAGTGAAATTTATAAATCAAACTGAGAAAACTAGCTTTATTAAACACAATGGTCACTCAAATTTAAATGACTTTTGTCCTCATAGCTTGAAAAGAGTGGTGAGATGGGTGGAGCCATAGTGGTATTAAGTGGGGATATGTGGAGGGAAGCAATCCATCGGATTCCACATTAGTCATCCCATTGCCAGTAGCACTATGTCCAAGTAAAAAATTTCACCATATTTTCCATAACAGATCAGATATTTTCTAAATAAAAAGCCAAATTGAAAGAGATTTCATCCAAACTTTGGACATAGTTTGTAGAAACTACACTGGTCCCAACAAATTCCTCAGTGATTAAAGGTGCATGGAAAATGAAAGCCTCGAATATTATCCAAGGATGAATGTTACTAACGACAAGGCTAAAAGATCGCTTGTCAGCAAGAAAAATTCTTACAAACATCTTTTGGGACTTCAAAAGCATGTTGCTCATCAATTTTCTTTACAAATGAAGGACTGTTCCTGCAAAATACAGACGTGATGCCTGCTTATTGTAAAAAAAAAAGCTGCTAACAACCCATTTAAGGTATTCTGCTTCTGCATGACAATGTGAATCCACATGTAGCAACCATAATCCATAAGAGAATAAAGAAAGCTTATTGGCCACCCACATGATACCTCCTTGCAGTTTATCTCCTTGTGACTGCCACATGTTTGGGTTCCTGAAAAAGGCAATGGGAGGAAAAAGAGAGCAATGACACAGAGGTTGAGCGCTTTGCACAACTGATTGTTGTTGCACATGTTCTTTCTTTGATAAGGAACTAAACTACGATTCCAGAGCAGTATGTATGTATATATTTATTTCCATAATGCTATACAAAATTCTTACAATTTTTAATACATTACTTTGAGTTGCTATTTTTTCTTTCTTTGGTCCATCATGCATTTTAACACCGTGGTTATTTATGCATGGTGGGTCATAACAAATTCATATTGCTGTATTTTTCTCTTACTCTCCCCATACATTCTCCTATCGTTTTTATACCCTCCTCCTTTTGCATTTTCATTATCCTAGCTTTTAATACTTCTTTGTTAACATTCTCCCATTCTTTAGGTAAAAACTAATCTTTCCACAACTTAGTTTCTTCACATTTAATTATATAATACAAATAATTATCTGCCTCTCCACAAAGAGGACACCTATTCAAATTCAGTCCCTTCCTATCTCCCCTTAGCCTATATGCACTTAATCTGGACCAGGCCCACCCTTCTCTCACTAACCTATTACCTACATCCACATACTTCTCCCTTCCCCAGTCCATCTTTAATTGTATATAGTTCAAACTTTTCTTTCCTTCCAGACTTTGAAATAATTCTTGTTTCTCTTATCTTCTACTCGGTTCCTCACTTCTTTCCAGAAACCTTTAACTAACCCCTCTCTCTCCTCCCATAAGTTACCCATTCCTATTTTCTGTAAAATTCTCCTTGTTCCTTGAGTCCAGTTCATCCTATCACTGGATTTTTCTTGTATTATTAAACATTGCCTCAAGATATTATGCTCATCCAATGATTTCAATCTATGCCAATATTTAAGTATCCTTTCTACTATCATGCCCTTGCTACCTACTCTTCCCAACTCCAACATTGCTGCTCCATTAGGTGATGAAATAGATAAACCTAATATACATTTACAGAATGATCTATGTACTTTATCAATCATCTCCCATCGTTTGTCACTTCCCCAAATCTCTGATCCATAGACCATTTTTGCTTCAACTACAGCTTTGTAAACCCTTTCCAACCATTTAATTTGCATATCTGGCATTTTCTTTAGGCATATTCTTATAGCAGTCATTGCTAATCTTCCCTTAGCTAAGGCACTTATCTTGTGATCATTCATTCCATCTCCCATTACTACTTATTCTCACTCCAAATAAACTTGTTTACTATTTGCAACTCTTTCCCTTCCACATACCACTTTTCCTCCTTCAATATATAGCTCTTTTTTAATACCATTATCTTTGATTTTTTAAAATTTATTCTTAAACCCCATTTCTTACAAATTGAATATATGATATGCAACACTTTTGTTAGACTTCCTACTGAAGAACCTACCACTAAATCATCTGCAAAAAGTAATCCTGGAATTTCTCTATTATTTACTGTGGGTAAATATAAGTTATCCTTATTCAACTCTTCTAAGATATCGTCAACAAATAAGTTAAACAGTAAATGCATTGCTGTTGAAGAAAACTACATAAAAAAAGCAACCTAAATGTTTTGTAAATTTTTTATGATGACAAATTTCTTTTTAAACAATCTGGTTTATATCTGAGTGACCCTCATACATGTAAAACAAATATTTAAATACAAACTTAAGCTTTCCTGTTAATGTGATGATTCAAAACTTTCTTTGCTTTCCAGCCAGGACATGAATCAAAGAAATAATGCTATTCTGAAAACATCCATCACTCTCAGCTTGCTCAGGTTAAATTGATGAGTTGGAAAGGCATGCACTCATTATTATTCAAGAAACCAAAGAGAGGGGCTGAATAAGTAGCTGAGCACTGATTGGCTCACTGTATATTTGATCACAGGTTAACTACCTCAGGCATGGACATGTTCTCCCTGGCATTGTGTGCAAAATAGTCCAATTTCAGGTCTTGAAGACATTGAAAGCCAATGACTAAACAGTCGAATGTTGTTGCGCTTAAAAGTAATTAATAAATGTTGTATAGTGTGGAATTTTATATTTCTGTTCCCAAAAAGCAATTAAAGCATATTGCACATTACTAGCAAATATCATTACATGCAACATCATACCAATAATTACACGTCATAACATGAAGCAACTATTTTATCTTTGTATTTTAGCATTTTCTTCCTTGATTTAGATTTTATTGATCAATTTAATTATAACGCCATATTTTAAATTCTAATGCCATATTTTAAATTATGCAGCAAAGATTTGTAATGTAACCTTTCTATGAATTATTTATTCTTGCAATATTATTATTTCAGTTTAGTTCCTTCATATTTTAAAATGAAAATTACCTGATTATTTTGGTCACTCGATGATTCTGTTCTAACATCTGTGCACATACTCTACAGTTGCCATATTTGGCAAAAGATGCTAACAATAACAAAACACAACCATGGAAATTACAATGAAATTATAAAGGGTACAACATTGTTTATGCTTCTCTAAATAAAACAAGTTGGTTTTTTTGGAGCGGGGCATGTATGCATGAGAATTAAAATTGTTCGATGCAACATTATTTGGATCCAATATTATGTAAAGATACCTCCACTTATATTGAACATAATTTAAAATTCTTGTTATATTCAAACAGAATTGAACTGGAATTACCTCTTTCTCTACATTCAGAGTAGTTTTCATTTTCATTGCCATAATTTTCACTATTGCTACATCATATGTTTCACCAAATTATATCTTAATATGCTATATGAAGTAGTCGTCCTTCAAGATGCTTGGCACTTTACTGGTAAGCTACAAATACAGTATGGTCATGGAACATTATAAAAAAAATCTGATGTGTTACACTCACATGACTTTCTCTACTCTTGTACAATCTAATTTTACAAACAGCTATTCTCCATATGCTTCATGTTAATCGAGATATCGAGATGTCAATCTTATTGGTAATGTACATGTAGATGCAAGGGGAATATGCTAGATTTTAAGCGATAGTCAAATATTTTAACGTTGGTTGCTATGTGGCGCATTCCATTCTCTTTGCATGTCCAGGACATAAAAAAATGAATAACGCATTTGAGAAAAAGTATAAGTATTGGAAAATTTAAGGAAATAACAAGCAATATCTCGAAAACGGTTCACTCAACAAAAGAAATGTATATGACATAACTTGTGTAATTTAACGCGATCTACATTTTTTGTGTAGTAAAAGTTTGTCTATCTCTTATGGTTTACCAGTTATGCAAAAGTCGTTCACAATGAAGAATACTTTTGGAGACATTCCCAGAAAATTCGAGATATCCATTTCATTTCGCATGACATTATCTTAAACATATGATATTTTCATCAAAATCGTTAGAGCCATTTTTGAGAAAATTAAAATTTTCGAAAAATCTTCCATGTAAAGGGTAGTCTGGGGTGGGGGGATTTTCTTGAAAACCTTCGTGTCGCATCTCTGGAAGATACTGAACCTAAATACCAAGTTTGGTGTTTATCCGACTGTTCGTTTTTGAGTTATGCTGTTCACAGACACACACACAGACACACACACAGACACACACACAGACACACACACGGACATGTTTCCAAAAATGCTTTTTTTGGATTCAGTGGGTCTCAAAACATATATTTCCGGTGAAATCTCGGTATCGAATTTTTGGGTGGAATGCAATACTTCCCCTACTTACTATACGTAGTAGAGAAAGTAAAAATGAATAACGAATTTGAGAAAAAGTATAAGTATTGGAAAATTTAAGGAAATAACAAGCAATATCTCGAAAACGGTTCACTCAACAAAAGAAATGTATATGACATAAGTTGTGTAGTTTAACGCGATCTACATTTTTTGTGTAGTAAAATTTTGTCTATCTCTTATGATTTACCAGTTATGCAAAACTCGTTCACAATAAAGAATACTTTTGGAGACATTCCCAGAAAATTCGAGATATACATTTCATTTCTCATGATATTATCTTAAACATATGATATTTTCATCAAAATCGTTAGAGCCATTTTTGAGAAAATTAAAATTTTCGAAAAATGTTCCATGTAAAGGGTAGTCTGGGGTAGGGGGATTTTCTTGAAAACCTTCGTGTCACATCTCTGGAAGATACTGAACCTAAATACCAAGTTTGGTGTTTATCCGACTGTTGGTTTTTGAGTTATGCTGTTCACAGACACACAGACACACAGACACACACACACACAGACACACACACACACAGACACACACACGGACATGATTCCAAAAATGCTTTTTTTGGATTCAGGAGGTCTCAAAACATGTATTTCCGGTGAAATCTCGGTATCGAATTTTTGGGTGGAATGCAATACTTCCCCTACTTACTATACGTAGTAGAGAAAGTAAAAATTAATTGGTAATTTGCAAGTATGGAGTAAAGTACTACCATAAAAAACTTTTTTGTAGAACAAAAAGTTGGTGTATGAGATCTGGAAAGATTGTAATGAATTCAGTTTCTTGTCCCCCAAAATGAACTAAACAACTACAGAATTTAATTGTAATGTGTAACACCACAACTTTATGGAATAGAATGTTGATATAGAATGTAATTTTTGGAGAAATGCCAAGCATTTTTTTGACTTTCCTTTTTGTAATAGTTAAAGCTCTTAGCTTTAACTAGCACCTTCCCATTCTGTTAGTTAACCATAGAAGACTAGAACAATGGTTAGTCTCAAAATGCCTGTTTTATAACAACCTGGATGGAAAAAGACCTCAACTGTTTGTAATGATCAGAAATCAGGTATAGGCATGAAGCAGAAAGATTGATTTTAAACTGTACTTGACTTACCTGTGTACATGTAAGCTTAGGATGTGGAATTTATTTGTTACAGTGTTCTATGTATTTGTGTGTTGCATTATTTACATATGTTTGGTATTATCATCATTATTATATTTATCATTAACGGGATTATGAATTTGTTCCGTGTTAACATATATATGTATTCAGAAGTCATTTCTTAAAACAAGTCATGGTCAACTTTTAACTAAACTCATAAATAAGGAAAATTTGTATAAATTACTCTAGATGACCATGGAATAAAGAAACGTGTTATTTATACAAAGAAATAATAAGAAAACAGAAGGTATTCCCAAGGAACAATTAGCCCATAGGCATTCATACTGTACAGATAGCCATTCCAACAGCACTAAGGCTGTGTAGACCTACTCATACATTGTAATAGTCATGGATATCTATGTTTAACCAAGTTGGTGGTAAATGTTATAACACATTCAAAATAATTGTAATCAATGAAGAAAATATCTTTGATAAATATGAAGTTTATGTTGGGAAAGAATTAAGTCATTCCAATTAATTTAAAATGCTGAATCCCACCTGTTACTATCCCCTGTAGATAACTTAAAGAGATCTCATCGCTCAAATAACCCAACATTTTATAAAAACCATCACAGGCATAAGAAAAGTAAATGAATTATTTATTAATACTACTTTCTTTTTGTATGTGCTGTTTCAGTCACAATGGAAATAAATTAACAATCTACGTAAATATAGCATTTAACATATTGTGAACATCTGTTACTATAATGAGAATTTTCTGTGCAAACTGTAGAGGAAGGAACTGCTTTAGGATTTTGTTGCACTCACTTTTGGGTAATGTTTTATGACTTCTAAGTGATGATATTTTCATTTGAACTGCATGATTATAAACCTACTTTGCCATGTAATTTAATAACATTGTGCTAGTGAAAAAGAAAGAAAAAAAATGTGGACATTTGCAGGTATTTTATACAGTACAGTAGTTAAGACTACATTCCCTTTATGCTTAGCCCACGGCAAGAACACTGTGTTAAAAATAAGAGAGTATAAATGAGATGAGATAAAGTCTTATGACATAGTGATAAGATAAACGCTTGAATAGAAGTTCAACAACCAAACTAGTGGAAACAACTGATAAGTATGCAAATACAATCCAGTAGACTAATAATAAGATATAGTATGAAGGAGAAAGGAAATAGATAACAGAGGCAGAGAGAAGGGAGAAGGAAAAGAAGGAAGGGGGAAGTTGTTCATAAATATTTGACAATATGTGTAGTCCATCTAAGTATGTACGCGTGTACCACCTGCTGCAGCTGAGGAGGATTGCAGATCTTTGTGATTTTAATCCCTTAAACACACTTTTCATATAACTAAAATCAACAATTCTACAAACCATGTTTCTAAAATCCAAGAGGCTCTAACTGCAATAAAAATGTTTATGGCCACACATGTCTAAGAATCCACAGGTCCTAGTTTCAAAACTTTAGAAATAGTTTATCTAGGTAAGGATCTTTTCTAGAATTTCTCCTTGCTTAGAAAAACCAAATACCATGTAATCTTAAAGCATTTAAAACTCTGCAAACATAGGGAAGAAGAAAACAGTCTGTATGCATCATTTTGGCAACACTGAGGCTGCTGTGCATAGCACATTAAAATAAAATAAAACAAAACAAAAAATAAATAAATAAATAAATAAAATAAGAAATACAGTCACGTGAAAAATTAATTTCATGACACATTGTAGCTGAAAAGGATGGAGTATTTAATCAGAGTTCTATTTTATAAATGAAGTATGAAGAAAGTTACGTTACTAAGGTGAATGCGTTCCCGTTCTCAACATCCTGATGTACAAACCACTGTACATGCTGAAGAGAGATAATCTGCCTCAAGTGCCCAAGATTTATTCTGTAAATAAAGCTTCACAGCACAATAAGAACAATGTTTGTCAACACCCATGTTGAACAGGATTGGAAATGCACTAAAAGTACACATCTTAAATGCCACAGTCAGGTATGAAACCTCTTTAAACCAACCAGCACAAGTGGAAAAAGAAAAGAAGACCTACATGAGCCCACATACCATTCCTTAGTGCATTGTATAACATGCATCACTTCACCAGTCTGGTCTAAATATGTGCAGCAAAGGTAAAGATGTAAGCCCTACACAGGGCTGCAGGAAACACTGTCATAACATAATCAATTTTTGGAAACCATTTATATGGCAAACATAATATGTTAAATACATTTTTAAAAATTATCCTAATCCTAAACTGTAAAAGTACATAATAATCTCAATGTTAATTTTGCAACAAAAACAATACCTAAATACATATTTGGCTTCACATGTTTCTGTGTTTTCCCTTCTAGTCATGTGAAATATTTGATGGTTTCTTTCTTAAAGAGAAGAGCTCATAATTTGTTTTCTGGATATTTATTTTCATCAAATTATTATGTACTCATTTCTGTAATTTTATCAGCGACACTGTTGTGTTATATTTATTAACTGTTTGTTGACTTTGATTTTTTGGTTTAGAGTTCCATAAGACTACATCATCTGCATTTTTTGTAATTGGCAGGGAAGAGTCATTGATATAAATATTGAAAACTGTGGTGCTAAGGATACTGCCTTGTGGTATATCCCAATGTGTCTGTTGATACTGTGATAATTATATTTAGCAACAATAAAGTGTTGGATAATGAATTCACTTATCCAATGTAGCATTCTGCATTAAACTCCTAAAATTTTAAGTTTTTCAAGTAGTTTGTATATCTAAATATAGTCGTGTACTCCTTGAAAATCAATGAATATTGCTAAGGTTTTTTTTTCTTTTTTGTTCAATGCATGTTTAATGTCTCAACCAAAAATTAAAAATCTGTTGATTTGTTGAATAGTGTTCCCTAAATCCTGCTTGGTTAATTTTTCTAAAAAATAGTTTAATTGGTTGGAAATAATTTTTTCCATGAATTTTGCTAATACACTAATAAGTGCTATTGGACGGTAACTTGAAAAATTATCCGCTGGTTTGTTTGATTTCAAAATGGAGAGAAACCACCTATTCCCCTCCACAGCTTTCAATCAACATACCAACTGCTCATCAAAATACTGGAGTGCAAGAGAGTGAATAGCTACATTGCCAACTGCACAACATTAGATACCAATCAACCGGCCAGCATAATAATCTGGTCATTATGAAATTGCATTCATTATACAACCTCCCCCCCCAAAAATGGTGTTCCTATTTATGGATGCTCTAACTACTGTAGTTCTTAGCATACCATTCTATATTGGGCATGAAAGACCACAAATTTTGCTCAGAAGCCTCTTTATTGGCTTGAGGTTCTTTCACATGCTGTAGATGTACCACATGGGACCACCAGCTTTACTTCCCTTCAGAAGGAAGCCATGCTAAGATTTGATTCCTTCTGATTCCATATTTGAACAGGGAGGCAGCGGGAAGGGGAAGGAAACATACACTGCACTATTCAGTGTCACTTGACAAACCTTTTGGGGATATGTTGATAAAAAAAAAAGAAACTTCTAAATTAATTTTACAAGAATGAAATTAGCCTTTCTCCAATATTAAAATAACAATCTATACATTTTTTTTAAATGTAACAGACTTAAGTTTATTCTGAAATTAGGAAGCTATATTCTGAAAATGCAAGACTTTCATCTAACAACTGCCTTACAGTGCAGAATTAATATCAACTGAATCCAAATTGCTAATATTACAGCAACATTCAAGCAACTACAGAGCTCTCTTTGCCAGAAGCTAGTCGAATTTCTTGGGAAATTAGTTCATATCCAATATAGCATCACTCCTATCCTTTAATTTACCCAGCTTCATGGAAAGAAGTGGAGTGCAAATATAACATTCTAATTAAATCAAAATGAGAAAGGAGAATTAAGAGATAAGGTTTATAGAAAGCACTTCTTTTGTGTTTTGAAAATGCTGTTATCAATGGTATACTTTGATACTGAAAATTGAAACTTTCTGCTGCAAAATTAGCCTTAATTCATTATTGTGTAAATTATAATAATAATTTATCTGTAATAGCTGCAAAACAAATACTTGTAATAATCCTTTATGGAAAGACAGAGCATTTACTTTTATGTACCACACTTTATTTTTCAAAAGTTACTTACTTTTTGCCTAAAGCCATCAGTCCATATATTACACCTGTTGTGAATATTAGTCCACTTCCAAATATGCTAGAGAGGCTGAAGCACAGAAATATGCCTGGCAAGGAAATTCTGAAATAAATAAGAGTATTGCTTTAAGTTAAAACTTCTGGAATTTGAACAGTGATGGTAGCCTCAATTTAATTCATAACTTAAATGTAATTATCATAAAAAAAAACTAACTTATAATACAAAAAATTGAAGCTAATAAAGTAAAGTGATGTGTGCGTACCTACAGGGACAAAACTCCTGGTTACCATATTTTATTGCACGACATGCTTCAAGAAATTCTTTACATATCTCAAAAGCATTTTAAGTTGTACACTGTAGTTGAAAATAATTATTAATTTAGAGGTAATATTCTCATTTTCTTTGTATACATATATTTTTAAGATATTTATTACTTTTAACACAGCTTCTCTGCATTTTCAATCAACTTAAGTTTATTGTTCTTCCATATTTGTGTTCCTTTGGATGCAATTTACCTGACTAATCATCGTGTTCAGGACATTGCATTCAGTATTAGCTCTGGCACATAAATAAATAAACAAAAACATAAAAGCAGCTAATGTGAAAAAATGACTTCATGAAACTTAACATGCTAAAACTGTATGCAGAATTCCAAAGTTATAAGACTTTTTTCTAAGTTAACTGTTTCTTGCCATGCATGATGTCTTTTAGAAATGTAAGAACAGGATCATTTTCATGTCCTTCTATCCAAAAAGCTTTTGTTGCAGCCAATTTTATTGCTGAAAAGTTCAAGTCATTGGAGGAATGTTAACAGATGCAATCAACACCATAGGACAGGCATTTGAAAATTACAGAAAAGCTGCTGAAACATGTCTATCAAATTATAAATATAAGTGCTATTATGACAAATTGTATACAGTACATCTTTAGCTGCAACAATAAACCTATGACAATGCAACTGGAGTTTCCACAGTACTCCTTGAAAATTAGGATTTGTCATAAAGTGCTTCTTTAAGCTATAATAACTGAACATGCATAATTATACAATTTTTCAAAAGAATTAACAAGTACTTACATGATATAGAAAGCACCCCTATTCCAGTAAGGTCGCTTTTCTACCCAGTCACTTAGGTTCTGGACAAAGTCGACAAACATGCAGCAGCATGGGGCTTCAATCAATATACATAAGAAGCCTGCAACCCTGGAACCAAAGATATAATAATAACCTACTTTGATAAATGCTGGTGGTTTTTGCATAGGCCAAACTGCTTAATCATACTGCACACATTATCAGCACTTTTTTTTCTTCAAATTTCATATATAGGTATTTTGCTATCTCAAGTAATGTTCAGTAATATGGCTGAATAACTTCATTGTAAAATGTTTATTTAAATTTTAAGATACTTTATGCTCGACCATGCCAAAATGTAGTATTTATACAACTGGTAGCAGTACTTTAATGGGCCTCATTAAAGTACACCTGTTCATTAAAGTATTGGTATTCGACCAAACAGAAGTGGCCACGTAACATTGTGAAAGCACAAGTATCGATTATTCTGCGTAGTATGCCTCACAATACAAGCAACTTTGTTTGACACAGGTGCTACAAGGTCATTGTATTGTAACCAAAGATAAAAGGAATAATGATTGTAACACATCACTCAAACCAGAAACGAATACTTATGAAACCTTTAATTTAGATACATGGTCGAGCATAAACAGTCGTACGAAACTTGACTATAATGGTGATGAAAACGTTCGTAAGATAATTATTAACCGAGCGAGCAAAGCAAAGCTCAGTTAATAATAATACTCGCGTTTTAATTACTACCATTATAGTCTCGTTGCATAATATACTATTTTCTCATACACAAATTCATAAAGCAATTGTGTTTTCAATATAAAATCAATAAATATTACTAAATAAAAAAGCTAAAAACAAAGTATAAATTAACTAAATATCAAGTGTACATACTGTGCTTCTGTTACTGCCCTCATTCTTTGGACCGTGGATGAAATTGCCTTGATTCATTCCAAGCATTCTGCATTTAGTCACACATTTCTCTTTAGTCCTCCATTCTCATGCAAGACAATTTACCACTATTTTCATCTCTGACCATACTTATTACTAATTTTAGCAAGTTTAAAATCTTACTAACAAGAAGCTCTGTTCATCATTGCAATATTTTGCTTCTGTGAGAACCACTTTGAAATCTGTTGGGTTGTGTGAACAGGAGGATTATTCCACCAGAATTCAATAGTTCATCAGGATATCTCATCACAGAGGAAACCTGAGGTGCTCAGAGGTATTGTTTACGCTGGGGTCTGTGTAGTATGCCATCAACTGTCATAAAACCTAGATGTATAATAATGATATGATACACATGTGACGTTGACAGTGCAGCTGAGCCATATATGTTGCATCACATTTCCGTGGGTTGATAGATGCCACTTTGTTTGGGAATATAACTCAATTTCATTTGCAGTTTGCATTTTCTTCTGCAAAACCAAGTAAAATAATCTGTGATCATATTTCAGGTGGTTCTTCTAAGCTGCTGACTGAACAAAGAGCACTGCAGCTTTAGAGCTGTATAGTATGATCTAAAGAAATGAGAATCAGCTGCAATCATTTCCCCTTTTATTTTATTTTATACTGGGAGAGTAGTGTCCTGCTGAGCAACACAATTAAGTATAACAATTGTGCACACTTCTTTCTCTGCATAACTGTATCCAATTTTGTGGCTATATATAGACAAGAATGTCAGGAATAATTACTAATATAAAGGTTGTGCGCACACAGCTATTGCACAACTCAATATTATTGCTATCAAGCAAAGCAGTTCAAGGGTGTTTTCGTCTACCTTTGATTAGATGTGCACGAATTAACATGATGAGAAATGAAGACAAACGGTAGAAGCCGAGCAATATTAACTTAAGTTACAAAAACAATATTTGCTTTACGGTTTTTTACTTTCTCTACTACGTATAGTAAGTAGGGGAAGTATTGTAAAGTATAGCTAAATTATATTCGATCCCACTCACAGACTCTCTCTACTGCGTGAGACAGCTGGCAGTCGCCAGGGAAATTACACCGGAAGAGGCGGACTAAAATCCTTACCTTATAATAGACTGGAAATGACCTTCTGCTCTCAAACAGGCAGCATATCTCGTGTAAATATTTTTGCTCACTCTCCAAAGCTCAAGAGATTTACACGAGATATGCTGCCTGTTTGAGAGCAGAAGGTCAACATTTCCAGCATCTACTATAAGGTAAGGATTTTAGTCTGCCTCTGCTGGCGTAATTTCCCCGGCAACTGCCGGCTGTCTCACGCAGTAGACAGAGGCCACAAGTGGGTTCAAATATAATTTAACTACCCTATATTACAACCAAAAATTCAATTTCACCAAAAATATATGTTTTGGGGCCCCTGAACCCAAAAGCATTTTTTAAAAAAGGTCTGTATATGTGTGTGTGAACAGCATAATTCAAAGACAAAAAGTTGGTTAAATACCAAACTTGATAGTTAAATTCAGCATCCTCCGTGGATGTGACACAAAGATTTTCAAAAAATACCCCCACTCCAAACTACCCTTTACATGTAAAAGTTTTTGAAAATGTTAATTTTCTCAAAAATGGCTATAACAATTTTGATTAAAATGCCATATGTTTAGGATATTTTCATGACAAATGAAATGTATGTCTTGAATTTTCTGGGAATAGCCTGTGAAGCCCTCTTCATTCAAATGGAATTTTATATAATCTTGCACAACTGGTAAACATTAAGTGATTGACAAAAACATGCTGCACAAAAATGCACGCTTTATTTCAAATTACTTTTTTTTGTGGCATCAGCTGCTTTCAAAATATCCATTATTAATGGTTCAAATCATCATTCTTTTAAAGTCTTGTTGACATTGAGTTGTTTCTCGTGATTGCACTAAGAGAGTATGGAATTTTAATCCCAGGATATAGCATGCAGTTCTTAAACATTTGGCTATTACTATTCCCTTTGTATCTATAACAAAATGCATAATGTAGCTATTTCTGCTAAGGTTTATCTTGATTAAAATGAAGTAGACAGAAAAACAAAATTGTGTAAAAATAGTTTGTATACCTACTAATAATGATAAGAGGGCAGAGAAAGGCATGTGAATGTAACACATCAGATTTTTTTAAATTTTAGAATGTTTATTAAAATGGTATTTATTATGAAAATAAAGACAATTACTTTACACATTTTTATACAAGCATTAATTTCTAAAACTTTGACTGTATACTGTCCACTAAAGTTATACTATTGGCCCAAATTAAACAATTTTACTTGCAAAAGTAAAAAAGTCAAGTACAAGGAGAATTTTAATCTAGGTAAGTCTTAAGACATTTGATTTTGATTGCTCAGCCATTCAGGGTTGCCCATCCCCCAATTTTTCTGAGAGTTCAATTTCAACTATTTAGTTCCTTTATTGTGCCACTGGAAAGCTTCACAAAGGGGCTGTCTTATAGGTACTAGAGTAGCTATTGCGACACCGGTACACAATAAAAGCTTAAACAAATAACTGTAAAGTTAAAATCACTAAAAAAAATCTTAATATTTACAGCAATATTTGGCAGGTGGCATATTTTATTACTTGACATTTTGATGTATCCTATTTATCTAAATAGACCAATATAGTATTTGCAATAATGCTATACATTCTGAACAATTACATACCTACCTATACCCCACCACTGTAACGTTGCACTTGACAGCTAGCGTTTAAGTTGGTACACTTGCAAAAAAACAGATGAAAAGCTTCAACCGTTTGACTTCCTAAGCCAATCACAAGGCAGCATTCCGAATGGTCGATGACAAAGCGGAACCGGAACTAGAATCGGCTCTGTTGCCGGATGTAACTATTCCCAACCACGTGCTTCAGTTTGTGAATCTCTAGCACGAGCGTCGAGCTGCTCTTTGCAACCTACATATTGTTCATCGTTATTTATAGTTGTGGTTATTGTTTGATAGTTTTGTTATTGTTCATTTATACATATATATATTTATCTATTTTATATATATTTCATTCATATTATTTATTTAAACAAAACTTAAGTGCGACAATGTCTGAAAAAACGACGCCAATCGCCGAGTGATGATTCACGAAGTGAAAATCCTTTGCGCCAAGGTGTGCCACTTAATAGTCAGGCATTGGAACTATTAAGGAGAACCCGAGAATTCTTTGAACAGGAAAAGGAGTACGTGAAACTTCATGGCAATCCCTCTAATCCTGCTGATAAAGCCGTACAACGAACTGCAGCAGTTCTTGGACTAAGCACGAGAACTGTTATTTACAAGGGAGTGAAACTCCAAGAGAAAGAGGACAAAATTGCTGAACCATCTGGAACGCAACAGGTATTTCTATCAACTCCAGGGAAGAAAAGAAAGCAGCCTCGTCCAGTCGCAAATCTTGATGCTTTCCAATTAGACGTCATACGTAGACACATTTATGCGTATTATCATAGAAAGGAGTATCCGACCATACCAAAGCTGCTTATATCGCTTATTTTCAATTAACAATAATAATACGAAATAGTTATTATTCACTGACGTTTGCTACTTACGTACACTTTTCGTATGTGGCTTAGACACGATAGAAAGAACAATCAGCTGTTGTTGTTTACTAGCCGCAACCACAATGTAGCCAACCTTACGCGAAGCCACACGAACTGTCAAGTGCAAAGATACAGCGGCGGGGGTAATGTTATACTAGTTCCTTTTGTACATTTCTTAAAATTATCATTTGATACGTCACATTATATCTTACACTATGAATTGTGCTTAACATTACTTTTTTTTTGGGGGGGGGGATGGACAGCACATTTAGATTAACAAACCTAAACATACAAACTGAGTTAAGAAATACAGTACTCTAAAAAAAACTGTAATAAATGTGTTTATATTACCTATGTTAATTTATTTCAATATTTTTTATTCCCCAAATAGTGTCGAGTACTATTGATATTAGTTTACTAGAACCATTACTTATGACTAGGTTTGTAATCCTGGGGACACAAGTTGACTGCAGTGCACTATATAAACTGAATTGAATCCGCCACCAAAAATGTTCCTGATGGTGCAACATGCACCATGATTTCCCCCCATGCAGCCAATGGAGCACACCATCTGATTATATATAATTCCTGCTCATGGCATAACTTAAAAACAACTTGAAGGCTTCATTAAAACATGTTACTATGAACCTAATATTGGCAGATGATTACACTGTTTTACAAATCAGCCTTCTTTCACATTTTTTGTTTTAGGGTGTACAGCCTTAAGGAACCCAGAACTTACATTTGCCACATTCCTCCAATGAGACATCCAACATCACCTGTAATGAGCTGGATGCAGTTAAAGAGTCCAAGTCCAATGGCAACTGAAACAACAATATCCATCAATGGTCAATTCTGACTCCAAACTCAGAAAGTATTGCAATGCATTCTGTTTAATTCAAGCAGCTTCCAGACAACTTCCACTTCTTTAACAGGATAAAAAAAGTGAGAGAGAAACAACTAAAGATGAACAATTTTCAAGTAGCTCTAATCATGCTAGTGATTCTAGTTTGAATATTTGGTAAAGTATTATGTGACTAGTTAATTTAAGGGTAACAACGAAATTGTACAAAACAAAAAAGTGTGAAAAGCCTAAGTTAAAAGCTTGATTAACAGAATCGGACTGTAATCCTAATACATACAGCTATGCAATGAGACATTTCTTGCATGGGCTCCATAGAACATGCTTAATGCACAAAACTTTAAAGAATACTTGAACTGAGGTTAATGTTTATACAGGTTGGACCATTTACTTTGAGACTGTACAATATCTCCTAAACTAAGTATTGTAGAAAAAAAATGTCTTGAATAAAAGTTGCTTGATATTATGACCCTAATTTGACCCTAAAATGACCTATTAAAAAAAAATTAAATTAACCCTAAAATGACTATCATAACGTCCTCCAAACAAAACACGACTAATGGCATTTGCTTTCCCCCATAATATCAAGCAACTTTTATCCAAGACATTTCTTTCTGCAACACTTAGTTTTAGAGATATTGTACAGTCTCAACTTAAATGGTCCACACTGTATATAAATGTAAGAAAATATTTAATTCCAAAAACAGAAAGAACTTAACTTTAAGTACAATTATTGGCAAGGTAATTTACTTGTTCCTACAATATATTAACAATTTACCATACAGTGTGGAACATACAGTGTGGAACATGAGGTTTTGGCACAGAAGTAAAAATACTGATTTTCTATTGCATGTTATTAATAAAAACACTACCTTAATTTTATTATGCATTTCACCAAGATATTATTCGAGGACTGATATAGGACCAGTGCTCCCAAACACCACAGTTCCAGGCTGGGATATGAATGGTGCTGACCATATCATCTGCCCATACCAGTTAGATAATCGCTCACCTCTGTTGTGTGTATGTATGCACGAGGCTGACAGATTAGTAGACCTTAGTCCTTCATTGGCTGCCATACCACCTATCACTATCACCTATGTGGGTGTGTCTATTTTTACTTTCTCCACCACATACCTAGTAGATAGAGAAGGTATTGCATTCCACCCAAAAATTGAGATTTCACTGGAAACATGTTTTGAGGCCCCTAAATAAAAACAAAGCATTTTTAGAAAAAGGTTGTGTGTGTGTGTGTGTGTGTGTGTGTGCGTGCGAGAGAGAGAGAGAGAGAGAGAGAGAGAGAGAGAGAGAACAGCATAACTCGAAAATAAAAAGTATCATATAAGATGACGATTAAGATGTATATTTTGAATTTTTTAAGAATAACCTATGTGATTCACTTTATTTGAAAGGAATTTTGTATAATTTTGTATAACTGGTAAATGTTACAAGATAGACAAAAATGCAATACATACAAAAATATCTAGATCTCTTTGAAACACACACATTATTCAAAATAACTTTTTTGTGGCAATAGCCATTTCCAAGACATCTATTAATATTGGTTTCAATTGTTCAATACTTTGTAATTTTTTTAAGTCCTGTTGCTACTTGCTTGTTTCTCACAATGCATTGCAAAGTGTATGGAATTTTAAAGACACTGAGACCACTTTTAAACACCTGACTATTGATTTGGCTTGCTCTATCCCTCTTGTAAGTACAACTAAATATGTAATGAAACTATATATGCAAATGTTTATTTCAATCAAGGTGAAGCTGATAAAAACATAAGCTTGCATAAGAATAGTTTGTAGAAGCTATATAAAAATAAATGATAATGGGTAAAGAAAGTCAGCATTCATATATCCATCACAGTAGTAATATAGTAGATAATAAATAAATGTCTGCTTCAGCAAATTCCGGATAACATTACTATAACATAGCAGCTGCAAACTCAGCCTCTCTCCAATCACCCACACCCAGGACATCCTAGACAGAGTGCAGCAATAACGGTGACATGTGGTCAATAAGGCAATATGCCATCAACATGCTGCTTACTACATGTGGATTCCAGGACCTCAACCACCACTATTTTTGTAAAGTGGCTCAATTGGTCCCAAGAACCTGAGAGAACTCCCCTGTCATGGGGAGAAACAAACCCATGGTGGTACTGGAAATTGAACCAAGGTTCCTTCACACCACAGGCAGCAGGACTCTTGGACTAATGATGATGATAATGATGATGCTGATAATAATAATAATAATAATAATAATAATAATAATAGCAACAACAACAAAAACAACAACTTGTATGTTATCGCAGCTGGTGATGAACCGATACTTCTCCCAATAGGAGACAGTGACATTGAGGCCAAAATTTACACCAATATGCCATCATGAAAATAGAAGAATGGGCTAAAAACAACAAAATCACATTCAATGAATCCAAGTCTACAGCAATTTTAATCTCAAGGAAATGGACGTCTACCAACAAGAATATCAATATATACGTAAACTATGAATAAATCAAGCAAGTCCAACAAATAAAGTACTTAGAAACACACTTCAACTGCAAACTACATTTTGATAAATGCACTGAGATAACAAACAAGACCATGAGCATTACGAACATGTTAAGAGCAGCAAGAGTGCACTGGGGACTAGGATATACAACATTAAAAACTATATATAACGGAGCAATCTTGCCTATGTTAATCTACGGAGCCACAATATGGGAAGATGCACTAAAAAAACAGAACAACTTAAACTAAAGAGAGTACAGAGAATTATAAATGTCATGATAATGAAAGCCTCTAGGGTCATTCATTCCATGTCAAATCAACACAGGCCACAACCTGACCTCTTTCCATTTTCATGAAACTTTGCAAAATTGAAGCTAGTATGAAAATAATTAAATATATAAAATACTGGATTTCTGTGTCAAACATTTTTTTTTTTGTAATAGCAATATCAATTTTTAAAAAAATGACAATTTTGGTAAAACAGCTTACTCTTTAGATCGAAGTACCTCATGGTGTGTTGAAGGTGGTGTGCTGAGTTTGGTCTCATTTGAAAGCTCAGGGAAGGCACTTTAATTTTAAATAAATTACAAATATTGAAACCTTTAATAATGTCCAAGATCATCCATTGTTATATTTTATCTTCAATGTCTCAAAAAAGAACAATTTTAAAATTTTGCAAAAATTACATGCTATTCGTACATATTTTCTCATTACATACTGGAAATTTCAGGTTGGAACTCTCAATGACTTCTGAATGATAAAATATTTTGTTTGTATCTTTAGTACATTGTAAACGTAACATTATATAGGAATAACTAGGTTTGTATTAGTTGCCTTTTTATATATTGATTACAAAATGTTAGATCAGTTTATACAAAGGTTGGCTATACTTTTATCCCAAGCTCTTTAATTTTCTATCCACAAATGGCAGTAGCAGCATAAGTCTCAGATTGTTAAGGTGGTGGAGTATAGGTTATTATCTTCAATATCTGCACTTTGTGTATGTGAAGCCCATAAGAAGCCATAGATGATATAATGTCTAGTATGAGAGTACTAGAAATTATAGGAATTTTATGTACTCCTAGTCCAAAGCCTGACAGAAGATACTGTGAAATTTGTGCAAACCTTTTTTTCAAAATTATGAAATTAAGTAGATGTATGCCAGGGGAAATTTTTTTTTTTCATTTCTGTAGAAGAAGATGGAAGAAAAGTGCAAAAGCAAAGCTGCTTTTATGTAACTTGAATGAAGCCATATTTTGTTTAAACAATGCTATCCTAATGTGAAAATTGGAATTTCTAAATTCTGTGATTTAAGATCAAAATGCATTGTAACTATGTTGTCATCTGGAGCTAGCTCTGTATGTGTGTGCAGCATCTGTCAAAATGTAAAATTAATGCTAATAGGAAGCAGAATCAAAGAGTTAACAACTGGTTTAGAATGTGAGAGACATTCTTACAAACACAATTCTTCACTACCAGAATGTCATTTAGGAACCTGTTGCAACTGTCTTAGAGAAAATAATTTAAGACATTTTCTAATAGATATATTTGGATCACATGTAGTGAAATCACATATAAACAATGCATAACAACAGACAGATCAACATGGAAATAATTACTCATTTTTGGATATTATGTTTGGAAAATTAAAACTCCTGTTATGCCATTCTTTCATAGCAATACCACAAATAAATTTCCAAAATTAACTAAGTTGGTGATTAATACAAATAAATATCTTATGCGCAATTTTGCAGAGAATTCTTCTTTCATTATATGAGATGAAGTCCAATCTTTTTACCACAACAATTCTCAGGTGTCAATACGATTTATTTTAAAAATGCTGACAACACATTAAATCCCATGTTACGTCATCATTTCGGAATGTTTATCTCGTGACACTACAGCTGAGCATCTTTTTCAGAAACATTTAATGCAATATATGAAGAGAAAATTCCAAATCAAATGAAAGCACATTTATTACTTCTGTAATGGCTCTGCAACTCAATTTAAAAGCAGAATAAATTTTGTTCTTTGTTTTCATAAAGTAGATTTTTCGGTGTCTGCTGAATGGCATTTTTAAGCTACATCAAATGGAACAGCCCATGTGATGGTGTAGGTGGAACTGCGAAACTTTTAGCAGCATGTACAAGTTTACAAAAAACATACACTGACAAGATAATGACTCATCAGCTTTATAACTGGTGTGTAGACAATATTAAAATGTTTGGCTTTGAATACCTAACTATCTCAACAAGCAACATCTTGCAGAGCGATTAAAACACACACACACAATTTCTGGCACTCAAAAATTATATGCTTTCATTCTCATAAACACCCAACAATTCATAAAGGTGTACTCAAATTCTGAAATGTATAAAAAAGAAAACATTATGTTAAATGAACTCGACCGCACCAATATTGCAGGATTTATCGCTTCTAATGATGACAATAGATGGTGGACTGGGTATGTGTTACGTGTAGAGGAAAGAGAGTGAAGATTATGCTTCTGCATCCAAGTGGACCTTCTCCATCATATCCTATCCTACATAGCCAGACATAAGAATAGTATCTACAAAATCAATTTTGATGGTGTCACTTGATCTGTGAACTTCAACAGGAAGAACTTACACTCTTCCACATGAGAAGAGCATCAAAATCAACAAAAAGCATACATGAGGAGTGTTGTTCCCTGGACAGAATTGAGTTTGACATCATTTCGCATTGTTTTTTAAGTGATCTTTCGATCTATAAACCTAAATCGGTCCAAATCTTGTTTTGTCCCTGTGTAAATTAACCTTGAAATGTGGTGGTCGTTTCATATCCCATTATGTCCACATTACTGGCCGGTGCAAACCCAGTTTTGTCCTCCTTTATCAACGTTTGCATGCACTGAGGATTTAATTGTTTTGTGTTGTTTATACTGGTACATAATTATTGCTGGGCTATCAGTGTGACGTATTGTCAGTGAATAACAGTATTGTTTTGCTTAAAAATGGATGAAGATGTTTTGGTTGGAGGTAATTCAAAGGGTAGTCAAAGGAGACGGAAGCCAAGGATAACAAGGTGACAGCTTCAATCTGAGGAAAGGTAAGTTTTGTACTTATATATTATTCTAATAAAGCTACATAATATTCTGAAGTATGTTATAATAGCATTATGATTGCCAAGGCGCACTTATATTGAAAGATATGAAAACATACTTATAGGCTTATATCTTCCCCAGTTTATGTTAACATAATTTATTTTTCTTCTTTTTTTCACTAGAAATCGCGATAAAGATCCAGACCTGAGGGAGTTTGTACCGCCATGTGAGCATAAGGAAGGCAGATTCCATTGTTGCAGCATTCCCGCTCATTTTCTTTCCAAGGCCAAAGATAAAGTATTCCCTTCCAAAAGCAAATACGAGCAATACCGTTGCCTTTCTTTAATGATTCAGGTTTTTTCACCAAAAAGGTGCAAGCCAAGGGGGAAAGAAAAAAGAGCAGCAACTTCTATGACATGCATCATTTCTAGAGCCTTATCTTTCCCATTACATAGCTCCTGATTTAATTCCTTGGAGATTTAACGAGACTGAGGACATCATAATTCATATCCCACAAGTAGAGACTAATTTATCATTAATACAACACACATGTGGTGCATTGAATTAAACTTTTAATTGCATAGCATTGTAGCATTAAGTTTCATGTAACATTCTACAGACACTTCTATTTCTTATCCAGAAATACAGAGTTATTGAAATGAAAGAGCAGTGTTGACTTTTTATACAAAAAAAAAAAAAAAACTATCAAACTAAAAAGCATTCTGTATGTCACTGAATATAGGAAAGGTAAAATTTTATGTTATCCTCCGTGGTCTAGGGGTACCATGCTAGCCTCTTGCTTCCGAGGTTGCGGGTTCGAACCCAGCAAGGGCAATGGATTTTTTTTGTGTAAAAATCCTTAGCGTGACTTCCTTCGGAAGAGAAGTAAAGCAGGTGGTCCCATGTCATAGATTTATAGCATGTAAAAGAGCCTCAAGCTTGATGAAGAGGCCTTGGAGCAAGATTTTTAGTTTTTCACGCCCATTATATGTAGTATGTGATGCTAAGGACCATTGTAGTTAAAGAGCATCCATGAATAAAACTCAATTTTTTGTACGGTTTTATGGTTGCATGTCTCAGGTATTTAACAACAATATCATATTTTGTTGCACTGAAACATAAAACCAGTAGCCCATTTTATGCCATAAACTAATCACTTGGTTCCTATATATAAAACTGTTTAAACTACATTGTAAGTTTGTCTATGGTGAAGTAACTGGTTTTTTTAGTGTGCTATAGAAGTGACTTTTTGCACTTGAACAATGAATCCACAGCAAACCGCAGTTGACAAAATTCATTTGCCTATGCTCACCATTTTTATTTTCTCTACTACTTACCTATAGTAAGTAGAGGAAGTATTGCATTCCACCCAAATATTTGATTCCGAGTTTTCACTACATTGAGGCTCTTTGAATTAAAAAAAGCAAACAGACAAAACAAAACGCATTTTTAGGGGAGGGGGGAGGGGGAGGGGGAGAGGGAGAGAGAGGGGGAGAGGGAGAGAGAGAGAGAGAGAGAGAGAGAGAGAGAGAGAGAGAGAGAGAGAGAGCGTGCGTGTGAATAGCATAACTCAGAAGCAAAGTCTTTAAACACAAGACTCTGTATTTAAGGATGCAACACAAAAGTTTTCAAGAAAAAAGTAGGTGGGACCTAAAACTATCCATAATGTTTTATGAAAAATGGCTTGAAACATTTTAGATTAAAATATCATACATTTAAGGTATTCTTCTGACAAATAAAAGGTATATCTTTAATTTGCTGGGAATACCTTGAAGACCTCTTTATTCTAAACAACTTTTGTACAATCAGTAAACCAAAAAAGGTACACAAAATCTTACTACATAATAGAAAGGCCAATTTCAAAATCCTTTATACAATATTACCAGCTATAGTTTTAATTTTTATTGTTTTACCTTCTCTTTGTATTTTTTATTTAATTGATGAAAATTCTAATCCTACAATAACTCTTAAAACTATTGGACATCAGCGATATCAAGTTATGAAATGTAGACACAAAATGATCTCATCAAAGCACGCAATTTATGTCAAATAAATTTTTTTGTTTTCAAGTTGTAAGTTGCTATTCTTTTTTTTTCTCTCATGGTCATGCAAAGAGCATGGAATTTCAAAGCCATCACATAATGATGACTTTTTAAATATCTTACTAATGCTTTAGCCTACTGTATTTTGCTTATATCTACATGAAATTTGTAAGTTCATAATGATGCTTGATTAACAAGAAGTAGATAGAAGAAGCTGTTGTAAGGATAGTTTGCAGAAGAATGAGTGGAGAAAGTTATGTGAATGCTATGCATAAGATTTTTCTATAAATATTTCTGTTTGCCACTGAATGAAAATGCTAAGCTTGCTTTATTAGACTGAATTTTCGTACATCCATTGATATGTGGGATGTATTTTTGCCACTTGTGGTCTGTTGAAAATAAAAGCCTGAAATATGCTTTTTCTTTCTGAATAAATAATACATCAGGTTGCTACAGTAGGCAATAGGAAACTCCCATCATTATCAGAAATAGCAGATCTACATAATTTTTCCAAAACTGATGCTTTTAATGACAGTGGTCACAGATACATTAGTTGTAGACATAAACAAAACGGTATGTCTCTCTCTGCTTTAGTGGATTCCAGGATTAAAAAGCATATTCAGCACGTTCTAACATATGATATACAGCAGTACCAAATAATGTAGGTAATTAAGAAAGGAAGTTTATTAAGAGGGCCTAAGTTGAATAAAAGTGTTCCATTCATTTTAAACAGCTGAATTAACTAACAGTTCCCAATTTCCCTATCTTAGAATTGTTCATTGTATCATTAAAAATAATTACTTTTTAATTGCTTAAATTATAATATTGACATTAAATACAGTAGCTATTGCTGGTATTGGTAACTTGCTTCCTCTGGTTAAAGCACTGTATGTGATATAGGGTGATTATTTATGTTTTTCTGGAAGTTTAATCTCAGCTGAGGCTTAAGAAAGGAGAGGTAACTATCCTCCCTCCGTGTTTTTAGAAGCAGCAGGTAAGGTAGTAGGGGGCATAAATACTGTCACTTGAGCTATGAGGTGTACGCTCATCTGCTGGCAATAGGAAAGGAAGGGCCAAATACTGTACCATATAAATCATAAAATCATATTTTTAAAGCTTTAAATATGCTCAACATCACTTGTATTCATGCTTCCATGCCTTATAGCAAAGCTAGCAAATCATATCAATGAAAGAAATATTCTCTTGCTCCAGTTGGCAACTAAAAGGACATGTGCATTTAGAAGTTTACACTATGACCACTGGACTATGAAGGCAGCACTAAATACATAACATCAAAGATCATAACCACTTTGAATAAAATGCATTAACATCACTAACGTTTGAATACAAGCTTATTCAGATATTACCTCTATAAAGGATTCTGTATTGAATATCCTGTCAACTACGTAAAATCTAAAGAGATAGCTTCATTGATATAGAAATGAGTGCAGAATTCATAAACATGAGGTTTCCTTATCTTTGTAGACAATTTAAAGACAAGGAATAACTTAACACGTGCTCCATATCCTGAATGGGAATCAAACCAGGGCTTATTACATTATAGATATATTTTCTTAAGTACTGCAGTGGAAAAATTCTTAGCTAACGTGGATATGCTAAAGAGTCTTTCATTACTTAAACAAATAAACAGTTTTTATATATTATCTAAATAGCAACGGCTTGTGGATAGCAATAAGAAACAGAGTGGAGGACATAGAAAGACAGATTTGGCGAAGCTTAGAGAATAAAAAAATTGATATGGTTCTATAGGTTAGTAAAAACGAAATGGGGAAGAGAAGGGTATGTGGATTATTGTAAGAGCCGAAAAAGAAGCGTTTGCATGGATGAGAACAGGATCAATGTACCTGAGAAGGCTAAAAGGCAGAAAAAGCAGTATTTGTGAACTATGCAGAGGTAGGGAAAGCACAGAGCATTATATGACAGAACACAAAGGAATTAGCAGAATGGAGACAAAAAGTATGGGAGGAAAAATGGGAAAAAATGGGTGGAAAAATAGTAGCAATTAAAAGAAGTAAATAAAAATAAGAATATGGGGCTGTTCTTAAACAAAGTAAAGGAGAAATGGATTAGAAAAGTAAGAGATAAGAAAGGTAGAAGGGCAAATGGAGGAGGGACAGGATGGATCATAGGTGATTAAGGGTAGCAAGGGCCATAAGGCCAGGGTGCCAGGCAAAATGGGCAATATAGGTAGAACATAGCTGGCAAGAAAATTTTGGTATAGGTTAAGTTAGTTTACAAGTGGAATATTGTAAAAAGGGATTGTGTATAAAAGATATACAAATAAAGTTTATTCATTCATATATTATCTAGCATATTATTTCACTGTATTTTTTACTTTCTCTACTACGTATAGTAAATAGGGGAAGTATTGCATTCCACCCAAAAATTTGATACCGAGATTTCGCCGGAAATACATGTTTTGAGGCCTCCTGAATCCAAAAAAAGTATTTTTGGAAACATGTCCGTGTGTGTGTCTGTGAACAGCATAACGAACAGTCAGATAAACACCAAACTTGGTATTTAGGTTCAGTATCTTCCAGAGATGCGACACGAAGGTTTTCAAGAAAATACCCCCACTCCAGATTACCATTTACATGGAACATTTTTCGAAAATGTTAATTTTCTCAAAAATGGCTCTAACGATTTTGATTAAAATATCATATGTCTAAGATATTTTCATGACAAAATGTATATCTTGAATTTTCTGGGAATGTTCCCAAAAGTATTCATTGTGAACGACTTTTGCATAACTGGTAAACCATAAGAGATAGGCAAAATTTTACTACACGAAAAATGTAGATCGCGTTAAAGTACACAATTTATGTCATATACATTTTTTTTGTAGAGTGAACCATTTTCGAGATATTGCTTGTTATTCCCTTAAATTTTTCAATACTTATTTTCTCAAATGGGAATTCGTTATTCATTTTTTTGTTTTGGATATGCAAAGAGTATTAATCTGTGGCAAAGAGAATGGTGCTGCACATAGCAACCAGCTATTAAGAGAGATGTATATGCTTAAAGGCTACTGTATTTCTATATTGCCCTTGCAAATACAAAACAAGGGGAACATAATATAACTTAAGCAATATTCAAATATTTTTAGAACTGGTCGCTATGTGTAAAATTTAATACTTTTTGCATGTCAAAAGATCGTTTCTGCAAATGTTTAGCTCAATTAATATGAAATAGATGGAGAACAAGAGTTTGTAAAAATAGTTTGTACAAGAGTAGAGAAAGTCATGCGAGTGTAACATATCAGATTTTTTACTTTCTCTACTACGAGGAAGTATTGGATTCCACTCAAAAATTTGATACCAAGATTTCACCGGAAATGCATGTTTTGAGGCCTGAAGTATTTTTTGGAAACATGTCTGTAAGAGAGAGAGAGGGAGAGGGAGAGAGAGGGGGAGAGGGAGAGAGAGGGGGAGAGAGGGAGAGAGAGAGTGTGTGTGTGTGTGTGAACAGCATAACTCAGAAACGAACAGTCGGATAAACACCAAATTTGGTATTTAGATTCAGTATCTTCCAGAGATGCAACACGAAGGTTTTCAAGAAAATCCTGTCACCCCAGATTTTCCTTTACATGGAACATTTTTCGAAAATTTTAATTTTCTTAAAAATGGCTCTAACAATTTTGATTAAAATATCATATATTTAAGATACTTTGATGACAAATAAAATGTATATCTTGAATTTTCTGGGAATTCCTCCAAAAGTATTCTTCATTGTGAACGACTTTTGCATCACTGGTAAACCATAAGAGATAGACAAAATTTTACTACACAAAAAATGTAGAGCGCATTAAAATATGCAATTTATGTCATATGCATTTTTTTTGTTCAGTGAACCATTTTCGAGATATTGCTTGTTATTCCCTTAAATTTTCCAATACTTATACTTTTTCTCAAATGGGAATTCATTAACCTTTTTTTTTTTTTTTTTTTTTGTCTTAATGCAAAGAGAATGGAATACTCCACATAGCAACCAGCTCTTAAAATATTTGACTATCGCTTAAAGCCTACCAATTCCCCTTGCATTTACAAGAAAATTAGCAATAAGATTAGCATCTCGATATCTCGATTAAAATGAAGCATATGGAGAAAAGCGTTTGTAAAAATAGTTTGTACAAGAGTACGTGAGTGTAACATATCAGATTTTTTTAAGAAAGGAGGAAGTGAGAAAGTTATACACAATTTACTTGCAAATGATTTATTTCAAGATTGGAACAAATGTGAGATTTCACTCATGTAGAGCATCTGACATGATCTTGCAGTAATGGCCAGTGCTTGGAAACCGCAGTATAACATTTTGGTAGTAACAGTAAATTAGCTGTGCTTTGATGTAACCACTGGTAACAAATTAAAACAAGGAAAGTAAATCAGAAACCTAAGCTTATATATATAAAAAAAAAGAAACTAAACCTAACCTAAACTCTCGTGAATCAGAAACCTAAGCTTAGGAATGCAACTGCTACACTCCTCTCCTAAAAAGCATCCCTCGGCTACGCTTTGAGGCTGAGGGCCCTCCATCTCTCGGTTATGCCTTGAGGCTGAGTATCTTACAGGCTTTGGCAGCATTAGTTCTTCATATGTTGCCAGCATTGCTTTAGAGCTAGGGTATGACAGAGTGACATCTGTTGAGCTAGCATATGACAGAGTAACATCTGTTGGACATATAATACATCATTTTCCTCACTCAGGAAGAGGACTAAGAGCAGATTATCGGCCTTCTGTACCAATACTAAGTTTAACATGAGTAATGTTTCAGATTGGGATATGGAATTAATTCATCATTAAAGGTGTTTTCTATAACCATAGAGTTCCTAAATATTCTAAACACAGTATCCGAAATACATCTACAAAATGTGGATCAACTGTTTGCTCTACATTTTTGCATCGATAATGCTTGCAAATTTACACATTATGGAATGACCTATAAAGTCACAATGTGGTATCAATTACCAAAATGTGCATTTCATAAGAGAGATCTGCAGAGAGCATAATTCAGCGCAACTTTATCACATCCACAAATGATACTTTTGTATGCTTTTCTAGTAATAAAACCAACACAATGTTCTTAATGATGGGCTGGGATGCTAGGATCTAGAATTTATGAACCTGAGAGAACAATAGTCAACACATTTAATCGCATTAAGACTGACGGCCTAGCAAATCTCTTGAACAGCTGCTTTCTGTACAAGTACCCAGACTTTGCATGAGCCAGATAAAAAGCCAGATAAAACTTGTGTTAGCAATTTTATTATCAATGACATCATGTTTCTTTAATCTAACAGGCAACAACAGGACAGACCTAAGTAAAGATTCTACCGGTTGCAGACTTAGTGAAATGCACACTTTTTAATCACTTTCATTTTCTGAGTGCTGTTGCTCCTTTCTCCTTTGCTAAGGTTTCACTATAGTGGGGCATGTTAAACACCATTCTGGATTTTAATACATACATGCCAAAACGTATTTTGCTAAGACAACTGTTAAAAGCATTCAAAATATCATAAGGGCAGAATGAAGCATCATATTTGTGGTATTTATTCCTGCAAGTTGTATTGTATAAAGCATTAGCAGATGACGTGACACAGTGAAATATGTATATCACTTTCATGGTGTATCTTTAGCAAATATCTGCTCTAACAGTATCAAAATTAAAATGACATGAAGCCCATTTAAAATATGGTTATATGTACCTGCTGATTTTACTTTGGCTAATGCAGATCGGTATACCTATTACACCCATGAAGCTAAAATTCCGAATTCTAAATTCCTCCTTTTTGACGGAGGAATGTCAAAAATAATAATTCTGGAAACATATTTGCATTTACAAGACTGTGAAATGATAATAGAGAATATATTACCAATGCCGTGTAGTTTCAAATAACCATAAATTACATACGTAAACCTCCTACGGTGCCTAGTCCTCGTCCAGCATATTTCATCCACCAGGGTACATCGTCCTTTGCCACAGGATCCTGTCCAGGCCTTTGCATAATTGCACCGAGTTTCTCCGCTAGCGACTGAAAGAGGAAATATCTTATTAAAGCACATTGTAATGGCGATAAGAGTACTCTGCATTTCCGCAGTTTATATCAATTTTAACCACAATGCATACGTTTGCCAAACTTACCATGTTTATCCAATTTTATCTCCTCCTACAGGCAAGTGCGATTGTCACCAGCTGACCGTACGTCAGACAGTCCAGCAGATGGCTTTGAATTGACGTTCACTTTTTTTATTGTAATACTAGCGCTTGGAGAAAGCCAACCGAAGTTGCCCGACGAAGTTCGAGCGAATGCCGAAAATGAACGAAAGGGAACGATCTTCCAGTTCAAGGGGGAAGGTGTCGCGACCTCTGCCATGCTGATTGCTGAGGCTTGAAACTTGAAACTAAACTAAGATGGAAGTCAGCTGATAAAATAGCAATGCCGAAAATATAAAAATAAACCAGAATTTTCGTATCAACGAGCAATTGTGTAAATGTAAGAGTTTATAGTGATACCTTATTTAATATTGAGTACCAAATAACGCGCATTCGATGTTTAAAACTGGAACATGACCTGAAAAACTAGTAAGGTAGAAGACAGCTTATGAATCGAAAGTTTAGTTGGTTTTAATGAAGAATTGAAATATATATATATATATATATATATATATATATATATATATATATATATATATATATATAGCGAAAACAAGCTAACCTTAAATATAAACTATACTTAGTATGTTAAGGTGTTAAAATGTGTGTTTGTGCTATTTAGTGTTGAAATGTGTTCAAATTAGGGACTGTATTTCGAAAAGTTTATTTTTATGGATTGCACACTAATATCGTAAAACGAACAAGAGAACTCATGCTCAAAGGGTATGTCTGATAACCCTATTTCAATTTTGAATGTGATGTAATGATAATATTTTGGGATCCATAGTTTGATTTTGGATGTGTATTAGTGTTGTGCTCAAACACTATTTCCTGCTGTTATACCAAATAAATAAATAAATTGGGACACAATGCTCTTTTCATTGCAAAATAACTTAAAGCATTTCATAAACAGAAAATTCTCCATATGTACTGTATATCCTTGGGAATTTTTTTGTCAATCTGGGTAACTCGGTTAAGCACTGGCCTTGGAAGCACAAATAGTTACATAAAACTTGTGTATTACCACATTATTGCTGAATGATTTCTACATATCGAAATGTCAGCTACCATATTTATGACAAAACACCCAACTTAAATTATATAAATGTGTAATATGTATTGCATGGCAAAATATCTGCTGAAATAGTTATTCTTTTTTAAGTATCTACTTTATTTACATACACCTCATTTGTGAAGTCACAGTGGGAGCTGGCTTGTAAAACAACTTCTTGGTTTCATTACTTGATAGTATTGAGTAATGCTATCTCTGTTTTAAATGTTGTCTCATATTCACACTTCTAATTGGGCAGCACTATGGCCTCTCACAAAAAAGCCTGGATTCAATCCTAGGGATCAGAGGTGGGATTTTGTGGTAGATAAAATGGCACTTAGAATGAATGTTCTCTGGTTTTCCCCACCATAATTCCATCAATTGCACCATCTTCATCCCCCCTCCCACCAGTCTCCAATCTCTGTAAACCTGTGAAGTTAAAAGGGACATTAAAATTAAAAATACTATGGAGGACAGAGAGCAATACTAATGAACGAGTGTCTCATCCAGCCCCCAAATTTATAAACCAGCATGTGCTGTTACATTCTTTCTGCAGTCAACATATGAAAAAACAATTAATACTGGCACACTAAACGACATGTTAAAGTGATTGACAATTATGAAGAGTGGGTGTGATATGGTTAAACACAAAGAGACATTGTTATTATTTAGAGACATTGCATTCACATTCATATTTAATAATACTGTATAACACATTTGTATGGTATTTTAAGGAACATGTGCCTACATTAATATACATTTGAATGGCCTACCCAATTAAAATGTTCATTAAATTCTAACATCTTGAATGTCTGTTATTACAATCTATTGGAATGATCTTATAGGTAATTGCACTTAAGTCACTTATGCATACACAAAGCCAGTTCTAGTTAATAAAACTTACAGTTATTGAATAGAAAATACACTTTGATTCCTTTTCCTGGGAAAAGTTCTATATATAACATTTGATATAACATAGTGGAGGTCCTACAGCACATGGGAACCTTAAATTTATTGACAGGTCATATGGGAAAAAAGCAAATTGAGCCCATGCAGTGATGTTTGTTTGTTTGTGTTTGTTCATTTGGTTCCACTGTGACCAATGCTCAAGGGAAATTGAACACATCATACAATTATGAAGTATGCAGAGTAAGTAGGAATATACCCAATGCCAAGAACAGCCTTTGGGGGGGATGTTCCCCTCCCCATCATGTCTTATCTAAGAGAGAAAAATTTGTAAACCATCACCATTTCAACAGTAAACTTCTCGACACGCATTACAGTAGGACAACAATAGCAAATAAGTGTTAATCACCATCACATGCAATCTGCCCTACATAAAGTGCTTACATGAGGTTGATACTATTATGATGATTAATTCACTTTGAATAAGCTCGAAATTATAACTTTATACTTTGTTATGCTTAAATTTCAATTTCCCATGTAATTTCTATTACCTTGAAGACATGTTTGAGAAAGACATCACTTGAAACGAGAAATTCTCATTATTACTGCATGGGTATTATTTGGGAGGACAGTATACAGGGTGGAAGGTACTGCTTGAACCGTATGTTAATCATGGATTCTATATAATGAGTAGTGCAAATATGTCCAATACAATTTTTGTCATTAAACCTACAAAAATGAAACACAGTGTTTTATGTTCCTTGTGCCTGTGTCTATTAGCCATTTTATTACAGTTCAAGCAATATCTTTCACCCTGTATAAGAAAACATTTAGAAGATGGTGGGGTTTGCATATACATAAAACATTATAACATATAAAACTGGGATGTAACAGATCCATCTATCCCATTGACATTTTTTGTGTAGCCTATTTTCCTCTGTTGCTTAAATTTACCAGTTACACAAGAGTATACAAAATTCCTTCCGAATAAAGAGGACTTCACAAGCTGTTCCCAGAAAATTAAAAATAAACATTTTATTTTTCATGTAAATATCTTGAATACAATGGCATTTTAATCAAAATCGTTTGAGTCATTTTTCAGAAAAAAAAAATCGAGAATTCTTCCGTGTAAAGGGTTATTCTGGGTGGGGAATTTTCTTGAAAATCTTTGTGTCACATCTTTGGAAGGTACTGAACTTAAACCGATTTGTACTATGTATGTACAAATTCCTGCTTTGAAACGCATGGCTTTATGTATTCACTTTCAATTGCCAGTCGAAATGCGCGCGCCAACGTTCCACGTTACGTATTTGACCACAGCCAATGGGAGCACAATGTGCCGGAATGGACTACCTTCCCCCTTGAACTGGAAGATCGTTTCCTTTTGTTTATTTTCGGCATTCGCTCGAACTTCGTCGGGCAACTTCGGTTGGCTTTCTCCAAGCGCTAGTTATTGTAATCAATGTACTGCTGCCAACTGCTCAAATTGTTAGGACGCTATCGAGAACTTGCAAATGTCAAATAAAAACCAATATCATATTATAATTGCGATAAAAGAACACTTTAATAACAAGGTAGATCATACTTCATCGAAGATATTGATAATAGGGCTTGAAAGATTTAATAATAGGTTAGTAAATGGGTATTTAGCACAGGTATTTAGTAATGTCGTTTAAGTGGCTCCATTTCAAACTGCGTTCTTTACCGTTGAATAAATGTGCTATGATAGCGAATATTGCATAAATTACCTAACTAAAAAACCCCAGAAAAAATGAGTACACTATTACTACTACAATTAGTCAATAATAATACTTTTCTGCTTATTTACTGTTGTTTCCACTTTTAGATCATAATACTTGCAGGTTCTTTGTTTTAACCAGTGGTTATTTGATTCACATCACAGATCAAGATTCACATAAATCATCAGTGTGCCCTTTGGTGTTCTGTGCCTACAGGTGGCCTTAGCTGCGTAATCGCCTTCATGTACCATCTAATATCTATTTTTTTTTCTGTGGGTGGAACTTTAAGTTCTTGTTTAGCATATCCAATCCAAGTCTATACTTACCTGACAACCGAGGGAAAGTAAAAATAAATAGATAACACCTATTGGCCGGAACAGGGGTTTTCGTCTTTTCGGCCCCTGACCTTCCGAGTGCAAACTACAGACACTAACGTCAGAGCCATCACGCGGAGTATAGTTTGCTGTTCTGTGGTATCAAGGCTGGTTCACAACCACCCGGTAACGCTAACCAGAACGGAGACGAGAACGGGAATGCATATCGATCACAAAGTGAAAGTCGATTTTGCGCATTGGGATTTCATTTGTTTTTAACTGACCAATGTCATTTTTTCACTACTTCCAATTTAGCCAAGCCAACGTCAAAATTCGAGAGTAAACATTATCTAAATGCATATTCATTACATTTCCGATCCCTCTACTTATACCAAACTTTCATTCCTTCATTTAATGGCATACATTAAAATTGTTTATTCTTTTTTCATTTCCACCGGATTTAGCTGTTCTTTGTAGCTTTTGCATTGTTTTTTAGGTAATAGCCAGTTTGAGTTGCATATAAACAAACTACAAATGATCCCTTCACCAGAGGAACCAACGTTGATTAGATTTGCGGGTATCGGGATGAGGTTAGGAAGCACATTTACTACTAATTCCTTCCAGTTTCATGTTTCCAGCTTGCGACTATAGAGAGAAGTAGTGGCTGTTTCATGTCACGGCCGCTTAGAATAACCTCTAGAGTGAAGAGTCTAATATGCACAAGAGGGATCTAATATGCCGTGCCCGGGAACGGGAACGAGAACGAGAAAGTTAAAAGTTGGGCAACTCTTCTTCCCGTTCCCGGGGCCCGGGAAGGCTTCCCTTCGGTTGTGGACACTCCCATTTGAATACATGTATTTCAACTTTCCCGTTCTCGTTCTGGTTACCGTTCTCGTTGGTTGTGAACCAGCCTTTATTGTTATTACTGCTACTACTGGGAAAGACATTCTTGACAAATAAAATTCTTTGTGCTAAGTATTTCCACAGAGAGGTCTCTTCCCCTATCACTTTCCCTTGTTTTGCTTTCAGTCCGCCTGCTGCGCGACGTCATCGAGAGTGAAAAAGCTATAGCTATAATCAGTAATGTGGTCAGTACCCTGCCCCATTCTTATTGGGGTGAATGTTCAGAGATTATTCTCGTTTCGTTCTGATTTAAACCCATACCACTCGAAGCAAATTTCATTGTTATTGTTTGCTTATCTTTATTGTCAATAGACTCCTTATAAGAACATCAGACATTGTCAGAGATTACATCCAATTATATACAGATATGTATATATATTATAATTCTGCAACACTGTACAGACACTTCTTAATTAGGTAAAATTTTAAAACTTTTTAAATTTAATACTTACATTGTTTTTCACTTGGGTTGGTAGCTTATTATAATATTCGGCTCCAATTCTATATGGGTCCACCAGGGTTATATGTTATGAAGAACGGAGCTTAATAAAGGAAACTTTGTAGATGACGTTAAACATGGCATTTTTAAAAATGAGAGATAAACACTTTATATACTTTTTTCTCTGAGAAAATAAATGATATGCATACGAAACTTTGCATACACGCTGAAAAACAGTTACCTGCACAAGTCCTGCAAATACCTACATTTCAATCTTCAAATAAAATGAGCTTTAGACAGTTAAAAGTGCACATTTTTATATTTAGGCCGAAAATGTGCTTATATAAAGCTGTATTTAATATTATTTCTAGTATACAGTTTTTTTGTTTTACATTTTAATTAATGACTAAAGAATTAATTGTATTTTATTCCCATATGATTCTACATACTTGAAAGAGTAAGAACTAGGATCACCTGCCTTAATATTTTCGCAAATATTAATTTTAGAGTGATCTTTGTTCTACATTTTAATATACATACCCTTAAACCCTTAAAAGCACACAAATTTAATGTTTTCACTGATGGGAAAGTAATTGCAAAAAGAGGTACAAATATTGGTATATTTATTATCATCCTTTTAAATACATTTAAAGGGCATGTCCAATTACAAATATAAAATATTTAACAACTACAGCTTATAATTTTACATTACTTTTCATTAACATTTTACCTTCAGTATCAATTATCCTTTTACATTGCATTTACATTAAGTTTACCTTAAATATCAATTTTTACTTTACATTGCTTTACCATGTCTAAATTCATCTACAGTATAAAATTCATTTTCTATTAAGTATTTCTTTATTATTTTCATCATTACATTTGGCTGGTTTATGTTCTTTATTTCTCTAGGTAATTTATTGAATAATTCTCTTCCTCTAACTTCTATGGCACGATTATTTAGAATTCCCCCTTAATGTTATTCTATAATAATCATCATTGTTTCTTAAATTATGGTTATGTACACTGGAATTTTTTTGTATATTTATATTTATCACATGGCACTGTTAACAAGTTTTGATTCTTAAACACTCCCCTGCAAGTTTGTTTGTTTTCCATTTTGCTTATTATTCTAATGGCTTTTTTTTTTTTTTTTTTTTTTGGCAGTTTAAAGACTTTATCCATTTCTCTTACTATAATATTTCTCCATAACATAATCTCGTATCTTACATGCGAATACATAAAAGCATAATAGACCTGTTACCTGTTTCATTGTCAATTATTTTAGTTAATTGTCTCATTATATAAATGCCTTTATTTATATTTTTTCTAATCAATGCTACATGAGATTGCCAATTTAAATGTTTATCAATTATTACTCCAAGAAAATTAGTGCAATTTATTTGACATGTTTTCCTCATCTATACTTAGTTTAATACTACTCGGATTAAGTTTTGTTAATTCAAAGTTAATACATGCTGTCTTTTGTGTATTTATTATCATATCTAAATTAGCATAATATTGTTTTATAATTTTTAAAATTGAATTCATCTAATTTCAACCTCTTTTGCGGTTTGACCTTTAATTATGACAGTCATGTCGTCTGCATATCCAATTGCGATGCCTCCATTTTCTTGTATGATCTCAAAAATTTCATTTATATATATAATAAAAATGGTGGGACCCCTTGTTTTACTATTTCGAAATCTGACTTTATCTTTTTTATGGCAATAAAGACAAAGGGCCCAGATCTTGAAACCTAAAAACGTTTGAAACATGATGCTAAAATTGTTTAAAATGGCATATTAATTAGAAAAAAGACCTAACACTGAGATTTATTTAGTCTATTAAAATTAGCATACAGAAAGTTAAATGTTGATGTGTGAAGAATCTAAAAAGTAAACTGGTTTTGAAGAAGGTCTTGCAAAGCCATAGCATGAGCTCACAGATTATACAATATCCATAGCAAATGGAGAGGACTTTCAAGCCAGGAATGAAAAGAAATTGTGCAGTTTGAAATAGAATTTTGTGCATTTCACAGACAAATTGTTTCAAAAACAAAAAATGTATTAAAACCGTTAGTTTTTAGCAAAGCTACTAAGTTTTCAGAGGCCCAGGAGAAAGTTATTTCGCTGTATGTTCGAACAAGAACATTTATCAGAATGAGATTTTTAAATTAAAAAAATAGGCAAAAATCCACTAAAAAATACACAGGTGGGAACAATAAGCATTGTGCAGCTTTATCTACCAAAACAGCATGAGCCTATACTAGTAACACATAAGTTTTAATTTCTTACAATAAAAATTTGTACCAGCATGTCCATTTAATGTTTATTTAGGGCAGTTGTAAATTTTCCCTTATCGGACTTAAAGAAGTGCATGTTTAAACTTTTTATAGTAGTTTTCGCTCAAGTAACAGCATGTTCCCAGTAGTTTTGTTTACACGTAAATATATTACTAATGTAATGCAGTTTTGATTTATTTTGCTTTACAGAAGATATCCATATCCTTTTAAACAAGGCTGGGAGAATGTGTTAATATTAAACAATCTGGAGGAATTAGTGTTTTCATTGTACTCTGTATATGTGGGCTCAACTTCACTCTCACTTGCATCACAAGCAGGCAGGCAATGACAACTTCCCACCCCGGAGTGGACTACCTTCCCTCTACTCTACTTATCTTGGTATTTACACGTTCTGGGTTTGTTGGGATTAGCCCTGGCCACTCTTGAGAGATAAAATTAAAAAACAAAACAAAAACAAAAAAACATTGGATTTAGTATCTAAACTTTTTCTTTGTTTTTCAGTGCTATAGTAACTAAAATTTGTGCTTAGATGTGGCAAATCATTAAATTAAAAATTACTATTATGCTTTATAATACTTTTTTACCAATGAAATGAATCAATGTGCAAAAGTTCAGAGACATGAAGCCTATAGCGACCTAATACCTAACTATAACCAATACTGTATCACAACAGAGGTCATGACCAACAGGAGCTGCACTGGATCAAACGACATGAGCCCACTGAACAGACTGGCAGTCCACAGATTCCACCATAAGATATGCACTCGAAAAAATTTTCATGAACCCTCCATAGACTGTGTGCACTTTCTATGCAACAAACAGTGCAATTGCTAGCATTTTAGCAAGTGTGCTAAAAGAGTAAACACATTAATAGAATCGGCAAAGAATAATCTATGCACATTTGTGTGCTATCCTGTTGTTATAGTATCACAGTTAATAGCAATTAGTAAAGTAAAAAATATATCTCCTCCCCACACATAAAGCAGCCAGGTAAATTGATCCGATGGAAACTCATGCCCAGATGTGAAATCAACATTGCCCTTACATCACCACAGTGGTCACTTATCACAAAGAGCTTCAACAACTAAGACAGGGTGAATTTACAGAGCAAGAATATTCCATGCAATTATTTGAATGGAACTAGAAAAATGGTAATAAGGTCTTGCTTGGGTAAAGCAGTATATAGAATGAGTATTAAAGCTGAGGACATTTCTTGAAAAACTGCCTGTGATATAAAAAACAAGTTTATGGAATGGGGAACTGAGTTGGAAAAATCTGATGTGATACATTCATATGACTTTCTCTACCCTCTATTGTTTATTAGTGATATCGTTATTGCAAACTGTTCTTACTAGAGCCTAGTTTTATATCTATTACGTTTTAATCCAAATAAACTTTTGCAGAAATAGCTACATTATACACTTCATTATATGTAGATACAAAGAGAAAAGCAATAGTCAAATATATAAGAACTGGAAGCTTCATGCTGGCCCTAAAATTCCATACTGTTTCATTGCAATCGCAATTGAAAGGAAGTGAATGACCAAGAAGTGAACAATTCGAACCATTAATAATGGACACCTCAGAAATGGCTTATGCCATAAGATAAACTTATTGGAAATAAATTGTATGTTTTAAAGAGATCTACACTTTTTGTGTAGTTACGTTTTCGTCTATCGCTTAACATTTACTGTTATACAAGATTATACAAAGTGTTTTCTGAATGAAGAGGACTTCAAAGGCTATTCCCAGAAAATTCAAGATATACATTTTGTCATGTAAACATCTTTAATATATGGTATTTTAATAAAATTGTTAGCCATTTTTTAGAAAATAAAAAATTTTGAAAAATGTTCCATATAAAGCGTAGTTTGGGGTAGGAGATTTTTTTTTTAAAAACTTCATGTCACATCTTTGGAAGATGTGAACCTAAATACCAAGTTTGCTATTTATCTGGCTTTTCATTTTTGAGTTATGGTGTACATACACACATACACACACACAGACCTTTTTTCTAAAAATGCTTTTTCTGCATTCAGGGGGCCTCAAAACATATATTTCCAGTGAAATCTTGACATTAATTTTTGGGAGGAATACAATACTAATCCCTACTTATTGTATGTAGTAGAGAAAGTAAAAATGAGGAGGAATTGGCACAATGATTTTTCAATGACAGTAGAAAAGCAGTTATTACGGAGCTACTAAATTACTGAAGACAGATATGAAAGAAGTGTAGTAGTTATTTATAATACTTTCAATTTGCACATAGCAATAATCAGGATGTTAGTGAGTATAGCATCCAAGAATAGTAAGCAACTCTTAAAGGTAGAGGGTAAATGTTTGTAAATTTTATTTAAATTGTACCCAAGTAATAATTTCACCTAATTATTTACATTTTGCGATTTAAAAATGTGGAGTAAAAAATCAAACACTCACTCAAATTAAGTCATCAGTTATTTCAGGGTTAATAATGTTCAAATTGCAGAACATGCAGTCTAATATGAGTTCACTTAAAAATTGATAACTGCATTTAGAGACTGGCACTTATTCCTAAAGGCAATATAAAAAAATATAAAAACATTTGCTTCAACTGTTAAGACTATAATATCTCAAATGCCTGGTCCTGAATAAATGCTTTGTAACTGTCTGAAGATCAGGCTTCAATCTGGTACCAAATCTTGTATTTTGTAGCATCAGGAATATATGAATCACTGTGTAAAGGTAAAGGTACGTATCACGGCAGGGACCCTGGAACCAGGGCAGAGCACTGCACGCAGGCCAGTCGGCCCATTGTGCTTCGAACGTGACACCTGGGATGAGGGGAGAGACCCGAAGGGCGATCAGATCTGGATGCCAACGGGCACAAGCATGGATGGGGTCCCTAAAGTTTCCAGATAAAATACATCCGACGCCTAACAGTCTGTGCCCACAAGCCACCAGCCTCCAGGGTACCCCAGAGCGAAGCTCCACGCTGAGGAGAGATCTAACTGAGCGGTACTGCAGCAACGTAAGGGAAGAAACCTTTAGAGCGTAAGCTTCAACCCACCAAACACTGTCGCCTGGTCCTACAACCCTGAAACAGATGACAAGGAAGATGATGGGCACAGAGGAAATGACAGGAAGGAGAGTCGTAGTAGCAGATAAACCACCCCAGCATTTGCCTGGTGACCTGGGGAAACCACAAAAAACCCATGGGCCAGAGTGGGCAGTCGCCGGGGATCGATCCCAGGATTTCCTGGATGCAGGCCACAGATGTAACTGCCTGAGCCAACCTTCTCGGTGAATCACTGTGTAGTGCTAGCCATGCCAGATGAGAGTGGAATGTACTTTCAAATGCTGCCTATTTGATGAGAAGGATTCTAAAGCCCAAATCATATTTTCAGATTTGAAATCATGTACATATTTAACTACCATATGCAATAAGTATCAGTAAAATCTGATGTGTTACACTCAAATGACTTTCTCTACTCTTGCACAAACTATCTTTACAAATGCTTATTCTCCATCTACTGCATGTTAATTGAGATAAACATTTACAGAAACTATCTTATTGCTAATTTTTTTGTAGGTGCAAGGGAAATATAAAGTTTAAGCAATAGTCAAATCTTTTAAAAACTGGTTGCTATGTGGAGCATTTCATTCTCTTTGCATGTCCAGGGTATAAAAAATAAATAACGAATTCCCATTTGAGAAAAAGTAGAAATATTGGAAAATTCTACAAATAACAAGGAATATCTCCGAAATGGTTCAATTGACAAAAGAATGTATTGGGTATAAATTGTGTGTTTTAACGAGATCTACATATTTTGTGCAGTAAAATTTTGTCTATCTCTTATGGTTTGCCAGTTATGCGAAAATCATTCAGAATGAAGAGGACTTTTTGGGACATTCCCAGAAAATTCAAGATATACATTTCATTTGCCATGAAAATATCTTAAACATATGATATTTTTATGAAAATCGTTAAGAGCTATTTTTGGGAAAATAAAATTTTTGAAAAATGTTTCATGTAAAGGGTAGTCTGAGGTGGGGAGGATTTTCTTTAAAATCTAGTGTCGCATACTTGGAAGATACTAAACTCTAATACCAAGTTTGGTATTTATCCGACTTTTCGTTTTTGAGTTATGCTGTCACAGACAGACACAGATGGATAGGTTTCCAAAAATGCTTTATTTGTATGCAGGGCACCTCAAAACATGTATTTTTGGTGAAATCTCGGTATAAAATTTTTGGGTGTAAAGCAATACTTCCTCTACTTACTACATGTAGTAGAAAAAGTAAAAAAAAAAAAAAATTAATAATAATAATAATAACAATAATAATGCTCAATGTATAAGTCCTGTAGTACAGATTGCACTTTCCTATTCCTATTAATCATGATTTGTTCTAGTTCTGAACAGCATTTGTCTACACTTTGGGTGGAATTCTAAGATCAAGTATGGCTTGTTTTAAATGTTCAGTTTGCTTACAAGTAGGGGATTTGTCATTTGGCTGCTTCAACTACAAAGTAATATGAAATTGTGAGTTCAATAGCTGAACAATCAGCATTATTTCTCAGGTTTAAATGCCTGAGAAGGAGCACTTATCAAACTGATGTTACTATCTGTATAAAGTGGATGCAACACAATTTTGTGTTCATTCCAAGCAAGTGTGATGTGAATTGTTAAGGAGGGCACATTTAAGGCAGAGTTTTACTTACAGCATTATAAATATACAGGTTTCTCTAGTCACTGATAGATATAACTAAACATGTGGGAGAACTCTGGAAAGTTAATAAAACATATTAAAAAAGTCATAAAAACGTAATTTATGAGCTAAAGCCACTATATACGCAAATAAGCCACATATAATTTTCCTTTAATTATGGAATATTTATAAATGATGATCATTATGATGCTGATGATGATGATGATAATAATAATAATAATAATAATAATAATAATAATAATAATAATAATAATAATAATGTTTTATTGCTAATCTATAAAATATGACTAATTCAGAAAATAAGTGGAATAGACTATGTATTTACCTATATTATTTTTTTCTTATTCTTATGTTCTTTAGCAATTTTATGTTAAGTTCCCCACATGTTTAGTTACAATCCATATCTATACTAATATTATAAAGATAGAAAATTTGTGTGTGTGTGTGTGGGGGGGGGGGGAGTAATCTCAGAAATCAGTCAACTGATTTTGATAATTTTTTCACCATTGAAAATCCCTGTTCTTCCCAATGGACATAGGCTATAAGACAGCTTCTGATTTCAATTCCTAAATTAAAATGGACTTACAATGCCTGGAAATTAGAAATGTGAATATTTTGAAGCCACCAAAGACTATGTTTATGAAGAATGCTTCAACTTTCCATTGAGAATGCTATGTTGTTGCTACTCCATAGAAAATTCATGTAAAACACAACAAAAATTGCAGATATGTATTTCATTCAAAGCTAATGATTTAAAGCATTATATACAGATGATTACAATTTGCTTACTGAGATAACAGAACACACAGGAAACTAAAATTCATAGAATCTACTTAACATGGCATGATATTTGATACAGCAAAACCCTCTAATAGTCCTTATATAAGAATGTTTTGCTGTATTTCCTATGGATGTTTGTGTCGAGTAAAACATCAGAAATTGCCCAACCAATATTTATGATTGACAACTGAAAAGATTATTTTTCTTGATGGTTAAGACTGTCGTTTCCATTCAGTTTAACTTGTGGTCTAGAAGTGGGGAATCTCAGCAATTTTGGCCTTTTTATTGTATATTGATGCTAGGAGTTTCTGTATTATGTGAAAGCTATACAGCCTTTATGGTTTAAAATAGTTATTCATTATGAGATTTTTTTTTATTATCAAATGAGTGTTTGGTTTTTATTTTTACTCATAGTCCTTGACCTATTACAGCAGCTTTTAGAAATACAATCACAATATTAGGATTCATCAAATTTTCATATGAATTTAATGAAAAATTAATATTATTAAGAATCTTAATATTAATTTTAATTACTATTGTGATTATCCAAAATTTACTAACCATTCTGATAATTGCTTCATTGCTATTTAAAGACTATGAAACATTTCCAGATCCTGGCAGACTGTCAAGGAAAGGTTAAAGGAATCAGGAATACAACATCCACCAATATTTCATTCCCTATGTGTAAATATTGGTAGATTTTTCAGATATTAGAAATATCGCAACTTTATCATATTGCATTTGAAAGGAATAAAGGGGATTTATCTTTTACCATTAAAATCTTCATCGTACAGTATTTTCATAAAGAATACAGAGGGAGTTAAATGAAACAAAATCGTCATTTGAGGTTTAAAAACCTGCCCATGCAATGCTGGGTAAGCCAGCTAGACTTTCCTTAAAGATGAAGCAATGTAAATTCATTCTATGCATTTGAAGGCATTTTTATAATATTAATACTATAGTTAATTTTAAAGCTTGAGAAGCTAGTAACAGTGATGTGTCACAATTTAAAATAAAGAGTTGGAGGTTATTACACTACATCTCTAAAAGGTTCTTACTTTGAACGCATTTCGGGAGAACGGTTTGCTTCCATCGTCAGTGTGTTTCCAACCATGCTGTAGTTGGAAACATGCTGACGATGGGAGCAGACCATTCTCCCAAAACGCGCTCAAAGTAAGAACCTTTTAGTAATGTAATATAACCACCTCCAACTCTCTTTATTTTAAACTTTAATAGTTTTAAATTTTTAAGTTTTGCATTTAAAGTTGTGTTTAACTTTATGCAACATAAGGAATGAAAGAAGTTGAGACTTCACGTTATTGCCTTGCTTGTGTACCCAAAGAGCTGGACTAAAGTTCTTGGTAGACTTTGACTGTGTTTCCTGGGGGTGAATGAATGCATCATTCCATAGACTCTTGTGTCTAAATGAAGAAATGAAAAACAATGGGGGAAGAGGTACACGTACTCGTGTAACATACATAACTAAATCACATTTCTGCAACAGCTTGGCGTGATGACTCACGCTAAGCCATTATATTTACCTACTCCGGTGACCAAAGTCTGTGAATCCAGCAGAAACAAATCAAAACTTAAAGCGTGAGATAATACAACACATGGAAATATTTGTGCTTTCCTTCCATCTGTTAGTTTATGTTTATGCAAATCAGAACTTTGTATTAAACATGTATATGCTAATGCATGAGGGTCAGTAGTAGAGAGGCTTAATCCACAAACTTACTATGTTTCCGAGTGTTATATGGTTAAATACTTATATACTTAAGTTATGTGGTAGTTGTGAATAGTGGCAGAATGGTGTAACACAATTATTTTCAGTTTTTTGAGTATAATGTAAAGTTTATATTTTCAAGATTGCAGAATAAAGAAGAATTGCTACTATTTATTTTTCTATGGATAGAAAATCCTTTAAAAGAAAGTTTTCAGCACAAAATATAATTATACATAAAAAGGAAAGCAATGACCTAAGTCCATCCTACTCTGTGGTAATACCTTCCAGGGAGGAGTGGCACCCAGAGACTGGGTCTCTCACGAAGGCAGGGTGAGGTCTGAGGCCTATGGCCCTAGAACCAGGCTTGTCATTCCCCTTGGTAGCTGTCTGCTTACACTTCTGTGGGTACAGAGGCATACTGGTATTAGAGATAATGAGATGGCAGACGTTCTAGCAAGGAGGGGATCAGGGCTTGATTTTATTGGGCCCGAGCCCTTTTGCGGAGTGTCTGTTAGTATGAGATTCCCAGCTCACAGTGAGGGCTCATCTTGAGATGTAGAATAAGTAAACCACTGCCAGAAAGGTCCACAATTTTATATCCGGGCCTGACTGGAGAGTGAGTTCCTCCTGAATTTATCTAGCTAAACTCAGAGGGATTGTGGGCTATCTTATAGGCCACAACTTGTGCAGACCTTTGTGCATAATGGGTCTTGTACAGGATCCTTTATGCAGGAAATGTGTGAGGGACTTTGAGACCTCACAGCATTTACTATGTGAATGTGAAAGTTTCGCCATGCATAGGTATGTATCCTTAGGGTCCTTCTTTTTGGAACCTGAGGAAATAAAAAATGCAGATATTAAGGACGTGGTCTGTTGTATATGGACCATTGAACTAGAGTAATGCCAGATAATGATGCATGCATGGCTTCTTTCAGAGATTACTCATTTATCATCATAATTTACATAATACATAATTTTCTGAGATTTACCGGGTTTTCAAAAGTGTTCGCTATCATTCTCAACAGAATGCCTTTATTTTGTACAAATGGATACAAAAGTGCATTAAGAATAGCCAGCTGCCTTCGAAATATGCCCAAGTTTTCCACCTATCTTTGCCAATGATCTGAGGGTAATTAGAATCATTAAGCTGTATACTATTGTTTAATGTATATGTGATTTGGCAAATAGGAAAGCTGTTCAGACTTAATGTCTCCATTGCGGAAAAACATGCCTGATAGGATTTGCTGTGTGGATTGTTTTATTGAGACACGTCACCTCCACGTATAAAGTGAAACAGTATAGTATGGCAAAGCATTTCACTACTTAGCTCTACATAATGAAGTGCATTTCTATCATAAAGAACTGAATCTTCACAAACAACCTTTGTTTAACTTCATGATGGAAAGTTGAATTTCCTGTATTCAGTGCTGGAACCTAACCTACCTGTGTGTTTTACCCATTTTACTGCATGTAATGTGCATGAACTATATTAAATCCTCTAACTTTTGATATGTTTATTATTGTAGACCTGGAATGTAATCATATTTAATAAATTACTTTTGCCATTTAAATCTTACCAAAGGTTTTACTTTGTTTTTATTTAATCTTTACTTATGATTGAATTTATCCAAATTGTCTCCATCATTTATATTGATTCCAATGTCAGCTGCAAGTTATTGATATTTTTAAGATCAACAACTAGGCGTGGATAATTGATCACCAGATCACCAGTTCACCATAGGTTGGTGACCTTGCTACTGGAGCCATCATGTTCAACAATGTTACAAATTAATTTTATTTTCATGTAAGTACTGTTTCTCTTATTCATTATCATAAAAAAAATAATATGAATACACATGTGTTAAGAGCAATGTAGAAACTCAGAAAAGGAAAATACTTGACTTTGTCTGTTATTTTAAAACTCTTCGTCATTCTCCAATGTTGCACTTGTATTACAATATATTATTATATGTGCTGTTGAGAGCCATCAATGCATATAGAAACCATCTGTTGGTGGCATTTGATAGACTATGACAAGGGTTTTGAATATGTATGTTGGGCTTATTGCACTCCTACATGATTGAAGCGTTTGGTTTTATAGGGTCTAAGTGCCTAAATCATGATTTGTAGAAAATAAGGAAAAAGGAACTGAAAGATAAATGTGGGATATTTATTTGGGATATTTTATTATGATATTGCTTCTGTAAACTTACAAACAGCTTTGAAGATGATCAATATAATACTCAACGCAAAAAAATTTATTTTTATATTGTAAGAATTGGCAAAAGGTCTATGTGTCATCTTAAATGGCAATCTGATGTGGCGTTAGAACAGATTACAAACTTTTAAAATAGCAAAAATGAACACTAAAGTCATTAAGAATGGAACTGATAAACCTTTACATTCTTAGTTATCTTAAAGACACTAAAGAAATAAAATATGTGGAAAAGGAAACAATCTTTGGTGTTTAGTCTTTAGCAGGTGCATGCATTATTAATAATGTTCAAGTAAAAGCCTTTTGCTTCTTCTGGAATGTATGGGAGCATATTTTTAAGGTCTTTCAACTTTTCAGGATTAATTTCCCCGCTTCTCTGAAGTTCAGGTATAACAATGTTGCAGAGATCTGTATATTTAATGCCTTTTTTAAAAACACGAACTTCTTCTGAAGTTCTTAGGTCATTGTGAGATTTGTTTAGTTTTATCAAGCCACGTCTTAGAAGTCCATCCTCAACATAGATCTGGGATACATTACTGATCTTCATTTTCGTGATATGGAGCATTTCAGTACTCATTTATTTATTAATTTATTTATTAATCCTTTAACATCAATTCAGTACATAGTACATTGATACAGGATATGTCAATAGTTAAATTTATATATTTACATTACAATAAAGTTATATATAATTTGAGTTCAACTATGATATACAATAGATATATTTATAAATTAAATGACATACTACTAGATAACTTAACGGATTACTCACAGAATGAATGTCCTTGAAATCAGTCCTGTCTATTGTTACAGCCTTGAAAGGTTTATGATGTTGAGCTTTCTCAATCATCTTCTGGAAAGTCTTTGTGACTTTCTTTCTTTTGTCCAAGACAACAAAATCCTGATCACAGGGAAGATAAGAGTGACCACTATGTAAAACGTTGTGCTGGATGCTCTGAAATTTGCGAGTTGCTACCAGAAATATCATTGTCATTAAGATCACCTGATGCAATTGTCACACCAAAGCTTCAAATGAGTCTGTTCTCTAAGATAGTTGCTCAATAATAATTTTAACAGTACCTACTGAGCCTATTTCATGTCCTCCTCGACCACCAGTATTCTCAGTCCAAAGACACATGTAACTATTGTCTGTATTACATTCATGGAGGCAAAATCTATACATGGACAGCTGCCTAGAATAAAACATCTGTGAATGTGTCAGTATTGGGAGAAATATTTACTGTAGGTCCATTGCAATAACAAGTTTGTTATTTCCTGGTTTCTACATTCAAGTATATCATTTCTCATGTGTTCCCGTGCCTGATGATGAAGTTCCAGTTTTGTTTTAAATATTCCTTTGTTGGAATTTGGAGCAGTTTTCATCTGAGAGCTTAACAGGTCACAACATGAACACGTATCAGTTCTTGGTCTCCCAAAGCGTAGATGAGAATATTTTTTGTTGAATATGCTATAGTAATTCCTGTAGGTGATGTCAGTACCAGGATTTTTCTCCTTGTAAGCCATCAACATTCTATTTATGCTCAAATCAGGGCTCAAAAACTTCTTACTGGACTTGTTTCAGCTGTAATGATTTTCTTCCAATGGGAATGATTCAATTTGCTGCTTAATAAACAACCTTACTTCTGCACTCAGTTTGAAAAGTTTTTTACCTCCCTGTGCCTTAGCATAGTTCATGCTTCCTTTTTTCTTTTGCTCAATGAGAACTTGAACTGCTTTGTGAGAAATGTAGAAATTTTTTTTTCAAAAGTTGCTCAACATACCTTTACTTCAATTTTTGAAGATTTAGAAGCTTGTAACAGTGATGTGTCATAATTTAAAATAGAGAGTTGAGGGTTGTTACACTACATCACTATGATAATCTTACTTGAACGCGTTTCGGGAGACGGCTTGTCCCCATCGTCAGCATTCTCTCTCAACTGATATTTGCCGGTCATCGTCTGGGGGATGTGTGTGGTTTGTGGTGTTCTCTGGTGCTGGGCTGATGAACCTCCAAAGGCTGTTGGGTGGCGGCAGTTCAAAATTCATTAGGTGATTCCTGTGTTTGACAATATGTATTTTTTCCCAGATGTCCAATTCATTGCTACTGTTGATCGGTTTTAAGAGTTTTATGTTTGGAGTGATATCATGGTTTGAAGACCAGAAATGATGTGCTACTGCTGATTTATCTTGCTGCTTTTGGTAAATGCATCTCATATGCTCTTTAAGTCTTATTTCAAGATTTCTTTTTGTTCTTCCTATATATACCAGGTTACATTCATTACAATCAATTTGATATATACCAGCTGATTTATCGTTGGGGATAGGATCTTTTGTTCTGTTGCATAGTAGTTTCTGTATGTTGTGGTTATTCTGTGGAGACAGGGTGATGTTGTATTTTTTGAAAATCCTTTGAAATTTATGATGTGTCCAAGGGTGATAAGTGAATTTTCTATATGCTTGTGGTTTTTGTTGTCTGAGTAATGTAGTCATTTGTTGGATGTATTTCTGTCTTTCAAACCTTTTTATCTTCTTATCTATTGTTTTTTTCTGGTATCCATTCATAGTGGCTATGTTGATAATGTGTTGGTATTCTTTCTGGTATTCCTCTTTCTCCATTGGTATATGTACTAACCTGTTTGTAATACTATTTAAAATTGCATGTTTGTGGCTTGTAGGATTGTAGCTATTATTTTTAATGTAGTTTTCTGTGTGCGTTGGTTTTCTGTAAATGCCAAACGTTAGTTTGTTGTGTGCATTATTTCTGATGATCCTGATGTCTAGGTAAGGTAATTGGCCATTTTCTTCTTTTTCCATTGTGAATTTTATAGATCTTTTTTGTAAATTTAATAATTTCAAAGCATCTTCTGAAAGTTTTTTTGGAACAATAGCAAAAATATCATCTACATATCTATACCAGGTTTTGAATAGATGTGGGAAAGATTTTGTAATATGGGATTCAAAATGGCTCATATATAGTTCTGCTAAAAATGGTGAAAGGGGGTTTCCCATAGTTAGGCCTGAGGTTTGTTTAAAGATTTTGTGATGGAATGAAAAGAAATTCTGATCCAGACATAATTTTGTTAGTTTCAGGTAATCTTCTGTTTGTGCTCTAGGTGTGCCATTGTTTAATATCCAATTTTCTAGGAGTGGTAATAATTCTTCTTTTGGTATGCTTGGGAAGAGTGCAGTGACATCAAATGATACCATCATGTCTGTGGGTGATATATTTATATTTGAAAGGTGACTGGTTAATTCTAAAGAATTTTTTATGCTAAGACTTTTGAACATAAATTATTTAATTTTACTAAGAAATGTAGAATGATTAAATTCATTTTAACTTAATTATTCATTTAATCATAAGGTAAATTACCGCCACTAAAATAACCTATATTACCAACAGAGAGAATATAATAATTTTTTCTATAACTTATAGTAATATCATAATGTAGTGCTTTTGTAGCGGAATTTTTTTCGACCTGTAGCAAGATTCATTGCTTTTTGGTTGGCACTGACAGTCAGGGCATCGTAGATGAAAAAACCATGAATCTTTCTGCCACCTGTTAGATCTTCTTCTCTTTGTTCATAAAGTGTTGTCAAAACCTCTTTAAAAAAAACACCTGGTTAATAGCCTATTGTAGGTGTTCCCACCACATGAATGATCCCTCAGATAATACAAAATAATTGATTTGTATTTTGACTTACTCCTCTGTGATTTCTTTTATCTTGGGGAACCACGAGTCAGGGCATTGAAGGTTTAGTTTCTGAGTCATATAGAAAAGAACCACAATTTGATATAGAGTTAGGATTGTTTCCAATGTGTTCAAGGATGTCCATACAAATCATTGCTTGAGTTTGCTTCTGTTCAAGAGTAAGGATTCTCAGCACCATTTTCAAATGCATTTTTTTTCAAAATAATATGTATTACACCAAGTCAGATTTAAATACACAAACCACTAAAAACTGCACGTTTACTTTGTTACTAGAAACACGTTCTCGGGGTAGTTACCCCATCATCAGCTAGGTTCCAACTGCCGCATGAACCCTCTTCCTGGGCTACTCTTTGTTGGCGATGGAAGAAGAAACTAATTACGTCCCTATCCTTAAAATATCTCAGCTATTTTTCACAATGAAAATCTTATCCCAAACAGTTAATTCATGGGTTGGTCTATGACTTTGAGTAATGTGATTATGTTTTGTATGTTGTAGCTGGTATTTCAAAATCTGATGACATTGCAAATTTTACCACTTGATTGTATTTAACATTTTGAGGTGTTCTTTTAGCCTGGTTTATAAATTCTGTTTTGTTTTACCTATATAAACTTTACTGCACCTTGTGAAGCAATCTTCTAATTACACAAGATAAATGTGTAGTTTTTAGTAAAGTTTGTGTATTTAAATCCAGTTCAGTATAATATTATTACTCATCACTTCACTTTATTAAATTTCCGCATAAGTATATACATTTTTTCATGTTAAATTGTTCGCATAAAAATTACTGAATAGTTTCTTTATTAGTGTTAGTTAACTCAGTTGCTTGAATGCTTAGGCAATGATTTGTTGTTAATATTTTTTGGAAGCTATCACTTTTTGATGTGCAAGGTCAACCAGATCATCTTTAACTTACATTTTTAAATTTTATTAACCTTTCAAAAAGTATGAGATAGATACTGATTACCATAAACTTGCATCGGCAAACCGTATGTTTCTGTAGCAGATTTTCCAAGTTTTGCATGGAATTTCATATTCATCTGCTGCTCCATTCTAGAACTTAACATTTTTCTGACATAGGTCAGTTACAGTCTCTAAGCAACAATTGTAAAGGAATTCTTGCTACATGACCATGAATATTTCATACTAAAATGAGGAGTAAATGAAACCAGCAACCCTGCTACTCTCTGCTATAAATATCATAGGGAACTAGCACAGAAACCATTGAATGATTTTATAGCCACACCCTCGAGCAACATGCACCATGTTCGAATAAATTACTTCAGAAGTAACATTTATTAATGAAATTATACTATGGAAGTAGGTTACTACAGGAGTAATGTTGGAAGTTGAATTACAATTTATTTTTTTTAGTTACCACTATAGGGGCAGTGTGCACCATGTTGGAGTAAATTGCTTTGGAAGTAACATATACTAAACTCCGTACTATGGAAGTAGGTAACTACGGGAGCAATTTACTCTAGAAGCAATGTTGGAGAGCTCAATTACAATTTACTCTTTTAGTTACAACTACAGAAGTAAGAGCTCATTACTGCCGGAGATATTGTTTTGTTCGATTTACTTGACGTGATCATTGACAAGGCTATGTATGATAGGAAAAGGGGAGAAATGGCAGTGAAAGAGATAAAATGTTTGTTGGTAGAGATAAAGAAAATCCATTTAAACAATATGAGTGTAAAAAAAAAAGTTAGATGCCGGAAAGTTGTGACGGATGAGTTTAATGCTTTGAGTGATGGGAAACGTACTTAAGAGCAGCCTAAAATTTTGGAAACAATGCTTCTAATCTTCATTTTGCATTACAGATCACTTGTGTGTTGATGGTGAAATATCCTTTCCGATTTCGGAAAAGTTCACCATATCCACGGATGGGCACAAAATAGTAACATGCATGCAGTCAATTCTACCCACAATTGTGGGAAATATGCACAAGTGAAGAAGAATTGCCTTTTATTTTCTGAACATTTATGTATATTTATATGTGTAGGTACCTTGCTCTTAACCTCAAAAGCTCTCTAACAACACGATGAAATATACGACCAGCAGACGCAAGGTGAACATTTATTTATAAAATGGCATGTAATGCTGCGATTACAATGAACTTTACTTAATGTGACATGAAATTAAGAAATACTGTAAACTAAAGGTCTAATTGGCATGCACTTAATGTAATGGGAATGACTTGATTGATGGTTCTTTTATTACTTCGAGCTAGTGCTTCATGCCGATTGGTTCTAATTACCATGTGACATCAAACTTGACATAACGGGAAGGAAAAGTTTGACATTGCCAAACTCAAGTTACGTCGCGTTAAGTCAATCCTAAAAGTTTACATTCAATACAGTGTTAAACTGTCAGGTTACATTAAATCCATCATAATGCTGACTAAGTATTTCAAATGTTCTGGTATGAAACACTCGTAGGATGCATAACAATAATTGCAGTTTGGGTTATAGAGTTGAATTCCTGTCTGAGTTTTGTTACAAATGCTCTCCAAGCAGGTTCAAAGGACATGTAAAAGATTCTTTCCTAATACCGAAACGTTCGTTGAATTCCCTCTGTATAAGTTCCATTTGGTTCTTGCATACCACTATTGCATTTCCGTTGTTTTCTTCGAGATCATCAATGTAATCTGAGTAAACCATGAACACATCAAAATACCTTCCATCAAATAGGATATGGTATTCTAGTTCAATTGACAGGTTAGTTACTCCATCCAGGTTGCGAGAGTAAATTCTAACCTATATTTGTGCTCTATTTAATTGCTTAGTAACATAGTATATGACGGGCTGTCCGACATTTACTTCAGCAATAATTTAATCTGGGAGTATCTGAAAGGAGTAAAATGCTTTGGAAGTAGTTTACTCTCGTGTGGGAGTCCTCAAGTGTTGACTTGAATAGTAGTTTACTACTAAAGTAGAACTTATTCTGTTGGTGCATGCCGCCCTAGAAGTAAGAGCTCATTACTCCTGAAGTACTGTTTTGTTTGAGCGATTTACTTGAAGCAATCACGAATAAGCTTATGTGTGATAGGAAAAGGGGGGAAAACGTCAGCAAAAGAGATACAAGTTTGTTGATAGAGATAATCAAAATCCATTTAAGCAATATGGAGTGCAAAAAACATTGTGGAAGATAAATGCCTGGAAAGCTGTGACAGACAAGTTTAATGCTCCGAGTGATGGGAAATGTACTGAAGAGCAGCTTAAAATTCTTTGGAAACAATGTTCCTAATTTTCATATTTGTATGTTAGATCACATACGTTTTGATGGAGAAATAGCCTTTCCAATTTCAGAAAAGTTTCGGATTTTCACTGGATGGGCACAAAATAGAAATACGCATGCAATCAATTGCACTCACAATGCGTGGGAAACCTGCAAAAGTGAAAATTGTTTTTTATTTTCTAAACACTCATATATAATTATGCACCTTGCTCTTAACCTCAAAAGTACTCTAAAGTGATGAAAGATATGACCAGCAGGCACACGCTGAATGTTTATAAGATCGCCTGTAGCTACCTGAAATATTCCAATAAGAAACACTCGCAGGACACGTAACAATTGCAGTTTGGGTGATACAGCTGAATTCATGTCTGAGTTTTGCAGATTCAAAAGGAATGCAAAAGATTCTTTCCTTGTATCAAAATGTGCCTTGAGCTCTCTAGTATCATATGGATTTCGCCTTATATGTACTATACCATCAATGTAATCCTTGAACACATCAAAATATCTTCCTCCAAATACAATACAGTATTGTAATTCAATCAACAGGTGAGTTACTCCAACTAAGACACAAGAGTGTCTTCTAACCTATATTTGTGCTCTATTTAATTCCGTAGTAACATACTGCATGACAGTGCTTTCTGACATTTAATTTTGTGGTAACTTTTAAATATGAAAAGAGTAAAACACTTTGGAAGTAGTTTACTCTTGTGTGGAAGTAGCTGTGTGTTGACTTGAATAGTATTTACTACGGAAGTACAGCTTATTCTAGGTTGGTGCACACTGGTCCTCATATGTTTGGATCCACTTAATCCCCATCTTCAGAATCAGTCAGAAGTGAGTATGGGTAAAAAATACATCTGAACATATTCCTTAAAAATTGTAAGGTAAATAAGGTATCAAACTTGTCTCAATTTGGTTATGAATTTTAGATCTAGTCTAGTATGACCAATATTGGGTTTTGGTAAGAATGGGAGGAAGGGGTAAGTTGGCACAGAGTATACATGAAAATAAAGAGAGATGGAACAGGAAGACACCACACATCACAAAAATTTAAAGATAAATTTAAGCTTTGATGGACATCATGCTTCATGTTTATTAGTGCTATACTCTATGTGCTGTTTTTTATTTTTTTCATTCTACACCTGAAATGCAGGTATAACTTTCATCAGCCAAAGATCCAGAACTTCTAGAATAAAAGAACCAAGTCATTCGCTGGTAAGTACACAAACCAAATGTGTTTCAGGAAATAACATTTTTTATTACCCAATGATAATCTGATTACAGTTCTTTTTTCTCTGCAGATTACCTTAGTAACAATATATGCAGACATTCGCTTCTGTTTCACTATTTACAAATTAAATAGTATATTCCAAATAAATACGAATGAATTTCAAAGATTTTTTCACATTTTTAGTTACATGTTAAAATTTTTTATAAACATTTATGAAACAAAATAAACAAAATAATTTTCTTAAAAAATGTAATATAATTTTCCAAATTATGAACTGAATGGAAATAAAAACATCATGAAAAGATATATATGCTACAAAAACTGAACTAAACAGAATGGACTGGCGAAACTTAAAAAACTAAATAAGAATAATAAAACAATATTACACGTTTTTTTTCCCTTCTCCTGATGCTCTGCAACACACATGTTCTCTGTCCTGGAATCCTCATAAGGTTAAGCCAATTAACACTGAGGGCCTGCTTGCGTTTAATTGAGTGTCGCTAGTTGTTTGTGTGGTTCAAAACAAATTCCTCACACAGTTATCTTCTTTTTACTGAAAAAATTCCAAGCAGCTGTTAATATTTGTCAAGATTTTTAATTTGGATAAGACAACACCATTGCTTTAATTTTTTTCCGTTGTTTCGTTTTTGCACATTACCAGAAATAATTTTCAGTTTGTGGGGCACGCATCACTCCCACCCCTCCCCCCAGGCGGCGGTAGTTCATTGCTCCACAGAGGCGCCATTGGTTCTGGTCCGTATCATACACTTCAATGGTCTTCAGATATGCTGTGCCATCAAAACCGCCAACAGCATACAACTGGCCGTTCACCACAGCCAGCCCAACCTGAAAACAGTAAAAAAGCATTGCTCTGGGAGCTCTGCCCCAAACTTCTCCATAAAGACAGAGCATAATCTATCCAACTGGCTTGTAAACCAAGAAGCTGCTCGCTTATGTTCTGGAATACAAAACATTTTAAAAAAGCAAGAAATGAATTTTGAAAACAAACAGTGAAGTTTTTTGACATTTACATGCACAAATTCAAATTTTAATTACTCTAGTTTCACTTTTTACACCTTAACTTACTGGTTCTCTTTTAAAGTAAAGCTAGAGTAATTAAATTTGTGCATGTAAATGATATGAATTTTTTTGCCTAAATCTACTGCACATAACAAGTAGGGCTAGGATTCAGTAAGCACAAGATCATCTACAAAAGCTCTGATTCCCCCAACATAGAGTTAGTTGCAAACTCCCACAATAACTGGAAATGAATGACATACGTGTAAAGCAAGAATGCCATAAAATAAAGCATCACAGTAAAGTAGCGTTAACTATTTTAACATTCTATTGTCTAAGCTTATTATGTCACTTGTAGGCTGTATTTTAACACTGCAATAATAAGAGCTGTTACCAAAGTAACTAGAATGACTACATGGGTCACTCAGATGAAACCAAGAAACTGGCTGCCAAAACTCCGGTAATGCATTGCCATGGGGGAAAGTTTTTGGGGTTGATACTACTGATTAAGAGCTGTACTGTCAGAGGTGGCAAACCTGCATGTGTATGATGTGTGTAGAGTGTAATGTTGAGGCACATGGGCAGAGATGGCATTCACAATAACAGGACCATCCTTCTTGCAGTATAATGTGGTGCAGTTTCTAGCTGCTGAAGGTATTTCATCATTTGAAGGTCATTGTCACATGGACAACATGTCATGTGATGAGTGGACAAAGCAAGGGTAAACAACACTGTTGGACAAAACTTGTCCTGGTCTGTTCCACAAGTCATTATGGAAGAACATGTTGCTTCTGTATAATACAGGGCTAGCACAAATGCTTTACCTGATTTCGCTGTCATGTAGTATGAAAAGTAAGAGGGTTACAATATTGAACCATATACCAAATGAAAAGGAAACTCACCAAGTACGTTTAAAATTTTAAAAGAGTATCTGGTGAACTGGGTTTGACCACTAGGCAGCTAGGTGTGAAAAATGGCTGCGACGGGCGCAGAATGTACATATTGAATACTTGTATTTCACACGTCAGTAACTGCTGTTCAAAGACAATTTTGTACACAATATCATAAGGATCCACCAAAAAAGACAATATGTGCTTGGTACTTGAGATTTACTGCCACAAGAAGTCTTAACCCAAAGAAATCCGCTGGAAACCCATCTGTCTCCAGCAAAACAGTTAAGCACATAAGAGAAACTTATGTGCAAAGTCCAAAGAATTTGACTGTGCAGATGAGCAGAGAGTTTGGGTTACTACAGTAGACTGTATGGAAAAACTGCATAAATGTCTCAAAATGAAACCATATCATTTACAACTGCATCAAACCCCCTCGAAAGATGACAAAAGTCGACTCCATGAGTTCTGTAATAAATTCCAGTGATTGTTAAAGAGGACGAAGACAGATGTAATAAACTGATCTTCAGTGAAGAGACGAATTTTCATTTGAGCGACAAAGTGAACAGACATAATGTTCGAGAGTGGGGGATGGAAAATCCTCGTGTGGTTTTAGAACAAGTAAGGATTCACCAAAAGTCAATGTGTTTTGTGCAGTATCTTCTGATAAAGTCTACGGACCATTCTTTTTTGCTGAAAACAATGTCACTGGTCCATCTTATCTGGAAATACAGTCATAGTGGTTGATGCCTCAGTTACTTCAAGATAAACAGGGTTTTTATTTCAACAAGATGGGGATTCACCACATTTCCATCTTGCAGTGCGTCATTACCTTAATGAGCAACTCCAACATTGTATTGCACAGGCCTCTAACAACAATCAGTGTCTTCTCTGTTGGCCTCTCTGGCCACTTGATCTTACTCTCTGTGATTTCTTTCTATGGGGTTTGTCAAAGATCAAGTTTATGTACCACTCTTATCAGCTGATCTTCATGAACTGAAGAATTGAATCTCTGCAGCTGTGGCTACAGTTGACTGCAATATGCTCCAGTATGTATGGATGGAGTTGGACTACTGAGTGGATATTTGTCACGTTACATGGGGAGGTCACATCATATACTGGTTAGCAGTTGCAGGTTCAAAACTTGGCGAGTTTGTCTTTTCATTGGTATATGATGTAATATTGTAACCTCATACTTCTCATAATACATGGCAATGAAATTGAGTAAACCATTTATGCTAGTCCTGTATAATCTCATCACATGTTGTCAGAAATAAAGTAGACTCACGATTAACCAAGGTAGTTGTTGGAAAATAAATATACATATTGTTTCTATCAGTGCAGTGCTATCATCCAAAAGAGGCCAGAAGTTTACCCAAAAAGCTAAAAAATACTTTTCCGAAAAGTAATCTTATCATTCAGCAATGTAATCTGTTTATCTTTTAACTAAACTGTATAAGTATTTAATGTAAATGTTAAAGAACTATGTTGTAATAAACAATTGCAATATAGTTCTACTATATAGTACTTCTTCTATAGTACTATAGTTGGATACACTAAGAAGATGCATTTTTTCACCCATTTTCATTCATCATCCAATGATCTACCTGATTAAGTAATCTAAAACTAGTGAAATACCATAAAGTATGTCTGAATCTCTCACAGGTGAGCAGAAACAACACAGATGAGTTTGCAACATCTGATGCATTATGAACCGGAGGGAGACGCTTTCTTGATACATATAGTGACACTGGATGAAACATGATGCAAGCACTACAAATCGCAAAGCCAGTGACACAGCACAGTGGAAGCACCACACATCACCATTGTAAATGTAGAATGTGAATTTATGAGGGCAGATCGAAAAGAAATGCACAATAATTTTTTTCTGCCTTGGTATTGCAGCTGGAATGTTGCAATTTCACACAGATATAGTTTGAAGTTTTCACTACAGAGGGTATTTTTTGTTTCATGTGCAGCTCTAGCGAGAGAAGCATGAGCTATGCAACAAAAATGGTGTGCATGTTACTGTCATCCATGTGTGAAGAGCAGAGAGGTGTGGTTCAATAGTTGTGGATCAAAGGGTATAAACCGAATGATATTCACAGGGACATGCATGACGTGTATGGGGACAATTGTATGGACCATAACAATGTCTTCAAGTGGTGTGCAGTTTTCCAAAAGGGTCGTGTGAACCTTAATGATTTGCCACGCTCTGGGAGGCCGGTAACAGCTGCAACCCTGCATAATGTCAGGGCATTGAGGCAGTAATTTTGAACTGGTGTGTGCAACTGTGAACCTTATTGCAACAGTTCAACATTTCCTATGGTGCAGTGTACGATATTATTCATCACATGTTGAAATTCCATAAAGTTAGTGCTCGCTGGGTGCCTAAGAACCTGACAGACATCCACAAGGGCCAGCAAATGATGACGAGCTTAGATCACCTAACGCAGTACACTGCAGAAGGGCATGACTTTCTGAAATGAATCGTCAATGGTGATGAATTGTGGGCATACCACTACACACCCAAAACCAAGCAGGCAAGTATGGAGTGGAAACAAGCTGGTTCCCCAGTGAGGAAAAAATTCAAAGTGACTCACTCTGCTAGGAAAGTGCTTGTGACGGTGTTCCAGGATATGCATGGTGTTGTATTGGTGGACTTTGCTGAACACAGGACCAGTGTGAATGCTGCAGCCTACCTGAAAACTTTGGTGAAGTTGTTGCGTGCCCTTCGTGACAAACGCTATAACATGAATGCTGTCGATGTCAAAATTTTTCATGACAATGCTCGCCCCCATGTTACTGCTGCTGTTTGTCAGAAAATCACCAAATTTGGTTGGGAGTGCTCCAGCATCCACCATACAGTCCAGACCTTGCACCATTGGACTTTCATCTGTTTGGTCCCATGAAGAAATTCTTGGCCAGCCAATGCTTTGCGACAGATGCAGAAGTGAAATCAGTAGTCTGCAGATGTCTATACTCCAAGGAAACGGACGTCTACAAACAGCGCATATTGAAACTGGTAACATGATGGGAGAAATGTGTTGAGAAACTTGGTGACTGTGTCGAAAAGTAGGTAAAAGGTGAAAGTTTATTTGTGATTTTTGTTGATGTTTTAACTGTTAAACTTTTTTGTAAAACTTTTCGATCCACCCTCGTAAATGCTGAATAAGAGTCAATAGTGAAGAATGATATTGTCACGATGCATGGGTTACAATTATTATTTTATAGTTACTCACACTTTTAAAAGCTTTGGAAGTAAGGGCTTCCATGTGGAAATGAGAGTTCAGATATCCACTATACGGAATGTGCAGTGTCAAAATTCATTCACCTTAGGAGCGAGATATGGGTTCTGCTGAATTGCGCCAGGGTATTTACCTGCAGGGGTAATGTTCTGCTTAGCTAGCTGAAATGTACCTTTAAAAACCCCAGGTTTTAGACCTCATGGTCAATTGATGGGGAAGTGCTGCAGGAAGCTATGTCGGCCGTCCTTTTAAAAAGTTTATGTAAGATAAAGTACTATCTTCAATACCCTCACACCATGCATCAGTCAGCATCTGCTGTGCTCCAGGTAAGCATGACTTCCATTTAAGCATTTGTAACCCTTTAGGCGGCCATGAGTCATACTACTGTTTCAGTAAATCTTTTTAGTAACTTCCATGTGGTGTAATAGGTTAATCTTTGGATTCGCCCTTGCCATATCCACACCTTCCCATAGAAGTCTTGAGTGTCTAGAATTCCCCTAGGATCTATGCCTGTCTCTAACTCCCACCCGGATAGGCTAACCACCCTGTGTGAGAACAAAGTGTCAGGATAGAGAGTTGCTCTATTTTGTCCCAGTCTCACGAGCCATCCCAGTGGGTACTTCTGGTGCCTGTGTGGTGGCCCTGGCATTTAAAGCCACCCGCAAGAACAGGAGTCAGCAAGAAGAAGAAACACCCCTGGGTCACTGCCACAAGGCAATTCAGCAGAATTCACTCCTAAGATGAATAAATTCTGACACTGTGCAATCCATAGAACCATGGTGGCTCCCTACAACAATTCACGCTGCCGTGCTAAAATCCTTAACTGTGGGACTAATTCTGCTCACAGAGCTGATAACCAACTTTTGCCTGTCTGAAGCAGAACACCATCAGCAACTCACCACCTGCATACTGGCCAGTGCTCCTCAGCACTCCAGTTAAGAGATGGCAGCTCAAGTAGACTAATGTGGTGCTGCATTCGACTCTGACATCAGGTCATGAGTTCGGCTGATGAGGCGACCCCGGGTGAAGGAAGATAAGCTGAAGAGAAAGAGAAGTCTGAAATCATTGCTGTCCAAGAAGGAATGCTTTGATATCAGCTCTAGGGAAGTGTCATCATGCATACATCATTTTGGCTTGTCTAAATTCTCTTCTAACAATTTTGGTGTAAGTAATATTCTAAATTTAAACATTCAGTGCATGTGCCGACTTTCATTAAGTTTACGAGATAGAATGAGAATACTCTGCTTTACGAACAATTGTAAATTCTCTTTATTGTGAGTTACCAGTGCAAGAGAGACAAACTTTTAACGAAATGTATTTATTAGTTATATATACATTATTACATGTAAACTGATTTAAATGGTTTGTGTTATAAAAAGTAATTACTTAGAAGAAGAAAACAAATGTTTGTTATGTTTAACAGATATTTTCTGATTCCTGGTATTTCATTCCTTTCCTGTTTTGTGAGGAAATTTAAATCACTGGTAACCTCTGAGGAACTTCATGCTTCGAAGTGTTGAGAGAAAAATGCACCCAGCACTATAATATTCCTGCCTTTAAGTATTTGTACTTTCCTACCTTCTTTATTAATGGTAAAATTACAACTTTAAAAAAAAAATGAATTTTGTTTATGGACGCTCTTTAACTGCTGTGGTCCTTAGCGTCCCATTCTATATTTGGCATGAAAGATTGGTAATTTTGCTCAGAGGCCTCTTTATCAGGATTGAGGTTCTTTTATGTGCTGTAAATCTATGACACGGGACCACCGGCTTTATTTCCCTTCTGAAGGAAGCCACGCTAAGGATTTTTATGCCCAAAAAAATCCATTGCCCTCTGCTCGGTTTGAACCCACGACCTCAGGAACTAGAAGCTAGCATGGTAACCACTACACCATGGAGGAGACACATTACAACTTGAATAGATTTTGTTGCAAATAAAAATAAAACTGATTGCTACAAAAATGGTAGCAGTCGTGTATACCAGTATACTGTACAGTGGGTATCTGAACTCTCACCTTCACATGGAAGCCTTTACTTCCAAAGCTTATAATTTATAAAGCTTATAAACATGTAAATAACTATAAAATAATAATTGTAACCCATAAATCATGACAATATATGATATATAACTAAATGGAAGTTTTATTGTGTCAATTTTATAAGACCTTATTACAGTTTTCTACAAGATTTCTTGTTAGTATGTAGATGGTTGCACTGCATAAACAATAGTAACATCAGCAGAACTCGCAGCATGGGAAATAATCCACATAAAAAAATTGCACACTGAGTAATGAATTTTGAAATTCTGCCAGTTGATGACATAGTTAAGTTCTCCAAACAGACACTTGGATAGCAGAACAATTCACACGAAAGTATGGGATCCCTTCGAGATATCAATGAACATACAGCTGACAATGGAGACAAATGCCGTCAAAACATATTCTGGGTGAAAACTTAGTAAGTGAAACTAAAGTATCATCAATTCATTCACAATTTCAGTATATGAAAATATCACCATACTTACATACAGAAATCCCTGGTATACTCACCCCACTTCGGCGGGATGTCATTGCAACAATTGGACTCCATGTGTTGGAATGGGGATTGTAGCGCTCAGCACTGGATAGTTCCATGCAATCATCACGTCCTCCGACTGCATAGATTAGATTATTAAACACAGCACAACCTAGGTGTTTCCGTCTGGTAGACATCGGTGATACAGGTGACCATTTATTTTGCCTTGGATCATATCGTTCCACTAAAATATAATACATCTTATATTTAACACTACACTTTTATTAATGAATGAATAATATTACAAATAACATTCAAGATATATAGAGGACATCTAACTGTTATAGGACTCTGACAGTCCTGAAGAAGGGGAAAAAGAAGAAACCTTGGAATTTTATGAAAAATTACAAGTAGTACTAAATTAAAAAAATAAAAATAAATATTTGGTTATTGCAGGAGATTTAAATGCAAGGGCTGGAAAACAACCCATTTCTAAAACCGTAGGACAATTTGGAGAAGACCACATTAACGAAAATGGCACACAACTACTGCAATTTGCAATTTTCAATGAACTTAAGATCACAAACACAGTTATTAGAATAAAATACATTCACAAATATACATGGAGCACGCATGGTCAAAGAACACTAATTGACTATATTATTGTAAATAAAAAACTAGCAGCACAAGTTACACATACTAGAACCTATTAGGTTGTGATATATCTTCAGGCCATTATTTAGTAATATCCAAAACAGACTTATGGAGAAAGACAAAGTTAAGGTTAAATGAAAAAGAAATGAAACACTTTTCAAAATAAACTTATTCCATGAACCTAGTATCAGGAGGCTATACCAAAAAAGATAATTTTCTAGAAGCAACAAAAGAAAATGAAGATATTGATAAAGAATGGTCTAATATTACTGAATCAATAAAAAGAGCAGCAGAAGAAGCAATGGGAAGAAGGAATAAATACAGACGAAGAACTGGCTTAAGAATTCGGAATGAAGAAATTGGACAAGCCATGGAAGACAAAAAGGAAGCATATAAAAAGTTTCTACAAATTAAACTAAAACTCAAGACAGAACTATAAAGTAAAATTGCAAAGGCAGTAACAAGAAGAGGACATCAAGAATCGTGGGAGAACTTTATTAGCCAGATAGAAAATGATATACATGGCAGACAATAATTTGCTTATAAAATGATCAAGATATTATAAAAAAAAATAAAGTCAGAATAAATAATATATCAAAAGAATATAAAGAAATGTGGTACAAATGAGAAGAAAATGGAATTACAACAGAAGATAAAGTACCTGAACTATTCATAGATACTGAAGAAGAATTACAATTCTCTTTACAAAACATGAAAAATATAAAAGCACTGGGACCAGATGGAATAAACACAGAACTGATAAAATATGGAGGAATGAAACTATATGAAAGATTGATTAGAGTCATTAATAAATGCTGGCATGATGCACACATTATTACTTTATTTAAAAAAGGAAAATGAAATCTATGTAACAATTATAGAGGTATAAGTCTCCTGAACATAGGATATAAGCTGTATACAAAAATTATTAACCAATGTTTAAAGGTAATCACAGAACCGCCGTTATTAGAAAATTAAACAGGATTTAGAAAAGGCAGATCCTGTATAGACAATATATTTGCAATTAACCAAATTATTGAAAAGAGAAGGGAATATAACCTTGAAATGCACATAGCTCTTATCGATCTAGAAAAAGAACTGGATAAGGTCAGTAGGACTAGACTCTGGCAAATATTAGATAAAAAAGGATACCCAAAACACTTAATAGATGTACTCAAAAATGTATGTCAAGAAACAAAAATAAATATTCTTTTAGGAAATGGACAATTATCACAAGAAATGACAATAATGGTTTAAGACAAGGCTGCAGTTTGTCTCCGCTGTTATTTAATATATACATGAATGATTTTCTCCAAAAATTAAAAGAAGAAATACTATTTGGAATTAAATTAAATAAAAACGACACTAAATACACTACTCTTTGCTGATGATATGTTGTTAATTCAAGACAGTGAAAATGAGCTGCAAATTAGATCTATAAGTTACAAAAATTGACTCAAGATTAGTCTAGTGGCATTCAGAGGAACTCAAATAATAACATCTAAGACAGTTTTAAATAATAAAATGTTACAACAAATTGGGCTGCAATATAACATATAAAACAAATAATGAAGAAATAAACAATAAAGTGAGTAAGTTCCAATACATTTGTGGAATAATAGTAAACACTATGAAAAGAAAAACTTGAAGAGAAACAAATTTAAAATTTTACAAGACAATCGCAGTTCCTGTTTTACTGTATGTTTCAGGGACATGGACTATAAGAAAGAGGGATTGGATTAAAATTCAAACTGCAGAAATCAAATATCTTCGAACAGTAAAAGGGTGTACAAGATTAGATCAAATTAGAAATGAGGACATAAGAGAAGAATTAAGTATATTTTTACTAAATGACAAAATATTAACAAACAGAGAAAAATGGAAAAATTATGTACAAAGAATGAATAATACCTCCATTGCATTTCAAACATATATGTACAAATCACCAGGTTATAGTGACATAGGAAGACTGTTGAAGTGATGGAGGGAAGTATGAAGACAGAATAGGAGACATCTCCTAAATCGTGAAGTGTTCATGATAGTGGTGATGATCTTATATTTAAAATCCAAAACTTGGTACCATGTCTTTTAAATGGGTATTCTGAACAGGATGATGAGATAGACAGCTATGGTACAAAGTGAAGTCAGCTGGTAATCACAGATGAGTTGTGGTTCAATAAAGTAATATTACAATTTCTAATATATCCAAATTAAGTTATAGGGTGGTAATTTGCTGTATTATATTAATGGAAAACCACTGCCCACAGGATTGTATTCTATGTATTTACCCTGCGTGCTTATTCCATTTATTTTACGTGGTTTTCATCTGACAAACTATTTTATAATTTCAGTTGCAGATTACAGTAGACAACATAAAATTGTTAGCTCTCCATTGGTTTGGCATGAACAGCAAAACAGTCACATAAGATGAACAGACAACCAACCAATGAGTTGATTACCTTTTGGCTATAATGCAGCTTTCATGGTTTACAACGTGTTTATGTATTTCCTTGAGGACAAATATCTGTTACATTTATCTTGTCAAAGCAAAATACCTTTTAAATCTATCCTAAAATTAAAAGTAAATCTACACAAATTAAATTTTGTGATTGAAATGTCGAAGTTTATGTTGCATTTTTTAAACATAAATGCCTAACTTACAAAATAAATGTTTTTATTGCCTTTATTTGATTAAATTACTTTATTAATAAAAATTATCTATGCATATTTTATTCCTGTAACTACTACAATGAGAGTAAGTGTACCAAATCTATATTATTGCTTTCCAATAACTTCATATTTTCTTAACAGTGAGTGTCACTATATAAAAATGTAAAAGGAAAATTTTTAATTCCATGTTTACTTTTTATTTGGCTTCTGATTGGTTCATATCTTCTTCAAAAGCAACAATGAATGCAGCAGCTAAAAATACATCAGTAAAAATTTAAATTCTTGTTTTAACCTTCTTTTTCTTTCAGTTCTCGCCATGTTGTTTGTTCTATAAGGTAGTTTAACATGTTGAAATTCAGCTATCCTCTACACAGTAAATTGCAAAGTTATGGTAATACTTTTGGAAAGAATGTACTTTCAACTGATTGTAAAATACTTCTCTGCAAAATATGTAAAAGTGAACTAGAAAAGAAATAGTTAATATCTCAATATATCAGTACAACTAAACATAAATATGCACTTTCCAAGGATACTGAGAAGATGATGATTTGTATGCTTGCAATAGCAACTGCAATATAGAGTCATAAATCACAGTTTGGATTGGACTTATGTAAAGATTTTCTTGATGCTGGAACCTCTTTCTCAAAAACTGAAGAATCCTACATTAAGACAGTTTTTGGAGAAGTTAACAACTGAATATGTGCCTTGGGAGTCAAGTTCACGAAAATATTATGTTACGATGATGTAATAAAAACTGTTAAAGATAAAACTAAAAATAAAATTATCCAGATTTCAATCAATGCATCAAGCGATTCTACAGGTTTTTAATGTCATTTTTGGGCCTTTAAATGCTTCTCTAGAAGAAGAATCAATGAAACCATTCATGCTTGCAATAGTGTGTTTGGAGTTATCAATATAACTGTGTCTGGAAAAAGTTAACAATAAATATCCTGCAATTATTCACCAATTTATTAAAGTTAATGTGGCTGAAGAAATTAAATATGATGTGTGATTACGGTGCAGCATACATGATAAAGGCTGGGTATATTTTAAAAGTGTTATTTCTAAACATATTTCATGTGAACGTGCATAGCATATGGTTTTCACAGATTGTCAGGAGAGGTAAAGTGCTTGCTACTAGATGTAGACAAGTTGCTTTCCAATATTAAGGTCTTTCTGAAAGACCAATCAAGATTTCAAACATTTAAAGGCGTTGTCCCTCAACCTATCATAACGAGATAGGGGACATAGATTTCAGCAGCAGTTTACTATCAACAGTAGTAGCATTAGTGCTGATAGTTTTATGACAATTTAACTGATGTTAATGAATGCTTCTTTTCATGATAATTATTTTGAGACGGTAATTTGTATCACAAATTACTTTAATGTAAATAATGATAGTAATATGAATATGTATTTTTATGTAACATTGATTTCAGAGGTTTAATAATTGTAATTATTATTGGTAAATAATAATATACGGCTCTACTGAAACTGTCAACAATAACGCAATAATGCAGCGAGGGGATGAGTTGTTTATCGTTACCGAGAACCAGGAAGTTATGTAATGTTTCGCGCCTTTTCGGTAAAAGCTTCCAGAATGTTCCTTAAAAGAAATATGTATTAGTGGTTTTCATTGGATAGTAAAATAGACGCTAATGTTGGCGCGTTTTATTAGCCAATGGCAGTTCATTTATAATCTTTAGGCGTATCTTAAGGCAAGCCTATAAATAAGCCAGGCCGAGGTAGCGTGTCCCCCAGTGCAACAAGATTCTCAACACATTACACATCGCCCCCAGTTCAACGGAATTCTCAGTACACTACATATTGTCAGTCAGTCCTTCATTTCGTCATAAGTTACGCGCAGCAGAATTACGAGAATCTAAAATATTATACAGTTAAATATACACAAAGTTGAAGTATGCGAGTTAAAAGTGATAAGAAGTTATTACAAACAGTTTCAGTATGGCGAGTATCCAAATAAATATGTGAAAGTGTTCGTGAACGTGTTCTGCAATAAAGATTATAAAACCAATTTCTTCGTCAATATCATTTCTAGACAAAAGATTCCTTTCCGCTTCACACCCTGCAAGAGATACAAGTTCTACCAAGAAAAGATGATAGCTAGCCGGAGGACAATATACAAAACTTTAAATTCTTTCGAACCCTAATTGATGCAAATTGCTACGCCAGATGGAGTTAAACGAACCAAACAAGGAGTGACGTCACACAAGATGGCAATGCAGAAGTCAACATAACATTAATACCACATCAACATTGGCTCCACAACGTGGTGCTATAAACATAAATGTATATACAATTTGTTATCTTACAAATTGGCACCCATAACGTGGGGCAAAGCGACCAGGAAAGGAACAAGAATAACCAGGAAGTAGCTGAATTAACTAGGAATGAAGCAGAGTAACCAGGAATGCAGCGGTGAAATGATCTACAAGACGCAGATTCCAGAAACAACAGGGACGATAGACTTCGATCGTAATTCCGAGATTACGATGCAACAAGGAATTCAACTACAAGAAAACATCTAAACGACGTAGATTCATCACAACACAACGCAGAAGCGACATCAAATCTAGGAGAATGGGGCAGAACGCTGGACATCAAAGTAACAGCAACGGACAGCATTAGTAAGGTTAGAGTATATTAATTTTTTTTTAGAAAAAAAAAAAAGTACATAAATGTTAATGAGGAGTGGTAGGATAATAAAAACAATGGCTGCTAGTAATACAGAAGAAATAATTATGGAGGGAGATAGTGTAACAGTTAGCTGTGATCCAATACAAATTACAGGAAATAGCCCAGACTTTTTAGGATTTGAAAATGAAAATGTTGGTGCAGAAAGTGAGAATAGAATAGCAGGAAATGTTAATCATGATACTATTATGATTATGGAAATGCTGAGAAATATGAGGGAAGATCTTAGTAAGAAAATAGATCAAAACAGGGAAGATATGGAAAAGAATAAGAGGGAATTAAGGGAAGATCTTAGTAAGAAAATAGATCAAAACAGGGAAGATATGCAAAAGAATAATGAGAAATTAAGGGAAGATATGCAAAAGAATAATAGGGAATTAAGAGAAGATATTGATAGGAGTTTAGAACAAAAACTAGATCAGAATAAGAGAGAATTGAGGGAAGATATTGGTAAAAGCTTAGAACAAAACAGGGAAGAAATTGAAAAGAAATTCATGGAGCTGGATAGTAGTATGATTAGAATGAAAAATGAAAATCGAGAAATGATAGCAAATGAAATAGGTGAAGTTTCAAAGAAAATGTTAGACATGAGCAGGGAAATATCTAACCAAAAAAGTGAGGTTAATAATAAAATAGAGCATGTTAATGTAAAATGTACAGAGCTAGGTAGCTGAATGAGTAGCATTTCAAGTGAGTTAAAAGAGATGATGGAGGCTACAAATGCAGATTTAATACAGGTGCAAGTTAATTTCAGAGGGGAAATATCTGAAATTCAGAAGGAGTCAGAAAAACAGAGAAATAAATTGTCTGATGAGGTTAAAGATTTGTCTAAAGATTTGAATCAAAAGCTAACCTCTGAAATTAACAAACACCAAACTGTTCAAAATGAGAATAATAAAAAATTGGAACAGACAATAGAAAATCTGCAGGGTACTGTAAATAGATTAGAATTGAATTCAAGGGCAAATATATGTGATGTACATGTGTCAGATGTACAAAATAATGATAGAGGTAGTTCCTCAGGTATGACAAATAATGTGAGTGATGCGGCAGCTTCATCTATAGCTAATGCTGAAACTCAGAGTGCACAAGTAACACTAGAGAATTTAAATATGGGAATAGGGAATTTGCAAAATTACAATCATATCTTAAGTGATTTTCCATTTCCAAAATTTCATGAAAACTCCAGTCCAGTACAGTTCATAGCAGAATTATCAGAGTATTTTCAAATTAAAAAGATACCTGAAGCATTGAAAATGATAGTTGTCAAAAGATATTTGGACCAGAAAACCTTAGATTGGTTACAAATGGTATCAGGGGGTGAAATTTCATATGAATCCTTTAAAAGATTATTCATGAACAGATTTTGGAATGTTACGGTACAGCAAAGAATACGAGCAATGCTTAGTCATGGTCAATTTAATCCACGAGAGGGAATATCGATGACTGATTACTTACTAAAACATGCAAGTCAGGTTAGAAACTTGTCACCTCCAATCAGTGAGGAAGATTTTGTGAGTTTGCTCGCAAGGCATTATCCTATAAGGATACAAAATTACTTATTAATTGCAAAACCACGGAACATCTATGAGATGACAGAATTAATAACAGCTTTGGAACAACAGGAAGAAGATATGTCTCGGGAGTGGGAACATAGATTTTTAGATGTACGAGATGGAAGAAATTACCAAGGTAGTTATCAACAAATAAGAGGACAAGACAGACATCATGAAATTAATACCAGACAACGGTATCAATCATACGTTCCACAATTTGAAACATCAAGGATAGATAGGAGACCAGGCCGGCAGGAACAAATAAATTATGTCAGGACAGAAAGATTGCCTGAAAGAGGGCAAAATTATGGAAGGAGGCACACTAGACAGAGGGGAAATTTCACTCACTGGAGGGAAAATAATAACCGAGAAAGATCTGAGGAACGGCAAGAAAATTACGTGCCAAGGGGACAAAATGTCAGAAATCGAGGATTTCGAACTCGAGGAAGGGGAACTCAAAACAATGGTAGCGACACTGAGATAGATTTAGCGCCTGTTAGGAATGGCAGTCCCGTACGTGAACATGGAAATAACCAGGAAAACTGTTAACAGACTCCTGTGTAGTAGGTTCTCAGGACGTCTTTAATAATTCAGTATCCATTACCAGTACAAATCATACACCTACACATACACCCTGTAATAAGATTACAGCAACAAAAGATAAGAGAAAATTTTGAGTCACCTCATGTTAGAGTGGAAATTGCGAAGAAAGAAATCATTGCAACTATAGATTCTGGTTCATCAGCTTCAATTTGCTCACAAAAATTTTACATAAATTTGATTAATGAAGGTAACAATATTATGGCTCTTCCCACTAGTAATTTAGTTTGTCGTGTTGCAATTGGAAGAACTACACAGGTCATAAAAACACAAGCTCTACTTAGCATACTTATTGGCGGAGAGAATTTTGAGGTTATGTTTCTAATTGTAAACCATCTGATTTGTGACATAATTATAGGATGTGACTTCCTACATGAATATGAAGCATGTATAGATTTTAAACATGAAGAGTTAAAAATAACAAAAGAAGATAGAGAAATAAGGGTACCATTTATAAAAGAAAAAGTTTCTGTAATCGAGATGACAAAGGATGAGAAAAATATTTGTGACCAAGAGTTTTTTGTGCAAATAACAGAAACTGATAGAAATAGTCAGATAAAGCAGGTAGTCACAGAATATGAAGGGAATACCACGCCATATTTTCAACAGCTAGCAGAAATGCCAGAAGAAGTAGAGAAATGTGTAATCCAAACAAAAGACGACCATGTGAGCGAGACAAACAACAGCAGGAAAGAGAAGAGAAATGAGGAAATAATACACAAGTGTGAAGAAGCTTATAATCTTACGATAATGCAAAAACAAATCCTTCATGATGTTTTGATGAACAATAGTTCAGTATTTAGTAATATCCCAGGCAGATGTAATGTATATCAGCATACATTTCAAGTAGAAGATGTACCACCATATAGGCACAAGTATGACAATTTACCTATAAGTCTTCGAGACAAAGCTAGACAATTAATAAATAGCATGTTAGAAAATGGGATTATTGAGCAAAGTAATTCTCAATACATAAATTCAATCTGCTGGAGTATTAAATGAGATGGTAGTTTGAGATTAACTTTAGACGGCAGATATGTCAACAAGTATATGAAACCAGATCATTTTCAAAGTGAGGGAATTGAACAACTAATTACAAAACTTTCAAGAGGAAGATTTTTGACATCCATTGACCTCACTGCATCATATTGGCAAGTGGAATTAGATCCGCAAGTGCGTGATTACACTTCATTTCAGTACTCAGGGATCCAGTATCGCTTTTGTGTAAATCCTTTTGGTTTAAAAAACTCAGGAAGTGGGTTTTTGAGAGCCATTCACAGTATCTTTGGAAATTCTGCAGATGACTTTTTAATAAAGTATATTGACGACTTCTTAATCATTAGTCAAACATTTGAAGAACACATGAATAATGTCCATTATGTGTTAAATAAACTACAACAACATGGTATGACTGTGAACATATTAAAATCAAAATTTTGTGTTAAGGAAATAAATTTTCTGGGTTATGTAGTGGATGAACGAGGTATAAGACCTGATCAGAAAAGAATAGAAGCAATAATGAGAATTCCGCCACCCAGGAACGTAAAACAAATTAGACGTCTCTTAGGGGTATTGAACTTTCACAGTAAGTTCGTACCAAGATATTCGGCGGAGATAGAACCACTGCGGCAGCTACTCCGAAAGAACAATAAGTGGAGATGGACAGAGGATCATCAAAAATGTTTTGAGAGAGTAAAGGAACTCTTTGCTAAGTCCATATTACTCGAGAGGCCCAGAGAAGATTTGGAATATGAGATTTATGTCGACGCATCAATGCAAGGATACGCCGGAATTTTAGGACAGCGAGACTTCAACAATGACTTTCACGTCATCAGTACAGCTTCTAGAGGACTTACAAATATTGAGCGAAATTCTTCAGTGACTCAGTTAGAAATTGGAGCACTATATTTCTCATTAATTCGTTTTAAAACCTATATTTATCAGCAAAAGGTGAAAGTATATTCAGACCACATCAGCTTAACTTTCATACAACGGTGTAGATTATGTAGTGGAAAACTTGCTAGATACATTCATGCAATATCTGCATTCGATATTGAGATTATCCACATTCCTGGCAAAAACAATACCTTCAGTGATTTACTGTCAAGATTGAACTACAACCCACAAATTCCCGAAAATATTGAAAGGCCTAGAAATGAAGTCAAAATATTGACAATTGAAATTCCTTTAAGCAAAGAAATGATTAGAAAATTGAAAAATATGGGGGAAATTCAAAATGAGGATGCAAAATTATTTGAACTTAAAGAAAATGCACCATTGATTGAGGAGGCAAAGAAAGAAATTATAGCAATTCGAGATGGGACATTATACAAAAAGCATGGAAAAGAAATGCCTAGTTGGAAGGTAATGGTTCCGAAAAGCATGGAAAAGGAACTAATTAAGAATTTTCATGAAGGGTTAGCACACTCAGGGACGGACCGAACAACTTCTATGATTTTAGAGAATTTATACATATCCAAATTGTGTCAAAAAGTTCGGAAATTTATATCGTGCTGCAACCTGTGTCAGAAGGCAAAGCAAATAAATGCAGCATATGCATTTGAAACTAATTCGGTTATAAGGGATAAGCCGAGATGTGTAATTAGTATTGATATTCATGGTCCGATGCCTCCAAGTCAATTTGGAAATAAATATATATTTGTCTGTTATGATATATTCAGCAAATATGTAAGAATTTACCCTTTGAGAAAACCTACAGGTTTAGCATGTTTAAATAGACTACTTAAGTCATATGTGATAGAAGAAGGACCTATTCAATCTGTATTGAGCGATAATGCTTCGTATTTCACAGGAAAAAAATTTATGGATGGACTGAAAGAAAATGGCATTAAACAATATTTTTCGTCAAGATACAGACCGAACTCCAACCCAGTGGAGAGGGAAATTAAGGAAATTTCAAATTATTTAAGGGTGTTATGTCATCGAAAACACACCCAATGGTATGGATACGTGAACTTTGTTCAGAACCTACTAAATGAAACCATAAACAATGTGACAGGATATAAACCATGTGAACTTAAATTGGGAAAGATGATCAATACAATGTGTAAAAAAATTCCAGAAGCCATTCCAGAGGCGCATTTGATACCACCAACAGAAGAAGAGATGTTCCGAAAAGCATTTGAGAGGATGAAGAAAAAAGCCATAAAAAGAAAAATGAAACATGAAGAAAAGAAGAGAAAGGAATGGAGGATCAAAATAGGAGATTTAGTTTTGGTTAAAACCAAGAAATTGTCGGACAAAGAAAATAAACTTTATTGGCGAATGTTTCTCAAATACCATGGACCATATGAAGTTGTTGAAGTGTATGGAACTAACACATATGAGTTATGTAATCCAACAACTCGAAAAAGCATAGGAAAGTTTCATATTGAGATGCTTAAACCATACAACCACGAAGATCATGGTGAAATAAAAGACAAAGATGATAAATAGTAAATGCTGGATAGTTAAAGGCGACTTGCAGAGAAATGTATTGGAACGTAAGAGGGTTAAATAAAAATGTACGTCATGTAAATGGAGAAATAAATTGTGGTCATGACTAACTGTTTGAGAGGAAAATAACATTTTATTAGTAACTGAACATGTGAAATAAAGCATGATGTTATATTAAAGTAAAGTACATAAATACCATTCCAAGAGTATTGTTAAAATAAAATTCAAAATAACAAAAATGGTAAAAATAATTCAAAACAAATACTTATGTAGCAAACAGAAAAGGTGAAACATTGTCAAGATTTAAGAGATGTAAATATATTTGCAAAGTACAAAATAACAAAAAAATTGGTAAATATAATTAAAAATAATTGAAACAAATACTTATGTAGCAAACAGAAAATGTGACACAGTGCCTAGATTTAAGAGATGTAAATATATGTAAAGGGTGAATATTTTGGTAAATATGTATAGTAATTACAAAAAAAATTCTTGAATTGATAAATTTTTGGTAACAATATAAGAAAGTAAACCATTTTTTGTAACACTAGTTAAATAATTTAGGGTAAAGTATTTGCTATAAAAAAAAATTGTAATGTAAGATTAATATCTAAATTAATTAAACCAAAGCCAGTAAGTAGTGGCGAGATAAAACATATGTCGTGTGTTAAATGCGTGTGAAGTGTTAAGTGAAAGTGATAACGTGTGTTCCAAGATTTAGGAGACTAAAAACACAATTTTAAAATTTCTAAACAAGTTATAAATATTTATAATTATGTTTCTAGTGGGGCATATGAGACGGTAATTTGTATCACAAATTACTTTAATGTAAATAATGATAGTAATATGAATATGTATTTTTATGTAACATTGATTTCAGAGGTTTAATAATTGTAATTATTATTGGTAAATAATAATATATGGCTCTACTGAAACTGTCAACAATAACGCAATAATGCAGCGAGGGGATGAGTTGTTTATCGTTACCGAGAACCAGGAAGTTACGTAATGTTTCGCGCCTTTTCGGTAAAAGCTTCCAGAATGTTCCTTAAAAGAAATATGTATTAGTGGTTTTCATTGGATAGTAAAATAGACGCTAATGTTGGCGCGTTTTATTAGCCAATGGCAGTTCATTTATAATCTTTAGGCGTATCTTAAGGCAAGCCTATAAATAAGCCAGGCCGAGGTAGCGTGTCCCCCAGTGCAACAAGATTCTCAACACATTACACATCGCCCCCAGTTCAACGGAATTCTCAGTACACTACATATTGTCAGTCAGTCCTTCATTTCGTCATAAGTTACGCGCAGCAGAATTACGAGAATCTAAAATATTATACAGTTAAATATACACAAAGTTGAAGTATGCGAGTTAAAAGTGATAAGAAGTTATTACAAACAGTTTCAGTATGGCGAGTATCCAAATAAATATGTGAAAGTGTTCGTGAACGTGTTCTGCAATAAAGATTATAAAACCAATTTCTTCGTCAATATCATTTCTAGACAAAAGATTCCTTTCCGCTTCACACCCTGCAAGAGATACAAGTTCTACCAAGAAAAGATGATAGCTAGCCGGAGGACAATATACAAAACTTTAAATTCTTTCGAACCCTAATTGATGCAAATTGCTACGCCAGATGGAGTTAAACGAACCAAACAAGGAGTGACGTCACACAAGATGGCAATGCAGAAGTCAACATAACATTAATACCACATCAACATTGGCTCCACAACGTGGTGCTATAAACATAAATGTATATACAATTTGTTATCTTACAATTTCGAGACCAAAGGTAGTAGCATGAGTGCTAGTTGGCTAGATAATCACACGAAAAACTTATTATGAACTTACCTAGATTTGCGCCAACCATGTTTGTTAGTCCTGTAGAATGGAAACAACCTTTTTGTTGCTAATTGAGCCATCAATTTTGTAATTTCTCAGAATTCTGAAAATTGGTTTCACACCATACTTTCGTTCTTCTGGCATTAAATTATCTACAGTTGCTTTTCTATTACCAATATTATGACTTCAAAAGCGTGGCATTCTCAGTTGCTATTATTATAGTCGCAGCCTACGTGATCTCACTCACTGCATTCATACAAAAACAAGTGCACCACCATGAAATACTATCAGTGTAGTAATCGAAGGTGAATTACTATCAGTGTAGTATGGCCTTGATTCGACAACTGACTAGCATACTTTACCTGTCATTTACTAATGGCATAATGAGTACAATTATCCTTAAAATTTCCAAATTACAACATACTCTGGAGAATGGCGATCATCAATTGTAGCAGCCAATAAACTTCTCAAATCATTGGAGATAAAAATTATTTAACCTTCATTGCGGCCAAGTTCAGTTTCCTGCTGCAAGCTATTCGCCAGCTTGAAGACAGAACAATAGCTGACAGAAGTCAGTGAAAACTGTGGATGATGCAGTCCAATGACTAGAGCATGTGCATAAGAAACTGGGAGGCTTAAGCTTAAAGGGAAAACTGTAAGAGAGTGTTTTCAAAAAAACTCTGATCTCAATAAACATAGAAACATTTAAAAAATTCTACAACTTGACAATTCTATTGCAGTTAAAATGGTCCCCTCTGTAGTTCTGTTTTAGATTTGTCCCAATAACCTCTTGTTGATGTTGAGGTCATTTACTCATATGAAAAATGTAACTGACAAGAGACTCAGGATGATCCCAGAAAATTCAGAAAAAACATTTTGTTGCAATAGTAACCAATAAGCTAATAAGACATCGTTATACATAGGCCTACAAGAAACATTTTCGTGTTGTTGTTCAAGTGCAACTAATATTTTGTTTAAAACTTTTATCATAATAAATATGACACAAACTTAACATAAATATGCTGATTGAATATTTGAGTAGTGAACCTAGTAAATCTATGTTCTTTCTATAGTGCTTTTTACTTTCTCTACTACGTATAGTAAGTAGGGGAAGTATTGCATTCCACCCAAAAATTCGATACCGAGATTTCACCGGAAATACATGTTTTGAGACTCCCTGAATCCAAAAAAAGCATTTTTGGAAACATGTCCGTGTGTGTGTGTGTGTGTCTGTGTGTGTGTGTGTGTCTGTGTGTCTGTGAACAGCATAACTCAGAAACGAACAGTCGGATAAACACCAAACTTGGTATTTAGGTTCAGTATCTTCCAAGGATGCGACACGAAGGTTTTCAAGAAAATCCCCCACCCCAGACTACCCTTTACATGGAACATTTTTCGAAAATTTTAATTTTCTCAAAAATGGCTCTAACGATTTTGATTAAAATATCATATGTTTAAGGTATTTTCATGGCAAATGAAATGTATATCTCGAATTTTCTGGGAATGTCTCCAAAAGTGTTCTTTATTCTGAACGACTTTTGCATAACTGGTAAACCATAAGAGATAGACAAAATTTTACTACACAAAAAATGTAGATCGCGTTAAAATACACAACTTATGTCATATACATTTCTTTTGTTGAGTGAACCGTTTTCGAGATATTGCTTGTTATTCCCTTAAATTTTCCAATACTTATACTTTTTCTCAAATTCGTTACTCATTTTTTTATGTCCTGGATTTGCAAAGAGAATGGAATGCGCCACATAGCAACCAGCGCTTAAAATATTTGACTATCGCTTAAAAGCTACCATATTCCCCTTGCTTCTACAAGAAAATTACCAATAAGATTGACATCTCGATATCTCGATTAACATGAAGCATATGGAGAATAGGCGTTTGTAAAATTAGATTGTACAAGAGTAGAGAAAGTCATGTGAGTGTAACATATCAGATTTTTTTTAATGTACTTTAACTGGGTAGGTCAATTCAGATGATGAATGAAATGTGTGAAAATGAGCCCAGGGTTCAAAGAGTTTAGAGTTACCCAACATTCATTTTTCAGGATAAGGGAAAATGCTTATCTGTGTAACTCACTCCAAATGAAATCCAAACTCCGAACCTCTAAAATGTGAGGCAGACATGCTACTTCCCAACCACAGAAGGGACAGTTTGCCTTTTTGTTACCTATTTTAGTTATTTTATGTATAATGCCTTTTTACTTGCACATTTTAATGATTTATAATGCCTGAATTTCTGGGCTCTTGCAACCATTAACACTCATCAGAATACTCATTGAAAATGTATCTCCAATCAGTCTTAAAATAAGCACAGAGAGATTCCGGAAAAATTGAGAAAATTTAAACCTGGTTAACTTGTATGACATATTACTATTGCAATAGTTTTACAAAGAGTGTAAATTTATTTGAAAGTAGCTTACTAAAGTATTTAGCACATAATTATGTTAATTGTGTTTGCATAGGTTGCAAAGTCGGCTTGTTGCTAACTGAAAGTATCTGACATCTTTAGTTTGTAAAGTTACTGTTGGCATCTGAGAAAATACTAATTCACTTTGAATGGGCAGGCAGTGAAACTATTATAGGATATGATCCAGTGAACAGTGTGAAAAAAGTACTACTATATTATGAAGTTATTAACTGTTAGCCAAACTTAAGATCATGATTACTATGACTAATTTAGCTTACATCATTAGCCACAAATCAGAAGACAGTTACACAGTACTGCCATAGGTTCGGCCAGTACTTTCAATGTGCATAACTAGTAAATAAAACTATGCAAACCCATTAATATACATATATTCTGAAAGAACACAAAAATGCTACAGAATGAACATACTCTTATTCAAAATGATCACCTGTGTGGCAACACACCGGCGAAGACATTGAGGCCAGTCATCAAAAGCTACATGAATCATGTCCAATGGAATTTTCTTGAAGCTGGGATGAATGATTTTTTTTTAACATCTCAATACTGTGGTTGCCGTCTTTGACATGCTATCGCTTCGAGCTTCTGCCACAGAGAATAATCCAATGGATTGAGATCCGGACTTCCACTAGGCCAGTCACATTGAACAGTGGGACATTGGTTGCCAACCATTGCTGCATGGTTTTTGTTTTGTGTGCAGTAGCATTTCAATTTGAAGCTGTTTGAGGGAAATCGTGAATTTTTCAGCAGGATAGCTCCTGCACACAAAGCAAAAACCATGCAGCAGTGGTTGGCAACCAATGTCTCACGGTTCATCGCTACCGCTGACTGGCCTAGTGGAAGTCTGGACCTCAATCCATTGGATTATTCTGTGGCAGAAGCTAGAGGTGATAGCATGTCAAAAATAGTACTGCAATATTGAGATGTTAAAAAAAAATCAATCATATCAGCTGTCAAGAAAATTCCACTGGACACGATTTGTGCAGCTATTGATGAGTGGCCTCAATGTCTTCGCCGCACATGGTGATCATTTTGAACAAGCGTATGTTCATTCCATAGCATTTTTTGTGTTCTTTAAGAATATATGTACATTAATGAGTTTACATAATTTTATTTAGTAGATATATGCACTGAAAGTACTGATAGAATTTATGGTAATGTATTTATGGCATTCTATTTAATCTGATGAGAAAGTTTTTAGGTGTTTCCAAAGTGTTTGGCTTCTAAATGATCTAGAAAAAAAAAGAAGAGAGATTCCCAACTATAAGACTATTCACATTTAATATATTTACTTTTGATTTTAAATAGCTTCTTCCAGACAGTAACTTTTGCATAAAATGCTTAGGTTTAAGAAGCTATTTGTGTTACAGGGGACAGATGCTGTGGCTTAAAATCGCAAAACGTATGCAATAATACCAATGGGAATACAGCTTCTATCAAGATTATGTTTAAATGACTACTGACTATTGATGGAATACAAATATATGTAGGTTATAGTAAAGGCTGGTTCACAACAGCCCAAGAATGATGAGAATGGAAACAAGAATGGGAAGCAATGCACCATACAGGATTTTGATTCACAACCATCTGGTAACGTGAATGGAAATGCACATTGATGATCATATCGATCACAAAGTGGAAAGTCAATTTTGCGTATTTGTTTTTAGCTGACCAATGATATTTTTTCACCTGCTTCCAATTCAGCCAACATAATGCAGGTTAACCAACATCAAAATTCAGCATTATCTAAATGCAGATCCATTATATTTCTGATTCCTCTTGTTTACCCAGAACTTTCATTCCTTTATTTAACGTTGTACATTAAAGTTGTTTAATTTCTACTGGTTTGTGCTGTTCCTGAAGTTTTTGCTATTGTTTTTAGGCAATAGCCAGAATTGAGTTGCATATTAGAAAACCATAGATGATATTTTCACTAGAAGAACCAATGTTCAATGAATCTGAGGGGGTCAGGACCTGAAGTTAGGAAGCACATATACTACTAATCTCTTGCAGTTTCATGTTTACAGCTTGCGTCTATAAAGAGCACTAGCAGCTGTTTCATGTATGGCTGCCTAGAATAACCTCTACAGTGAAGAGTCTAATATGCACAATATGGATCTAATATGCCGTGTCCAAGAACGAGAAAGTTAAAACTTGGCCAAGACTTCTTTTGTGTTCCCAGGGCCCAGGAAAACTTCCCGTCGATTGTAAATGCTCCCATTACAATACATGTATTTAAATTTTGTAGTTCTCATTCTGGTTACCATTCTTGTTTGTTGTGAATCGGCCTTAAGTGCAATGAACAGACTGATTGTGAAGACCTCCATGAAATATTGCACAAGAATAATCAAGAAAAACCTTCAAACCAGAAAAAAGAAATACCTAAGAAATTTAAGACTTAAGCAAACAGACAAATCTGCAGTAGCTCACTAAATTTGGTCAACAGAACACAGCATTAAATGGAAAATAAAGCTTTTAAAACATGTCAAACACCACAAAACTACTCAGTATGGAAAAAAATCTGATGTGATACATTTACATGACTTTTCCTAACCTCTATCATTTATTTGTGAGTATACAAACTATTCTTACTAAACCTAATTTTTATATCTGCTACGTTTTAATCCAAATAAACCTTTGCAGAAATAGCTATATTACACATTTCATTACAAATATAAAGCGAACAGCGACATCGAATGTTTAAAAATTGGATGCTATATGCTAGCCTTAAAATTCCATACAATCATGAGGACAACTGAATGTTAAAAGCAGTTTAAAGAAAGACCAAGAAATGAACAATTCGCCATTAATAACGGTTATCACAGAAATGGCTTAAGAAATAAAAAAACTTATTTGAAATAAATTGTGTTTTTTAAAGCGATCTACACTTTTGTGTAGTAGGTTTTCATCTATTGCTTAACATTTACCAGTTATAGATGATTATAAATTCCTTCCGAATGAAGAGGACTTCAAAGGCTATTCCCAGAAAATTTAAGCGTTATCTCTCTCTCTCTCACACGTGCGCCGCGCACGCATGCACACTTTTTCTAAAAATGCTTTTTGGATTAAGGGCCTCAAAACATATATTTTCGTTGAAGTCTTGACTCAAAATTTTGGGTGGAATATAATACTTCCTTGACTTACTATACATTAGTAGAGAAAGTAAAAATCCATTTCACCAAAACAGAGTAATGAATATTGAAATCCTGCCATCAGATGACAAAGTGAAGTTTTCCATTAGACAGCTAAATGACAGTAAAACTGATACTGAATTAGGGGATTCGCTTCCAAATATCAGTCGACATACAGCTGACAATGGTGACGAATGTCTTCGAAACAAGTTCTGAGTGAAATTTTAGTGTGTGAAACTGTCACCAATCCACTCAAATTACAATGAGCAGTAGTTAAGTTCTTTTGATCAATGATTTTATACATTAAAAATGTTTAAAATATACATAGGAATTAGCAGAAATAGATTTCCCTTCATTACAAATGCAATCAAAGGAATCAGTAAAAAAGAATTAAAGAAATTTTGCAGAAACAGGGTACTTTAGAGCATTTCCAGTACGGAACAAAACTGTGCTGAACATTTCAATATTTAACAATTTTCAGTTTATAATAAATTCCTATGGCTTCTCACAGTCACCAACTGCATTCGCATCAAGTATAGGTGTCACAATGAATGCAACTATAAAAATGAAAAACAGCAAATATCTATATTTTTCCTAATAAAAGACTATCCATTTACAAGGCAACCCCCTCTATTTTCTTGAATCTAATTTAGGGATTTAGGAAGTTTAAGTGGTTATACATTAGAAAATTCTTTTGGGTGTGCAATGACAATGGTAGCACCCACTAGAATTCTTGTGCCCAATCAGAAGTTTAGCTCATGTGATATGGTTGTGACTGTTCCCGGAAAGGACAATTACAATGGATGTGATTTTCTTCATGATGTAACAAGACACCAATAACAAGAATAACCATGCACATATAATTGATAATGCATTGTTATAAATTAATTGAATAGGGAGGCAATGGCTCTTTTTGCATGGCCATTGGCTGCAAAACCACAGATTAGAGAACAAAATCTTATAATTTCTACTTGAACTCTGAAAAGAAAATGTTTGTAATGAAATTGTTTTAATCTCCCAAATATTATCTAAAATCTGCTAGTCTTGTTGTAAATTGCTTAACTTACCAATGTGAAATGAAATGCATTGAAACTAGCTATGTGCCATGGTCGTGATAGTAACTATCAGCTTTTTCTGTGTGTATATTGTTCCCCTCAAACAAACCAGCAAAACTTGAGGCTTATTTCTTTCTGTGTACTATTTGGAAAGTATACATTGCTAATGCAAGGTGACCTATGGTTTTAATGAGGATATTTTGGAAAAAAGGTTGCCTTGTTTTTGGAGAAATACGATACATACAACCTATTTCATATAAACTTCTAAAGTGAGCATGTTATACTTACACTATGTGATCAAAAGAATCTGGACACCTCCACAAACGTATGTTTTTCATTTTAGGTTCATTGTGCTGTCACCTACTGCCTGGTACTCATTATCCACGACCTCAGTAGTCATTAGACATCATGAAACAGCAGAATGGGACGCTCCGTGGAACTCACGGACTTCGAACATGGTCAGGTGATTGGGTGTCACTTGTGTCAGAAGTCTGTACACGAGATTTCCACACTCCTAAACATCCCTAGGTCCACTGTTTCAGAAGTGATAGTGAAGTGGAAACGTGAAGGGACATGTACAGCACAAAAGCGTACAGGCCAACCTCATCTGTTGACTGACAGACACCGCCGACATTTGAAGAGGGTTGTAAAGAGTAATAGGCAGACTTCTATCCATACCATCACACAGGAATTCCAAACTGCATCAGGATCCACTCCAAGTACTATGACAGTTAGGCGTGAGGTGAGAAACCTTGGATTCCATGGTTGAGCGACTGCTCATAAGCCACACATCACGCAGGAAAAATGCCAAACGACACCCTGCTTGGTGTAAGGAGCGTCAACATTACACGATTGAACAGTGGCAAAATGTTGTGTGGAGTGATGAATCATGGTACACTATGTGGCGATCCAATAACAGGGTGTAGGTATGGCGAATGCCTGGTGAACGTCATCTGCCAGCGTGTGTAGTGCCAACTGAAATTCAGAGGTAGTGGTGTTATGGTGTGGTTGTGTTTTTCCTGGAGGGGGCTTGCACCCCTTGTTGTTTTGCATGGCACGATCACAGTGCAGACCTACATTGACATTTTAAGCACTTTCTTGCTTCCCACTGTTGAAGAGCAATTCGGGGATGGCGATTGCATCTTTCAACACGATCGAACACCTGTTCATACTGCACAGGCTGCGGAGGAGTGGTTACACGACAATAACATCCTTGTAATGGACTGGCCTGCACAGAGTCCTGGCTTGAATCCTATACAACACCTTTGGGATGTTTTGGAACGCCGACTTTGTGCCAGGCCTCACCGACCTACATCGTTACCTCTCCTCAGTTCTGCACTCCATGAAGAATTGGCTGCCATTCCCCAAGAAACCTTCCAGCACCTGATTGAAAGTATGCCTGCGAGAGTGAACACTGCCATCAAGGCTGAGGGTGGCCAACACTACACTGACTTCCAGCATTACCAATGGAGGGTGCCACGAACTTGTAAGTCATTTTCAGCCAGGTGTCTGGATACTTTTGATCACGTAGTGTATTTCCAAGAAAGTTTCAAGTTAATGGTAGTGGTAAATCTTGAAGATCTTCAAATTATAAAATCCATAAAATAATAAACAGTAAATCTTGCTGTTAGACTGCATCTGCTCAGGAGTTTCCATTATTATATTTACAAAAAGCACTTGACTATCCCACAGTTTTATTTCATTTTTTCTTCTCCTCACAAACCAACAATGATAATTCTCTATGCTTCTGTTTATAATATTTAGGTTTGCAATTTCAAGAGTTTTCTGCCACCTTTGCATGCAGAAATGGAACACAAACCTGTATTTAAGGGACACTGTCCATCTGAGCCTCCTATGGCATACAAGAAACCACCTAGAACAGCTACAGCAACTCCAAGTCTTCTTGTGGTCATGGGTGCTACCTTTCCCCATTTGTTCTCCTTAGGGTCGTACCTACAAGTACCATATTAAGAGAACTTAAGAGAAAAATTACATGAGAAAGGGGTGGAAGAAAACTTATATGTAACAATGTTCCAACTTTTTCTATCCAAGTTCTACAAGTTGTTTATACAAAAGATTACATGTTATTCACTATACACATATGCCTACAAATGTTTTCTTTAGATAGCACACTCAATGGGAGGCAGAGAGACTCATAATCTAATGCATTCGGTAACAAAGCTTTACCAATAGCAAAAACTCACCTTTTGACAGAGATGCAAAGTTGTTTCCTTGAACAACACAAGAGTAGCAACAATACTGAAATGGTTGATGTAAAAAGAAGTTATTTTATATTTCCTATAGCAATGCACAGAAGAGACACCAAGCTGTTGAACATATATGGTTGTTATTCATTGTTCAGACTTTTTTTAACAAAAAATTAATATACAATTAAGACTCCCTTTTAACGCTTTTCAGCAGTGCAGTAAAACATACAGAATTTTCTTCCTCACATGATTTTAATATGTTCACAACATTTCTCATGTTTTTTAGAAATTCATTTTTACTGTGTATCATATTATGCCTAACTAGCAGTGCACAAATGTGTGGGAAATTGTTGAATTCTTTTTCTGAAATAAAATAAATGCTGTAAATGGAAATTAGGGAAAGGTGATTTTAGCCACATGACATTAAATAAAACATGTTATGAATATGTTGTGATATGAGGGTGATTCAAATATAAATGGTAATTAAGCTAGTATACTGAGCAAGCAGTTCCAAGTGGTATTGTGGAGTAGAGGGTTGAAGGTCAGTGTGTTAAGGAGGGGGAACCAGTTTGCTTAGTTGCTTCACTCTGGTGAAGCCATGAGTGAACAAGAGGTTCCTTCGTCTGTTGTGCAACACATTATTATAAAGTTTTCAACCAATGAAGGGGTTAAACCTTTGAGATTTTAACTCGTTTGAAGGCAAAGTTTTGGGATGCTACATTGTCCCAGAACCAAGTGTTTACTTGGGCCAGAGAATTTAAGGGTGGCTGAGAAATTGTAGAAAATAAAGGTCATACTCAATGCCCAAGGCCAAGTCTCTCAGATGACATCTGTGCCATTCAAGAGCTTATTGAAGGTGATCGCCGGTGCAAAATTGGAGAAATCACACCAGAAGCCAGTATTAGCACTGGGAGTGCTCATATCATTATCAGTGAACACCTTGGCTTTAGAAACATTAGTGCTTGATGGGTTCTGAAGTTGTTAACTGAACAATGAAAACAGGTCAGGTTGCAGACCTGTCTCTCTACTGAATTGGTTCTGCAAGAGGTGGAGGACTTTTTGAGGTGCATTGTCGCATGTGATGGGACATGGGTCCAACATTACACTCTGGAATCCAAAATAGCGAGTAAGGAGTGGTGAAGAAAGGATGAAGCCTGACCAGTGAAGGCCAAAACCTGACTCTCAGCCGGTTCAGAAAGCTCTCATGACTTTTTTTTTTTTTTTTGGCTACATAGGAGTTTTACTAATGATTTTCATCACAATTGAAGTACGGTGAATACGGCTTACTTTTGCCAGTTGTTAAAGTCACCAAAAGCCACCTATTGAAACAAAAGCTGCTGTATGCCCACCAGAGTTGTCATTCTTCTGCATAACAATGCTAAGCCTCACACTGCAAATTTGACAATGGACTCATTGAAGGACATGCATTGGGAAACCGTCAACCACCCTTCCTACAGTCCAGATTTGTCTCCCTGATCATTTTTTGTTTGAACCCTTGAAAGAATTGCTTGGAGGGCAGTGATTTGAATACAATGAAGACTTCAAGAATCATGTGCGCAACAGTTGATGACATGCCCCGAAACTTTTTTTGAACAAGGAATGTTCAAGCTTCCAAATCGTTGGCAAAAGTGTGTAGTGCATGAAGGAGGCTATGTAGGGAAAAATGGAGATGTCATCGTGTATATGATCAATTAAAAAAAGTCCATATATATTTGAAGCATCCTCGTATAAACATCATTGTACTTACTAGGGTATCAAAGCAAATTAAATTATATCAAACAGCTATTGAAAAGCAAAAACAAACACGTTACTTAAAGGGAATTCAAAGTTAATGTAAGGAATAAATATTGAATATACACAATCTCTCTCTCCCTCCCCCCCCCCCCTCTCTCTCTCTCTCTTACCAAAGTACAATTGCACTTTTAAGTGGTATATGTGAAGGGTTAACTAACACACATTACCAGTCAAATTAGCTGATACATTAGGTGTACTAGGTCTATGCATGACACCATTCTCTGTCCATTATAATCAGTCTACTGAATATAAATAAATGCACATGGCACAGAAAATTGTGATTGGACCTTGACCAAAGTAGAGCTACCGCTGCAACTGCTTCCTAATGAATGCTAAGTAAGAAATAGTTCCCTATTATTTCACAATTGTCTGTAATTATAAAGGTACCATTCAAATTAATGAATAAAATAAGTATTATTAGAGAGTAACTCTATTATTTTGAGCATATTTACTTATGAAAAAACAAACACCTAACATGTTTGCCTTACACAGCATTTATTTACCACAGCTGGTTTAAAATGATTCTATCAAATGCAAATGTGGTAAAGGAGCTATTTGTGAGCATGGACTGTGATGTGAATATGTCTTATGTAAAAAAAATTCACTGAAGTGATAAGAACAAATGAGTTAAATTTTTCTAATGCAAAGTAATCTCACAGTGCCAGTGTATGATGCATGCAACTCAAAGCCGAGATTACAGCTGTTTCTCAGTGATGTACATTTGCAAAGAATTTAAAGAAACAGGATTGCTGAAAATATTGGGAAAAAAAAGAAATAACCCAGAACCATGTTGGATAAAGTGAACGATTTTGTAAAGTGTACTATCTGTTCCAAAGTTCATGCTTTCCTCTTTGACAATGAACCATCAAAAGTACAAAGTTTCAAATGCAGGAAATAATGATACTGATTTGCTGGACTATAAAAGGTCAATATTTCACAAACTGCTCCTAGAAATAGGATTCGTGAACATGACAAAAAAAATAAATAAATAAATGTGATAACAGACAAGGAAGACATAGCACTGTGGAGGCACAGATATTTGATAGCTACACATCAATAATTTACAGAGTTTTGGATTTAATGTGAGTAAATCAATTATTTCTGTTATATGCATGTTATGTGTTTAAATATTGCAATAAGCAAAATTGCTTTATTTATAACTGTACATTAAGAATGGTATTTTAAACATGTGCTTCAAAACTAAACAGCTGTTTTGGTTGCCGTGGTAGCAGAAAGGAGATATGATATTTGAATGACCAATCACAACACACTCATGGGGATGGATATTTGATGTTATGTTTACATCCAGCAAGTTAATAATTCTGGACAGAGTATACAGGCATATACCGGCACATAAATAAAATGAAGAATACTTGTTGTCAATGTGCGCGCGCGCGCGTGTGCATGTGTGCGTGTGTGTGTGTGTGTGTGTGCAACCATGGCAGTGACTTCGTGGAGTTGGTAGCACACATAATCTAACGTAAGTGTACTGGGATAACACACATGTTCTTGGGCACTCCAAAATGATATAAACTGAGCAAAATTTAAATGATAAAAGTGCAAATACAAGGTTGAAAACGCATTATAAACTTAAAGAAATTGAAAGGACAGAAGCAGAGTTTTACTATACATTACCTGGTAAAACACTTATCCAAGCAGGTGGATGTCAGCTTCAATTTTTATTTTAGCTTAACATGTTAAGCAACAAATTTTAAAACCTTACCTTTCTACATGATTAAGGCACTGGACACCATCTTGTCCCCCTACAGCATATAGGAAGCCATCTAGTACTGCAACCCCTACACTAGTTCGGCAAGATGTTGTAGGAGCCACATCACAAGACCACTGGTTTGTCTGTGGGTCATACCTGCAACATTCAAATTTTCTCTTTTGATCAGGCAAAATGATACTGTGCAATTCTGCTTGATACAAATCTTTTTAAGTTTCCTATTATGTAGGTATTAGTTCAAGTATCCAACACCGCTCAACCTGATTGTTCTATTAGTTGTTAAAATAAAATGCATGATAAGAATTCTTTGCACTGAATTCTTAGGAGTATTGCTTACAAAAAAGAAAAACCCCTGATTTGTTATATTCACATGGCTTTCTCTATCCACTATAATTTATTTTTATACAGTTTATACAAATTACTCTTATGACAGCTTATTTTTCTATCTACTTGATGTGAATTGAATTAAACATTAACAGAAATAGCTTCATTACACATTTCGTCTTAGATGCATGGGGAAGACAAAATCAAATCGGCAGTCAGATGTTTAAAAGTAACACACCATATGTCGGCCTTAAAATTCCACAGCCTTCTCATGGCATCGCAAGAAAGAACTGGATAGAGACAGCAGATTAAAAAATGGCAAAGTATTGAAAAATTTAAATCAATAATAAAGAATATCTTAGAAATGGTTGATGCCACAAACAGAATTATTTGAAATAAATTGAGTGTTTTAAACAGATCTATATTTGTTTTTGTGTAGTTTGTTTTTGTCTCTCTCTTATGGTTTACCTGTTTTACAAAATTCCTTCCAAATAAGAGCACTTCACAGGCTATCCCCAGAAAATTCAAGATATACACTTTGTATGTAAATATTTTAAAATATATTTTAATGAAAATGGTTAAGAGCCATTTTTTAGAAAATAAATAAAACATTTCTCCATGTCAAGGGTAGTTTTGGATGCAGAGAAAGATTTTCTTGAAAAACTTTGTGCCATGCTTTTGAAACACACTGAACTTGCATAACATGCGCACACACACATTTTCCTAAAATAACTTTTTTTTTCCGGATTCAGGGGACTCAAAACATGCATTTCCCATGAAAGTTAGTCATATAATTTTTTGGGGTGGAATACAATACTCCCTCTTACCTACTACAGGTAGGTGGCAGAGAAAGCAAAAAGTAAAAATGAACTAGTAGAAAGTGACTGTGCAACTAAGACATGATGCTAATGAAGTGTGAATGTAATATTATTTCACATTTTGCTTAATACGTTCACTCTGAAAGTTTTGAGAATGGGCAATAATGAGTAGTGGTAAGCAAAAGCTGCTTTTCCTAACTTCAGATTGAAGTTCAGATAGTAACATGTACAAGTCTGGACAAGCTCTGATAACGTGCATCGTCAGCACCGTGTGTGTATGTATAGCAGGTGTTGCTATGCCATATGCTATGATGAATCTCAAGCTAGAGCATTTCCATGCTATGTTTTCTATGACTTTAAAGTCCATTTAGAGGAGAGAGAATGCCTTGAAAGACTGCATCATGCATTTTGGGGATCTTTGCCCTTCACAATCCACCATTTATCGATGGTATTCAGAGTTTAGAAGAGGAAGGGATTCCTCGATGAAGCCTGAGCAGGACGGCTGGCTACAGCAATAATGGATGAAAATGTGGTGAAAGCAGAGTGCATGTTGCAGGAAGATCATCATTGTACATACGGTCAGATTCAAGAAGTCCTAAATATCGGATTAGCAGCAGTGAAAACAATCCTGAAAGAAAAACCTGATGTCAGGAAGCTCTACAGTCGTTAGATCCCCCACCATCTCACAAATGAACAGAAACAAGCACATGTGCAATGGTGCCAGTAAATTATTGAAAAATTCAATGGAGGGAGATCCAAAAACATATTTAACATTATAACAGACGACGAAAGCTGGATTTACCAGTATGTTCCAGAAAGTAAAAGACAGTTACTGGTCTGGGTCTTCCCAGGAGAAGTTCCTGCAACAAAAGTGAAGCGAATAAGTGTTGGAAAAATGATGATCTGTTTCTTGTGGCCACATTGTGACGATTCCGCTTGAGGGATGAAAGACTGTTACAACCATTTTGTACACCACAAAATGTCTGCCACAAGTGTTCAATGAGTGAGAAAAAAGTGCCCTAAGCATCCGCATCTGGTCTGCGTGGAATTTTGTTGCATCACAAAAATGCCTTTCATCACACTGCATAACAAACAACCCAATTTCTACAAGAGTCAGATATTTGTCCCATCCTCTCTACAGTACAGCAGTGTTGCCCACACTCCCTCTCAAATAATGGCTAGATGGTATCTTTAAAAAAGGCATTATTTAACAAACAAAGGCTAGATATAATTGGCATCTAAAACTACCCATATTTTGTTTGCAGAAGTTAAACCCCATTGAGACATTCTAATCATTAACTGATTAGATAATTCCATAATATTTAAATATTGTAAAAGAATAATTTATTTAATATAAAATTGTAATGGAATAAGGTATATTGTTGCTAAGCAGCAACACTGTACATTAAATATATCTGATATTGAAATATGAAATTTACTGAAATTCTTCAGATAACATATGTAAAAACTTACCAATTCTGTGTATCAAAAATCATACACTTTGAGTGTATACTCCAGAAAGTCAAACTTATGATGACATGGTTACACTGGTAGTGGGGATTCACTCTATTTATTCCTTTTGTATAGCTAAAGCACAATGAAATTATGCTATTTAGGATAAATTTTGGCTAAGGGGTTTGTTAAATAGGCTAGATTTCAGGCTATAAGCATTTTACGATTTTATATGGTTAAACACTACTATAAAAATGGTAGATTTTGCCATAAAATAGCTAAGTTGGCAACACTGCAGTCCAGATCTGGCCCCATGCAACTTTTTTCTATTCCCCAAAACGAAAGAAAAAATTTGAGATCAACGATTTTAGTCAGCTGAAGTCTCAGTAGCTGCTTACAAAGAATGTATTCACACTCTCTCCAAAGAAGAATGGCGTTCAGCATTTCAAAAATGGTTTGAACGGATGAGTGTGTGTAGAATGCAACGGAGAATATTTTGAAAAGATGCAATAATCAGATCTAAATTTGTAATGTGTTATTGAGTCCATTCTCAAAACTTTTGGAGTGACCCTATACGATGCTCCCATACAAAATGTATGAACTGAAAGTATCAGAAGAGGGCTCTTGGTGGTCATAATGCACTCTGCTTACACAGTAGTGAAGGAGAAGCATACGTCACAATCTGCTGTATTTGCACTGGTTACAGAGCAGAGTTAGTGCTAGTAAGGCCATTCTCATACAGTCCTACAGGTGCCCCAGGGGGCACACTATCTAGGGCTACACAAAACTGTTGTTTTGGTAGTTCAAGAGCTGCTATTGAAATTGTTGTATGTCAACAACTATCTTACAAAACAGTTACTCATACCAATACAATTATCCTTGGGTTTTGTTTTGATACTTCTTGTAATCCTCTGTAACCTGGAAGATAAGCTGAGATAACATTGAAACAACTTTTCAGAAGCATTTAAAATAAACATATGCTTGAAGCATAATATGACTGTTGCTGAGATACTCGCTCATTCTCTCTTCCAATGATTAACACATAATAAGTTAGTAATGTGGTAGAAATAATTGCAATGGCAATGCAACAGTAAAAGTAATGGTTTTATAAAGAGATTGGATCTCAACCGACGATATCGCAATACTTGATGGTATACAAGTATGTTTAATACTTTAAGATAAACCTTTTAAATTTTTAAGTTTTCCATTATTCAAAATTGTTGCGCTTAACTTTATGCTAGATAAGGAATGAGAGACTTCATGTTTTTTTTTTTAAATAAAGAGAGTTGAAGGTTATTACACAACATCACTAAAATGGTCTTACTTGAACGCGTTTTGGGAGACGGTTTGCTCCCATTGTCAGCATGTTTTCAACTCATGTTATTTCCTTGCACGTGTCCCCAAAGAGTTGCTGGACTATAGTTCTTGTTAGACGTTGACTGCATTTTCTGAGGGTGAATGCAACATTCCATAGACTCTTGTGCCTAAATGAAAATGTGCAAAACAATGATGGAAGGAGCAGAGGTACTCAAGTAACATGCAGCGTTAACTGAGCTGTTATTGAAGCTGAATTAGCTGTTGCACTAAATCAAGTTTCCCAGCTTAGTGATTCACACTCAGCCGTTACATTTAACTACTCTGGTGACCAAAATCTATGAATCCAGCAGAAACAAATCAGAACTCAAGATGTGAGATAATATGGCACATCAAAATATTTGTTACTCTTAGCTGCTTGAGTTTGTGTAAAATATATATTAGTTTATATTTTCAAGGTTGTAAAATAAAGAAGATTGCTAGTATTTGTTTTGCTATGGATCGAAAATCCTTTAAAAGAAAGTTTTCAGCACAAAATATAATTATATAAAAAGGGAAGTGGAGTTGGTGATGGAGGTGAGGAGGTGGCGGCAGTGCTGATGGTGGTAGCCTTAACTACAATAGGGGATATGATATAACTTGTGGCATTATCAAGATAAAAAAAATTGATGCTAATTGAAGAATGTCAAACAGGAACAATTTGGAATTAGTATACAATACAAAATTGCTTACATGCATTTATACACAGAAAACTTCTAAGAACATATTTCAGTGAACAAGCTATTGTCTTTACAGATTTTTATAAAGTATCAATATCAGTGCTCAAAAATCAGTATCGGTATCGAGAAATAGTGGTATTGTCCCATCACTACTCTTGTACAACTAATACAGATGTAAATTGATAAGCCAGGTATCAAGAATGCAAGCCTGTAACAGGTTGTGAAGCTGGTGAACAATGTAACTGCAGAGCAATACTGCAGCTACAACTTTTATTTTCTTGTAATGGTTTCACTTTACAGCAATTGCTTTATATGTGTCCTCCCATTAATGTTAACCAGTGCTCTGACATTTTCTAAAGTGCAATCTACAATAAGAGATGTGATGATGATGATGATGATGATGAATTTGGGTTAAGGGCGCTAAACAGCTAAGGTCTTCAGCGCCCTTACAAAGTAAAAAAGATAAAATCCAAAAACTAAAACACGGGACAGAAACCTGCTTAGTCTCAAACAATAAAAACCAACAGATCAAAGTATAAAAACCACCAGACTAAAAACATGGTAGATAAAACAATAAAAACTTAAACTACGTGTCAGGAACTGTAGAAGTCAAGTGACTAGAGCGCCATAAGTCCCCAGGGGAAAAGAGCCCCCCATTAAAACTGTCAATATAAAAGCACAAAACTAAAAGATGCTCAGCGCATCAAATGCGCTTACTAAAACCGCTGTCATACAATAAGAGGCATGGAAGCTAACCACAGACACAATGTTAGCACAGACTCCAAACAATGAGTGCATTCAGGATTTAGTCTTGAATTCATGCAGTGCAACTTTTCACCTCTTCAAGTAATGGAAGAGGTTTCTGACAGGATAGCACTTTGACAGGGATGTGATTCAGAGAGCATCAACATCCTGATGCAAGTCTTTCTTGACAGACTCATATGGCACTGGCATACAAAACTTGGTATTATAATATGCAAACACCTAAGCAAGGGTGGCGAATATGCAAAAATGTAGGTTATACGTTGCTATGCCCACAGCTATAAGAATAATTTCCTGCAATGCTCCTGTTTTCTTTTAACGTGAAAAAGAGCTTAATTTTTGGTTGGGTCTTATGGAAAGACTAAATATTATCATCACAAGGGCAATGCATTCAAAACAAATTAGTTAATCTGGTACTGAAGGAAAAAGACACAATAAAGCATTCTGCAATATGGAAAATAAAAACAAGACAACCTATTAAATATCTTGTCTAGAGTGCTTTCTTTGGTTTAAAATTATGTTCAGCCAAATAAAATTAGCTGCACTGTGAAAAGAGTCAACTTACTTCTAATTTTGCTAAATGCCAAATTACATATTTATCCAAAAAGTGATCTTCTGGAAGCAAAGAAAGAAAACAACTTTGCTAAAACATTTGAAAGCAGCAAATATGCAACAAAGTCAACTACAGTGGAGTCTCAACACATTCCTTGTTACCGTTGTTCAACATTCCTCTTTGTTCCAGGCACATCCCACATAAATAATGCTATTTGTTGTTAAGTTTATTTAACAATGCTGGCAACTACTAGGTTGATACCTATATAGGAAGATCATATCTCATGGGCAAAAAAACATGAAACTTTCACTAAAACCTATTCAAATAATTAGTAATGAGATGATAATACTATTTCTCGATATTTGATACTGATTTTTGAGCAACAATATCCGATACTTTATAAAAAAACTAAAGGCGATCACTTGTTCACTGAATTATGTTCTTATACCTCTGGAAATAAATAATTAGCCATATAACACTCAAAAACATAGTAAATTTGTGGATTAAATCTCTCTATTGCCCACTCTCTTACATTAGTAATATGCATAATACAAAGCATATTAGACAAAATTAAAAATTTGAAGGAAAAAATGAAGGAAGTATTATATGAAATGCAGAGATATAAAGGAATCAAATATGTTTAAGAACACAAGCATTCATGAAAGAACAGATAGTTCCATATGCTGTATTATCTCACATCATAAGTTCTGATTTGTTTATCTGGATTCACAGGTACATGTAATGTAGGAGTAGGTAAATGTAATGGCTGAGAGTGAGTCACCCAACCAAGCTACTGCAGAAATGTGATTCAGTGCATCAACTAAATCAGCTTCATTCACAACTCAGTTAACACTGAATGTTACATCAGTACCTCTACTCTTTCCCCCCATTTTTTGCATGTTTTATTTAGACACAAGAGTCTATGGAATGTTGCATTAACCAGTCAAGGTCTATCAAGAACTATAGTCCAGCAACTCTTTTAGTTGAGTTTTATTTATGGACGCTCTTTAGCTACTATGGTTCTTAGCGTCCCATTCCATATTGGGCGTGAAAGACCGGTAATTTTGCTCAGAGGCCTCTTTATCAGGCTTGATGTTCTTTTACGTGCCGTAAATCTACGACACGGGACCACCGGCTTTACTTCCCTTCCGAAGGAAGCTATGCTAAGGATTTTTATGCCCGGAAAATCCATCGCCCTCCGCCGCGTTTGAACCCGCGACCTTGGGAACTAGAGGCTAGCACGGTACCACTAGTCCACAGAGGACGACAGCAACTCTTTGGGAACATGTGCAAGAATATAACATGAAGTCTTGACTCCTTTAATTTATCTAACAAAGTTAAACACAACAATTTTCAATAATGCAAAACTTGAACATTTAAAAGTATCAAAAAAGTGTTGATCTCAAAGTATTAAACCTACTTTGATACCACCAAGTATTGAGGTCCCATCCCTATACTGTATCACTCTTAGGTTGATCCGTGACAATACAAAACCCAGGTGACCAGTGCACCGTTATAATGTATCCTTCCGCCATTCTTGCCAGAAATACTGTCATACTTTCACGACAATGTGAAGTAGATGCAGCACATAATGCAAAAAGAACAGGGCCGTTATTCCAATAACTTAAATGGTGACTAGCATATTCTGTTAGGGGTTAAAGGAGATGAGATTGATAGTTACGACAAAATGAACGTTTGCACATATAACAGTTAATTCTGAAAGAAATGTATGAAAAGGAAAGTAACAGATATATATTTATTCGCTCTCTGGAAGCCGCACTTTATCAATTGTTGGCAGCTAATTTTTAAAAAAGAAATTGTGCACTGCGACGCAAACTGCTTCACAAAATGTTCTCTCTTGCATCACATATTTCACGCATTTTCTTCTTTTTCTTAGGTGTAACCACTTTTCCCATTACAGATTTTTCTTTACGAGCACTGTTTATACTTGCACTCAAAACACTGGAAGTTAATTTCACCATTTCTTTCACGGGAAGTGTTGGATATTTCTCACATAACTTATAATAAACATTCAACATTGTTTTTTCACCACTATGCAATAGTTTGCCCGGCTTATTTTTTTAAGTAAACCGATGAAGATGCAACAGCAAATTCACCATCAGCTACGATACTAAACAGAAACTGCTGATTTCTGGTTGTAAACAATGTTCTGCGCATAACTGGATGTCAGATAACTCATACGAACTACATGTTGGGACTTGTAGCTCTGTTTAACCTTATAAATCAGGATTAATTAAACTTTTAGGTATCTGTATTAAATACTATTCCATTTAAGGATAAATTCATTCTAAAATTTACATTAATAGTATGGGACTACTTTTCTATGCACACTCCTACCATGTTGTGCCACAGTGCACTTGTCAAGTGGGCTTATTTTGGCGCAGATCGACCTAAGAGTAAATACAGTAAACAAATAATACTGAGGAATTTTTCAAGACTTACAATTATTCTTATCTAGGTTACATTGATACTTAAAAGTAAAGGCACAACTTTGAGCTTCACAGTTTCACCACTACAATATTTCTGTTATTCTAGCCTACTTGTTACAGCATGATTCAACAGTAGTTGCATGTATCATCTTCACATGTTTTATCATTATAATTTTTCTCTTTTCTTATACCTGGAATACTTCACTGCTGAACCTATTTATTTAAGTAATTTATTATTCCCTGACAAGTAGGTATAAAATTCCAGACAATTTAGGTGTTTGAAATTATATTGCACTTCACTGTGTCTACATTTAATTGCTTCTCTTTGGTCCTCCACATTTGCATTGTGGCCTGGGGATACTAAAAATGAATTCTGCTACTTTCATTAGCTTGGAACAGGAGGTTAGAGATGCCAGAAACTTGTCACAAAAAGCAGAGAATAATAGCATTATTGTAGCAAACAATTACTAGTCAAAGAAACACTTACGGCTAATAGCATAGTGAAAAATACTACAATCGTGATACAATATATACAGTCTTTGCCTTGGCTTGTAGTTTGTTGATATTCAGTATCTCAATCACTAAAAAGGAAGATTTAAATTCAAAGTTTATTCCTAGCCACAAAAAAAGAGAACATTAGCTGAAATTTCCGAAAATCTAAGGTCGCTTTTTTTTGCACTAGAAAAGAGGACTGTGTCCGGAAAAAAGAGGATGCATAGTCACCCTGTGTCACTAAGGTGCCTGAAGTTTGTCTTGTATATAAAGTTGCCACTTGTACACACATGTTGCACGTTCAAACCTGGTGCAGGGCTATGAAATTTTTTGGACATAAAAATCCTTAGTATGGGTTCCTTCGGAAGAAAAGTACAGCTTTTGGTCCCATGTCATAGATTTATGGCACATAAAAGAACATCAAGCCTAATAAACAGGCCTCTGAGCAAAATTTCCAGTATTTCATACCCAATATAGAATGGGACGCTAAGAACCTTAGTAGTTAAACAGCATCATAAATAAATAAATTTAAAAAAAAAATATATATTTGCTAGTTACAATTTACAATTTCAGTCCTGTTTCTCTCTTTACTTTTTATTCCTTAATATTAACTAAAACTTAAGCAACTAAATATTAAGCGAGTAGATTAGTCTGTTTGAAATCTGCCAGCCAGTCAGATTTAGTTACAATGTTGAGCTATTGTGGCATGGTTGTCTCCATCTTGCATGTTTAAAAGTGCTCTTTTTGTTGTTACACTTAGGATTTCCAGCATTTTTTGTGATATTTCATACCAAAAGAGATGATGGCATACTTTGTTAAGGTGAGTTAGCTGAACAATAATTAAGTAATGCATATGTATTTTTATAAACAGTACAACGTGTTTGTGTGGGCATGATATAATGTTGGTAGGGAGTATGAGAGGAACAGAGGACTATACAGTTATCTCTTTCTTCCTTCATATCAAATGGCCTTCTTAAAGAAAACTGGTTTAGCAGGCAATCATCCCAGCTTACAATATTCAATGTGTACCATTGGTAGATTTGGAATTTCAGATCATTTTCAACCAGCTGTTAATTACAATATTTTGAAGTAATATTTATTAGCAATACCTTTTCAAAAAATAGTACACATTGTGTGTCTGCATAACAGTATCTCAGAAATAAAAAATTCAAGCTTTCATTTAATCCGTCATAATACACTTACCAGTGTTGTATCACAATATATTATTTCACTTAAATGAAGTTTTCTTTTAGAAATATTTTACTTTTTGCTCATCTCCAGACCAAGACTAGATTTGGGAATGTATTATTCAAAGACATACTACTTTTGCAAACTTGTCTAAAAGTTGTATGAACATTGGAGTACATAATCTTTGATAATTTGTAGTACAAAGTTCTGTCAAGAGAATAGCCAATACAATTCTTCAGAAGCCTTTACACACCTCATATGACATACCCTGGCAGTGCTCCATTTAGACTGCAAACATTGCTTGACTCTTAACTAGTGTTATATATGCAAATGCATATTTTAAATGCAACCATATATCTTCATAAAACTTAGTAATTATGCTTCATATTAAAGTATAACAATTGATGAAGTGTGTTTGTTAGTGCATATTCAATGATAATAGCAAATTTAGTGCATATTTGTACATTTTTTGAGCAGAGTACCATTTCAAGTTTTCTGAATTTAAACAAAATCTGTTGAGAGAGCTGTTAAATGTTATCATTGTAATGTTGACAATTCTGTGCAGAAAACAGGTAAATGCTGTGTTTGTTTATCCTGTTTGTGTATTTGTTTAAGTGCAAGCAAGAAGTATTGAGTCAGAGACTTTGAAGCTGCTTGATGCTGCCATCAAAAGTATAGACAAAGCCAAGTGGAAAACCGTAATGAAGTGATGAAGAAAATGGCAAACTCTTTGAAAAGAATAATGGACTTTGGCTGAGTCCTTCAAGGTTCTGATACAGAGCAATTTGCAAAGCAGGGCACATCACTTTTTATTTTTAGACAGGTTTTAAACGTTACTGTGGTAGTGAACATTTATGAACCTAAGCAGCATTGCTTAGTTTGGACAAGGTAGCAACAAACAAGCTGAGTCCATATAACACCAAGCAGAGACTACAATGATTTCTCTCTTAGAATGTCCTCATGTAAACAATGCACAAAATGCATTCCTTCTGCCTTCTTGTTCTGATTGGAGAACGGCACCATTTTCATTATGGCACTGGGAATTGTCATCCATCACATTTTTTTGCATGACAATGTTTTAGAAACACAGTATTGTTTAGATGACAAATTTGGAGGGCACTATGAAAGTGAACATAAATAAGAAATATTAATAATGCTATATGAAAATAAAACCTTGACATAACTAATTTGAAAGAGGTTGTATTCCTTCCCGGCAGAAAGTCATCGCCATTTCCATTATGCAACAACATGAGGCATCTTCCTTTACCCATTGGGTTTTTTAGTCTGGTATTTAGCCCTCAGAGAAATGCTTGCCTTTTACTCTTAATATTGGAGTCTATCCATACCTTAGAATTTGTGTGGCCATAATTTACATGTGTTTCAATGAGAAAATAACCGTTTCCTCTCTTCCTGCCAGTGTATGTGAGTTTACCATCTCTGTGAAATGACAATATATCCTCACAATCTACAATTATGTTCTTGTCGTTCTTTTGCAGAATCCAAAACCTACTTCAAGTAACAGCTTATAAGATGTTTGCTTGAACATACAAAGGTCTTGATTGTAGGTGGTGTCTCATTTTGTGGAAAAAATTATTAACTTTATGATGCACTGCATTCCAAACAAATTCATCAATTGATTTCAAGAACTGGTAGTTTGTAATTCCTGCTTTCAAACTTAACAGCAAAAAGGCAGTCTGTTGTTCGCTCAATTTTTGATTAAGCACTGTTTGATGACTTATTTTGGACTCAACTTGTAGTACTTTTACACAATAATACATTAAAACATTTCTCATTCAACGATGAAGGGCTGAAACACCAGTAGAACTGTCTTACCCTCCACTACATTAATGAACTGGCATGCTATATTTACTACTCCCTTGCACAATATAACTGCATAATGCAGAACTATCATGATTATCAAGATGATTAATAAAGCAGGCATATTTGATGGCAACTAAGTTCTAGCCAATAATGGAGTTGCACAATGTTCCCACATGTTAAAGGATGGAGCAAAGTTAAAGGTGAGAATGAGGAAAAAGAAATGAAAAATATACAGGCAAAAATTACTAGAGGGCTAACAAAATACAAACTTGGTATGTAGTCCTAAATCAACAAGGAATGTAAACTTTGGAAACAACAACAAAGCTTGCGCAGACCAAGCAGAAAACTTCTTATGGTAAAGCACTGCATCAAAAGATTCTACATTCCTGCTGTGCTAATACAACACTTCCTATTTGGGTATCATGATTCACTCTCACTGCTTGTAAAGTAGTAAAATACACCAAAAATAATCTCTGTAACTGTCCTATGAGCACTCATATAATTTATTACTGCTAACATGAAAACTACAACTTATACTGAAGGTAAAATTTAACTTTAATTAAAGGTATCTCCCTTATCAGTTAGCTGAATATGGTATCTATTTTGTATCAAATTATGACACAGTAAAAAATGAGACAGAATGATAGTTGGACAGCTGACTTAGAAGCTTTGATTCATAGCAGTTAAAAGATGAACTCAAATGCACATTATCTAGGCAAGTAGTTAACATAGGAATCTGGTTTATGGACAGCAAAATAAAATGTCCTTCATGAAAAGATTATTTCCTTTTCCTGGAGTGCCAATAACTTTTATGGGTGCAAATGATATTTGTATCAGTGGTTTTACAGTGCAGATTCACAGTCTCTTTAACCCCTTGGCTGTTATGGATGGATCAGTTCTGCCACATGCAGATACCCTTCATCTGTTATGGATGGAATGGTTCTGCGTGTGGTTTAGAGTTACACTAATTTAAACAAAACACTGTATTGTAGTAAACTTGTACAATATCATCTGTTACACACCCAGTATAACCACTGAAACATGCTATGGAGGAGTTTCACTCCTGTTAGTATAATATTTCATGTAATTTTATGATGTGTGGATATGAACATTTTTCACTCCTTCAGATTATATCGCAGTCTACTTACTCTAATATATTGCAAGACAAAATCCATTAGAACAGAAGTTTGAAATGTGTGTGCCCCTGTGATGCCCCATTGTGTTTGGAAACATCTTTTAAGTGTATCACAGCAAGAATTATTGAAAATAAAGGAAGTATGCATGCAAATTTCTTTGTCTTGTGAATGTTACGTAGGCTTTACACAACGTGGAATTTTGCTGTTGTTCACTCTGAATCATGTGAGTAAGTATTGAGTGTTAAGGTCACGAAGATCATTTATCACATCTTTACTTACATTTGTATGTAGTAAGGCATTCTTTACAATTCACGGAGATTAACACAAAAAGGTACATTTCCATCAGTTAACAAAGATCACACCACATCAGGGAATTCTTGGTACTCTGTTCTGGTCACTACGCTCTATCTGCTGACTTTGTGTCTTCAGCCAGCTTGCACAAAGTACTCCAAACAGAAGTGAAATATGTAACAAGTTTCTCTGTATATTAAGTACAAATTAGCTACAAAGTTAAAGAAAGAAGGAAAAAAAAATTTTTTTTTTTTGCCAATGTGAAATACAACCACAATCAGTGCTTATATTTATTAGATTTATCCTTATTGGTTACAATTTGAGTAAGTATGATTTTTATCATTTAAATATCTTAAAAATAACAGAATAATTTGCATTTTAACCAACTCATGTAGAATTAAATTACTGGCTGGGATTTAAATTGATATTGGCTGATGTACAGCAGTCAAGCATGCTTTAAATGGCTGACATAACTGTAAAATGCTGCTTCTTATTGCATTTTGCAATGACCAGCTCCACCCACCACTAAGTTTGCCATAACATTGTTACCAATGCTTCAACATGAATCACAATGCAAAGGGTATGTCCACTTCATAACCAATTTGAAAGCAATTTTTGTTTTTTGCTTGTAGTTTAAGTCCTTTAACTCTATTAGGCCATATCAGACATGAATGGAAGAAATGGCTGAAATGAAGCTCAAATGGGCCTGGAACCTTAGAGCTTAGAATTACCTGACATTCATCTTTTCAGGATAAGGAAAAACCCAGAAAAAAAAAACATAACCAGTAACTACTTGGGACCTCTTGAATGTGGGGCAGACATGCTATTCCCACACCACAGACATGAATGGAAGCAAATTGATGGCCTTGATTAATTTGGATATTCTTATGCTTTTTGATGTTGATTTGTTATATAAATGTCATTACTGTTAATTTTTCTTGTTCTTTACATACAGGGTGGAAGGTGATCTATGATCATACTTTTACATTATGAAAGAGCATGTTGTTTTGAGAATTTCTTTTTCATAAATTTTTTCCATAAAGCTTTCTGTTCTTGAGATAAGAGATATTTTATTTTGCACAATATTGCAACACAGCAAATTCAACAAGTTCACTTTATATTCAACAGGTTAACTTTCAATTCTTCAGCTCCTGGTGCTATGGTAATGAACAAACACTCCCAGTATATAAATAAACAGAAAACTACACGATTGTAACATAACCTAAATATCGTATAGAATATGGAAATGAGGAAGCATTTGCAATATTAATAGGAACACTTATTTATAAAGGTAAATAAAAGTTTGAAAAGCTTAAGTTACAAGATTATGCTTCCTTTATTTGTGAATTATAAAACTCTGTGAATAATTAAAGCAAGATAAAAACAGAAAATCAACGAGAATGTTTACAGAAACTGTTCAAAGTATGCACCTCTTGACAACATACATGCTTCACAACGTTTTCTCCAATTCTGCTGCACTCTACAAAGTACATCTGGGTTGTTTTTTATTTCTTCTGCTGCTCGAAATATTCTTTCTTGTAACGATTCCACATCAGATACTTCTGTAATGTACACAAACGTTTTCATATCACCCAAAAGAAAGAAAAAAAATTATTGAATTTAGATCTGGCAATCTTGGTAGCCATCTTATTGGTCCATTCCAAGTGATCCAGCATTCTACTGCATAGAAGACCACACACGGCTCTACTTATGTGCGGAGTTGTGGCATCATGTAATAACCACATATCATTTCTTACTGCCAGGGAAACATCTTCAAGCAGAACTGGTAACTTTTTTAAAGAAACTGGAGATAGATGGCTTCTGTGAAAACCCAAGGAAGAATCTGTGGACCAATTAATGTGTTTCCTACGATTCCTGTCCAAACATTTACAGAAAATCTGTGCTGAAAGCTTGTCTTACTGTGTGTGAATTGTCGTAATCACAGGTGTCTTCATTATGGTAATTAGTTATTCCATTTCTTGTAAACGTTTCATCCATTGCAAGAACTTTTATGGGGAAAGTCCCTTCCTTGTTGAAGAAACCATTTGGAAAATGTTATCCTTGGTGCATAATCTGCTTCAGAGATATACTGGACGCAATGAATATGTTAAAAACGTAGCAATCCTTCTTTTACTGTTCTCAAAACAGTCCAATGGGATACACTGATAGTACATGCTGTACCATGGCTTCCAGGATCTTCTTCTGCCAAGTGAAGGATTTCTTCTTGTGCAACATTTCTTGACCAACTCCTTCAACATGAGGAGATATACTTCCTGTATCTAGAACTCTTTGACAGATGAAAACAAATGTCCTATGACACGGTGCTCATCTATTTGGAAATTTTTCTTGATAAATTCTTGCCGCATTATGTGTTTCACCATAAATGAGTACCAATCAAGATACTCGGCATTAGTAAAGCAAACCACTTTGTAATTGATAATCCGCTGTTTCGAAAACAAGCCATAAATGCAATAAACAACAGCTGAAGTGCATTTCTTTATAAACAAACAGATGAAGTATGTTTCTTTCAATCTTGTAGCATCGTCATGAAGTGTAGTTTTGTGGTAATGATGTAGATTCAATTGAGACAAATTTCAAAAGCTTATAATAATAGTAAGAGTGCAAATTGTTTTAATTGAAAATGTATTTAAACATGCAGAAAATATTATCTTTTAATCTCCTCTAAGAAATATTTGAAAAAGTATTTGTTTCCTAAAATCTTCATTTAAAATAGAGCTAATATTAAGCAATTTTCACTTTCTTTTAAAAATTACTTTAAAAATAGCAAAACTACACTATGAGTTTTGGTTCTACTCATTACAAATAGTCATCCTGTTCAAGGATGATCATAGGTCACCTTCCATCCTGTATAACTGTTTATGCAAACAATTTGTTATGATTTCTCAGGTGTGATGGGAAATTCCATGTTTTCCCAGTATTACTATTTTCCAATGCATTTTGATTCTTTCCTCTGCTTGAAGAATGATGTTTCACCATGCATACAATACTGATTGGGAAATAAAATGAAAATTGTTTTCCTGAAATGCGACATTAATTACTTACAGGGTTTGTCCCTATAGGATTCCTTAAATCTTAAAATTGCACTTCAAAATATTCACCTCTCTATGCTGTTAAGATAAGATTGTCCATCATGTCCTCCCACTGCATATAGTAGATCATTCAAAACTGCCACTCCTACGCCACAGCGACGTTTACTCATTGGAGCTACCATTTTCCAATCAGCTGCCTGAGGATCAAAGCGCTCCACAGAGGCAATGGCATCACCAGAACACCAACCTCCTACTGCAAACAGGACTTCTCCTCGACGAGTGGGTTTTCGTGGCCTAGTGCGAGGACCTTGCATTAATGGTCGCTCCTGTGGCAGTAGCAAGTAATTTTTGGCCTCATCTACCAAGTCACGGCAGGCTTCATCACTGCGAACTAGCAAATCTGAACCCACTGTACCCACCAGAAACTTTGGCGACAAAAGAGGCAAGCGCACGTGCTGCAATACCTATCAACAAAATAAAAGTTGCCACAATCTTATGTTGTTTGAGCATGATTACAAACATTAACAACTTTTGCAATACATTTTGTCTTTATGAACTAGTGAAACAAAATATAATTTAGCTGTCTCTTTAACAGGTTTTATTCTTCTACTAAGAGAGAGGTCTTCAAAATCAATTAGTAAATGTGCAAAGCCAAACTAGACTTAGTACATTCAATTTGATAGCTGGGATTCAAACCACAGACCTTCAGCTTTCTGTGTGGACACACTTCCTCTGAACTACTGCGGCTTTTATTACCAGAAGGGCATTGAACCACTTATAAGTTTATATATGTATATACCCCCCCCCCCCCCCCGTCTGTTCGTGAAAGAATAGAAAAAAATTTGACAAAGAACCTCAGCCTAAGTATCATTGATAAATAGGTTCTTGGTATGTAGGAGCTGAATGTTTATAAACCTAACTTACTATTAGTATACAAAACGAATAAGCTAGTAACACTGATGTGAACTGGAAATTATATAGAAAATTTGAGTCGGAGTTGAAACACTTAATATCACTTGCATGTTTTACAACTTGACCAGTTTCGAGAGCTAATTACTCCCATCCTCGGAAGTGGCCGACTTTGAATTGCCCTCCCATTCCTGTCATTGGTCAAACTGCTTATGTTTATTATAGCATCAGCTCACTGTGGTGATAGCTGTCTGCTGGGCCAGTCAGAGGCAAAGTTTATGCGCAATGGCTTCAACAATCGCCGACTTGTGGCAGGGGTACATTGTTGGGCTTTCCGATGCCAGTTACACCCTTTCAATGACAGTGGAAAGGTGCAAACAAAAAGGTCTTACCACAAATAAATTATGTGTGGAGTGTATAACACAGCTGCATAAAAATGGATTCACACCTGAGGCTCAGTGTGCAAAAACAACTAGCAAGAAAAAGGTCACAACCAACACGACCTAAATCAGTAGTAGCCAAGGTGAGCGCAACAGTGACTCAAGAAAACCTACCAACCCAAAGAAGCATTTCCAGCTGCATTGGAATATCCAAAGGGATAGTCTATCAGATAATACACAACAATTTGGGTCTAGAACGGCGCCATAAAGCACGTGGACACACCTTGAAAAGAGCAGCACATCAGAGAACGCTTCACCAGCGCAAGAAAACTCTATGAACACCACCTGGTAGGTGAAAAGTAGCAATGGGTGGTTTCTTTAGATGAAGCATGGGTTTATCTAGATGACACAAAAAACCATGAGCCATTTATTACCAACAATTGGGTCAAAAGGGGCGCTCCAACTTTATTTTGGAGAACAAGGAAAAGTTTTCCAAGGGATTCATGGTGGTTGCAGGTTATTGCTCTCGGGGGGAAACTAGGCATACACAGAGTTGCCAACAATGTAAAAAATTAATGCAGCCTACTATCTAAAGAATGTTATGGACCCAATTTTTGATGAAGAGATTCTTCGGTTGTATGGTGAGGATGCCCCAAATGTTTGGATCTAAATGGATAAAGCATCCAGTCACACTTCTCGGTCCTCCCAACATTACTACCACCAGAAAGATATGGAAACGGGTGTCAATGTGATACCATTTAAAAGGATCCCTGTAAAGTCACCAGATGCATCACCAATGGATTTTTGCAGATTTGGCCTGCTGAAACAGTGCCTTGCTTCTCAGCACCCCGCCACAATTGAAGGACTCTGGAAAGCCTGCCAGAAGGAGTAGGCTTACATCCCCCTTCCTGTTCTTAGGTGCAGTCTTCAATGGAAATTGCGCTGCAGAGCCATAGTTAAAGCCTGTGGAAATCACAATGAACACAATAGGTGGTGGAAAAAGGGAATCTCATCATGAAAAAACATAAGCAAAAACGTCCGAGCTTAAGTGGGGCAACCCTCCATAGTGACGAAATTCCATAGTGGGTTCGGTGGCGGAAATTCAAAATTCATCACATGGTGTTTATGTTTTGTGATTAATAACTTTTCCCAAGTATCCAACTCTACTGTGTGTTTTGCCAGTTTTAAGAGTGTTATATTTGGTGTGATGAGATTTGTCGTCCAAAAGTGATGTGTAACCGCAGATTTGTCCATTTGTTTGTATTTGATGTGTCTCATATGTTCTTTTAATCTGGTCTCTAAATTTTTTTTGTTTTACCTATTATATTTGGTCACATTCTGGGCAATTAATTTGATAGATTCCTGCTTTTTTGTTCTGAGGGATTTGGTTCTTTGATTTGTCACAGAGTAAACTTAATCTGTTTTGTGGAGCTAGGCAAATGTGTTTTTTGAATATGTGGAATTTGTGTGGAAACTGAATTTCTTGAAAATCATTTTGCTTTTTTGTTGGGTGAGATTTGTGGTGTCCTTAATGTGTTTCTGTTTCAAACAGAACCAAATCCAAATCCAAACCAAATTTCTGTCAGCAAGATATGGCATTACCTAGATTAATCCACAAAGGTGGTCTGGTGATGGGACATTGTTAGCTGTTTGTTTCTGAACATATAAATTATTTCCCATAATGTCAATTCTACTGGCTTTTTGACTTGTTTTATTACCTGTACTTTGTTATATTTTGTAACAGTTGCTGCAACTGCTAACCTTCTGCTTATGTATGATGCTTTTAAAAGTCTGGGTTTCTCCTAGTTTTCCAGTTATAGGTTTGGCTATGTTTCACACAGTGGATTTTGTATATTTCTTGAACAGATTTCTTTTACTGATCCAGCAGATGTTACTGACAGAATCTACCATTTTAAGCGATTGCAGTCAATCTTAAGTCTCCAGCTGAGCAAATGCTCTTGGAACTAGTTTGAGTAAACTATTAAGCAAATAAAGTTCATAAACATCTGGCTTATAACACATCCCTGCTCCCAACTTCTTCACTTAGTTAATAAACAGAATTTCAGTGAACAATAATGGACAGTGACCTCCTAAATTTAAACAACAAAATTCATGCAAAATATCAGTAAATTTTGGAACAGATAAAAATCTTAATATTAAATTCCAATACACATGAGTTGCTTCACTAATTAATCATCTAAACATGTGACATTAGCAGATTACAACTGTCAGACTTGTTGATAAGTTCCCTGCATTCACTGGATACCTTTGTTGGTCAGTGAAAAACTTGTATAGCAGGTTATCTTCAATGGGAATTTCAAAGTTCATTAGTTTTGAAAAGGTAAAATCAGATTAGTGAAAAAAATTCAATGCCAGAGCCAGGATTTGAATTTTTCAGTCACTTGATTCTATCTTTCCAATCTTGTCCTACACACGGCTTGTGTGGAAGAACAATTACTTATAATTTATTAGTTTTGTTTATGTTTATACAAATCTTTTCCCAGATGTACAATTTTAGTGGTCATTGTATTGATCTTTAGGTGTGCACTATTTTCTATTTTGCAATTTCTGTTCCACAGATGTGAAACTAATGCTGATTTCTCTACATGGTTGTTTTCCATGTGTCTCAGGTGTTCCTTCAGTGTGGTTTCAATGTTTCTTTTGGTCTTTCCTATGTTTCGTTTTTTCATATTCTTCAAAAGTGATACTGCAAAATTTCTGATTTCTTGGATTGAGTTAAAGTTTATCAACCGAGTAACAAAGGGACCAGTGAGTCCATGGAAGACATCAGCAACAAATCTGATTATTAATAGAGTCAACTGAAAAATTCAATGTCACAGCCGGGATGAATTTTTGAGTTGACTTTATTAATAACTTGCCAAGACCAGCTAAGGTCTGTAAAAAGTATAATTAATTTTAATTAATTATATATCTAATAATAATGTTGATGTTGAGGCAACATTGCCTATGAAACATGTTCAAGTATTAATTGTTAGTAAAGCAACTCGAATGTATATTTGACGTGCACTGCAGTTTAGTATTATCAATTGTGACTCCAGTTTTTGGATCAATTATTTGAGGTATAGACAATTTTAACTTAAAAGCTACTAATGGAAAGTAAAGGACAAAGAATTTTCTTTAATAAATTAATCTTATCCAACGTATTCTTGTAGTACTTAAAACACAATTAAAAGGAAGACAGAGAAGATCTTCAGTAGATTGTCACCTTCTATCACTTGGTGAGGCATATACATCCCTTAATATTCAAAAGAATTGCAATGGAATCACTCACTTGTGCCAGATGCTGTCGCCGTTCAGATACATTGTACTTCACCCACGACATGACCGCACTAAACACCTGCTCTTCAGAGCGCACATTTAGTTCATCACTAGAGATAATGTCCACCAGTTGACCAACAGGTAGCAATAGAAATTCTTCGCTTTCCATCACTTCCTGAAAATTGTGCTGTGTGAATTTGTCTGCAATGCGCAGCAGTTCTCGGCAGGAATGTGTGTCTGCAAATGCCCGGATGCCCAGACAATTGGACGGGTCCAGCTGTCGCTTTAGGAACTCACAGCATATATCTTGAATTTCTGCCAGTTGCAGCAAACATGCTGAAAAAATACAAATATATAAATAGGAGTCGCCTACTATAAATTTTCTTGCTTGAATACTCTGTTTGCTTAAAATTTCCTTAACATCTGCTAACGTAAATACTAATTTGATATAATAAAGTTGACTGAATAAATAAATAAATAAAAAAGAATTTGCTTTGGTTCAAATGCAATATCATTATACGTTTCTCTAGCTTAAACTAGCCAAGAGTGTTAATGATAACAAGATCCTTTGTTTCTTTCTTCCTTCCTGATTTTTGAGAGCAAGTCCTTTTTAGTGGTATGTCCCTACAAATAGTGATGTTATGGCTTAGTTACAATTTTTCCCATTATTTCAAATACATCTAAAATGGAAGGGATATGAGACACTTACACATTCATTTAACATTGCATCGTTGTAGATCATGCTGCATAAACTACTATCTTCATCATATTAATCATATGCTTTACAGCAGCAGGCAATAACCTCATATGTTTACAATTAATGTAGCTATTGTGGCTAATGTCTGTTTTCAGTTAAACAGAAAACTGGATATAAATACTTACCATATACTGGACATTTAGAAGAATATCCAGTCACATGAGGTAATGACACTACAGTTTTAATCTTAAAAATTATGTGAACTACATGCATATTAGCAAACTTCCATAAAGCATCTAATAATCTTGCAATGAGATGAATTTTTAGAATGTGCAAAATGTTCAGTGCAGTAAATGTACAAAAATTAGAAGTAAAATAAACAGGAACTCTGTTTTAAAAGAATCCTTGAAGACCTGATAGTACTGCTTCTTTCTGTCACACATGCTGAAATTCTTCCTGCTACCACAATAAACATATATTAAAGCAAAGAACAAGCTTCCTAGGCGTACACAGATTTCTAGTCCATATTTTACACTACTTAAGAGGATCTATAAACGAAAAATGGCACAAAAATGGGAAACTTATATTCCACAGTCATATTAATGACAATAAGATAAACAATTATTTATGTGAAAGATTGAATTTATAATTAATGAATTCAATTACTAAATTTTTGCATCCATGTACCGCTCATCGACTACTAAAAGGCACCAGTGGTTCAATTTAATTTTACATCTGCATGCTATTTATTTCATTGCAGCCCACTGAGGGAAGACCATGATCATGATGGACAGACCCACAGATAAGCTCTGGCCTATCATAGCAATATATACAAATTAGCATAGTACATTCAGTCTGTAAACTCAAGTTACAATATAATACAATCAATTTATGGGCAATGTTGGGTGAGGGGGGAGCTCTCTGAAATTTCAAAAGGACATTTGGAACTGATGATGGGAAACAGATGTAATAGAGGTGTAATCGAGATAAAAGAGAAAGCATTGCAAGGTTTAAACTGGGAATTTGGAGATAAAAGATTACAGGGATGGACAGAAGAAGCAATCTGCCCTACAAGTGGTGAAAAGGAAGATGTATTCTACATTTTATTAGAATGCTAAGGCTCAGATTTCTGGACGAAATAATTTATTCAAAATAAATGATTTAAGATTGCAAAAATAGCAGTGATTCAAAAAATGTTTGTAAACAATCTCAGGTTATTACTTACAGTTCTTATTTAGAGTTAAGAGGAAGTGGATCTGATTGAAAAATTAAATGTAAGTATGTAGCACAAATTAGTTTGTTAATAGTAGAGAGTAGTATTATTTATTATTTTGTATGGCCTGAAATAGAACCTGGGTTAGTTCCAGGTTATTCGAACACTGTAAAGAGCTTAGCACAAATAAATAAAAAATGTACTGCAACAGAGTTAAATGCTTTTTTCATGTAGATGGTGAAAACCTGCAATACTTTGAATCTGCCTATAAAGCTATAAAAATGCCTCCTTTGCTGTAAGGTCTCCACTTTTATACATTTTATGGGAAAACCATAAAAGTTGGCAAGTATGGGCATGGTATAAATATACATAAATTTCCAAGAGCTATAATACACTTCTTACAATTTCAACATTAGCAAAAGTGTAAAACTTAGGACCTGTGTATTATCATCTCTGCATGTGGAGAAAACCGAACATTTTGATGCAACATTAACCGAGATACTGGCAATATTTCTTTGTTAAGCAAGGTTCGGTACTTACATGCACAGTATACTAAATGGTTTTGAAAGTACCACTGCAGCATCTTATTCACTCAAAAAATAAGATTTCAACAAGATTGCAATATGCTCACAAACGTTTTGGCCTACTTCTGCATCTCTTATGCACAGCACAGTAACTCACCAGCTGGAAGCAAAGTTTGGACATTGCCTTCCTCCACAACTATATGTGATGTGTAACAGAAGTCTATTAGCAGCTCCATTGCAACTTCATCGATGTCTCGTATCGTCACCTCCGTTTGCCGTGACTCTGCTAACTCCCCAGTGAACATAGCTCTGAAGTAAGGACTGCAGGCTGATAGAATTACCCTGGAATACAATATCCCAGATTAACTCATTTACTTTATTTTAAGTAGCGCTACCAAATGCGCCAATTTAAAGACCTCAACTTTGAATTATTTTACCTGCAAATCACATTTTATTCATTTATAACATATAATCATCTAAAGGAATGTGATACAATTACCTGGACTATAATGCTTTATGCTGTATTACTTTCCGTTCTTACAAATGTTTTGTCAGTACTGCCAACTGGTATACATAAATAAGTCAAACAAGTACACCAGGAATGGAATGTACCTTGTAATTAGGAACACAAAGCTTTTATCTCTATACTCGCTTGACAGCCTGTAAAACCACCATTCACAACCAACAAGAAAGTTTTAAGTCTTTAAGAGCTATTTCTAGAATTTAACTTGAAAATGGTGCTACCACCTATGTGCAATGGTATTTATTAAAAATGTTCTGGAAGCAAGCAGTCTGTTTTAAGGAAGGGACAAACATCACTTACAATAAGCAGCTCAGTGACAATGGAATTATATTTTGGTTAATTATTAGAGCTCGGCATTTGCCTATTTTATTCCTTTGTTTGGAATCGTAGGCTTTGTATATAAAAATACATTTCATACTTACTGGATTAAAATATACTATTTTTATAGTGGCTATAATTGTCTATTTCCATACTGTGTGCCTTTTTGTAGCTTAAGGCCTTTTTTTGGGGGGGGGATTTGTGTTTTTGTAATGAGAATTTTTATCAAGGCTTTGGCTATCATTATTTTATTGTTTTTATTACTGGCAGTTATTTATTAATGTGATGTTAAGTTTAGTATTGCAATTAATATTTCGTGCTCTGAGCCAATGAGTCATTGTTGACAACAAGCCTAGGAAGTTTGTAATAGTGACATTCCTTTCCTAACATTAGTGGTTATTATTCCTATAATAATAAAATAGTGGCTACTTAACACAAAGTATATGGTAAATGGTCAACTAAAAAAAAAACTATTGGTTTAAAACTGGGAAATTGATGAAACATTTCTATTTATGCCTATTAGAAGTATCTTGATGTATGAATCACCCAATGGACTTTGTATGCATTACACAATTACCATTTATGAAACATCAATACAATGAACATGCCTTTGTTCATGCCTGTACATCTCTGGTTTTACACAATACATACTGTTTTGTACATTGCCTTGCACACATAGTTGACAAGCTGTTTGGTATTGGACATGAACTTATGCCTTTTCTTCTCCTCTTATGAAACCATATGCTTTTCAAATGGCTATAACATAGTTTTCAGAAAATTACTTATATAGTGCTAACACAGAGCTTACTTAACTCTATACTAGTTTTAAAAATTATCAGCAACTCAGTTATTGAAATTCATGTTCCCATATGCTGCACTTATATGAAAAAGGTAAAATCCTCACAGAAAATGAATAAAAGGGAAATAAAGTGTGCCATGTTTATTTAAATCTTTCTAGATTTTACCTGAGACTCAATATGTTTAACAAAATTTGTGTTTTATGTGCAATTATGGCTCTAAAAGTGTAATAAAGATTTCACTAATTTTTCTTAATTTTTAGAGTCAGATAGCCCTGAAAATGTGAAATAACATCCGCTGCATAACGGCTATGATTATGAACAAATTGATACAACTGCAATTGCTCCAAACAGTAGCAATCTAATAACAATAACAGTAGTAACCACCACCACCCTTAACTTGTCTGACAAAAGAAAACTTTTTTGTGGATGTCTTTGTGTACATAATAAGTACACTGTTAGGGGAAGAACAAAGTAACGTGTAGATTAAATTGTAGTTGATGGTATGGATGGTAAGGAAAAAAAGATAAGTTTTTGTGCTTGTGCACATTATCTACGTCTGATACAGTGTCTCTAACTTCTGCTGTGGTGTGCTACCACCTAGTGGCGTTGACATAAAATTGTAGTGACAGTATGGAAACGAGTGTGGGAAAATTAAATTGAGTTTTATTTATGGATGCTCTTTACTATGGTTCTTAGTGTTCCATTCTATTTGGTGTAAAAGACTGAAAACTTTGCTCAGAGAACTCTCTATCAGGCTTGAGGTTCTTTTATGTGCTGTAAATACACGACATGGGACCTCAAGCTTAACTTTCCTTCCGAAGGAAGCCACGCTAAGGATTTTTACGGCTGAAAAAATTCATCACCCTCTGCCGGGTTTGGGCCGCCGACCTTAGGAACTAGAGACTAGCATGGTACCCCAAGACCATGGAGGATGGCAGTGTGGGAAAGCTTCACCAGCTCGTACACTTCAGGTGTGCATGACCAGTGTATATTTCGCCTCCTAAGGTAATTATGAGATACTACAGGGAGAGCCAAAAAACTACAAACTGCCTGCATGGTGTTTTACCTGTCTGCATCCTCAGCACTTGTTGCCGTCTGCCGCTATCATAAAAAGATGCGGATGAAACCATACAACATTTTTAAAACTACTTTTAAAGGCTTTACTTACCAACTTTATGCAAGGAAATGCTGAAACTGGCCACCGCCGTTGTCCATACATTTTTGGCACCAATTTTTTTCGAGCCAACAGTTAAAGCCCGTACATATGTGAATACAATTTTGGCCCCCTTTTTTTTACAGAATTACAGCCAGGGAGTGTGATTTTGTGTTCTTTCAACAAGACTCTGCAACAGTTTATATGGCCAATATTTTGATGAGAAAAATTGAAAGTGTGTTTGAGGACAGAATTATTAGTAGAGATTTGTGGCCCCCACAGTCCCCCGACCTAACCCCCTGCGATTTCTATTTCTGGGGTAACTTAAAACAAAGTATACAAGACAAACCCACACACCCTACAAGAATTAAAACAAAATATCTGCCAGAAAACTGCCAGCATTTCTCAATGTGAACTATGGCGAGTGATGGATAGTTTCCTAAAGAGGTGCCAAAAATGTATGGACAACAACAGTGGCCAGTTTCAGCATTTTCTTTCATAAAGTTGGTAAGTAAAGCCTTTAAAAGTAGTTTTAAAAATGTTGTATGGTTTCATCCGTGCCTTTCTATGATAGCGGCAGACTGCAGCGAGCGCCGAGGATGCGGACAGGAAAAACACTGCGCAGCCGGTTTGTAGTTTTTTGGCTCACCCTGTAGTTGTAAATGCACAGAAGGTCCTTAAAATATGCACATGTCAAGATGAGTTAGGGATCCTGCTGCCATGTCTCATGGAATTTGCAGTAGCTCAGTAGATTTAAATGCAGTAGATTTTAAATTACTGCATATATGTAACATTTAATAGCATTCAAAGAAAAAAAATAAACAATAAATCTGAAAGGTGTCAAAAGTTAGGATGTTTACACGCTTTCTTACTCTTATGCAGCAGCCGGCATTGATTGTCCGTTTCTGTTCTCGAGTTACCACAGTGAGCAGAGCTAAGGGATAGTCAGTACATCATAAAGCAACCACAACCAACTTACTAATAATTTAAATTAAGAATAAGATATGGAGTAACCAACATTTCTCATATCCCTCACCACTGTACCATTTGATGATTTAGGAACATCTCTTGCAGTTTAACAGTAAACCATTATAAACATTCAACGCCAGAATGGAGGTCATAACAAAGAAAATTGCTAACATGTCAGGGTTAAAATTCCCAGATTAAAAAAGCAAATCCCTGCAAGATGCTCTATGATGAGTTCTGGAAATTACTGCAGATGTTTTCAATCCACAGATCCCCAAGAAAACCATCCAATATTTCCAAATGGAATGAAAGTAAACAAAGTATATTATTTTCAAATTATTATTTGATTCCAATGTAACAACTCATGGAAGTTGTTTTTCTTATATATGGTGTCAAGAAATATTTATCATACATGTATGCAGGCTACAAAGCATTTTTGCGGTAAGTAGAGGAGGTATTGCATTCTGCTCAAACATTTGAGACCAAGATTTCACCGGAAGTACATATTTTGAGGCTGCCTAAACCCAAAAAAAGCATTTTTCTAAATCCAAAAAAGGCATTTTTAGAAAAAGGTTGGTCTGTGCCTGTGAACAGCATAACTCGAAAATGAAGATTCCAATAAATACCAAATTTGGTATTTATGTTCAACATCTTCCAAAGATGTGACAAGAAGATTTTCAAGAAAAACCCCTACTCCAAACTACACTTTGCATAGAAACTTCTTTTAATTTTCTTCAAAAAAGGGCTTACTGATATTATTTTAAGATATTTTAATGACAAATACAATGTATATCTGGGAACAGCCTGTGAAGTGCTCTTCATTCTGAATGACTTTTGTATAACCGGTAAACCATAAAAGATAAAATCTTAGTAGGCAAAAAATTCAAACCTCATCAAAGCATACGATTTATGCCAAATAAAATTTTTTCGTTGTGTTAACCATTTTTGAGATACTCTTTGATATTGGTTAAATTTTTCAAATACTTTTCGCAAGTGGAAAATTGCTATTTTTTTTATCCCTCGTGGTCATGCAAAGAGAATGGAATTGCAAACCTGCTCTTAAAAGATTTATCTATTGCTTTAGCCTACTATATTACCCTACATCCCTTACAAGCAAATGTATAATAAACCCATTTATGTAAATGTTTATATTGATTAATGTGACGTAGATACATAGAAGAAGAATAAGGTTTTGTAAGAACAGTTTTTGAAGAATGGGTAGAGATAATCATGTAAATGTTACACATCAGATTTTTAATTTTTCGTTTTTGGATATCCTATTCAAGTATAATATCTCAGTTTGACTATGCATAGCCTCTTTTATGCTCTTTTTAAACACCCTGCAAAACTATCAGTGGAACCAACCTTAGAAGAGTTCTGCTATGTATAGCAGCAAAGATATGATACTGAAAATATTGGAAATGTATTTTTTGTTTTTTATATATTTATGCATTTTTAAGCTTTCTCTTTCTTTCTTTCTTTTTTTTTTTTTTTTTTTTTTTTACAAAGTTCTGAAAACCGATTACTTTAATGAATAACATATGAAAGCAAATTAGGTAGCTTCTGTATTATAGGAAATTTAAATATGGCTCCTATTTACTTCCTACTCCTATTCAACTGTAATGTTTCGTACATCCGCATAATATAATCTGAAAAAGTCTTAAACCCACCTAAAAACTAGAACATGTTGTTTATATCAATTAAGTTATTTAAAGCATAGAAACCATTGTTGCAATGTGCCTTAAAAATAGTACCGAGATAGACTGAATCATGATGCAACATTGACATACATTGTTCTGTATTGTGAACACAAGATTACTATAGAAAGTTTGAAAATGATTAAAAATGCTATAAAAGAGTTGTTTTCCTCAAAAAGACTAAATGGTTTATTTTGTTTTCCCCAAGCTGGGCACAGTGGTGGTATAAGACAATTCTAAAGTCAGATGCAGAGCATATAATACTATATTGCAGTACATGAAATCACAACAGGAATTTCAAGGTTAAGCAGAGTGGAAGGGAATAATTGCATTCATTTTAAGAAGTATTTATAGGATAATACAATGATTCTGAACCCCTTGTTCATGCCAGCTGTTTTGCATTTTGGTTTCTCCAACTTGTAGTTCCACCTAAAAGTTTGATGCTGAGATTTCAGAAAAAATATATTTTGAGGATCCCTGAATAAATAAATAAATAAACAAACAAACAAACAAAGTAAAATATATATATATATATATATATATAAAATGAGTAAATAAAAAAAAAAGCATTTTTAGAAAACAGTCTGTCTGTGTACGTGCACATCTGTGAACAGCATACTCAAAAATTAAAAGTCTAAATTTGATATTTAAGTTTAGTATTGTCCAAAGATCTGAAACAAAGATTTTCAAGAACATCCCCCCACACCAAACTATCCTTTACTTGTGAAAACATAAGGAGAGTTTACACTGCTAAACAGATCCTTGTTTTCTCAGATAGCCAGGCTGCACTTAAGGCTTTAAGTAATCATAAGGTAACGTCAGGGCTGGTTTTAAACTGCCTAAACATGCTCACAAGCTTGGCAGAACAGAATGAAGCTCAACTCATATGGGTGCTGAGTCATAGTGGCATAGAGGGAAATGAAAAAGCTGACGAACTTGCAACACAAGGAGCAGCTTCACAATTTATTGGACCGGAGCCAGCTCTAGGAACATCTCGACATCTCTATGTTTAGTAAGAGAGGATATTAAGAATTGGTCCAAAGTAGAACATCATAAAACCTGGCTTAAAACTCCAGGAAACAAAGATGGTAAACTATTTACTAGAAAGCCATATAAGAAAAGAGCTGAAAGCTTACTTAAATATAACAGACTTCAGCTGAGAGCAATTATTGCATTTCTCACAGGACATACTCTTGTGTAAAAGCATCTTAATATGATGGGAATGTTTCAGGGAATTGCAGATTGTGCAAAATGGAAACTGAAACAGCCCAGCTTGTCATATGCTCCTTGAGATCTTGGCTCACAGGGCTATATTGCTTTTGGGAAAATGTTTTTAGAACCAGACTGAAACCATATCTGTTATGACACTGTATTCCTTGGTAGAGGATGCAGGCACAATAAATTAGCTTTAAAACAATACAAACAATACAATAAGCCCAAGGCTGAAGTATATCCGGAGAAATTATGGAAATCTGTATTGAACTAGACATGACAAGCCCTTTACTTGAAAGAATGTTAGATAACAAATAAAAAGTATATTTCAAATTTTCTGAGAATAGCCCATGAAGTCCCCTTCATTTGGAAGGAATTTTATATAACAAGTATACCATAAGAGATAGACAAAAATTTACTGCACAACAAATGAAAATCTCCCTAAAACACACAATTTATTTCAGATAACCCTTTTTCTTGCATCAGCCATTACCAAGATATGTGTTATTATTGGTTTGAATTTATCAATACTATTGTCCTATTCAGTTGTTTCTTGCTATGTTAAGGAATTTCAAGACCAGTATATAGGACCAGTTTTATTGCCGATTCCTTTCTACCTATAACAAAATGTGAGATTAAACCCTTTGTGCAAGTAGATAAAAGAACAAGATTTTGCAAGTATAGTTTGTAGAAGTTATATTAAAATAAATGATAGTGGGCAGAGAAAGTAATGAGAATTTAACACAATTTTTAAGCTTTCTGCAGTTCTGAGTTAGACTTTATCTTTAGTAATGTATATAAATTCACACAAACATAAAACATAACTGTATTAAAATGGCAAGTTTTGCATGCAAATTCTTGATGCATGAAAACTTAAAAATACTGAAAGAATTTCATGGCAAAGGGGTTGAGACATCAAATATACTTTCTGTTTTTCATTCACACCCTTTTTTTTTCTTTCTTTCTCTATTTATTTTTTAAACAGTGTTTAATATCCTTTCTTACTACATACAACACCAAAGGTGGTGGACAATGATGATACCTGAAATTAAATAATTGGGAAAAGAAATTTGGGAAGGAAATGTTCCAGGCCTATTTAGGCTGCTTCCCTGGGCATTTGCCAGTTATGCAGACTGTAGAAAAGCTGGAAAAAACCTGTCACAGAAGACAGTCCTGGCAGAATTTGAACCATAGACGTCCCATTGACAAACCCATGTCTTAACTTTGGCCACTGTTTCTGTAGCCAAACCTTTAATTATAGAAAAAAAAGCTATATTTAATAAATAAATAAAAAAAAAAGCAGAATATCTGTACAGTGTGAATGTCAACCTATCTATGAACAATGTAACTCAAAAATGAAAAGTCATAAATACCAAATTTCTCACTGAGAATAGGCAATGTTTAAATTCTCAAGTGTATACTAGTGTGACATCTAATGGAACTATTTGAGAATATGTGATTACTCTTCTTCTATGCATGAGCTCATTAGCAATTAAAGCTGACTGATGCTACAAACATGAGTATTATTTTCCCATCACTATTTAACCAACTACATATAGCATAAATCAAAGCCGCTTCTAAGGCACTTATCATGATTAACATATAGTAATTTTCAAATGAATAACACAAAGTATATGAAGTCTTGTGTGTGTTGCAAATTTTAATTTTGCTCTCCTTATATCCTAAATAATCTTCTTTTAGATAATAAATGCACTAATACTCCTTCCACCCTAAGTATCAGAAGCAGCAGAAATAACGATATGAACATCTGAGTGCTCTGTAGTTAAGTGGTCAGCATTCCAACTTCTCAGTCCAGGCATCCCGAGCTTGATACCTGGCTGGGGTTGGAGAAGGTTTCTTAAGCTAGAATCATTCCCTACCTTCTGCAGAGCTTCGAGTATCAATGTGAGGGTAAACCAAGTGTGTTTCATAATTTTAAATTGTTTAACTGCTCTTTAAATTCAGTTTAGTTTAGTTACCAACTTTTTCATACATTTATTTGATTACAAAATATACGTATACAACAGCAGCAGCAGTAGCCTTTGTTTTCCCAATTAATATCCCTTAATTTAAGGAGTTGTGTTTCTTTCATACCTCATTATATTTAACAGTGTTTCATACTGAAATGAGAAAAATCAACGTTTAAAACCTACAGTCAATGAGTTCAGTTGTTTCGAAGTAAAAGCCCCTAATGTGATGGCTCTTTTTTTGTTTTTTCTCCAGTATATTATCCTTACTGTATAAATTTTATCACAACTACCACTTAAGTTTTACCTGAAATCAACATAAAAGGTGTTATTTTAACATTAAATTACAATAAACATAATTCTGATTGCACAACTGGGTGTAGCAAATTTTACAGGACCATAGGGAATTTTAACTTTGACATGTTGGTAGAATTCAAAATTATGTAAATTAGCAGCCATTTCTTGGTTGTCGTGCAACTTCTCCATACTTATATCCCAAAACTATTTTGTTATTAATCTAAGGATCTGATTGAAAGTGATCCTCAAGGACAATGAACATGGCATGCTAAACAACACTAATACATCTTTTGTTGTAGCAAAGTCTAGGCTTTTTTTGGTGCCTAGTCACTCTGCAACATGTTTCAAAAAGAAAACAAATTGATATGTGTAACTTTTGTACATGCATTCTTCTGTTACATTATTCTGAATAATTTTAGCAGTTACCTAAGTGAATTAAATCAAGAACAGTCTCTAACCTGCTCTGCTACAATACAACTTTACTAAACACCATTATCAGTCAACCACATGCCACAAAAATTAAATGTTAGCTTGCAAATATAAACTACAACTGTGTATTTAAAAGCCTCTGTCACACACTAATGCTTAACTGCTGTCATGTGCATACAGACCTATGGGCAAATATCTTCCTGGAGCCGACATTTAGAACAACATCACAAAGCTCACGATGACGTCGCAAAACATTTAGTTCTGTTAGGGTACCTCTAGGATGCTTCTCTGAAGTATGAGCAAGACGTGCAGGCGAAGGAGGCCGCTCCCCTATTACCATTTCCCCCATCCTGCTTCTAGGGTGCTGGGCCAGATGCAGGCGCAGGGGAGGTGAGGCCCAACCCCACACAGAGTCAATCTGGAAGTTCAGCCTTTCATAACCCAATGATATATTCTGTGGAAACTCTATATCGCATAACCTCTAAAACAAAACATAACTTTTAAATACAATGCACAAATATACTTTACTTTGTTATCTGAACGACATATAAAACAAGGTTAAACGTGTTTTATTTCAAAGGAACTTGCAGATGTCTGACATAACATAAAACTTCATGATCAACCAGAAAGTGTTGTACAAACAGTTAGCTTGTACATACCTTTAAGAGTTAAAATCCAACGAAGAAAAAATTAAGAACACCAAGGCTACTGTATTGTATTACCACAAATCTATAAGGCTCATATCCTCGGTGAACATTCATTTAATTTTGATACCTGCTAAAATGTTCTGCTGTCATACAAATTTGACGTCCATTCCGTCCATGATTCCAGTTGTAATTTTGTGATGTCTTTAATTTCATCGATCCTCTTTGATCGCGGCCATAGAGAATACAGGGTGTTTTCCCTGTGGTTTTCCCAATTGTCATGTTTGTCTCATACTCTCTGCTTTGGACTGTTTGTGCTCAGACTGGTTGTGACTTAGAGTGAATTTAAAGTTAAACGTTCCATCTGCATTTTACTTAACATTTGAACAAAATCAGGTTATAAAAGCAAACACATTGGCATCATTGACAGAGGACAGTGAATAAAGCCGAATTACAATGTATACAATAAGCCAAAGGGTCTATACCTGCATAGCATTTTCTGAGCGTATAGGACATAATACTTGGGAATTTAAGTGTTTCCAAAGAAAACACCCACAATTTACTGATTTAAAAACACAATATTTAGGGTCAGTATAATAGATACTAAATAAAAAAAAAATGTTCAATGTTTTGTTTGAAACTCACCTCTCAACGTTCTTGTATACATTTTATCCAGACAGACGAGTTATTTGATTTATGCCTTCTTCCATTATGTCCATGGAATTTGCACGATGATTATAATAGTGATATTGCTCAGTCACTTTGCGCTGTAGTTTTGTCTAAGGAATCTCATCCATATTGTGCAGACTTATTTGTTCCGACCTGATGGGCAAATTAAAAAAGCCCATGAATTTTGAATACTTACTTCCACAGATAACCAACAACGAATACTTCCATATCTTTCGCCGAGTGCAATAAAATTTGTTTGCAGATTTTAGTTTGTTGACCTTTGAAGCAAGTTCCTTAAGAGAAAGACATTAATGGTCAGGATTTGAGCATTTTATTTGAATTTGTGTTACAAATTACTGGCAGTAAAACTTATCAGATCCTCTTTTATATTTAATATGCCAGAGGAAAATAATTATCCCAGATTTATATTTGTACTTTCTCCCTGATGCGGGGCCATCAGATGTAGAAACGATAGTTCTGTGCCGGTGACCTTGCTTCCTCGCGCACTGAAGCGAGTCTATGTCTAACGCCAGGCAGCTCTCTGTAAATGTGGTGTATGGAAACGGTAAACAAACAGTAAAACAGAAAACCCGGGAAAATAAACCGGCAAAAGAATAACTAAGTAGTATACTATCATGTGACTCACCGTATTGTTGCTCATTCCTAGAATGATGGCTGCTACGGGCGGGTGAACAATGTATTGCACTCCTCACAGAACACCAGGTTAATATAAACCATTTTAAATATTGTGGTACAGCTCGTTTCTCTTTTTTCCAACACGGACACACTCGCACACAATTTTATCAATGAGGTATCTAATCATCTGGCAAATATTCAACACCTGACAGCTCACTATCATGTATGTTTCATCTTCATATATAATCGGCCTTCCTTCGTCTCTAAACTTTTTAATGGCACGCAAATATGACACGCGCCAATCTCTTATCTCATGCCTTTCCTGTAACAAGACCTTATTGTTCCTTGTTTTCTTCCACGTGAAACCCATGTCACGTAAGATAATATTTAAACTAGTGCTTCCCCCTTTAAAGTTAATGGAATCCTTAAGCTTCAGGAGCAGATTTCTAACAGTGGGCACGGTTTTCTCCTGAATATAAAAATTGTAAATTATTTGCCGAATCACACACCTATCAAAGTCATCAATGTCTGTGATCCATTTTGGTACACGATGTACCTTTCCAGGTGTCCCAAAGGAGGTTCCCTGTTCCTCACATGTTCCCCCTTCTTTAATTATTTTACGTATTATCCTCTCAGATACTTTTGTTGCTGCATTCACCCTCTCTTGCACTTTCTTCAATGGAATTAGAATATCGCCAGAAGCTGCTTCCCGTTTCATGAAGAAATGGACGTTATTAACAACTTCACGTGTTTGGCTGTGCAGTGTTTTTCCACCAAGTTTGCTTTGAATGGTAGACATTTTAGTCTAAATAAGCAAATACATATACACGCGCACACACATACACACAAAACACTAATCACGAATGCGATTATCAATCACTTTCTAAAACTTAACGTGCTGGCACCGAAGCGGTAGAAGACGGATGTTGCACGGTCAAAGCTCTCCACGATACTGGCCATTTCAGTATACTGCGCATGACCGAGAATATAGGCTCGGCAACTGGGCTCTAAACGATTACGCACCCAGTCTTCACCGGCACAAATCCATCGTTCCTGATGTACTCCGATGGTACACGTAAGGAAAGTCCGGGAATTTGCTGTTGTGGAAGTAAATGCATTGATTATGCAAATGAAATAAATTGTCAGACTACGAGGACTCCATATATAATATTTCATAAAGGTTCCTTTGTTTGTATCACTGAACAATGTGAATAGATCGGTATTCTATTCGTTTCCATGGATGCTGAGCCACACGACATTTGTGTAAATTATATCTATGCCTATCTTATAGGTTGAATATGCTTTTCTAATGACTAGATAACTGATAAATTGTGCAGTATAGTAGATATGTAAGCCTGGATCTCAGGAACTCTGGAAGTTTTCGTGCGGTGTGGTGGAGTTGTTGAAGAGAAGTCAAAATTTGTCTACTTTTTAATTTTACTCAATTGGTAGATTCTAGAGCGTGAGCTATTTAAATACTATCTTTACAACAAAAATTAAGTACTTTTCATTTTCGCACAACAAATAAACGTATTGCAGACATAAGGATTAAACACGAAGGCAATGAAATCACTGAAACTTGTAACATAAAATTTTTTGGTCTTATTTTAGATCATAATATGATTTTGAAAGCCCATATTGACTACATACTACCGAAACTAAACTCTGCAATAGTTTACAATCAGATAATTAATTCATTTTACAAATAAAAGTATCCTAAAACAGTATATTATGCTTATTTTCATTTATAACTTAATAACGTTCTGGGGAAATTCAGTAGATGCTAAAAAAAAAATTTTTTTGAAAAAATAAAAAGGTGAGAATAATGGCAGGTGTAAAACATCAACTCATTGTAAACCACCATTCAAAAATTTTGGCATTTTACCATTAGTTTGTGAGTATATGTGTTCATAAAAATGTCCGACACACAACAAACCAAGACAACAAACCAGACTCAGCCAGGACTTACACAGGCAAAGGAATAACCTACGGGTATTCCAGAAAGGAGTTTGCTACAATGGCATAGTATTATTAGTTCACTTCCATCATGTATAAAGGATTTGAAAACTAATAAAAATAAATTTAAGCTAGCATTAGAAAGATACTTTATCACTCACACCTGCTATTCTGAGGAGGATTTCATTCATTCAAAGGAATAACTGTACTACTAATTTTACTCCAAAATTATTTCAGTTTTGTAAATACTAAATGTACATATTTTAGTTATCATTATAAATATTTTAAATGTAAACAATATTGATTTGTAATTTTTAACTCTGACATACTCTATATAAGAGATAGGTAGATACAACTTTGCACAATGTATGTAGTTTTGAGGTAATCTACATCCTAGATTAGATTAGCTCTCTTATGCTGGCCTAATTCACTATAGGATCTACGGGTTGATATGTATGATGGCTTAAGCCGGGATTACGATGAATTTTGCTTAACTTGACGGGACGCAACGTGAAGTTAGAATTTGTCGCTACGTACGTTAATGGCAAGTGCCGCCCCATTCTAATTTACCCTACCTTTATTCTGTTGATGTAACTAGGCATTGTTGCATTTAAAAAATTGTATGTTTGCTAAAAAAATACGCTTTCTCAGTATTATTAAAATCTGTTTATAGGCTAAATGTACGAGCCCCTAACTACCAATCAATGCTGTGAAAGCTGCACAGCAATAGCACTTTCCATTTCCGAAATATTTGCAAGTTTTAGGTGATTCACCCTATATATATATATATATATATATATATATATATATATATATATATATATATATATATATATATATATATATATGAGTGTGTGTGTGTGTATCTAGGGGTAATCAATAAATAAAACTCAAGGGGAGAGATATATGGTGAAAGAACAAGAATGTTCTGAGTGAAAGATAAAACGCGCGAAGTCACACAATAAAAATGTTCAAGATTTCGGGTTTACCCCTTCATCAGGAGATTAAAAAACAAAACAGATACAAAATGAAAACACACTTGACGGTCAACTGCACTGGTTAATAATCTACAACGTATTTTGACCTGGGCTTGTTTCATTTATGAGCAACGAAGTTAATAAGTTCCCCTTATTTCATTGCAAATTTACATGACGCATTTTGGGAGTAATCCACTTTACCATGTGTACTTTAGTGTTGCTGTTAGTGCGCGCTTATCTATTTGGGCCATATGACATCAGGCATTGTCCTTAATAACACGCAATGCTAAAGGGTAACTGATCCTTAAACCATCTGTAGAAATGGTAATTATTATTGTCTCCATGTAATTCTTAGATCTCGAATTGTAGAGCAGTAGATGGCCATAAAAAATATGTTCCAGCAAGGTCAATAATAAAGTCCTGCGAGTGACTTTATGAAACTTTCAATTTTATCATCAGTGCAGCCCTTTGATACGGTATGGCCAGCGTTTAGTCACGTTTCAGCTAACTATACTATTTCATTCGAATTCTTATATTCTATTTATCTTAAAAGATAATGCTCTTAGGCCTACAATGTCGTATCTTTCAAAGTATTATTTTTATCTTATTTACTGTCTTGAACTCAAATCCGAGGTCATGGAGGACCTTATTCAAAGAGCTAAAGGCTTCTCTCAAATAGCCCTGTCTCTTTAAGTGAAGAAATAAGTTTGTGTGTGATAGGATCTCATTTCGGGTGTAGTAGCCTTCATATTGCATTTAATTTACGGCTTTCCAATTAAGTTCCTCTGGAGTTAAAAGCAATAGTTACAAAGTAGATTGGCAACACAAGAAGTAACTGAACGCACAAACAGCCACTTTCAGAATACCATTAGGGCGATAACTGACCTAAGAGGTTCATGAATCACCAATATAAGCAAATAAACTAAAGCTAATGACACCCCTGTTTATAAACGTGATTTTTATTGTTGAACACCAATCGCATAGGGTCATTCCATATAAAACCGAATGGCAAAAAATTTCGCATTTCTTTGTTTGTGTTGTAACTTTTCCTATTAATAAGGGGCGCTAAGGAAGGCACATTTATCAAATATTAGCATCTAAAACCCAACGGTTGTCACGTTATTGAACGATAAAGGTATGGTATTAATTCCTTTTGTCGCAATTTGAGTGCACATAGCTCCGGAACCCTTTATTTCAGAATATTGTACCAAGTCTATTTTGTAGATAAAAGTTCGCATTTCATTACAGCATATACTAATTATTTTTATAATATTCAGAAAAATCTATATACAGTTTTTATTTATTTTAAGCGTCTTCGATTTTTATAAAACTAAAATATTAGACTGAGAATAAACCTTAAGTGTCATTAAGAGAAGCCGGCAATGTTGGTAAAGTGGTAATGTTTGGGTGTTCGTAGTTATAACACAAAAAGTGAATAAACGCAGCGATTTACGTAGTTGATGCATAATGATCACTAAGCATTCTGTGAATTTGTGAGGAAATACTCAGAAACGCATACTGCTTAGTAAGCGTTCTCATTGTTTAACCATATATAGCAGCTTGCTTGACCTTTAGTTCAAAACAAACTTGTGAGAGTGACCATGACCGCGTTAAGTAATTATTTACTTTTTAAATTATTTTAGACGAAACCTTATCAGTAACAATTACAGTAAAATATATATTTTATTGTGCTTAAATTATCGAATCTTACCATATATAATAAAATCATTTTTCTTAATCCGTAATCGCCTACACTTGAAACAACAGAAATTTCTTCACTTAAATAAAAGTAGGAAGAACATGTTTACTTATTGGTATGAAATTAAAGTTTAGGGGATCGAAATAAAGCTCGATTTAAATAGCTAATTATATTTAAAGGTTTCAGAGTTATAACAGCTTGAAGTTGGGAATTTTTAGCAAGATGTGATAAATTTAAACAGTTTTAATTGCAAAGCTATGATGTTCTAAATTTTAATAGTTTGCATAAAGCATTGCATCGGGCTTATCTACAAATACAAACGGTTTCTTTTCATTTAAAAAATGCAATGTCGATTTTCCTTCTATTTCGGACGATTTGAAATGGAATGTCCTATATGTGATGTTTTGACAATCATCAATGAGAGTCGCATCCAAATCACTCTGGCGCTTCATTTGTTATCAGTTTCATAACTAAAAATGTCCAGAAAATCGATAGATTTTAAGCATGATACCGTCATATTTTCACGTATTTCTTGTTTTATGTTTTTGCCACCCAGGGCGGTGGCACGGCTCGCCCCCCCTCCCTCTTTGAGCCGACCTGCGTGACATCAAATTTGTAACAAAGAAACATTACCAAACTCTTTAAATTACGTCGCGTTAAGTCACATTAAGCTAAATCTAAATAACTCTATTTTATACAATGTACCTACTAGACTTTCACGCTCACATTACTAAATTCATCCTAATACCGGCATTAACGTTCATTGTGGCTCTTTACACAAACAATTTACTATCTGATCGGATCTAAGATTTCTCTTCCCGATGGCAATCCAAAACTACTTTTGGGAGACTTGTACGTGCATTGCATTCATTACTTCACTTTGTTACAGGTTACTTTATTTTACTTTTTTACGAGGAGGTAACAAATATTGTCTTTCAACGCGTCTAAGACCAGTGGGTGCTAATCCTCACGAGCAGGATTATTTTTATCCACTCTACGCTTCTCTCGCGGAAGATAATTAATTTGAGCTTGTTTTAAACCTTTAGCTACGCGGAATAAATCTTAACTCTCTACTCGCAATGGCGGATTTTCCAATGCGTCTCTTGGGCTACCGGACCTGGCACGCCTGTACTTGTCGGTCATCATTCGCGTCCTCCGGCGCTTCTTCTTGCCTCTTGCCCTTACATTATTCCTCATATGTCTCGTTACTATGTTAGTAGTTTTGACCTATCATGGATCTTCTTTTGTTTCCTAACAATTATCTTTAGTTTTTGTGTTTCACCCCTTACTAAGCTTCAAATTCTATAGCCTTTCAAATGTCATATGTTTCCTTCTGAACCACAATTTATGCTTCCCTGCCATTTTGAATTATATTGTACAATAATAATATAGGTATATCCTTTCAGATATGTTTCTAGGCTTTGTGGTGATGGCGGTGTCGGACAGGTGGCGCGGATGCTTGCTCAAAGGAAAGAGTACTCCCCATAGTCACTAGAGGGCTGCTTGGTCGATGGGTCGTTCATCGCCCTCTCCAGGTAGCTCCGGCAATGGATGGGTCTTTGACTCAGGAACTGTTAGGGACTTCCGCATGTTTGTCACGTGTCTGCCTATAGCTTACTATGGTTCCTTCACTCCATCCCTTCCTCTTGGGAGTTGGTAGCCACAATAGATCTATCCAGGTTGCAATGCGCGAGGTGTCCCCTTTCATTATACAACTTATAACTTAACTTTCATTTTTATTACTTTAAATGTTTACAAAATTTCTATTTGCTGGGTAGTTAATTTTTCTCCATGCTATTTTGCATAATCAAATGACAATGCTTTGTGGCATATATTCAGTACCTGTTTCAGTGTAGACACTCTCACATATATTGGAATCAAAGAAGTGCTACGATTGTCATATTTTAGGTTTTATTGCTGAGATGCATGCTAAAAATTCTTTGATGGTTTAAGGAAGGAATTTAGAGCAATTCTGTTAATTTCCTTCATGCAGAGCTAGTAATGACCTAAACAAATGCAAAAGTTTAGATGTAAATCAGAGTTTCAATCAAAGAATCAGACTAGAGAGAAAGGGATAGTGAAAGGTAAGCACTTGATGCATTAGCAAAAATCCAATCAAAATGGGAAGTTTTACTCTGTTATTCCACTCTTTTGTTGCGCTGCCCATTATAAGGGGGAATGCCCCCAAAAAATCCTTATCCAGTAACTCATTCCAACCAAGATGCAACTTGGGCTATCCAGAATGTACAGCAGAAATGTTACCCTCAACAACTTAGATGTACGTAATATACATAAGTTAAATCTTTTACTGACAACCCTATGTGTCTTTTTTTGTGACACCTAATTTCTTTTTTTTTCTTTCTTTACATTTTATTTCATCACATCTCTGAAGTACTTGCTGAACTATTTTTATAGACTAAATGTTTTATTTCTGTTGTGGTAGTATTCAATTACCAACTACTGAGGTTGTGGGTGATGGATTTTTTCGGGTATAAAAATCCTTAGCATGGCTCCCTTCAGAAGGGAAGTAAAGCCGGTGGTCCCAAGTGGTAGACTCACAACACATAAAGAAACCTCAAGCCTGATAAAGAGGCCTCTGAGGAAAATTACCAGTCTTTCATGACCAATATAGAATAGGATGCTAAGGACCACAGCAGTTACAGAGTGTCCATTATTAAAAAGAAATAATAATTACCAGCTACTCTGTTATGATCTCAAAGTATTTTTTATAAATTTTGGTAGGAGCAATTTTATGTTAATGTAGGAGGCCCAGGAAAGTTCAGTGTGTACAATTCATTTAGTTAATCAATTCCCATCTGTGTAAAGGTACATTACCTATTATTTTCAATCTGTTTAATACATAGCATTTTCAAATAAATAATAAGTATTCTTTTATGACCTCATTTATGGTTTCATTTAAATTTTCAAAATACTGTAGTATTTTTTTTTTAATAAGTTTTGGTAGGCTCAATTTGAATAATGTTAGTTAATTTAATCAGCACATGAAAGATAAACTTATTTAATATGTTTAAAAATTCAATATTTTAAGATTATATTCATAACATATGCACAAGTGACACAAACCTGCTGCTATTTCTTTACAAAATAGTGAGTGGCAAGTCTTTGCAATATTAAGCCTTATACATGAAGCAATTAAAATATTTGTTTACTGATTTTTATATTTTTAAATCATGAATTGTAATCTTCTTTCTTTTTCTTTTGTTCTTATAAAATATTGATTTATAGTTACCTACTTTTGTTATTTCACTTAGAATGAACTTTGTCAATAATTAGAGAAAGGTCATTATTATGTAACACACAGAAGTAAATGGAGATCCCAATTTTGTAAGCTTGTCCACTTTTATCTCACCATTTGATAAATAACTCTTCCTTGTATGCCCAACTTAAAATTAATTTCTCTTTAAGTAGGTCATTTGTTTATCTCCAGTCTCATTTTATCAACATTAATTAATATATGATAATTAGTCAATTTTCCAGACAAGCTGTGTATAGACTAAAGTTGGAAATGTAGAATCAGACTGAAAAACTGAATGCCATAACCAGGATTTGATCCATGAATCTTTGGTTTTCTGAGTTATTGCTCTTATCAGCTGAGCTACCATGTCAACATGTCAGGATGAAATTAAATTCCCCAACTGACTCACATTAATGCAATTTTGATTCTATAAGGATGATACTTTATATCTACTTGCTTTTGCTGCTTGTGTCTGTAGCACTTTGACATCAATTTATTAATTAGATATTTACTTATTATCAGTTTTGCCATAATAAATGCAAGCAAAGTGTCAAGAAATATGTCGCTCACTTGAAAGTTGATATTAATTTCAAAGCAAGAGAAGTATTAGCACCTGGAAATATAACCATAATGAAAGTAACAATGTTTGTGATGTAACTACATGTATACATTTATTTTTTCACAACTTATAGTTTCCTTGAAGTTTGTGATAATCAAATAATCTCTCTATAGCTTTTCAGTTCTGTTGCTCAGAATCATTTAATACTATTAATAAGCAAGGGAGCCTTTTCATAATACTCTAGGTAAAAACAGGAGCAGGAAGGAATTTTCAAAACTGTAAAAAATAATAAATATGCTTCACAGTACAACTTCTATATTTATAGTATTAAAACATAAAATTTTAACAGAATTTCATTCATAGCAACAACAACTGGTGTTCAATATAAGAATGCAGAGGATACAAGTATTTAAAGATCTTTCAAAAGTGTTGACCTGTTCATTAATAATTATTAACCTCTACTTCTGGACAAAGCTAGGAAAAATTGTTTTCAACTCCTGCTCTAGTATCCCAGAATTCATTTATAAAAACATGCTACAATTATTTTCCTAAAAATAAATAGAAACTACGTATACTACACATTTTTATTTGTTCATAAGTGCATATTTCATAATATAAAAACCAAATGCATTTGGAGAATAAAAGCATTAGGTACATACCAAAAAATTACAGCCATCTAAATCAAAACCTTGAGTTATTGATGGCACAGAACTACTAACATCATAAAATCAGAAAGGAAGACAAAATATGATTTACTTCTCACAAATGATTATCTTAGATATGAAATGTCAGCCTTACTTTCAGGGCTGCAACATATACTTATGCCTTATTAATTAAATGTTTAGTTCTGAAGTAGTGGTTAAAATTAAGAATAACTTAAATTGGAATATGGATTGTTTTTACATTTGATTTCATTATCATGCAATTGTTGCTTGTATCTCTCATTGCTATACTCGCAACTAAACATAAAATTATGAGTGTACAATACCTGGTAATTGTATATTTCATTAACTGCTAATCACAAACCAGATCAGATAATTTGGCATATTCATAAAGCCTTTGTGGGCTTTTTATATGCACACTTTAGTATCTATTAAGAATATTCTATTTGCAAATATTATTTGAGATGATAATTCTATTTTCATTAAAATAAGCTAATTAGTGTTATTACCTACACCAACTGTAATAAACCTTAAGCACCTATCGCATTTGTGTATACAATTTCTTACCTTTGACTAATTAAACTGCCATAACCAATTAAAAAAAACAAAAATTAGGAATGATGTAGGAAGATAATTTTTTTTTTTTATATAAAGCTTAATTCTACAAAATGTGAACCCAACTGGATCAAATATTCTGTACTATCCATTAATATTGCTAATTTTCATTTGTCAATTTCTGATTCTTTTTTATATTGAATAAATTCTGTGGATTCAATTCAGTATAATTTGTATTTTACTAAGACTGGCATCATTCTTAATTGCTAAGTTTGAATTGACTATATGCTATATTTTCTTTTTTCACTGATTTTAATATCAGTCTAATTTTATAGATGGTATGGCTCATGTAAAATTTTTTCCTCATAGCTAAAGTGCTCATGGTCATTCATAACATACACACAAGTTTAAACTTTTTATTTTTAAAATATTCTATTGCACTCTTGTAATCAGATGTCTTAACAATTATTGTCCATATGAATAGTTAACATTCAAGACAAACCTCAATGTTAACATACAACTCATATTAGCAACTCTATATGTACTGTATAAAAAAATCAGAACATAGGAAAGTTGATATGTGCAGATATTACGTTTCTGAAGCATTTTATTGTACTTAAAGGGGAATCATCATCTATGTAAACAATCCAGTTTAGCTGCTTACTTTAGAATATTGCATATATTCTTATTGCAGTGATAAACCTAAACAGAACATAGACTAAGAGTCATAAATAGTCTGTGCCATATGTTTTAGCAAAATGGATGTGCAATGTTTCTGCTAAGTTACCATGTCAAGCTGAAATGTAGAAACTTTTGTTTGTCAGTGCTGAGAGAAAGAAAGAAATTAAAAAGGTACATGTTATATTATACTGCCACATATTTTGGAGGTGAACTTTTTACCAGTAATTTTCCCACTCAGAGTCTCTTTGACTTAAAATCAAACACACTGCAAAGTTAGCTTCTCATATATCTTTAACACTTTCATAACAAGTGAAACTTCAGAATTATATGTGAAATAGAGAATGTATTTTGAATATACAGTGTATTCCAGCAATACTATCTTCATTATAAAATTGTTGTAATTTCGTATCAAAGTTCCATTTGGCATTGCCAAATTGAAATTTTTACATTATGCATGGAGCAAGAGACATGCCACTTTGCTACTATTTTCTGGAGGGAGGGAGGAAGGAAGAAATTCCTGGAGGAAGGCATTTTTCAGTTAGGAAATAATAATGACAATTCATAACTGATCATAATAAATGCTGGCATTTCATTCATAAATTAAGGCTGAGCCTGAGGTACTTAAGAAGAAAGGTGTCAGCCACAGACAAAGAATACACTTACTTACATCTATAACATCCTCTATAGGCTTCTGTAAGCCAACATTTTTAATTTAACAGCTCAAACACATATCACAACTTAATGCACACATATTAACTTTATTTTGGAATCACAGCTAAGAGAACAATTAACAATGCCTGTTCTATGTGTGCAGTCCCTGCCAGATTGGAACAAAAATATCTGAAATGTTTACTATTTGATTTCTTACACAGGAATGATTTCACTTTATGGATTTGCAAAACAAAGACTGTACTTTGGGAATAAAATAATGACCACTATATATTTCAATTCTGAGACAGTAGTATCACTCCATACTGTATACTGGGTATGTCCTTTCAGTGGATCTACAAGGGTTACTAAAGGCTTATTTACTAAGTCATGGCAACACACTTTTTTGCCAATCCCAAGCCAGAATTTTGTCACATATTGATTAAGTAGATACCTCTGCTCTGCACTGAGACTGCTAGTTGGAAGTTATCAGTGATGGTGAGCCTTTCTGTATTAATATGACAGTGAAAGTTGGTTTTAATATGTTTAATATATAGTATACCAACTGTTGTTTTCCTTCAAATTGTTATGAAACCCTGTTTTATATAGTGTTCTTTACTTAAATGACTGCACACCTTGAAGACATTGGTTTATTTGGTCCATTACTTTATTTTGCAAACATGGAAAAATTAAGTTTAAAAACATGTTTTGAGAAAATGTTGCTGTTTGCTTTAATCTAATACTCTCATAAACTGTAATAATCTCACGTAAGTTATTGCAAGATATCATCTTTATTAAAGCATAATGTTCAAAATAAAGAAATGAAGTAATACTGCCAGTGGATCGAAAGTGCATGATCACAGCTTTTCTTACTCAAGTCTCAGGTCATACCTGACTTGCTGTTTTTTGAACAATTTTTTTGTATCTTTTTAACTTTTTATGAAATAAGACAATATGGCAAAGAACAACACTGTATGATTGGTCTCTAGTGATGCTTCACATTAAATATATGCGATACTTTTATATCTGTGTTCTATTTTTTCTGTAATTTCAAACTCTGTTATTCCCACTTTTTGAAAAGTTAGTCAGCCATTATCATTATTTGTTTCTATTTTTCAGCACTAAAACTTTATTTTCTTTCAGTGGGCGTGAAGAAGAGAATACAGTATGTAACAGTAAGTTACTTATGATTGACAGAATCGATGTAACGAAGTGCTCATGGAACATTGCTACACATTCATGTTTCTAATACAAGACTATGAGACATAAGTGTTATAACATAATACCATGTACAAAAGTTATAAATAATGATTATGATTTCCTGTTATGGGTTTGCCATCCCACATTCAAGGGTATCAAGGGTGAAGGTGCATCATGTGCTATATCTTTATTGGAAATACAGCACATACTCACCACGCCTTTTCCTTAGCTGATACCTAAACTGAAAGCTCTGTTGTTTGGAGTAATGTTTTTGTACAGGGTAAGACATCACCTAGCAGTGAGGCAAGTAACTGCATTGTATTAGTTGATATTCTCAATATAAGCATTCAAACCTTTAGTAATTATCTCAGAGATACTTTGATGTTTGTTATACAACATTCTGAATGTTTTCAATTTTCTTGCTCTTAAGAGAGAATGAAACTGGCAACAACAAATTCAAATACAGCAAATTAAATTTCCTCCCTTGACTACACCCCTTTATGAAAACTTTTCTTACTTCCAGTAATGCCCAGAGCATCTTTGTCTTTCACTATGTGTATTTCAAAAACTCTGTAGCAAATGTCATGTGGAAAAAATAATGTTTGCCACAACTTAGCAAATAACCTTCAAATATACAGAGAGAAAATACTTATTCAGTTGAATGTCATTGGTTAGGAAAGTATAGGTATTCAAGAGAAGAACATATGCACATTTAAACAATGAAACAACTTAACAAGTCCATGGCATAATAAATAACAATGTAAACATAAATCTACATATGGAATTAAAAGCACTATGTTGGAACTTAATAATGCATTTATAGAATATTCATAATTTCTAAGCAGATGCATAAAATATCATATTTTACATATATAAATGTTATCATTAAGTTTGTAAATAGTATCATGTTTGATGAGCTTTGATACTGTTGAACACACAAATTCAAATATATTAAATTAACACATTTCATGTAGAAATCATAGCAGCATTTAACACAGTGCAGCCGTAACTATTATTAAAATACATAGTTATGAGTCGTCTTTAAAACTCACTATGATTCAATTATTAAAAACTCACATCATAGTAAATGTTTTGTAAGAAATTTCTCACATCCTCAACTGCCTCTCAAATGGTTGCTAGAGGACTTAAACATCGCATGAAGGAAGAGAGCTGGTAAGGATGAATTAGTGACAAGTCAACAGACAAGTGACGATTTGAGAGATCTCTCATGAAACATGTTCTGTGTGAGCATTTTAGAAGAGAAGCACAGTGAGTGTCAAAGCCAATTAGTAATGTATTTTAATATTTCATGTACTTTATAAAAATTATGTCTTGTATAACGTTACTGCATCTTAAAAGTTTACAATTTATCTGCTGAAAAATTTTAATTTTGCAGTTATCATAGGTTCTGGGCATTCTCTGTGGCTTTAAGATAAATATATTTCTTTCACTTTTAAGGTAGCAAATGTTTTAATGCACATATTCTCATATGAAACAACATTCACTTATTAAAAGAAACTGTAATTTGGACTTTTAAATATTATCTCTCAGCCTATTTAAAATTAATAGAATATGTTGCAATTCAAAGTTAAAAGAAGACAAAACAGAATTACATGTATGTTAACTTGGTATTTTGAAGTTTCATACAAAAACATTCTGCTCCTGCAGAAAAATAACTGCAACACAAACATATCTTCCAATTTTGAATATTTTTTCCCCGTTAGCAATCAATAAACACAGACAAGTCTTAAAGAAGCTATATTCTCCTTTTAATCTAGCTATAAGTGTTCATTCTGGATTTAAAATAGCGCACATTTTGCAGCATAAACATGACAATGAATTTCACAGTAAATGTTGCTAGTGAATGAAGAGGGAAAATGATACATTTGCAAATATTCCTATGTCTAAACACATACATAAGACATTAACAAACATATGCTGTTATGACACAGTGATTCTGTTAATACTTCTGTGTTATTGCTTTTCTCAGTGTAAACCATTGTACATTTAGAATTATGCAATACCTGCTGTTTTTAAGCCTTAAATCTAACTTCCAACAACATTAATATTTTCTTTACATGCGCCCAAATCTTAAAAAAGGTACCTCTATGAAATATTTCCATTCAGTACATACAAGTTAGACATATGAACATGAAGCATGTAGATAACTACTGCAGTTTTTACCCTTTTCCACCCACCCCCCAATTTTAGGTTACAAAATTTCAATTACATATTCATAGAAGAGTGGACTTTCAGTTTTGAAATGATACAAGTGAAACAAAAAGACACTTACCTCTAAGTTTTCTTTTAACCACGTAAATGGGTGTTTTGAAACTAGCGTTTCAAATTTAGAAAAATTTAGAGTTATTATGCAGAGAGGAAAGCTTTAACTCTTACTTTACAAAGATATTACTAATTTTGTGTTTTTTAAATATATTATTTCTGGCATTGGGAAGCAAGTCAGTCTACTTCATATCTGGCAAAAATGGAAAACCTGAAGGCATTCAGAATGTTCTATGTGCCACATTCAGTGTTTGTTCCAAGGGCCATTCTAAGTTTTTGAGTTCCCATTAATTTTGAAATTCGAATTAGGAAGATCAGTGTAACTGAAATAAGATATTAGATAGATGTCAAATATTTAATTATTCTTGCTTCCTCGACTACATAAATTACGACAACATACATGCATGAACAAACTACGCTATTCTTTTCTATTTTTTGTATTACATTATTTTTCTTGGAAACTACTTAGTTGTAAAGTTTCCAATAGAACTCTTTGTGCTGTAGAGGAAGAAAAGAAAACATGATTAACACATCTGTATATTTTTCTACAGACAGATGCAGCTGGTCTTTCAGTAGAATATGGACCTGAGTGCAAAGAACATATTGCAGAAAAATGTTTTTGAAAACATTGCACTTAGAACATTTGAGATTTTGAATCCTCCATTTGTTGTTGTAAACTTTAGCCAATTAGTGGTAAATAAACATATTCAACGCATGTATATGACTATTTAATGAATTCTGATATGAAACTGTTCTAGTTCTTGGAAAGTACTGGTACTTAATTTCCGCTCAGATGAATATTATATTGAAGCAGTTAAGAGAAATAAAATGCAGCCCCTCATGTGATGTTAATTTTATTATCAGACATTTTTCCTACCATATTGTTCTCTTTAACGCATTACACCTACTATCACCATTTAATGGAGCTTATGTCATAGTTAAAATCTTTAGAACTGACACATTTTCCCTACCACATTATTCTCTTTAATGGATTATGCTATTATCATCATTTAATTGTGCTTATATCATAATTAAAATCTTTAGAATTGGCACAGGTGATCAATGTGAACAACTTTCCTGCAAAATAACTTTGTATACACTAAAATAATAGAATATTCTGGCAAATTATGGAAAAATGAAGAAGAAAAATAAGAATTAGTATAAGGAGAGAGAGCTCCATTATAGATGGATAGTAAATCTGATTACAAGAACAATTATATGAGAAAAGTAAAGATTATTACAGTAAAATTACCTATACATCAACAACCTCGAGTTCTAATATACTGTAAGATGGAGTGACTTTGTCCCAATTTGGAAAACAATTTCCTGTTTTAACTTTCTCATCCATTTGTGAAGATACCACAAGATTATGTCGGCTCAGAGAAATTTCTACAAAATATTACAAACAGGTAAGAAATTTAAAACTGGTTTTCACAACTGGACCAAAATCACTCCTTTTTATGATTTAGGGATGTGAAAATTTTAGGTAGGCAACTTTTTAGTATGTTATTAATGTGGTTGAACACATTGTCATATTTTACTTTGTGAAAGGTATCACTTGGTTTAATTAACTTAAATAGTCAAATCTATAGCTGAGATGGAAACAATACCTCCCGAAACATGTTCTACTTTTAATAACACTCACTGAAGCAATTCTGCCACTATGCTGACTCCAAATTTTCAAACTATATAACCAAAGTCAAAGAAACTTTATATAAATTAATCTCTCTAGATGTTGGTTCAAGATGTTTTGAAATTTGTGCAGAAAGTTTGTTGCTCTGAAGTGATTAGTGATTATAACAGCATAATAGTTATTTATGTAACCAGTATGCAATGGAGGTCTTTAGTGGATAAATATGGATATTCACAGTTGAGGCGCATAATATCAGATGAGTCTAAGAGCCTTTGGGTAGATGCTATATACATAATTTTTTGTTAAGCTTACTAAATTAATATAACAGTCACTTAAGTATTGTCTTACTTTTATTTCCTAGAAAAACCGAGTTTGCTTTAATAAGTTACTATAGTTTTGTGTGACATAGTAGTCAAGAATCATAGTATTGGAATTTATTAAAATTAACATTACATTTTCACAAAATGAATGTAAGAGAAAGAAACATTTCACAGAGAGCAAGATAAGTAATTTAAAGAGTTGCTGCTATTAAAGTCTTGCCAGCAATATAAAGGTAAGTACAATTTATTTAAAAAATGGAGTAAAATTAAACAGTGGAATATTATAAGAACAACATATTATTAACTTACACACATAAGAAATCATTCTCTCTCTTAACAATACTCAATGTTAAAAGAAGCCTTGGCTTTGAAAGATAATATCAGAATGGAAACATTTTCAAAACAGCTGTCTTAAAATTCAGTAGAATATGATGCAAAAGATATCAAAGGTGCTATCAAGACAGAAAGAACCAATGATTGTCAGGAGTACACACGAAGGCGTGTATGCAGTAGCATTGCTCTGAGTCATGTGATCTGCCAATGTTTCACGAGCAAGAATGAAAGAAAGAGACAGCGTACTACTCTGCACAGTGGCTTTCTCCCTCCCACCTCCTTGTGTGATCTACACTCTAATTTTTTATCATTGGATTAGCTCATTGATCCAGCACCCAGGCCTACATAAGCAGCAAACATGAAGGTCTTAAGGGTGCCTTTTTTATCTTCAGGTGGCAGTTTCAAGTTTGCAAAGAATTACGGTTTCTATTTTTATGTATCCAAATGATTTGTTTTATTCAAAACTGAGTTATAATTAATATGAAATTGTGTTACATGTTGTGATTTTGAGCCCTCTGGATTATGAGGCTGCTACTTCCAACTAAATGGGCTAGTATGAGTTTTGTTGTAATACTGTTCTTTAGCAACTGTACATACATAACTATAACTGAAATTTTAAATCTTTTACTCTCACACTTCACAGTATCATATTATTGTTTCCAGATTATTATAAAAGAGGTTTAGTTTGCTTATCTGTAAGATTCACATTTTTGGAAAAATCTATATTTTCAAGGAGTAATTAATTCTCTTTGTCAAAATAACAATAAATTTCTTCTTATCACTCTTCAATTCTCTGCAATCTAAAAAAGCACTTTCCTTTCCATTTCATTTCCTTGTTGTTTCTCTTCAGCACTTCCGAGAGTTTGCAGTGCTTTTCATTTGGGTCTGTGTGTTCCCTATTAATTTTGAACATTAATACAGATATTTTAAAACATTAAACCACTTTGTCAACTCTGCAATAAACATTCACACCTTTTTATTTTGTCATTTGAATTTATAAATAAATAATGATGTTTTAGCATCAAGGTGGAAGTAAAGCTGCAATGATGATACTCAAACAAACTGTTTTCTCCAGTTTTTCCATAGTTCCAATTATGTAATACATCCAGTGTACTGCAATGCTCTCCCAAATGATTTTAATGATTTACTTTGAGAAAGTAGTGCTATCCATTCTTTACATGCCAAATCAATATGTTATACTGATAGAAATCCTAAGTTTGTGGCAGTTACTGAGAATATTTCTCTGTTTGTCTAACAAAATTTTCATTTTACATTTATAATCCATTTTTCAACTTTTCTGATTCAAAACTTGGTATTACTGCATATCTAAGCCAATTGAATGAACAGATAACCTGAGAAATGGTCAAACAAAAACATTTTGGGTATCATTAATCCACATAGTGTACTGTAATAAGGATCATCTCTCTATGTGGAAACAAACTTTGAAAAGGTACAAAGGCCAATGATGCAGTCTTGCCAGAGCCACTGGGTATTTCTTTATGAGCAATGGTAGAATGAATTCCATATAAATAAGTAGAAAGAATTTAATTGCAAATAGCAATTTGGCAGCTTGAAAACAGTGATCTTATGCAAAAAGTTGACAAAAATTAAGTTAGCAGTTCTTAATAAATAAGAAGAATACTTCTAGGGACATTTGAGGTTACATATTTATTTCTATTAAAGTGTATGATATAGCAGTTTAAATTAGATGTGTAAAAACTGTATTGCTTTTGTTGATACTCACCTGAGTATGTCCATTCATATTGCTGTACAGTGAATTACAGCTTATAATATGTTAACTTTATTAGCAACTAATAAAATAGATATGTTTGAAATGCAACAATCACTCTCCTCCTTTCTACTCCCAATAAACTGCAAAGTTAAATGACTGAAAACAAATCATACCACAAGAATATCTAAGCAGTTGATACATCACTTTTAAAACTAAAAATAAGAGACACAAAATACATGTGTATTATTTAATATATATATATATATTCTTACATTGCTGAAAATAAAATTTGTTAAATAAACATCTCTATTGTCTATAATATAACACTTAAGGAATATAATAAGAGCACCAAAACATTTAAAATAACTAAATTAATCTCTCAAAAGTTTCAGTGAAATGAAATACATTTATAGCAGCAACTAAAATGCATATTAATAATAACTATCATCATGCATTTTCCAAATGCTGTTCTTAGGACTGAATTTACAAAATAAGTTGTAACTGTGTACATCCAAATTTCGAGTAAGAGAAAAAACTGCATACAAACTAATGCTAAATAAAGCATTAGCAAAAACACTGATCAATATAATGATCATGTTTAATGTAAAATTCTATGAAAACGGCAATCACAAAATTACTCTTCATATAAAACAAAAAATAAATAAATAGAAAAATTAATATAAAATTCAATATACAAATAAACATCACTATAGCACAACTATCATCCTGCACACATTCACTAAAATCATTGATATGAATCTGTAATGGGAATGCACCATGCTCTATAGAAGATTATGAGATCTTAAAGTGCTTTTCTGTTCTAAAAATCATTCATTCCTTTTCTGTGTCCACTGGAATCCATTTTATGCTTCCAAGTGTGCACATGCAACAGCAACAACTTCAGCACTGTTCTAGTAATGCTGTAAAAAGGAACTTATGATTGCACTTCAGGAATTATTGAATAAGAAAGCACTTGAAAAATATCACAACTATGATACTTGAACTTTGTGGCATACTGTGGTTTCATACTTCAGAAGTGCCTAGATTAATAAGAATTAACCGTGCAGAGAAAGTTTATATGGTGAATGCATATAGTTTAATGTATTCAGAGTTGGTGAATGAATATTCAATTGGTACCATTAGAATTTTAACACTGACAGAGGGGCTCCTTATGTTAGAGGAAAATATGAAGAATATTTGACAAATTACATAAATGTGCAATACTAACATTAGGTATTCTTGAGCATGCATCCAAATAACTAACTAATTAATATTATTAACAATAACATTGGATGAATGCATCAAGAATCCAAATATTGCACTTTTAAAGAGGACAAAATATTATAAGTCTAGCTGTACTGCATTATACATTCTATAGTACAATTCTGATTAATAAACTTATATTACAAAACGTTTTAAACCCCATATGTATGAATGCTGGTAAATCTAAGACTTTGATATTTCACAATCTTTTCATAGAAGTGACAGTACATTTAAAATAGATTGCACTTTGACTAATTCTGTTTAAACCCTTCATTTGCTTACAGTGTTTACTTTGAGCATTAAGAACAGAGTATAATGGTGTATAATACAAAACTTTGTAGGACTACAATACACAGTTGTTTTAATGGGAAAAAATAAGTATTTTTGGTAAAGCATATAATATACTGAACTAGATATGTTTCCCATATGAAATGCCAAAAATTGCATTCAGTAAAGTGCTGCAAAAAAGATGTGAAGTAAATAAGGATGTAACTTCATTTTTGTGAATGCTGTGTTTGAATTTAGAACATATGTATAAGGATCAATGTCTATACTTGCTTCTTCAGAGCGGTATTAGATGTTAAAATTTGGTAAGACATCTCTCGGCAAAAAAGCATCAACATATATCATGGTGTAAGCATCAGGTGCTTCCAAGCAGCTATTTGATGAGTTTGAGTAACATAAATGAAAGATAAAAGCCTCCATAAACCATATTATATGTTAGTTTCTTTGGTAATTAGATCTTTCATTATTTTTTTTGAATGACAAAAGTACTTTGAGAAGATTTTATTTTTTTTAATATTATACACATTTGAAAGATAGGATTTCTAGTCATTGTTAGAAATATCTTATATATTTTAATTTTCATATTCTAAATGCTATAATAGTTATTTATAGAAGTCGAGGATAAATTCAGCAGCTCATTTATGGTCATGAGCCAAAGGTGACTGGTTGGTTACCTGCCTGCCACTTTAGAAATAAAAACACACTGTCATATGGGTTTCGTTTTGTTTCTATGATTGCAAGTTGCTGAATGTTTTGTGTTCTTTTCTAAGATTAATACTAGACATTTTTGTAAAACTAGAACAAAAGGACACCGTTCACCCAAACAAACAGTCTGGCATATATTAAATTGAGTACAATTACTGTGAACACTTCTACATAGGTATAACAGAGAGAATTTGGAAATTAGAATTAAAGAACATTCCAGGCAATTAAGATATAAACAATTAGAAAAATCAGCAATGATGACTCATTTCTGAACTAAACATAATGATATAAACCTCACTCCTATACTCTTAAAATAATTAACAAAGCAACAGGAACCGACCACATGGGAGCAAATATACATTTGGAAAAGCAAAGACACAGTTCTCAAATTTGAAATTCCACTGAACCACCACAGGAGGGCTAAAACTCGCCTACCATCAACCTAAACAAGAAATCAGCACTCAAACATACGCTGAAAATAGAGTACTGATATCAAAAAAATGTTCCCTAATTATCAGTGTAAGTGGTGTATAATGGTCACTAATCACTCAAATTCTTCCCAAAAGTAATCATAATGTTGTAAATCCTGCAAAAAATATATAGAAAATACAAAATCACTCCATTTAAAGAAAATAGAATGTTACATATTTTTTGTTCTGTACAGAACTAGAAAATATATAATTCAAGTCATTGGTAACAATAAATTCTCGAAAATTTGTCATATAGCTATGTACTTGAAAATTCCTCATCCCGAGTGCGATACCAGCCACCAATTCAGGTCTTCAGCTCTCTTTTGGTTGGATCTAGAGCAAATATTTTGAGGATGAGGCATTATGGTGGATAGAAGTTGTCATGTGTGGATGAAGGGTATTTAGAGGAATACACTGAGGTACACATCAGAATCCTTGGTATGAAAGAATATTAATCATCCAAAACTGTAGTGAGCAAAATGCCAAATATAATAGAATACTGCTATATGAAGCCTTCAACTTCTGATAGTATTAATATTGTTAATACGTCTAACAATATTGCTGTATAAAGACCAATAATTGAGTATTTTTTGTGTTTATTAATGCTCTATTCATGCATTAGTTTCAGTTATGCCTTTTGGAATACTATGAATTCTGTTTTTTGTGTTTATGCTCATAAAAAGCTTTATTTCACTGAAAAAGAAATAAATTACTATTTCGCTGTCTCCAAAGTCTCTATAATTGAGTAAAGAACTAGTTCATTTAAATATAGTGTGAAAAACCACCTCTAGAAAATTAAAAAAAATCAGCACATATATCCTTATTTAGTTCAAATCTTTAAGCAAGATACACTTAAAGAATTATCTTGACCCAACACAGAGTGCAGCATACTTGTAATTCTACAGTACTGAACATTAGGAAAGCCTCAGTTATGTTTTTTCAATTGAAAGGCAATTTGTTCATGAGCCTGAACTATTATAAACTGTGAAACATAAAAACTGTTTCCTTTCCTCTTTTTTCCCATTCTAGATATGAAATGATCAGCAATAACAATGCATAAATTTACCTAGTCACTAGGAAGCAATTATTAAAGTGATCATCTACAGAGTTAAATACAACCCCTAATGCACTGTGTATGTAATTCCTGTTTCTGGTTTCTTCATGTAGACTTTATGTATTCCTGTTGTTTCAGTTTTAAAAGCAATTCATATGGCAGAGCTGATTACTTAATTAAACTGACCAAAAGTTGATTATAAATTAATGTGATAGCCTTTTGAACACAATCACTTATATTTTGTCTAACTTTAATGTTCAAGTTTAATGCATAGAAAATTTAGAAGTGACAGTCATCTAGATTTTTACAGCATTCTATTTCTAATTTGAAAATTAATTATAATTTGGTTCGTCTATAAAGAAGTATGTTCTGGGAATTTTCCATAGGTTTAAAGAAAAGATACAAGATCTCCAAGGAAGACATGCTGTATATAAAAGATTCTCTTTTCTAGGCCAAAGACTTACCAGCATCCTCTTATTCAAAATACTAGTGCATAGTTATAAACAAGAGAGTCCAAAGCTCCCTTCCCTAAACAAGTGCACCTCTCATAACGAGTTTTGTCTATGTGTTTAAGACTGATTTCCTAGAATGTTAAAAGCTCAAGGAAAGCTTTGGGCACCCGTCCACTCTGACTGCCTCGCTCCCCCATCAGATAGTCCTCTGCTGCATCTGTTCCTTTTAGCTCTGACACAATAATAACCTGAAAAAAAGAAAATGAAATATTAAGTATTTTCAATTACATATCAATTTAGTGAAAATACCTGCAGTTCCATAATTTTGCATACAAATGTTTGAAGTTTGTTAATCTCAAACTTTAATATATAGGAAGTGATACAATTAGTGCAACAGCAAAAATCACAAGAATTCTGATATTGATTACTATAAAATTTTATAATTTTATTCAAAGCAACCTTATCTTAAACTAGTGTTGGATTATGGGAATATTCCTGCATGAAGACACTTTATGTGGGAATAGTGCTGGTCAATTCTGGGAATATTCCCAGAGTGGGAAGTTTTAATTTTATCAGTTTTTTCTTTACTTTAGCTATGAATTATGATGTTACAAACTACCAGAGCTCTGTGTAAGCAAGAGGAGATGCATAAATTTGGAATTATTTCCTGCAGGCCTATCCATCTGCACCTGTGTTCAAAGACAAGCTTAACCCCCTTGTCAATCATAAAGTTGATTCATATCAATTTGAAAGGCTTAAAACTAATTATTTAATCAACTATATAATTCAGCAAATACCTATGCAAATTATTTTTTTCTGATTTTTTAAAAAAGGGATTTCATTATTAATTAAAATTAGTATGTTACATTTAAGGCAATTTTTATTGCAAACTTTACCATTCACAACATTAATGAAAGAAAAGTAACTGTATAAAGAAAATTTATTTACTGTTTCTATAGTTTCTATAGTTTCTACTAGTTCTAAAACTGTTGAGCTCCGTAATTTTGGGGAGAATATTCCTGATGTCAAAGTTCCCAGGAAGTTACCCATTGCTATCTTAAACTAAATATAAAATTTTACTTCCAATAGCGATATATGGAGAAATTTGTATTGTTTCCAAGTGTGTTTCACTTTCATTAAAAAGTCTATACAGGCTATAATCTGTACCACAAAAACTTATAGTATACCTCTTATGGTGTGTGTTCTTCTAGCCTGTTATCATTGATGGGTAGTTGTATTACATTTCTCATAATTATTACTCAATTAATGGTAACATCAAAACATGCTAATAATATTTCTATTTTTAATTCACAATAAAATTGCTTTGGTGGACTTTGTGACAGTGATGTGTCTATAATTAATAATTATCGAGTCGATTGTAACACTACATCACTTACTTGTTTTTATAACGAATACATGTTTCAGGGGCTAATTGCTGCCATCCTAGTTTCTTGTCGACTGCCTGCATCTTTCATCTTAGTTGTTAGCTTGATCTCTGTGGTGGTTGGAAGAACTTCAAAAGTAAGTCTCCTGGCAGGGTTTCAAAATTATAAGTACGGTTTCTGCTTTTCCAAACATAAATGTTTTCCCAAGTTGTAAGTTCTACTTTTCCTGAGATATTTTTTAATATTTTTAGGTTTCTGTTTATGGTGTGTTTGTCTCTCCAAAAGTGCCAAGCTACTGCCAATTTATTTTTATATTTGGAAAAACAGAAACCGCACTTATAATTTTGAAACCCTGCTAGGAGACTTACTTTTGAAGTTCTTCCAACCACCACCAGAGATCAAGCTAACAACTAAGACAAGGATGTAGGCAGTCATCAAGAAACTGAGGATGGGAGCAATGGGAGCAATTAGCTCCTGAAACATGTATTCGTTATAAAAACAAGTAAGTGATGTAGTGTTACTTGACTGAATAATTACTAATATTTCTATTGTTATTCACTGTTATTCTCATATACTGAGTTAGCAATGTACTCCTTAACTTACAAGGGAGATCCAAGACTTCATATTACTAATGGAAAAAAGAAATGAAACAATGAAGATTTGGGGCATGTTTTGAAATGTACAGCAACCAAGAGTCCTTGTAATATCTATCATTTTAGTATTACCATGTTATACTTTTGTGGAAGGCCACCAGAGTGCAAAATCCAAAATGGCACTCCCTATGGAGACAAAAGAGCATTGAGAAGAACTGGCAGATAAAATATGGTACCTTTGTCAAATGATCCTGACCATAAAGCCACCTCTGTTGTATGAGCATTAAAATATCCACCTGGAGGGACTGGATTTGAATTTTGTCAGGGGGTATTATTTGCAGATCTGAGTGGTTAAAAGGGAGGGAAAGTGAACACCATGAAGTAAAAGAAAATACAGAGGTCATCTGGAAATGTCTATAATTTTTACTTTCTTTACTATTTATCTACTTAGTACTAAGAAGTACCACATTCCATTAAACAATTTGATATCAAGATTTCACCAGAAACACATATATTCAAGTTCCCTGAATCCAAAAAAGGAATTTTTAGAAATACGTCTCTATGTATGTATGTATGTATGTGTGTGAACAAGATAACTTAAAAACAAAAAGGTGGTTAAATATCAAACCTGGTATTTAAGTTCAGCATCCTCAAAGAATGTGATGTGGTTTTCAAGAAAATGCCACCACCCCAAACTAGACTTTACATGGAAAAATTTGTATTATATTTGATTTTCTCAAAAATGGGTCTAGTAATTTTGATTAAAATATCATATATTTCAGACATTTGCACCACAAATAAAACACACATCTTTAATTTTCTGTGAATAGCCTGTGGAGTCCTCTTCATTTGGAAAGAATTTAGTATAATTTTATACAACTAGTAAACCATAAGAAATAGCCAAAAACTTACCAAACAGCATAGATCTCTTTAAAACACAATTTACTTAAAATAAATTTTGTTTCTATGCCTTCAGCATTTCCAAGATGTCCATTGTTATTGGTTTGAATTTTTCAATGCTTTGTCACTTTTTGAAGCACTCATCATTCAATTGTTTCTCTCGATAACATGGAAAGAATATGAAATTTCAAGGCCAGCATGTAGCAACCCATTTTAGAAATTTGACTATCATGTCTTCTGTATTCTTTTTATGCCTTAAACGAAATATGTAAGGAAACCAATTCTGCAAACATTTATCTTGATTAATCTAAAGTATACAGTAAAATAAGACTTTTGTAACAATAAATTGCAACAGAGACTATACTTTAGAAAGCTGACCAAGGAAGTTCATTTAGGGCACACTAAAGTGCCAACATACTCCTTACAGCAAATACTGACATAAATGCAGCTGCATTAGGATATGGCATCTTCCCACTTCCTCCATATTCATCCAGTCTGGCACCAAATGACTGACCTCATGGTAAGCATTTCTATGGGACAAGATGATATAAGTGGAGTAGTTGTTAAATAACCAAAAGTGAGAATTTTGTCATATTATCCATAAATTCGTCTTTTTGTGTGTGGGTGGGGGGGGGGTACATGAAGTAAGGAAGACTAAATCCTGGGCTGGGACTCTTCATCATTATTACATTCCATTAAGATAATGCAAATTGATGTACTGATGTACCTGACCTTCACATTTCTACATAAGATTAGAAGCCTTTTGACTTTGGGAGTTATTATAACAATGGACTCCATAACAAATACTAATAAACCTCAGTGATTAATGTTCAAATTAAAGGCTATTTAGAAGTTATTTTAATATCAGGAAATTTTAAAAGGTATTTTTGGTGGGGAAGAGAGAAGTCATTACTATCATGCGACTTATCTCTTGCCTGTATAATTCTTAGATACTTTCATAAAATTCTCTTTAGATGTAATTTCTTAATTTGTAACCCAAGCATGGCATTTATAAACCATTATTTCCTATGTTAATGCAAAATTTTAATTATTCACATATCTATATATCTTACTTCAAGTAAGAAATTATGGATTTTATTTTTCCCAGATCATATTTTTATTCATATGCCAATTAACTTCACCACAAACATGCTCCTACATGACACAGCTTATTGAAGCATAATGCAACATGCAGTTGGTGTATGTCACACAAAATGAGCCTCAGTTAATACTGATTTATAATATCCAGGCACTATAACTTACAATGCAATTACATTTATATGCTGAAAAGACTTTTTCCCACATTTTAAGTATTAGTAAGTTACTATTTTATATGAAAAGAAATCCTGTAAGACATCATATTCCACTGATCTATATTGCTTATGGCAGGGTGTTATAGTTTTTGTTTATCTATATCAAGAATTAACTTGAACAAAAATGTGAAACATTGTGCTGCTTAATAATCATGATGAAAATAACTTAAGGGGAGATGTAGATCAAAATGCAGTATACTAGCAAATCACTCGTATCCCCTAAGGTTTATTGGTAACTAATAGTGGTTAAGATTTTTACTTTCTTTATGCTTATGTGTGGTAGGGAGGGAGGGAGGGAGGGAGGGAGGGAGGGAGGAAGAAAGAGAGGGGGAAGACTTGCAATTTTTATTTTGGGTGTTTAATGTCCATTCTTACTGCATAGGGCACCACAGGCAATGAGCTGATGATACACGAAATGAAATGATAGTTGAAAAGGAAATTTGGGAAGGAAACATTCCAGGCCTCTGCAATTGCCAGTTATGAGGACTGAAGAGAACCTGGAAAGAACCTCAGTCAGGGAGGACAGTTGTGGCAGGATTTGAACTGCGCACCTCCCATTCATGGCAATGAAAAATTTATAACAAAAAATAAGTTAAATATTGGATTACCACTCCCAAATCATAAAGACAGAGAACCTTCCAACAAAACTCTACAAAACTGCTTGCATGTATTGTGAGAAGTTCTACTTTGGACAGACGAAACATGGCTTTGAAGTTTGATTAAAAGGGCATTTCAGGAATACAAAATTCAAACAGGTAGACAATTCAGCCATTGCAACACATTTTTGGGAAGAGGCTTTGACAGATTGGCCAACCAATTTAGGGAAAACTTTTCATACACAAACACAAAGAGGATTTAATGAATTTTAATGCACTGAGGGCAGCGTGCACAACCTAGAGTAGACTCTACTTCCGTAGTAAACGCTATTAAAATGACTTCCATATGGGAGTAGATTACTTCTGAAGTATTTTACTCCTTTCAGATACTCCTGGAGTATATTCACATAAAAGCAAATGTCAAAGAGCAGTCATGTAGTATGCTACTACAAAAGTAAACAGAGCAGAAATATAGGTTAGAATTTACTCTCGCGACCTGGATGGAGTAACTCACCTATTGAATGAACTACAATATCATATCGTATTTGAAGGAAAATACTTTGATGTGTTCGTGGATTACTTAGATTACATCGATGATCTAAATGAAGAAAACAATGTGAATGCATAGTGTGTTAATGTAGGTAAGCTGAGATCCATATGATACTTATACAGAAACAGAGAGTTCAAGGAACATTTCAGTATTGAGAAAGAATCTTTCACATTCCTTTTGAGCCTTCTTGAAGAGCATTTACAAGTTTACAACAAAACCCACAAATAAATTCAGCTGTATCACTCAAATTGCAACTGTTAGGTCTCTCGCAACTGTTTCATACCGGAACATTTCAGAGAGTTACAGGCAATGTTCACCGTATGCCTGCTGGTCATATGTTTCATTACGTTGTTAGAGTGCTCTTGAGGTTAAGAGTAAGGTAAAGCAATTCTTCTTCACTTTTGCAGGTGCAATAGACTGCATGAATGTTTCTATTTTCTGCCCTTCAGGTGAAAATGGTGAACTTTTCCAAAATTAGAAAGGGTATTTGTCCATCAAAACGCAAGTGATTTACACAAATATGGAGATTAAGAACATTGATTCCAAAGAATTTTAAGTTCCTCTTCTGTACGTTTCCTGTCGCTCAAAGCATTAAACTTGTCTGTCATGACTTTCCAGGCAAATCTCTTCCAACATCTTTACATCACGTGTTTTGCACTCTACATTGTTTAAATGGATTTTCATTATCTCTACCAATAAACATTTCTCTCATTTGCTGAAATTTCCCCCACCTTTTCCTATCACATATGATCTTATACATCATCGCTTCAAATAAATTGCGCAAACAAAACAATACTCAGGAGTAATGAGCTCTTACTTTCTAGTCATAACTAAAAGAGTAAGTTGTAACTGAGCTCTCCAAAGTTACTTCTAGAGTATTTTTTCTCCCATAGTAACCTACTTGCATGGTATAGACTTCTTTAGTAAACATTACTTCTGAAGTAATTTACTCCAACATGGTGCATGCTACCCTGAGTGAATAAAACTTGATCACAAAATACATACATCTGCCACCTGAGGAAGAGCAGAAGCCATGACAGTCGGAGCCAGCCGAGATGAAGGAAAGATCCTTTTAAACATGTTTTGGATGTAGTGAAGTCATGTGTTAAAACTTGTCTCAATTTATTATTAAAGATCCAGTTTTAACCATTATTACATTATAAATGAAAAATCAATGTTTATAAAAAACTTTGCCTACATCTCCCCTTACCATTCTTCCCCTTCATGGGGAAAAAAGCTTTTGATTCTGTGTGCATAATATTTTTAAGCTCTCAGAATAAAGGACAGAAAATATTCACTCAAATCACAGCAAACTACACAATTAAGAAACTGTAAACATGATGCATTAATACAAATTAATTTTTCATGTGATACAAGCATATAATAATCACTTATTTGCCTTATTACTTATGAACTTGAAATTAAAAGGAAATGAATAAAACAGAAATAAAACTCCTCATTAACAACAATAAAAAACAAGAGACAGTCCGCATCAATAATGGATGCATGCCTTCTTAGCATCATATAAATTTTCCACAAAGTCATGCCATGCTGGCTACAATATAGGACTTCAGGACTATAATGCTATGTACACCTTAAGACAAAAAAGGAAAGCTCTGAATACTGATGCTACGTATAGCTCAGTACAGATTCTTGTTTGCGTAACAGTTTTTATGTTCAATGGGGCAGAGTTACATGTTTTTTCATCCGAAATTGCTTTCCATGCACAAAGTTCCCTTAGTAGTCTGTAAAAACCAGCAGTGCAACAGGCCTGAGTTTTATTCCCACCAGATCTCATAATTCATTAGTGTTGCTACCTCAAGGCTGATTCACAATAATCCAAGAGCACAAACCAAAATGGGAAGCAAAACAGTAAACAACATTTTGGTTCACAATACCCCAGGAACAAGAACAGGAATGCATATTAGTAGAAAGATTGGTTTCCGGGCTTGTGGGCCGTGGTCTACTGGAACAACTCTTCTATCCAGACATTTTGTTTGTAGCTGTGGCGAACATCTTCAGCGGCATTTCTGAAGTGATCTCCTGGGAACCTCAGTGACAATTGTTTTGGAGCCTGTCAGTAGCATGCAGTTTATATACCCTGGTTTGGGTGGAGCTTGTTCTTCATTGGTGCAACCAATGTCAACTTGCTTCCTAATTGGAACCGGATACTGAGTGGGTTTGAATAGTGCTGGGACTGCATTTAATGACCACAATGCGAGGACTGTCTCGTCTTTGTGCTTGCTGCATTGTCATGTCATTATGGACTTTTGTCCATATATTTGCAAATCAGCAAAATGCTAAAACAACATGACTGGGATCGAGCTGATAGGATAACTTTTGGTTCTATGTCAGCAAATCTCAGCTGTTCTATATTAAGACTAAAGAAGTATTCAGGTTTACATAACCCTAAAACCATTGCAGCTATTGATACCGACTGCACAGTGGTCAACTTCTCCAATCACCAACTCACTCCTGCTGAAATGGTGGTTCTCTCCAAGGGTTACAATTACACTGTCACTCCGCAAACAATACCTACAGAAGATATCATTGCCAACGTAGAATTCGAAATCTATAATCTTTGTCCTGCTGTAGCTGAGGAAATACATCAAGAGGCCTGCAGAATTCTACAATGAGCAAGACTTCTGAAAGCTAATTTAACTGGAAACAAGAGGCTTGCACTCAAGAACCTCAACAGGGAGATTGTCATATTACCAGCTGATAAGGGCAATACTACTGCTATCTTGAATCAACATGACTACAAGCAGAAGATCTCTAACATCCTGGATCCAGCCACATACAAGAAGATGGCATGCAATCCCAATCCACACATTCTTTGGAAGACCAGTCAGCTAATCAAACAATCTTCCATTCCCAAGGAAGAGCATCACAGACTCGTATCATCTGAAGTCCAACCTCCAAGGTTATATGGACTATCAAAAATACACAAAACAGAAGTGCCACTCCAGCCAGAGTCAGTGCCATTGGTTCTCCTACTTACAACCTAGCCAGATACCTCTCGGTTAACTGCAGCCTCATGTAGGCAATACTGACTACCACATCACATTACGTCAAGAAACTGATGTCCATAACCTTACAGCCCAACGATCGACTTGTCAGCTTTGACATAGTTTCTCTGTTTACAATGGTGCCTGTAGAGGAGACCATCATGTATCTGACACAGCTTTTTGCAGCTGACATCACAGCCTTGTTTCACCATGTACTAACTACAACCTATTTTTAATGGAACCAAGAATTCTTTGAGCAAATGGGCGGGGAAGTTATGGGGAGTTCCATAAGCCTGTGATTGCAAATTATTTTATGGAATTCTTCAAAGCCACTGCACTGGAAACGGCTGATCTGAAACCTTTCTGCTGGCTATGCCACGTGGATGATAACCTTCTCATTTGGGCCCATGGTGATATAGCCCTAACCAAGTTTCTGCAATATCTAAACACCATAAATAGATGCATACAGTTTACAATGAAGAGAGAGAGAAGAATGGCCAACTAGTCTTCCTGGTTAACCGGAAAGAAGACCATCTAGGTCATGCAGTTTAATACAATCTCACCCATACAGACATTACTTACACAAGAACTCCAACCACCATCCAGGTCAGAAACGTACCTTGATCAAAAACCTCATAGATCAAGTAACCCGCATCTGTGAGCCACAAGTCGTCCGCTCAGAAATCCATCATTTAACTAATGCTCTACAAGCCAATGGTTACACCGCCAAGTGAAGAGAGCGTTGCACCCTAAGAAGAAATCAATACCCAAAACACCGAAATTGAGTTACTAAAGAAGAAAGATACTACTTTCCTTCCTTACATCAAGGGGGTGACACATCGCATCGACAAACCGCTAAAATGTCGCAATGTTGACACAGTCCACAAACCAACATAACAAATCCACAACATGCTCCCTACAGCTAAAGACCCATTAGATCTGCTTTCTGCAGCAGGTGTTTATAAAATACCCTACTCGTGTGGTGCTGTGTACATTGGCATGACTTAACAGAGTGTCAACACTTGCATCTCAGAGCACAGGAGATGCTGCCGACTAGGGCAACCCAAGAAATCTGCCATGGTGGAACATGCCCAACATGAAGAGGGGGAACATATAGTGCAGTATAAGGATACCAAGGTGAATTCTTCCACTCAACACTACCACGACTAAATAGGGAAGCAAGAAATCTTAAAACACAAAAACAATTTCAACAGGAAGGAGGAGCCATTAAGGCTCAATAAAACATGGCATCCAGCTCTATAAAATATCATCCAGAAGCTTCAGATAAAACACTCAAATGACATGACAATGCAGCAAGCACAAAGACAAGCGAAATGTGGTCATTAAACACAGGCCCAACACTATTCCAACTCACTGTCCAATCAGGAGCAAGTGACATTGGCTCGTACCGATGGGGAATATGCTTTGCCCAAACCAGGGTATATACACCACATGCTACCAACAGGCATCGAAATAGTCGTTGCCGAGGTTCCCAGTAGATTACTTCGGAAACACCATTGAAGATGTTCATCGCAGCTATGAACAAAACGTCTGGAAAGAAGAGCTGTTCCACAAGACCATGGCCCATAAGCTTGGAAACCAGTCTTTCTACTATTGACACCGGCCGTGAAAGCCTTTGTTGTTTAAGGAATGCATATTGATGACCATATAGATAGCATACTGCAAAGTCAATTTTGTGCATTGAAATGTCACTTGTTTGTAACTGATCAATGATATTTTTTCACCTGCTTCCAATTTGCCAACATAATGCAGGTTAGCCAATGTCAAAATTCTATACAATAAACATTTTCCATTACTATTTCCGATTCCTCTAGTTGTACCATAGATAGTACATCATACCAAGTGTCATTCCTTTATTAATACTGCATATTAAAGTTATTTGTTGTTCTTTGTTAATTTCTAACAGCTTTTGATGTTCTTTGTAGCTTTTACTTTTTTTCTTTTTTGAGGCAACAGCCAGTTTTGAACTGCATATAAACAAACTAAAGATGACACTTTTGCTAGAAGAACCACAGATGCTAGAAGAACCTCAGTCAACCTGAGGGAGTCAGGTTGCATATTGGAATTCTTGCCGTTTCATGTCACATCTGCCACAAATTCTTTCTACATTAAAGAGTCTAATATGCTCTTCCTGAGAATGAGGAAGTTAAAATTTGAATAAGTCTTCTTCCCCATTCCCAGGACCCAGGAAAGCTTTCCATTAATTGTGAATGCTGACATTATAATATATATGCTTTAACTTTGTCATTCTTGTTCTGGTTTCTATTCTTGGCTATTTTGAACCAGCCCTCAATCACAGTGGGATTTTAACATTAGGTTTTAAAACTTATAGCTTTGAAACACACTCACATTCACTCCCGCATTCATAATTACAGACCCTGCAGGGAGTATGGAAAAGATTTTAATTAAAGAAAAATTCCTATGCCCCCACCAGGAATTAAACATGGAATCTCTGGGATGTGAGGTCAATATACTGACCACTCAACAACAGAGGCAGACAAGATCTAATTATTTAATTTAATCCGCCAGTACTGCTATATTTTTCCTTTCTCTTTAATGAATTTGTGAGTTTCTTCTATGCTGCATTTTTATTTTGTGACACACTTGGCAGCAAGTGTTAGCATAGCACAATGCCTCATCCTGCAATCATTAATAAAGATAGCTGAGATCATATGATTTTAAAGGTGGTGCCTGCTTTGAGTCCTGCTTTAACAAATGTTATCCTAAGTTGGGCTTCAACTATGGAAGTCAATTTTTTTTTTGTCTTAGGGTGGACAAATATTTACAGCATAAATACTGAATAAAAAGTAGCATCTTAGAAACAATCTACAACTAGAATTAAATGCATAAAAATAGAATGCTGATAACTAACAAATGTACCAATTCAGTAAAGAAAAGCATCAGATACCTAAAGAAGAGATGCGCTGACAAGTGAAAATATAGTAACAGTATAATGATGGAATTGGATGAATAGACAACATGAGGCCTATACCTGGAAAGAGCAGGAGAAGAATTCTAAAATTATTTTTATATTAACTTAATCAAGTGTAAAGCTAAACACTGAGTACATTAATTTACACAGACTTTGTTTCTGATGGTTTTATCAACATATTATAAGTTGTATTCAACATTGCTCTAGAACTTCCCCATTTAGTGCCTGATAGTCTTTTAAGTATTTCAAGTGTATTTAGTGCTTTGTCATTTATTATTTTATAGATTATTCCACATAAATTTTCTATAAAAATATTCGTAAATATTTTTGATTTAGACTTTGCTATAAAAGCAAACTTTGCACGATTTCTTTTTAAATCTTATATAAGAAGAACTTTTTCTTCTTAAAAAATCTGAAGTATTGTGATAATTTCCACATCTGCTGTATATTACCATGTGCTTATTTAATTATGGCTTTTCAAGAGATGCCAATTTAAAAATTCCCTTTATACGATGATGAGTTCTATGGCCTTTTTCAGGAACTGGTAAGTAAATGATGAGGTTATTACATTGGTTATATGGAGTGTCTTTACTAGACGTAGTTGATCTGCCATTAATCTGCATGGGCAATGGAATGCTGACAAACTTCCCTCCCTCACATTTTCTGTCAGGTCCATGTCCCAAGCAGTGTTTTCAGTGCTATAGGTGCTGTAGAAATGTATGCTGGCTGTATCTCTTGCAGTGTACCACAGCTCTTTCAAACTTGTTCAAATTAAACCAATTTGCAGGTGTTATTCAATTGCTTTGTATTTGAGACAGACCTAGCATTTACTCTACATGTTCTTGGGCTTCAAGCCAAATGAATTGTTGGTGGAACACCAATGTTCCAGGAGCGTGCATCTCTCCTCTCTTCATGATGCTCAGTAACTTAGGTGGGGAAGCTGGCCCAAATTTATACTGCAAGCCACGTTGGCCAGCATGGACCCATTAAGAAATGTGACACTTCCCTGCGAGGTTCATTAGCATGGACTTCAAAGGAAATAAGGCTACTCTGGCTGAAGTTGTTGCCATGCGTCTTTCTGTTCCTTCTGTAGCTTTATTTGGAGTTTTATGGTAAATTTTCATGCTGAATGAATTGTAGCCCAGCATCCTGGTTTAGTGTGTCCTTGGCAGACATGGCCAGCACCTTCTTGCCTCTGTGTTTCTGTAGCAGTCACATTTGGCCACGATGGTGGTGTCTTCTAATCTGGCCTTGTGGCCATGTTCAAAACAATGTTTGGCCAGTCCCGATTTTTCTGGCTGCAACAGGTGGATTATTCCTTTGATGTTCTGTGGTTCTGGTGGTGATAGTTCTATTGGTTTGACCTATGTATACTGATACTTTGGTATGAAGAAGTCTAATGTCCCTTCAGTACTATCTGCATCTCTCTCCAGTTTTGCTGCCAGCTTGCATAATATAATCCTCACTACACTCAAAAGGATAGGCAGCATATTCCCAAGTTGCCAATTATCCTTAACTGGTCATCATTTGATTTTCTTTGGTGGAAGGCAGACTTGTGTAATTTGTTCCTCTGTAAGAACCATGAAATTTTACAGAATATGTTGCCAGTGTTAGTAATTAATAGCTAGGGCTTGGATTTTAATGACAAGTCATATTTTTTCCCTGAACTTTATGGTGAATTTTACAACTTATGCGCGAATCCAGGTATTGTAATGTAGAAAAATGTATTTTTTTTGCGCATACAAATTGATATTTACACATTTTTAATAATAGAGCATATTTTGGCCAACTTTTGTCATAATAGGTCATATTTCAGCCAAAAATGCAATTTTTGTCATATGTTTAAGGACACAAGAATAAAAACATGAAAAAGTTGCTCACATGGCAAAGTTTCAGGTGATATTGTCACAAATAACCACAATTACTACAAAACTTTACTATTAAACCTTTGTAGTAAACAAGCAGCATAACACACTAGTTGGTTCACTGACGTAAGACATTGTTGCGCGGGATGAACAACAAATTGCAAAGTATTCTCCAGTGGAACCCTAGATATTCTACAATGTGCAAAATTAGTGACAGTCTTTCTGGGAATGAACCAAAGCTGGCCTGCAGTGACCTCGCCGCCTTCAAATATGCTCTTGTGATGTGGAGAGGAGTTTTTCCAGGCACAAAACTATCCTCAGCGACAACCATAGATCTTTGAAAATGGAAAACCTGCAAATGCACCTTGCGATCCAGTGCAACTCTGCAGAAACTGAAGATTGACAGGACGTGTTAACTAATTTGGAACACTTTAAACAAGTGGTGTACAGTAGTAAAAACATGGTTTTATTGTTGTTTTCATTGTACTTCATGTTTTTTTCAGACACATGCAGACATTTAAAAAATAAGGGCTGGTTAGTTTCAAACACTTCAAAAAGTAAGTGCATACTCACAATTTGTTCTGATAAATTTTGTATCACATGGTATATAAAAAAAATCAACAAGAATATTTTTCAATAAACATATAAAATCATATTTTATATATTTATATAAGTTTTAGGTCATAAAAGCTTGTATATTTTGCTCTTTTTTGGGTCATTAAAATCCAGGCCCTATTAATAACTAACCATCAGTGCCAAAAATACTTCAAGTCTTACAGAATGTGTATCATTCATAAGCATTATTTATTGTTATACCTTAAAATTATTTATTAAAAGAAAACATATTTTCAAATAAATTACATATTTTGCTCAATGATGCTATACATTTCCACCAGATTCACCCACGCATTGTTTAATTCTGTAAAAAAAAAAATTCAGTAAGAGTAAGGAATTCTTCTTTGTCGATGAAAGCTCATTTTGGTTATATGCCTTTGAGGGCTGCTGTCAATTCTGAGGTCTCAGCTTTATAAGCACATATCTTCTAGTCTTGCCAAAATATACTGTATATAACTACGGTCAGGAAAATCAATTAGCAAAATGCTGTTAACTGCAGTAAAATTTCTTCTTTGTACCATCTTGCATCAACACAACTTTTCTTGATGAAAGAAACAATGTTTAATCATTTGTGAGAGTCCAGTGTATTTCCAGTAATAGTGACAATATGCAGTTGCAGGTTTTTGAAAGGAAGTCAGAGACTTTTTTTACATCCTATATTTTCATGAAGTCATTTCCAGTTTGTCCATACTCACCCTCCTATTACCATGTGTTTTAGTCCCAGTTTGATCCAGTTTTGTGGAAACGAATTATGACAGCCCTAATAATATGAGCATCTGATTATTTACTGATGTCCTAAGGTTACCTATGAATTGTGGCCAGAACTAGTGAAAATTGAAAACATACATTATTACATTTTATTTAGCACAAGTATGAAAATCACTAGCAGAATTTCAAGTCATCTCTTAGGGCATTGATCACTTTTTGAGACATCTGGTGGTCCCCAAAAGACTTGGAATCAGAAGATGGAATTTGTAATTTGCTTAAGGAGACAATGAGCAGTTCAGATGCTATGAGTGTCAGGATGCAAAGACAAAAATCTGTGTTTCTAAACCGCTCGTGAGCCAACATTTCAAATCTGATTCTTCTTTCCAATATTTTTGCTTTTAGCAGCTATATCTATTTTCTTCAACAAGAAAGATGTTTTAGATTGCATACCATCAAAAAAAAAAAGAGAAAAAAAAAGAAGAACATTTTAAGAATGTCTGGCCAAAAATATGGTAATACTTAACATAACAACACGTAATGGAATGGGTAGCATTAGTATCAAAATGTATGGTTAATGTAATGAATAGAGTTGAGTTGACTGAACACTCGTAGGTTTCACTTACCATACATATACGCAATTACCTACATTGTCAGCTGCTGTCAACTGATTCAAACATCTGGGACCCTCATGGCAGCTTGAACAAGTTCACATACATATGCACATCTGTAGCAATATCGAAGTTCATAACTTGATTTTCCTGCTTCTTGATGAACATTTTCTCCTATATATCTAACTCCTTGGCATTTTTTGTGGTTTTTAACAGTTTCATGTTATTGTTTATGTTGTGATTTGTATTCCAAAAATGTCAGCTACAGCATATTTGTCAGTTAGCTTATATTTAATGTTTCTTAAGTGTTCTTTCAAGAAATCTGACATTCAGATTTCTTTTTGTTTTTCCAATGTATACAAGATCACACTCAGAACAGTTAATCTGGTATATCCCTGGTCTATCATTTTGTTTTTGGTTGTTAATTTTGGTCGATTTTAGAAGGTTTTTCAGAGAAATTTCTATTTTCTGGGACTAAAGAGATATTGTGTTTCTTCAAACATTTTCTGCTAAAATTGACCACAATGAACATCCAAAAAGAAAAAAAATAGACCAGGAATATATCAGATTAACTGTTCTGAGTAGAATGAAAGAAAAAATGAAATTTATTTGTCATTAAGCACATTCAATATCTGGTTACATTTATACAATATAAACTTTTCTTCTTTTTTTTATTAGACACCTTCAACTAATTTCTATCCTTAAGAGTTGTTTGTTTGTTCCTTTGGACCTTATACACACTAACACACTGGTTATTGGTGTATAAGAATCCTGTTTAACTAATGCAAATTAACTAATCCTAATCCCTCCTTAATTTAATTTCTTCCTCCTTTCATTAACATATCATTTCTCATGTCCTTTTTTACTCTCTCTAATCCTGTACCCTTTATTTCCTTTGTTCTAAGTTCCTGTCTCTTCTAATAAACGCTTGTATTCACCCTGGTACCCTACCTTTCATTTTCTTTTTCACTCTATGTTTTTCAAAATACTCATAACTCTCCATGTATACCACTGTGTTTTTGGTTAATCAAGTTTCCACTGTTGCTATAGATCACCTCACATACACACTTGAGCCAATTCCCCTTTATTAATTTTTACTAATAAACCGTCCGCATTCCAGCAACCACCACCAGGGGAGACTCATCCTAAGATGAATCAGTTCTATTTTTGTGTTCCAAGTATGATTTTGTACACATTGAAAAAACAAAAGCAAGTCTGAATGTGAGATTGAAAGAGCACCTAAGAAACATTAAATATAAGCAAATGGACAAATCTGCAGTAGCTGATCATTTTTGGAACATACATCAGAACATAAACAATAATATAAAACTGTTAAAAACCACAAGAAATGCCAAGGAGTTAGACGTATAAAAGAAAATTTTCATAAATAAGCGTGAAGAACTTCGATATTCCTACGGATGTGGAGAGATATGTGAACTTCTTCAAGCCATCGCACCAGGAGTGGTTGAGCCATGACAGACTCATATGTTTGAACCACTTGACAACAACTGATGATGTACATAACAACCTGCAAAAGATGTTCCTGCAGTATATATACCTATAAGTAAGTGAAACCTCATAAGTGTTTAGATGACTTCAACTCAATTCTTTACATCATTCATAGTTTCACTGTATAAAGTTCCTTTTCAAGGTTATTATGTAGGATAGTTGTGTATACTGGGACTAAATATATAGGGTAGTTAAATTATATTCGAACCCACTTGCGGCCTCTCTCTACTATGCGAGACAGCTGGCAGTCACCGGGGAGATTACACCGGCAGAGGCGGACTAAAATCCTTACTTTATAATAGATGTTGGAAATGTTGACCTTCTGCTCTCAAACAGGCAGCATATCTCGTGTAAATATTCTTGCTCACTCTCTGAAGCTCAGCAGCAGGAATTCTTGCACAATGTTTTCTCTAAGTTCCTGTAGTGTGCGAGGATTGGAACAATACACTTTGTCTTTTAAAGAAACCCATAAATAAAAATCACAACTCGGTCAGGAGAACAAGGGGGCCACAAATCAACACTAATTATTCTGTCATCAAACACCTCTCTTATTGCATGTAATGATTCGGCAGGCGTATGTGCTTTGTAGAATCTTGCTGGAACCAACCATACAATTTCTCTTCTTCTGTCAAGCAATTGCAAAATGGCCTCAGAATTAACCTCTGATATCACTCTGCATTTATTGTTTCATCAAAGAATATGAGGTCTATTATTCTTCTGGCAGTTATCGCACACCACACTTCAATTTTCTGATCATAATGAGGCGTTTCATCACAAGAATTCCTGCTGCTGAACTTCGGAGAGTGAGTGAGAATATTTACATGAGATATGCTGCTGTTTGAGAGCAGGTGGTCAACATTTCCAGCATCTATTATAAGGTAAGAAATTTAGTCCACCTCTGCCAGCGTAATTTCCCCAGTGATTGCTGGCTGTCTTGTGCAATAGAGAGAGGCCGCAATTGGGTTCGAATATAATTTGTACTAGAGGTTGTAAATTGTGTAATCATAGTTACAAAGCTGTATTTAGTTGGAAATAAATTCAATTCATGTAGGGTAATGCTGCATGTCCTATCATTTTGAAAAGTGCAGCAATGACAGCAGCATTCTATAGTATAGAGAACTGTGAGAGTGAAGAGGGCAGCAGCTGCCAGCTTGTCTTGCATTTAGTGGTAATTCCATGTAGACATATGATGTTACAGTGAAGTTTATGAATACAAACCATTAAACAATAGCAAAATAAAAGGTACTTAAGAAGAAACACAAACTACGATATACAATTTTCTGGGTTCAACAACGAAGTGCCTGTTTCATTAAGTGTTGTATGTACAAATGTGCAAAAAGCTGCATACTTTTCAATGAAGTACCTACATCCGTGTGCCAAAACTGATTGAAAACTCATATTAATAAAACTAAAATCTTTTTTGTATGCATCAAAATGCTCAAGAATACACATAAATCAACTTCTGTTTAGTATAAACGCAATGCAAAATGATACAACATGCAGTAAGTGTTAAAAAGTCTCATCTGCTTACTTCTACTGCTTTTCACATGATCCGGGCAGCAATTTCCACAGGGAAAATGTATAATTTTATAGCAAACAAAGCTTAATAAATCCAATCTTATGCAATGTTAGAACAACTGCCAGGTTCTTAAAGAAACGTATAGATTACCTCATCTGCCATGAGACTCAGTTCAGTTGAGTCTTTGGCATCATAATCATACAGCACTCTAGCTCTCTGTTTGCCACTTTGAGTGATATCAACACTGTCTGGCGACTGGAGGGTTACCGTTGGATAGCTACCTGCTCCAGCTGGTGGTTGTGGTGTTGACATACTTCTGAAGATAAAAAATTTGCACACATTATTAAAGCACAGTGCTGGGATGTTGTTAATTAACACTCCTAAGAAATGTATCAAGCTTGTTACCTGAATATATGTGTATATTTGATTTGAAAAAAAAAATTTTAACAAATACATGGGTTTACATTCAAGTTTCTCATGTAAAACAGTACAAGCGGGTGCCAAAAAGTAAGGGAATATTTTTTTCTGTGTAAATATGTGCACACCGAAATTTACTAATCATGGTAACAGAGAGGCCTGACCTTGACTGATGCTGTGATATGTGCAACATTGCCTGTGAGCTGTTCAAGTTTGTCAGAGGAAGTCATTGTGTAAGCACATGTTTCAGTGACTCAGCATGGATTTGTAAAAACAATGCGTGTCAACTAGGTTTGGAGTTCTGAAAAAATCAGAAACTGAAATGCTGCAAATTATACAGGAAGCATATGGAGACCAAGCTTTATCAAAAACATGTGTGTTTGAATGGCATAACAAATTTAAAGATGGTGAAAAAAAAAACCTTATTCAAAATAAGGGATTCAAAATTGGGATAATTTACGATCATGGTTTGTAAATAGTGCACAGTAACTGCACAATACTACAAACATCCTTAAAGGACCACTCAAGAAGAAAATGGCCGCTTGGTCACAACAGATGGATTCTCCACCAGAACAATGCCCCTGCTCATCAAGCCATAGCAACACTAGAAACAATCACTCAACTAGGCATTGAAGTCATGCCCCACCCACCATATTCACCGGATCTAGCACCTTGTGATTTCTACCTGTTCCCACAAGTGAAAAAATATACTTTGTGGGTATCATTTTCAAGCAGATACTGAACTAAATAGATTATTGCACATACTCAAACAGGATGTCACTGAGTGTTTTGAAAAGTGTGCAGCCTCAGGAAGAGAATATTTTGAAAGTTCGTATTTAAATTTGAATAAAAAAAAAGTCATACTGTTCAAACAATAAGTTTTCCCGTTATTTTTTGACACACCTCATAAGTAACTGCTTGATTCACACAATGAATTTAAGGATAGACATTTAATTACTTTTCATTTGAGGAGTATCTGTTATTCATATGCAAATAAACCATATGGTGTAGAAAGGAACTTCATCCACTTTTATAACTTCTCAGGATATGTAAAAAACTAGTTTATTATAGAAAATCGTTCACTTTTTCCTTTACAGATTACACAGCAAGTATTACAGCAAGTTTCACCAACAGGAATAATTTTTCCTGTTTTTGGTTATGTAAAGCTATATATACATCTTTATTGCTGGAAAATAGAAGCATATTTCCCATAAGGTTGCAAGCCCAGGTAAAAAAAGTCATAGTTTTAGTTTACGTATGATATAAAAGCCAGCAATTTCTCATACTTAACAAGCAAGAAACCTGTCTAGTGCTGCCTTTTCCTGTGCCTGTTGAAAATCAAAACTGCATTTGATTGAAGCACAGGCAAATGTGTTCTGCTTTTGAAGCAATGTAGTTTGGAGACCACTCATGTGAATATAATGGTATTTTAAAATAAAGAGAGTTGGAGGTTGTTACACTACATCACTAAAGGGTTCCTACTTTGAACGGTTTCAGGAGAATGGTTTGCTCCCATCGTCAGCATGTTTCCAACTCAATAAAACTCTCTTTATTTAAATTATAACACATCTCTGTTACTAGCTTCTCAATCTTCAAAAGTAATTAATAATGGTATTGTTGGGCCTGAAATTTCAGCTTATCACATACAAAATAATTGGGACGCACTTATTGCTTTCTTTATATTAAACACTGCAATGTTCATATAGGATGTTTCATAATGACAATGATTTAAATATCTAAATACTATAAATTTAAAATAAAGAGAGTTGAAGGTTGTTACACTACATCTCTAAAATATTCTTACTTGAACGCGTTTCGGGAGATGGTTTGTTCCCATCGTCAGCATGTCCTCAACTGATTTTTCCGGTCATTGTCTGGGGTATGTGTGTGTCTAGTGGTGTTCTCTGGTGCTGGGCTGATGAACCTCCAAAGGCTGCTGGGTGGCGGCAGTTCGAAGTTCATTAGGTAATTCCTGTGTTTGACAATATTCTTGAGAACATGCTGACGATGGGAACAAGCCGTCTCCCGAAACGCGTTCAAGTAAGAATATTTTAGTGATGTAGTGTAACAATCCTCAACTCTCTTTATTTTAAATTATGACACATCACTGTTACTAGCTTCTAAATCTTCAAAATTAGTCAATGCATCTTTCTTTTTGCTTCACTAACTTTGCGTTGGACCCATAAATAGTGGAAAATTGCTGGTAGTGGGTTTGCAGGCCTTAGTAACCATTACACTGGTTGGTGAAACAGCTGCTTTACTAAAGTGTGGTTTTAACAACTTTTAATCAAGTTAAACAAGATTACTGTTGCTGGTGAACTGAACCTTTATTAAACAATATATAAGACAATTACGTCAAAATGCTGATATGTACTTACCCTCCAAGTTCCCGCTGTAGATCGAGCATGATCTTATTGCACTGAGCAAAATATCTAACTTGGGCCTCAACAAACTCATGTAAACTGTGTAGATGACTAGCATGAGAACTACTTATTCCTTCTAGCAAAAGTTTGGTGATCTCTGCTTGACGATCAAACTCAGACTGTGCCACACGCAGATCCTTCTCCGCCTGCTCCCAAAAAGATAAAAACATATGCTTTAATAACTTATATGCAAGTAACAGCTTATAAAATGTATGCAATTGAACAGCTTTGAATTCCAATTCTGCATCTATTTCCTAGACTTGGCTCCATTCCTGCAGAAACATAAAGATGCAACTAAATGAAGTACAAGGCAAATGCTCTTATTTGCAATTGATTCCACAAGGATGGAATCTAGTATAAATCTTGGCTGGGCCTGTCTGTCTTTCTTTCTTTTTCCTACCATTGCACCCTTTGATTTGGTGCCTAGCACTTAAGTAAGTTTTATCGTTTACTAGAAGTTAAGAATTAAGTTAAATTTCAAATAAACACTCAGTAGATTTTGCTCAACGTACTCATAAGGAACGTGTTTTTGTAAGCTCTTAACTACAATGTCAGCTGCTGTCGACTGGTTCAAACATTCAGATCCCTCATGGCTGAAGGGATTTCTTCTGGTGGCTGAGGATTCAGCAGTTTCACATACAAACTTTGTTAAAACTCTACCACCAGTGGAAGTCCATTCAGCCACGAGGGATCTGGACTACCAAACCCAGTCAAAAGCAACTAATGATGTAGGCACAAAAACATGTTTCTACACATAACTGGTGAGCAAAACCGTTTAAGCATTTAATCATTTCCAACCTAAATAAAATTTAATTTAATTTGGTTTTACCACATTAAATTCCTTATCACATTTATTTAAACAAAAGTTATTGATAACATGGATGTATGTGTTATACCAGGTAACCCCATGCTTTCTGAGAAGCTGATGGTCCTACAACACACTCACGCTTATAAGTTTGTCTAAACATATTTTAAACAGGCAGTGCTGCTGAAAGATACCTGCAGTGGTGGCACGTGCGCATGTATTGCATAGACTCAATGAACATGACTTTATCACACTGCACTGTAGTAACTTTATGTACTGGTATTCAATTTTTATTTGACTTAAAATATTCACTACACATTTACTAAAATACATAATTCAACTTCATTTAAGTTCTCATGCATTTTAGATATTAATTCTTAATGGCTTCACAACATACCCTTTTCTGAAATTATGTGTAAGAATTTATGTCAGTAATAAATACTTACGAGAACCGTCTGCAACATCACTGATTTTATTTCAGGGGAGGGGCTTTAAAGTGTATTAAAACCAATAACAAAAGTGACGTTAAAGGATACAATAAGCACTAACATCTCTCCAAAAAGTGGTGGAATCACACACAGTGAAGCAATTAATAAAATACACTTGATGAGAATGGAGTTGACCGAAACACTCTTACTAGCTTCACTCACTTATTTATTTTGCAGAACATATATCGTGAGCATGAGTTCACATCATCAGCTGCCTGTTGACTGTCGGATGAACTCTGGAGTCATATTGTTGAAAGCCTTGGATGTCCTCTGTGAAATATGGGAGAAGATTTACATAAAGAAGTTTGAAATCCGCATCATGAACTTTGATTTGCCAGAAGTAGATAACCCTCTATTTAGCTTCATCCATAGGCCACCAGAGGACACCCAAGGGTTTCAACAATACGACTCGAGAGTTCAGTCAACAGGCAGCTGATGATGTGAGCTCATGCTCATGATACATGTTCTGCAAAACAAATGAGTGAAGCTGGTAAGAGTGTTTAGGTTGATTCCACTTTCATACTAACATCTCTATTTATAGATGAAGTCCATTCTACGAACTTTCTCTCACTAGCCATTCAAGATTACTCTTATGATAATGCTGGTTCTTTTTAAAACATAATGTTATTTAAGGATATGATAGCTGAGTTACCTTTATAGTGGAAGATCTTATAGCTTAGATTCCTCATAAACCATTGGGTTGAAAGAGCAAACAGCTGATGGAAAGTAATAACATTGACCTAATGACAAATCACTTAGGAAAGCTTCTCCAACAGGTGCTCCAATATGGAGGAAGACTCAAAGTGCATGTGCAAGGAAAGTCCACAGATACTCTGTGCCCTTCACAAAAGCCTCCTTGCAATACCCCTCTCATCCCCTTGCCCATCACAACTCCTTTTAAACTAAAGCATTCTGCCCTGCTGCTGCTAAGCCTAGACACAAGGAGAATGTGGCCTGGCGCATTCTCTTCACACATTCACACACTAACTCCTCCACATTCAATTAGAAGCCATTTAAAGCATGTGCTTCTCTTGTATGCTTACAATTAAGGTGATGAAACATTCAGGGTTTGTGTCTAAAATTCTATAATCTTTTTTGAGTTGACAATTCATGCAGAAATTATTTAATGGTATTAATGGTTCAAAATTCAGCAAGAGCTGCATCTGGATAGATGGTTGAAGTAAACAGGCGCAACAATTTATGAATTTGCTTCCTTATTGTGCCACAGAGGCACACAAAATAACCATTCCCTTGAAGTTAAACTTAGGAGAAGATTAAAATTGAAAGAACAAATGTATATGTACTGTGAACATCTTTTTTTTTCCTTCCTCTATCAAACCTACATATACACTAATTACAAATTAAAAACAAACAAAACAAGTACCGTAAATGAGCTATAGCTAATGCATTAATTCACATATTATGAAAATAGTAATTTTGAAATGTACTATGCTATCTGTTTTCAGATATTAAGCAATGCTGAAATCAAGAAGGTAAAAATATACGTGATCTACCCATAGTAATTAAAGCTGAGGCTTTCTTCATAAGCAGATGTTCAAAATAGAGTGCTTTTACCAATGTAGTGTTAAACACAAAAGTAAATCTTATTGTATTTCTGATGTCACACAAAGGGTAAGGAATGACTCTAAAATTTCCCCATCCAGTTGTGAGATTAAAACCTGGAACCTTGGGTTTAGAGCCACATAATCATTTGAACAAAAGATCACAGAGGCAGTCATAATTCCACTGATAATTATCTAAACCCAAACATCAGAACATAAACCAGTTCCACCTCAGATCACTAATCATGAATGCACATTTCAATGCATGTCTTCGATATCTGCTCCTTTGTGATGTGTCAGTGCTCTTTACTTTCATATATGGAGTAAATATAAATCTATACAGCATGGCTTAACTCAGCCACCTGGTACAAATGCATACACCACAAGATAGTTTTATCAAAAGATAAGCAGTTAATAAATGTCACTGTTATAATAATTAACAGATTAGTGGTGCATTTTCAAAGCTCTACTGTTACCTACTGTACTACAAAAGCAGAGGACCATGAGACTAGAGACCTACTATGGAGTGAGGAAAGGGAAACGGTAGAGAGCAATTACCATTATGTCCTAATATGCTTAACATTTTACCTGTTCAAGTAGTTGTTCTGGTGTAGGTCCTTCCTTCTGTTTAGAAGCATGGGAACAAACCAAGTTATGTTACAAATAATTTACTTCATAATAGATCAGTTTAATACTAACTGAACAAGGCCAGTGGAAAATGGGGAAGCTTTCTAACAGTGTTTACTAAGTGGTGTTACATTTACAAAAGCATATCTGCTTTTGGAGCATAGTGAAACATATTACACATCTGAAGAAGAAACAAAATGACAGTTTTTTAAATTTATTTATACATTTTTTAATCAAAGCTCAGCAAACTGTGATTTACACACAGTTTCAGTGCAGTAAATCTTAACATTTGCTGAGGTACCGAATGCCTATATGCAACTTCATGTACTCTTGGTGCCTGAAATGAACCTGATAAACACTAGTGCGTGAAGAAGCAAATTTGCATTAAGCAATATGAAAAGTAATCAGAATTGATGATGAATGGCTTACACAGCCATGAAGTTATGCTCTTATAGCCATTTATCTGAAATATTTGTTGTGCTATAGTAGAAAAAATGTTATATGATGGCTTTGTGAACTTCTTTCATTTAATAGCTAGTACTTAGCTTATTCTATTTTGCACACTATGGAAGTATTATTATTATTTTCTTCACTTATGTTGTATTTCCTACATCACCCAGTTTTCTGGTTTGTTTATTGCCAAGATTTTTCTTTATTGGTATTAATTTTCAAATACTACACTACACTCTCGATTATCCGTCCATGATTTATCTATTTTACAGATTATCTGTGCATGGCTTATACTTGAAAAATGTTTAGTACTTATTAATGTAAATGACAAAAAAATCATGACAAAATTATACTGGAATTCAAATAAAAATAGTAGGTTTGGAACTAAGCTATTGTGTTCTGAAGTTAATACGAGAGCAGATTGGTAAGTCCATGACTTTGACAAGAGATGGTGTTGTAATTACAGGTTTCTTATTTGCACCCAAGTCTTACATCTGTTCTGGGTATAGTCGCAGAAATTCATTGTCATTTGTTTCTTAGAACATTGTTGAGAGTGTCTAAAATAAGCAGATGTGTGTTGCTTTGGAGAAAAATGAATTTCGTGTTCTGATAAAACACTACTTTTTGCATGGTAACACGGTTATATAAACGGAAGAAAAGTTGACATAGGGAGTCTGCTCCATCACATGGCATGGTTCACAAAATTTTGATGTGGCCATTCGAGCATAAGAGATGCCGTGTGCACAGGACAGTCGATTGAGGTCACAACAGAAGAAATGGTGAACAAAGTTCACGATATTGTTGGAAGATAGCGGAGTGAAAATCCGTAAGATAGCCAAGACCGTAAACATCTTGAATGAATGGCTGTATAACATTCTGCACAAATTTTTGGGTATGAGAAAGCTGTCAGCAAGATGGGTGCCGTGACTGTTCACAGTTGAGAACAAGCAGAATCATGTGATCATGTGGTTGATGAAACTTGGATCTATTACTATCAACCTGAAACCAAACAACAATCAAAGCAGTGGATTTCCTTCGGCGAACCTGCTCCAAAGAAAGAGAAAACCATTCTGTCGGAAGGAAAAATCATGACAGCTGTCTTTTGGGATTCATAAGGGTTGATAGACAGCACTACCTGGAAAAGGGTAAAACGATCACAGGTTCATATTATGCCACAATGCTGGATCAATTTCACAAGGAATTTTAAAGAAACAACTCCATTTGGTGAAGAAAAAGATTATCTTTCACCAGGATAATGCACCAGCACACAAGTCAGCCATTGCTATCGCAAAATTTGTGGAATTGGGTTACGAACTGCTACCTCATCCACCATATTCTCCAGATTTGGCTCTGAGCGACTTCTTCCTCTTCATAAACCTGAAAAATTGGCTCGCTGGGAAGAAATTCAAGTCCAGTGAACACATCATGGCAGTAGCAACCTCATATTTTGCGGACTTCGAAAAATCATATTTTTAGAAAGGGTTAACAAAATTGGAGAAACATTGGACAACATGTATTGAATTGAAAGAGGCTATGCTGAGAAATAAAATTGATTTTTTGGAAAAAATTGTTATTTTCTTTAAAAAGTTACTGACTTATCAATCCGTCCTTGTATTTCCCTGTTGAGGGTGTGGGAAAAGGAATGTCCCAGTGTGTAAGATCAAGGGACAGAATCTGAGTCACAGTTATATCTGGTTGAGTAATCACACAGATGGTCAATCTGTTTTTATGTACACTTACTGTCTAAGTGTTGTTCTCACAATAGTATTCTGTTAAAATACTGTATTGTGTGTTGGTAATCATGTTGGAAATTAAACAAGAAAGAGTTGTGTTGAATGTGAAACAAAAATAAAAAAAAAAACTGAGGGCTTCAAAAATGTTGAGGAAAAAAATTTGAGTGACTTTTTTAAAAGTGGAAAGTGTGAAACAAGCTACCAACAACTGACTGATCCCAGGATATTGTTGAACCATCACTAAGGAGGGTTGTGAAGAAGATGGAGAAAGTGAAATTATGGTGGAATAAGTAAAAGATTAAAATGTCAATACTTGGTTGGATTATTTGGGTCAATAGGGTTTTGAATACTGTGACATTACTGCAACACACAACAACAATAACCCAACGAGTAAAAAAATGAATGATCAAAAGCAGAAAAGTATTAATGACTACTTCATGGTATAATTATATAAATAGGTGCCTTAAATATGTATACTTTTACTTTCTATATCCTTAAATTGTATGTGAATTTTAATTTTACGTATAACATTATACCTATTTACTGTATACCTCATGTGTATATAACAGTAAATATTTATGATGTTGAATAGATGTAAAAGTAGGCATATAACTACATGGTACATGCATAACAATCAACTTTCATAGTGTCTGTCTTTTGCACATTATCTGGGCACCTGTTCCCTGTGATTGCTCTGCATAATCAGAAGTGTATTGAACATACCACTTATGATAGTAGAAAGGATACTTAAATATTGGCATAGATTAAAATCATTGGACGAGCATAATATCTTGAGGCAATATTTAATAATACAAGAAAAATCCAGTGATGGGATGTACTGGGTTCAAGGAATAAGGAGAATTTTACAGGAAATAGGAATGGGTAACTTATGGAAGGAGAGAGAGGGGTTAATTAAAGGTTTCTGGAAAGAAGTGAGGAACCGAGTAGAAGATATAGAGAAACAAGAATTATTTCAAAGTCTGGAAGGAAAGAAAAGTTTGGAACTATATAGACAATTAAAGGTGGACTGGGGAAGGGAGAAGTATGTGGATGTAGGTAATAGGTTAGTGAGAGAAGGGTGGGCCTGGGCTAGATTAAGTGCACATAGGCTAAAGGGAGTTACGGAGCAAATTTGGATAGATGTCCTCTTTGTGCAGAGGCAGATAATGATTTGCATTATATAATTGAATGTGAAGAAACTAAGTTGTGGAGAGATCAGTTTTTACCTAAAGAATGGGAGAATGTTAAAGAAGTATTAAAATTTGGATAATGAAAATACAAAAGGAGAGGGATATAAAAAGGATAGGAGAATATATGCGGAGAGTAAGAGAAAAATGGTTTAGAAAAATTAAGCAATATGAATTTGTTATGACCTACCATGCATAAATAACCACGGTGTTAAAATGCATGATAGCCAAAGAAAGAAAAAAAATAGCAACTCAAAGTAATGTATTAAAAATTGTAAGAATTTTGTATAGCATTATGGAAATAAAATACATATATACATAAAAAAAATGATTCCATCCAGTACTTAGTTGATTGATAGTCAAGAATGGTTTGATCTCTTCCACATTGACTTACTCTTTGTCTTAGTATAATTCTAAAACTCCTGTTTTTCCATATTCATAATCAAATACTGCCATATTAATTGAAAGTATATATGTATTATTCTGCTACATCTATATTCCCAAGAATTTCCCCACCGCATTTTTTCTTTTTGACAAGTTGTTGATCACCTTCAAATCTTAAGGTTCTTGAGTTGGTAACAACACTGAGAGAAGTCTCCACTGTTTTATTACAACTGCAACAATCTGCTACTTTAATAAGCGTGCTCGTTCTATAACTTGTTTTGTGAGCAAAATACACAATAATAAAACTTCAAATAAAAGTAGTCTTTGAACTTGATCCGTTTCCTAACTCCTGCTAAAATAATGCGTGACGCAGCAGCTATAGCCTAAGGTTATCAAGAGGTCAATGCCAGGCAGTTGGAGTAAACAAGATAACCACTGCTTGCCAGCATAAACAATGGGTGTGCTATAGGGAAATAACTAGAACTTTCTGGAAACTTCTTCTCCCCCTCCTCCTACAGGAAGTGTCAAAATAGTTCTTGGAACATTTCAGAACCTTGTGCAACGATCCCACAGACTATAAGCGAGGCTCTCATGAGTGCAATTAGAGAAGAGTTGTTGAGTCAGTGTGTGAGCAATTAGTTACTGCGTTTCTGGTGCGACATCAAGAACAATTCTCTGAGTGAGCTGGTGATGACTGTTGTGACGTGCAGCGAGTGCTACTGTGAAGCAATGGGTTATGAAGGTCTTGTGTTTGACTCCCGAGTGAAGTGAACCGTCCAGTGTGAAGAAACTATGTCATGAAGGAAGTTAAGTGGCAAACAATTGAACTAATTCACCTTAGTGAAGTGAAAGAGTGAACGAAGTAAACCAGATAAAACAAAACAGTGACAGATAAGAAATTAGAACAGCGACAATGAGAACTGAGTGACAGTTGAAAAACTGGACAGTAGTAATAATAATAATAATAATAATAATAATAATAATAATAATAATAATAATAATAATAATAATAATAATATGCTCTTATATACATTTTGAGATAACCAAAAGTTGTAATTTGAAACATGTAACTTATAAACTATTTAATAAATTCAGCTGAATCCACTTCAATCTCCAGAATTAAACAAAATAAGTTTACATATTTTGTACTTGATCAGCGCTTCATGGGTTAACAGATGTTTTGAGTTGTATGTAGGTCGAGCTTTCATACAACTCATATGGTTGAACAACCATGAAACACTGATCAATAATCATCGATGTGAAAGCTTCAAATCATGATTTTGTACTCATTTAAAATTCAGATACTACAAGTAAATTTCAAGATAAAGGTAGTGTATCAATCCACTTATTTGGCTTTGGCCAAAACTATTTTTTCCAAAATAGATTTGTAAGTGATGTAGTTAAGTAATGTATAAGTGTTAAAAATCAACTTAAATGTTAATTCTATTATCAGTGAAATCACTGTAACCAATCCAATCTGAAAATATGCACTTAAAAGCATTTTGATTTATATATTGTGAAGAAACAGGTAACATTAAAAACAAAAACAATTACGGGCCAAGAGCCAATTCACATATGAATATTAATTTCTGAAGTATTGCTTCAATGCCTGGTCTTTGACTGCCTTTGAAGTAGAAATTCTCTTTTCAGTTGTCCAAGTCTTTCTACACTTTTTACATCCAGATTGAAGGACATCATGTGCCGCTTCAAAACATCTAGAGAGGAAACAGCATTATTGAAAGATGCTCTGTACAGAGCCGAGAATGTCCTCAGTCATATCTGAGCACAATTACCAGTCTAAGCTAACTTAAATTATCTGAATTATTAAAGATATTTATCCCTGCAAATATGACATAATTAACTGCCTATACATAAATTTGCCCTTTTCATATCTTTTTTCTAGTTCTCCTAACTATTAATAAACACAGGTTTCTTATAAACAGGAAAGGTGACAAAAATACATTTTTAAAGAAAACACTTCTGATTAATATAACAGTAACTATTCCTGACAAATCTTCACTTATCTTGTACAATAAGTCAACAGCAGGACATGTTTCAAAATCTCTTGATTTCATCATCAGCTTCATTTTTTCTTTCATTGTTTATTTACGTTGTTGTAGCTGCTGCCACTAGGTAATGGATTGCTAGCTACGATATTGCCATCTATTGGAAGTGAACCAGATTTGTTAACAGAATTAACTTCAAAATTCATTACACAATCTTTATTCTTTAACATAAATATTTTCTTCCACACCATTAAATCTATGGGTCCATTTAAATGTTTTAAGAATTTAACTTTGGGATTTATTTTATGATTAAATGACTAAATTGCTCTGCTACAGCTGATTTATCAGTTTGTTTGTATTTAATATTTCTAAAATGTTCTTTTACTCTGGTTTCCAAATGACATTTAGTTTTCCCAATATAAATCTGGTCACAATCCAAACAGCTTAATTGATAAGCACCAGATTTTTTTATTTTTTGTAATTTTTTATCTTTCTTAGAGAAACCCAGCAAATTTTTTATGTTGTATTTATTTTGAGGGATTAAAATTATACCATGTTCCTTAAACATTTTTGTGAATTTTTTATTTCCCCAAGGATGATAAATAAATTTTTTAAAAACATCACCTTTTATTTTTTTAAGAGTGGAAACGTCTTTAACAGCATTCTGAAATTTAAATGTCTCAATTTTTTTATTTACAAAGTTAATATTAAAACCATTAATTAAAGCAGTGTTAATTATAAGTTTATATTCTTTATTGAATTCATCCTTATTGAGGCAAATATTTATCAACCTATAAATTAAACCATTACAGGGATGTTTTTTTTAAAAATAAAAAGGTAAATGATGCTTTAAAATATTTAAATTTATAAGATAAAGCTATAAAGTTTACACTAGAAATTTAAAATAATGGTTACTCCCTTTCCTGATTTAAAGATAATTAAAAATAACAAATTGAATTATGGTATTTACAGAAAATCAACTCATACTGATAATTAATAAAAAATAAAAGTTTTAACCCTTTTCCACATAAATTTGCTGTTTTTAATAGTTTAATTTTTAGGTTGTTAAATATTCCCCTCAATAAGGATAAATTCAATAAGTAATATAAACATATAATTAACATTGCTTTAATTAATGGTTTTAATATTCACTTTATAAATAAAAAAATTGAGAAAATTAAATTTCAGAAAGCTGTTAAAGATGTTTCCACTCTTAAAAAAATGATAATGTTTTTAAAAGAACATTTTAGAAATATTAAATACAAACAAACTGATAAATCAGCTGTAGCAGAGCAATTTTGGTTATTTAATCATGAAATAAATCCCAAAGTTGAATTATTAAAACATTTAAATGCATTTAAATGGCATAGATTTAATGGTGTAGGGGAAAATATTTATTTTAAAGAATAAAGATCGTGTAATGAATTTTGAAATTCTGCTGATTGATTCTGTTAACAAATATGTTTTACTTCCAATAGATGGCATTACCATAGCTAACAATCCATTACCTAGTGGCAGTAGCTACAACGTAAATAAACAATGAGAGAAAAAATGAAGCTGATGATGAAATCAAGAGATTTCGAAACATGTCCTGCTGTTGATTTATTGTACAAGATAAGAAGATTTGTCATCAATAATTATTGTTATATTAATATGCATATACTTCATTGTTAATAACTTATTTTTAGGTTTTATTTAACACTTCCGATGTACATATCTACTCTATTTACATTCCATTTAAAGCATAAGCCATCTAACATGTAGCTTAAAATAGATATAACATATTTACTCTCATAATCCCCCCCTCCATATATTAGAAGGTTTTCAAACAAAAGTAATTTTCTTTGCAATTCTTGTGAGAAATGTTGGACATCCCTTGACCTTCAGAAGCTTCGTTTGTTAGAATTCCTGGAACACCCAACCTCCCATATAGGTACCTGATGTGCCACATACCTGACCTTTAAGTGGTCATTAGAGCACACACGTTTCACATGGAAATTTATTGTTATTATTATTCTAGTTATTGTTAGTCTCTTTATGTACGTAGACAATTATCATACTTCAAATTTGTTTTAAACTTCTGGTAGCAGTTCAGTCATTTCCTGTCCTGAAAGCATTAAGCAGTTATACATAGTTTGCAGTGGGGAGAAAGAACAATAGTTACATGGCAAAATTTAAACTTCAAGTAGTTAATTTCACAGAGAAAAAAGGAGTGAAGCATGCGAAAAGACAGTTTGGCATAGAATCTAAATTAATTCGTTACTGGAGGGACCAGACAGAAAAACTGAAAAGTGTCATGTCGATCATTTCATGGCCCAAAACATGGCAAATATCCCGACATTGACCAAGAAGTGTTAGATTATGTTGTGCAACTAAGAAATGTTGGTATTGCAGTAGCATACAAAGTGTTACAGTTGAAAGCAAGAGATGCAGCAAAAAAGGCATGGTATTTCACATGTGGAATTCAAAGGTAGCCAGGGATGAGTTACCAGATTTATGTGGAGGAGAAACTTAGTTTGAATACGGAATAAACATGGATGTTTATTTTTATTATGCAATATATGACTAAGCTTCATGCACATTCCATTCATCATATTTATCATTGTTGTGCTTCAGTGTTGCAGGGATGAGATCAAGGTCATGCTACCAACATGGCTGCATAATACACAGGAGCATGGCACCCATGGAAATATTGCGAAATTGCATCAAATGTTGTATTTCTCGGTATATTTCTCTTTAAAATAAATTTCCATTTCATTTTTCGGATAACCAGCTATTTAATTTATTTATCACAATTTACTTCCTTTTTTTTTTAATTATTGCATAATTCCCCTTCCCCTTAATTATTTATTTTAAAATTTTGAAAAAAAAAAAAAAATGGGGAAATTATGCGAGTAACTTTGTTTTTTATACCACTTATCCTTTAGTGCTAGTCTATTGGATTTTCTGGCAAATTTCTTGTTTAGTAAAATTGTAAGAGAGCACCTTTAGTTGGCCACCTTTTCAATTCCTTCAGTATGTTTAAAAGTTCCTTTCGTCCGCATGTTCTGCTTTCATACTTTCATCCTTCTCAGCACCTTTCCAAATAATATGCCAAGGGTTTTATAACAAATCGTTCTTGAATCCAAAAATCCAACTTGATGTAACCACATTAGTTTTTCTTAATATTTTTACCATAAACAGCTGAATTGATGCATCAATTCTTCAGATCAAAGATGACAAGAACACTTCCCTCAATGCCATTAATGCAGTAAAAAAATACACTCAGTCGCTGATGATGAGGACAAATGCCCTCGAAAACGTTTCTGTTTTATAAAACATTTAATTAGTGAAGGTGAGTGTCAAAAAGTGTGACTCAATCTACCATCATGAAGAATACTTCACTGTTAATAGTGCTTCTGTTTTTAATCTTTAAAAAAATACAAGTTACTAGAAATTATTTGTACTCACCGTTTGCTGACCTTGCATGCTTCTAGCTTTACGCAGACGATTCTTGCATGCATCCAGGTCCAACCTAAACATACATAGGGCAATTCCAGTAATTTTTTCACAAATTTTGTCCCATGCTATCCCAAAATTTAAATGCTTCCAAACTGAAAACAGCTGAAAATGGAATCTTATTCTAGCAGCTCTTATTCCACACTATACGCTTGCCAACATACAAAGGAAAAAAAGTAATATTGCATTTGGATAATATTTCATAATAGCACAAAAATATAAATTACAGAACAAGTTGCAACCTTTAAGTGTTTGCACAAAGAAACGTATGAAACAAATTTCATTTAGGGCATTTAAAATGATTCTCAAAGCATTCTGAAACCAACCCTTAGAACATAAAACTGAACACATTTAGATCTTTATATTGTCATGAAATGAACAATATAATCTATCAATTTATAAAGTATAGATCAGGGAAAAACACCAGAAATAAATAGTATAAGGTTTATGTGAAATAAATTATTTCAAATCATTTTACTTTTCCCATGAAGTTAACAATTGAGCCTTGCAAGTTTTACCTTAAGAATACATTTTATATTGTAAACTACTTCTTCAAAATCCTCTGATAAGTGTGAAATTATAATCCCTTTTTGCAGTTACAACATTTTACTCCATTTGAAGTATAAGACATATTTTAAACAATTTAAAAAAAAAAACAGTTACATTCTCCCTTCCTGCACTTCTTTCAGCAGACTTTATTTTTTATGGCTACAGATATGCCACTGCTTAATGTAGAAAAATTGTCAGAATTAGTAATACACCTTTAAATAGACAGGAACTATACCGTTTACTTTCCAGAAGGCTGCGTTCTTTAAGAATAGTTTTCATCTCTCCTTCCAGAAATTTTCTCAGAGGTTGTACATAACAATGTCCTGCTGAGTTGATGAAATCCTTTTCTGTTTGTCCTAATTTCTGCTCACACTGCCCAACCTTGATAAGGGCACTGCCTAGATAATCAACAATGAAAAATTCTTCTGTTTAGGATATTCTTCTGAAAACATTTTAAAGTTACTCAATACACTCCTAAAGTATATGGACAAGTGACTTATCAAGTGTGTCAGCTATGTATAGTCGTTTCAATGTTTCCACCAGATGTTTCATTTTTAACTCATATGATTCATGCATATTAGAACCAGATTTCTATTTTGCAAGCACCTCATTAAAGGCTGGTTCACAATAACCCAAAAATGGAAATCAGAATAGAAACAAGAATGGAAAGCAAAATAACATACAAGATTTTGGCTCAAAATATTGTGCCAATTATTTTCTTTTGACAAAATTTCATGGTGTCCTCATGTTTTTGTGGGAGGCACTACTTCACTGGTCAGTTGGATTGGGAAACTTGAATCTTGAACCCAGGAGTTGTGTCATGGAAACCCTTGGGACCACTTTTTCATCATAATACTTAAACCATTTGAATCTTGTACAAGATAAAAGCTTTGTCAAACTTACAAAACTATAAATAAAATACATATATGAGATAGCTTTAGCATTTACAAACGACACACATACATTTAGGAAGTACTTTTAAAAGAACTACAATTTAAATATTCTACTGAATAATAGCAGCCTTCCATTAAAAATGTTTTTAGAGCCAGTTTGTACCTTTTTCCTTAAAGTTTTCTGATAGTTTGTTATATAATAATGCTGCATTATGTTCAAAACTATGTGTGAATAAAGTTGTATTGTGGTTTATAATCCATAGATCTGCTTTACTTCTTGTATCATGAGTGTTCACTTGTCAGAAGTAGGACTTCACAAATATAAACACAGGGGAATGGGAGTATTTTCAAAATGTTATAATATAATTTACAGCTGCTAGAGAGGAAATATTTACAATACAGTTATTGCTCTTTTCTGTAATCTAGATATTTTACTACATCTTTTGCATTACCCCAGATTAGCATGCTACAAGACATTACAGAATGGAAGCAAGTGAAGTATATAATTCTCAATACATTTGTATTTACAGATTCTCTCATGGATTTAATAATTAAGCTTTTTAATAAATCAGTTGGAAGCCGTGATTTATTGTCCGAATATAAATTGAGCTGAATTTATGGTGAAATTCTATAGCAACCATTTCTGAGCGATGTCTACGCGACGTCGTTTTTGGTCGAAATTCAACAATTTCGGAACAAACTTTGCTGCTACACATTTCTGCCCAAAACATCTGAAATAATTGCTTGGTATGAGCCAAAGGATATACCGACATCATCAGCAACCTCTCTGATGGTAATTCGGTGATTTTCCACGGCCATTTTCTTTACTTCTTCCACATTGTCATCAGTAATTGATGTGCTAGGGCATCCAGGGTGGTCGTCGTCTTCAACATCTTCTTGACCCTCTTTGAAACATTTATGCCACTCGTAAACTCTTGTCTTACTCACAGTAGATTTGCCAAATGCCACAGTCAACATTTTGAATGCAGTGCTGCACTTTATTCCGTTTTTCAGGCAAAATTTAATGCAAATTCTTTGATCCATCTTTAACAAAGGTAAAAATTCTCAAACACTCAAAAACACATACTTTTTCGACTGTAAACAATGAACTAAATATTCAAAACAGCTGAAAATGCAAACATACATCAGGAACGTGTGTACCAACAAGATAAAACAAAAGTGTTAAATATTGGATGTATAAAGCTCGCGAGATTAAAAAATTCCTGTTATTTTTTTTATCACACCTCATAGTTGACCATTATTTGTTATGAGCCTCTGATATGTAGATCCTCTCCTTTCAAAGTAAAGTTATTAAGAATTACTGCAGGCTATTACATGGGAAAGGGGGCCTGGCAGTGCAATGCCCTGGAGACATGAACAGGAATACATATCAATGACCACATCAATAGCAAAGTGGAAACTTGATTTTGTTCATTGGGACATATTTGTTATTAACCATAAAGTTATATTTTTATTTTCTCTACTACGTATAGTAAGTAGGGGAAGTATTGCATTCCACCCAAAAATTCGATACCGAGATTTCACCGGAAATACATGTTTTGAGACCCCCTGAATCCAAAAAAAAAAGCATTTTTGGAAACATGTCCGTGTGTGTGTCTGTGAACAGCATAACTTAGAAACAAACAGTCGGATAAACACTAAACTTGGTATTTAGGTTCAGTATCTTCCAGAGATGTGACACAAAGGTTTTCAAGAAAATCCCCCCACCCCAGATTACCCTTTACATGGAACATTTTTCGAAAATTTTAATTTTCTCAAAAATGGCTCTAAGGATTTTGATTAAAATATCATATGTTTAAGATATTTTTATGACAAATGAAATGTACATCTCGAATTTTCTGGGAATGTCTCCAAAAGTATTCTTCATTCTGAATGACTTTACATAACTGGTAAACCATAAGAGATAGACAAAATTTTACTGCACAAAAAATGTAGATCGCGTTAAAATACACAATTTATGTCATATACATTTTGTTTTGTTGAGTGAACCATTTTCGAGATATTGCTTCTTATTTCCTTAAATTTTCCAATACTTATACGTTTTCTCAAATACGTTATTCATTTTTTTATGTCCTGGACATGCAAAGAGAATGGAATGCGCCACATAGCAACCAGCGCTTAAAAGATTTGACTATCGCTTAAAACCTACCATATTCCCCTTGCATCTACAACAAAATTAGCAATAAGATTAACATCTCGATATCTCGATTAACATGAAGCATATGGAGAATAAGTGTTTATAAAAATAGTTTATACAAGAGTAGAGAAAGTCATGAGTGTAACACATCAGATTTTTTCACCTGCTTCCAATTCAGCCAACATAATGCAAGTTAGCCACCACCAAAATTCAACTGATAAACACTTTCTAAATCCAGATGCATTACTATTTCTGATTGCTCTAGTCATATCAAGCCCCATTCCTTTATAAATAGCATACATTAAAGTTATTTGTTGTACTTTTAATGTTCTTTGTTAACATCTACCAACTTTTGTTGTTCTTTGTAGGTTTTACTATTGTTATTTGAGAAGGTAAGCAGTTTTGAGTTGAATATAAAAAAACTATGAATGACACTTTCGTTCATCTACTATGAGGGAGTCAGGAAGCCATTTACTGTGATTTCTTCTGGTTTTATTTTCCCAGCTTGTGACAAGAGAGAGCTATAGCAGCTGCTTCATGTCATCATCACTTTGAATAATTTCTACAGTGAAGAATCTCATATGCACAATATGGATCTAATATGCTGTCCCTGGGTTCGAGACCAAATCTTCCCAGAACCTGGGAAAGCTTGCCATTTGTTGTGAATGCTCACATTATAATTCATATATTTTAACTTTGTCATTCTCATTCTGGTTTCCATTCTTGATTATTGTGAACCAGCCTTAAAACTAAAACCTAATTTTCTTTAGCTTTATGTATAAACGTAAAATTACTTTCTGCTTCATAAATTTCATTCAGTTTTTATGGAAGTTGTTATTAAAATACTTCTTTAAGTATTCATTCTCTTCCTGTTGTAAGACGTGTGATTAAAGATTTATCCTTTACAATAAAATTGTAACATAATTCAATGAAAATTAGATTTCTTGATGATGCTTATTAGTTGTTAAATATCTTCTCAACAAAGATTATGCTTAACAATTTACTCCTTAGCTCAACATACCATATGCAGTTCCTGGACCGAATTCATTGCCAGCCTCGATCATATCAAGACCCAGATACTCCAAGTTTGTGAGACGATTAGGGCGCTTTTTATCTATTTTTTCAAACAGGAAGTCTTCAACTCGATTCCCTGCAATTGCAAACCACAATTAAGATTAATGTTAGCAAGAGCTGAGAGATTTAGAGGATGAACAAAATGCATATTTAAGGTCAATTTCTTACATTGCCAAGAATATGCTTTACTTCAGTGGCACAGCAAAGTGTGAGCATCTTGGGGGTTAAACCCTACTCACCCAGTGTGTCATTTAAAAATATGTCAGACAAAATGAACAATGCATGTAAACTTAACTCAATGCAACAATCTTGGAGACATTGTAATTATAAGATCATGTTGATATTGTAATGAAAAGAAGCTAGAAACAGTGATGTGTATTGAATTTATTTAAAGGTGAGTCGGAATTGTTACACTAACATCACTTAAGTTTACTCACTAATGCATCAACTAATGCTTCTCAAATTCATCTATATAAAATTTACAATCTGCAGCTGCAGCAATTTACCTAAAATCCATAACATTTTAGGAGGCCCTTCATAAAAATTATCCTAATTTTGCATCAATGTTAACAAAATTTCAAATAGGTGAAGACTACATTTTATGACTAAAATTCTAACTCTATACAGCCAGCAGGTTACTTAGAACCTTTGAATTTTTAGGAGGCTCACCACATGAACTAACTACGTTTAATTTTGTATCAATTTACATTAGAAATGAAAGTTGACAAATTTTATTAAAACTTCCATATCTAAAATGTTGATCTGTACATACAGCAGTTCATGAGTTTTTCATACTTATTTACTATCACTAGTAGTCACTCTGCTCTAGGAAAGGCTCTAAAAGTATTCAAACCTGCCAGAACCAAATCCTGGCTGAGCCACTGCTATACGTTATTACTGAATTTCTGAAACTGACTCCAAAGATTTTAGAGAAGAAATGACAGAAGAATTTTTAGAAATCAGCTGCTTTGCTCATTATGGAAAAGAGTTAACAATGAGTAGGTGTACTTGTGAGGGAGATAGTGAGGTTGATTTCTTTATGTTTGTTTGAAAATGGAAAATCAATGGAGAGGAGATTCATCGCCTTTAGGATTTCTGAGAATGTCTATCTCATTTGAAACAGAGACAGGAGCTGAAGTGATGTTTACACGCGATTCATATTATTTTATTCTTGCCATGTTATTAGTAAATTTCTGGGACATACACTAAATCCCCGATTTAATGAACTTCAGATTTAACGGACTGAATTTGACTAATACAGCAAATATGGCTGGGAGAAAGAAACCGTTGAGGCAAAAACATTGACTAGATTTTTAAAAGACAAAACCAATTGTAATTTGGAGACGGCAGCAGTTCTTGCGGTTTACACACAGAACAACAGCACCTCTCCCACCACAACTCATTCAGAATTTTGGGTGCATTGTAAAACTTTGTGTGCACTTGCAGCTTCAAGCATCAGTTCTGATCAGTGCACCATGCATTAATTATATAACACGTTCAAACACGTTTGGCAATGTTTTCTCTAACACATAGGGGTTTCCCAGTGCACGCGGTTGCATTTATTATAGTGTTATGAAATATTATTTTAATCTGTGAATGTTTTGAATATAAATAAGTTATTGTAGCTACTTGTAATAGTTAAATGAAAGTGTGTGAACTTGAGCATAATACAGAAACTGAAGCTAATTAATAAGTTGGAAAACGGTGCATCTGTTGCTTATGTTTGTGAACTCTATGGTCTAGAGTCTCTATGGTTTTGGATATTTGTAAAAATAAGGAGAAACTTCAACAGTTTTCACTTAGTTACAGTGTCTACAGCTCAAAGAGTGAATCTACAGTACGAGATAGAGAGCATGTGAAATTCGCCAAACACTAGCGGTTAGAAGAAGCTACATGCAAGTGGTTTGTTCAGTAGCATTCTATTGATATGACTTGTTCCAAGTGTGGAGTTATGGGCTACTGCCGATAAATTTGCAAAGCTAATGGGCATAGAATTTTATGCGAGTGATGGGTGGCTGTGGCGCTTTCAGAAAACACATGGTATCAGCAATAGAAAAACATGTGGTGAACTATTAAGTGCAGAGGTTGAGCAAGCTGAACTGTTTCATAAATGCATCAATGAACTGATTGAATCTAAGGACTTATTCATGATTTAATGGACTTGCAATTTTACGGACACTCTTTTGCCCCCATTAGTCCATTAAATAAGTAAACATTAAGTAGTATTTAGATAGACAGGGAAAATTAGTAAGAGATTATATTTAATTACATACTTTTCAGAAAGCCAGGACTGCCCCAGATTTCAACAACAGAAAGATTATTTTGGCTAGTCAAATAAAAATTCTGGATTTTTCTAATTTATATTTGGTGGTGCTACATTCATTCATACAAACTTGACTTGGAAACAATTGATAATTAGCAATAAAAATTTATTTGTTCACATTTCATTCTAGTCACTGGGTTGTTACCTTTGTTTTGTATTTTTAAAGCAAACACATTAACATTCCAGCCTCTAGGAAGGATAGAGAATAAACCCAATTAAAGAAAAATCCTCACTTTTACCAAAAATTGTACCAGCAGCTTCCATATTTGGAAATAACAAGTTTACCACTAAGATCAACAGGCAGTTTGACATTTCTTGTATTACAAAACACATTGTAATAAAACCTCTTCTAGATCTGAAAGGTGCCATTATCAAACTACTTCCTCTTGGTTTATTTCCAATTGTTTCATTGACTGTCCATTCATTCATTATTTGAAGTAAAAGTAGAACTAATTATTGAGCTGCTGAACATTTTTATATATTAATCAACAACATTTCACAAATTTTCCTGTGATTTAAACAATCAAAATACTCTGCCCAGAAACAGATTTCTACACTGAAAGGTGTTTTTTTTTTTGCACAATATCTTAGATTACTGACATGGGAAATAAATCAAAGTCAAAAGCAGAACTTTTAAAATCTTTACCTGAAGAAGAGTTTCATAAACCTAAATTACTGAAGAAATTTGTGTACTATGACAAATATATCTCTTCACCATGGAAATTAGGTAGTTTGACACAATATTATACTTTTGACAAGCAATTCTTATTTTACTGATGATTCATAAAAGCTGGCCCATGCATTTTTATGGTTCTGTAGAGCAAAGTTATGGCAACCCATATTTGTTGTTTTAGATTCATATTTTACACAATAGATACAGTGCAGAACCTATCAATTTACCCTAAAAATTTTGGGGAGAGTCTCATTTATTAATTTCTCCTCTCAAAGAGTATGGGAGAGGTAAAAATACATAGAGATATGCAATAAACTAGGGTGAGAATTTATATGGGCGAGAACAGGAGTTAGAAACTTCAAAGCATAAGGCATGACAAGGACATACGAAAATGTCCAATAAGCGAAGAAGTGAACATGGATTTCCACTGTGTATGACATTGTAATGAAACAAAGACATGGAGAGAACAAGTTTAGCAGCAGAAATGGAAAAAACTTGGTTGGAAAGTATTAATAAGGAAGATTCTGACTGTAAAAGTGAATAAAAATACAAAAGCTACGGGAAACTATTTGGGTAAGGTCAAACAGAAATGGTTAAGAATGACTTCAAAGACAGATGAAATAGACGAACAATGTAAGCAAGTACACACAGGGTTGTCAATACGTGGAAAACCAGGAGTCGTGTATATTGAAACCATAAATTAGCATAGGTAAGCAACCAAGAAGTGAATTTATAGCGTAAACAGCCTAATATTTTCAAATGTTGTTATAGTTTAAAATGTATGTAATTTAATTATATAATTGTGAGTATTGAAGAAAAAATATTATGACTTTGTCCAGTTTTTCTGTCACTTTTCTCAGTTCCCACTGTTGCTGTTTCAGTTTTATTAGTTCACTGTTTTCATGACATAGCCTCTTCAGTAAAACACAAGACTTCCACAACCCATCACCCCGAAGTAGCACTAGCTGCATGTCACAACAGTCATCGCCAACTTGCTCGGAGAAATGCTCTTGATGTTGCACCAGAAACGCAGTCGCTAACTCGCTCACACACTGACTAAACAACTCTCTCTACTGCTGCCACTCCTCACCTCACAATGACTCAATGCTGTGAGAGCACTAGCTTATATAATCAGTGAAATATTTCCACAAAGTTCTCGAACATTCTAGAACTATTTCGACACCTTTCTGGAGGAGGGGAAGATAAAGCTTCCAGAAGATTCTAGTTACCTGCCGATAACACACACGGTGTTTATGCTGGCGAGCAGGCATTATCAGTGTTTACCCCGACCACTTGGCACCAACCTCCCGACAACCTTGGGATATAGCTGCTTGTCACACAGCTCCTTTCTCAGAGTTGGTCATCCCGAACAGCTCCACGATATGGGGCAAGCTGATCAAGATGAACTACCACCAGCCCCACTTGGCGCCAACACCGAATGCGGGAGCCCAGTTCTTGTGGCATGGATGTCGCATGGTGGGTATCACCTTTCCGCATTGCTTCGAAGATGCAACCAATAGTATTGATGACGTAGCTTCTTTGGGGTCTCTTCACATCTCGGTGCCCACCGGTAGTGCTGGCAGGATTTTTTTGAGGACTTCCTTCACCGTTTTCTTCAGTAGCACCACCTGTAGTGCCAGTGCCACCTGTCCTTCTGGCTACAAACTCCAACACTCCCTTACGTACACCATTCCTGACCACCAGGGAGTCCCACTGCGTCCAACAGCTCTCATAGTTTGGACCTCTGGGAGAAACATACGCACACGCAGGTTGTATGCCAGATTCTTTAACCTTCAAGATCGGCCCTAAGTCTCGATCCTACAGCTGCTCCCTCCTCTCCTCATCTCAAACAATTGCAGGTTACACCATGACTGGGCTTAGGGCTGTAGCACTCTCTGTCATATTGGTCCAGATGTTCGTCCATTGCAGCATCTAACATCTTCTTGTTTTCTTCCGCCTGCCCATCTATCAATTTTCCTTGCTGATCTAGCCATTCTTCCACTGCATTAATATCATCTTCCAGGTCAGATTTAGTTTCCTTTAACTCCTTTGCAAAGTCATCTTTCTGAGCTCTCACCATTGCCTTTATCTCAGATCTTATAGTGTCAATGACAAGGCTGAATTTGGATTTCATTTTGTCCATTCCAGTCTTCTTTTTTGTTCTCATCTTGTCAATTCTGGATTTCATTTTTATCTCCATCTTCTCCATTTTGACCAACAATTGCTTAAGCATTTCCTCCATCCTGACTTTTTTTTAATCTCTATCCCACTCCTGACACCAGTGTGGATTTGTCCAGTTTTTCAACTGTCACTTTTCTCAGTTCCCACTGTCACTGTTTCTTTTTTATGTAGTTCACATTCACTCTTCTCACATCACTAAGATGAAATAATTCAATTCTCATCAATTCACTATCTTCGTGAGTAGCCTCTTCAGTTGAACACAAGACCTCCACAATCCGTCACTCTGCAGTAGCACTCGCTATGTCACAACAGTCGTCACCAACTCGCTCGGAGAATTGCTCTTGATGTTGCATCAGAAACGCAGTCACTAACTGCTCGCAAACTACCTCAAGAACTCTCTCTACTGTCACCACTACTCACCTTGCACTGACTCAACTGCCACGAGAGTGCTAGCTTATATAGTCAGTGGAATCTTTCCACAAGGTTCTCGAATGTTCTAGAACTTTCAACACACTGTCTCGAGGGGGAAATAAAACTTCCAGAAGGTTCTAGTACCTGTCAATAACACACTCAACGTTTATACTGGCACGTGGCCATTATCTGTGTTTACTCCAACCGCTCAGTGCCAACCTTCTGATAACATTTGGCCATAGCTGCTGCATCACAATATTCATTTATTCATTCAATTTTCCCTCCCCCCATAATGTTAAAAAACTTTAACTCCCATTTATTCAAGTTTATTCCTAATGTTGCTGCTAAGATTACATTCCTGTGGCAAAAAAAAGGTCACTTACCTGGATTTGGGGTGAGAACTGATTCTACATTCCTTAATATTTTCTCAGTCCACATTTTTGTGGTATCAGAGCGTTCAGCCAAATTCTCAAAATGTGCATCTAATTCAGTCTTTTCTGATGTCCCAAGCTTTTCTTCTGTCATCTGAAAAAGTTTTTCACTATGATCATGTAATTGCCTGCTTTTTTTGTTTAATTCTATAATAAAATGTAGGGGTAAGTTGCTTTTAGGTGGTCTTCAACAGCGATGGAAGTGATGTCTTATATGTCCTACAGATGTCACTCTATGTCATTCTCTAGCTCTAACACAATGCTGGCAACATATGAATAACTAATGCCACCAAAGTCGGTAAGATACTCAGCCTCAAGGCGTAGCCGAGGGATTGAGGGCCCTCAGCCTCAAAGTGTAGCCGAGGGATGTTTTTTAGAAGGAGAGGAGTGTAGCAGTTGCGGCCAAAGGGCGCAAAAACAGGGAGTAGCCGAGGGATCTGCGTGCCTAAAACTCGAATGATTCACGTTTGCAGAAATTCCTTATTTCGTGGATTTCACTTCTTATTTAGGTTGGCACTTCCCATTCAGCATCTGTTTTAACGGGAAGATGGCTACGTTTGTTGTGTTCATATCGCAATTTTCCTATAAAACACCTAAGACGGGTGGGCAGGTAGGCACCAGGTATTGACAAGATCACATCTACTTATAAACTCACTATTAAGATAATTTACTCAATTCCTTCTTGTTTTTTCAGTGTTTTCAATGAAGACCACCTAAAAGCAAAATAGCTAAATGTAGAAATGAGATACCCTTATTCCCCTTTGCAGTTATGATACTTGAGTTGTACAGTCAGTCAAAACTTTGTCCAATATAAGCAAATTGTTTTTATCACCATTAAGTTAGGCCCCTTTCCCCGTCACCAGGCAAAAAGCTGCACAACTAACCCCTCCCATAATGTGGCAAGTGGTCTGGCCTGTCCCATTGCACCTCACTTCAACCCAACCGGCAGAAAACTGGTGTGTAGTGGTATCATTTGCCAATGCAATTCTTAAAAAATTCAGTTGTGCACCTTTACACTAGAAAACATATTTGGAAGGAACTGTACTAAAACAATAAATAACAAGGTATTTCCTTTTCGTTGATCAATTCATAAATTGAGTTCCTCTGGAGTTTATAGCACTCCATGATTGCTTATTACACAAGTAATAAATTAATTTTAGTAGAAATAATTTTTGTGTGTATATATCAACAGTGATTAGAGAAAGTATATAATATGTTTATCCTATTTATTTCATCATTAAGAATGCGAATGCAGGTTTTTAGCAGCATTGATTTTTACCCCCCTAAAGGAAGAATTTGTGTTCTTTCAAGAAATTTGCATAAATGTTTGAGGCTGCTCATTTCATGACAGAAAAGCTGCTAATCCATTTGAGGCATCTGATTCAAAAGCATGATTCTTACTAGCAGACTTGTATGAACCTTTAATTTACAATGTAGTTAAAAAGAAATATTAACACCAATACAATATTTTGTGGTTCAAGTCCTGGCTATGGCATTGAATTTTTCAACCATCTGATTCTACCTTTCTAACCTTGTCCAACACACGGCTTGTGTGGAAGAATTAATTCGATTAATTGACCTAATAGTGGTTGAAACTATGAAGCCCGGGACTTAAAGTACTTACAATATTGTAAGTCACCATTGGGGTATGTCATCTCAATACAATTTGAGATCTCCTTGTAGTTTACCGAGAAAAATGCGAATCAGTTGGTGAATTTAATGTCGTGCCAGCATGTTGCCATGGTAGCTCAGTGGTTAAAGCAACTGGACGAAAACCGGGAGATCCTTAGTTCAAGTCCCGGCTATGCCATGAATTTTTCAGCTGCCTGATTCTACCTTTCCAACCTTGTCCAGCACACGCTTGTGTGGAAGAACAATTAATTCCAATACCATATAAGATTCATTTGTTAAAAATGAAACAAATATTTAAATTAAACATAAATATAGTAGATGTTTGTTTGCATGGGTTTCTGCAGCCACTGTCAAAGTTTACTAGGACTAGTGCTTCCGGTGTAGACCATGCCCAGAGGCTTGCTTTTTGCCAACATTTCACCCAACCTATGATGTGGCTTCATCAGGGCAGAATTATTAGGGTTGCTAGGTGATGCATACTGTGGAATTTCCCACATTTGAGGCTATAGAAGCTTGTCTTTATTTGCTTTATACACGATATCCAAAATCCTTCATTGATGTACAGTAAAAGAAAGGACAAGTACAAAACTATAACACAAAAGTGAAATACACACATAAAACACACAAAACAAAAACAGAGTGTATATACCATATCTTAGGCTTCAGAAATTCTCTAGGTGTTACAAGTTAAATGGCATAAAGAGATTCACTTCTTTTGAAATAACGCAGTACGTATATTCCAAGTTTTAAAGATAAAATATGGAAGTGATTAATAAAAACTCCATTCTATGGCTCACTAGAATTCCTAGAGATAAGTAAGTATGTCATGTAATATATATTGCTTTACTTTCTCTACGAATTCTATACTTAGTTGATGAAAATACAAAGCCAACATTAACCTTAAAAACAATTTGACACCAATGATACTGAAGTTATGAATATTCAGATTTTACTAATATTGAATTTGATTCTTATATAACTCCACAAAATGAATTAAATTTATACAACATTCGTCTGCTCGAAGTTGATAATCGAATTTCATTACCCATTATATACATGTATATATAATCTCTCTATTGTATACATTTTGAAATATTTTTATTAGTTATACGTTATTCTTGACGAAGCCCATTGTAATTATCAAATGGTCAAATGGTGAATAAACTATTATTATTATTATTATTATTATTGTTTTTTTCATAATTTATTTTATTCCACATGTTCCGTATACAGGTATGTAGTCTCATAATATAACATCACTGACATTAATTTATTATTATTATTATTATTATTATTATTATTATTATTATTATTATTATTATTATTTTAATTGCAAATGTCTGTCATAGTCAACCACATGAGTCCACTACATTTTAGTCAACACATTACTACGGAGGTGTTAGTTTGCAGCCTCATACCACAAACTAAGGGAACAACGTATAACGTAAAACTTACCTTCATTTGCAGGAATAACAATTTTAATACCATTCTGTGACTGTTGACTAAAGGGTATTACGTAAAATATGCTCTAAACTTTCTAATATGGGTACAGCCATGATGCAAAAGAGACAAGTCAGTCAAACTGAATCTATTTAAGCATTAATTTAAAGCACTGTGTGGAGTTCTGGCTCTTGATGTAAAAATCTGGATATGCTTTGAAATTTTGCTATACTTATATTTTAGTTATAGACTAAGTTAAGTTCCATATAATGCTCCTTTATCCCCTCCATCTCTCATCTGTAAAATAAAACTGCATATTTTAAATGAAAAACCTACCAAACATTAACTTAACATACCGGCAATGACTTTCTGTGGTGGCACAAATAATGCTTTTCAGTAACTTCTGAATACTTTATGAACATATCATAATAGAGACATTCTGTATCCAACCAGTTACAAATATATGGTACCATTTAGAGAGCAAGGGTGAAATTCAGGTTCTCGGATTGCTCTGAATGGCTGTTCACAAACTACAGTATTCACAGCTTACGGGCATATAAATTTCTAGTATAAATATTTGAGTGCCTTATATAATCAAATTTTTTAACTCTGTATCTGTTATTTTTTACTTTTTAAATCAACTGCTTCAAGTAATCTTTCTTACACTGTATAATAATTTTATTACCTCCAAGGAAAAAGTTAAAAATAATATTTAATTCACTTAAAAGGTCCAATAACTAATGAAAAGGTAAATGAGAGTGTCACTGTACTCCATCATTTACCAAACAAAGTAAGCATTTTGAGACTAAATCATCTACTTATATGCAGCTTATTTCACCTTCCTACTCTGTTAAAGTAAATTGTGACAGAGATAAAATATTAAAGATACTAAAATGCGAACATTTTTCATGATCCAGAAAATATCAGTGATCCTGACTTTTAAAATGGCAATGCTTTCAACTTAAAATCATCTCCTGATGTAGATAGTAACATTCAGTTTATAATCCAAATTCATTCATGTGACACCTTTCTTGCTAGCTTTACGATTCCTTAGTGACCAATAACAGAAGCAGTATGCTTTATGACACAGCCTTAAGAAACGTTCTTCTCAATACAGTCAACAAGGAAGCAAATGGGTAGCATGCCTGGTTACATAAATATTTATCTATAGCTAGGGCGGGATTCTAATATGGCTTTTCTCTTGTTCCACAATGATAAAAGTGGGGTAACCTCTCGGCTCTTTAGATCCAGCCTCATCTGAGCACTAGTCAAACATCACTTGTAAACACCCGAGATTTTATGCAGGATATTAAGAACTCTACTGCAGTATAGGTGCAACCAACTCTTCATAGCATGACAAGTTCGGAGCTTTTTAAATTCATGAAAGTAAAGCAAATTGTTTCCATTTCAAATCCTTTAATTTAATTGGTGGTTTGCTCCATAACTGAAAAATGGATTTTGGGAATTATCACGACGTACATAAAGTTATACATTAACCACAGGTGCCTCACAGTTAATGACAGCTTCTAAAGCTGATGCACCCTTGATGGTGACAGGATTGATACTCGTATTAGGTCACCTAAAGAAATAAGATGGTAACTAAAAGCTTTCTTTCTACAGAGCAAAATATTTAAAAATGCCTCATCGACCCTGTAGGCCATCCAAAAGGTTCTATTGTAATGGCCAAATTTCTTGTGTTTACTCCAGTTTTTGGTTTTATTTTTATTACCTTCAAAAAGAAACATTTCTGAACGTGATAACATTTAATATTAAGGAACGTGAAATGAGCATCAGAATAAATATCTCCCCAATTATAAATTAAGGAAAGCCACTCCCCCTTGAAATAGAAGGCCACAACGAAGTTGTATGAACAACCTGTATTATTTATGAATACATACTTGTACAACACGACTTATGGCCGAACCAGCATCTCGGACCAATTTTTTCACATTGAAATCCATCTCGGTACTAAAATAAGACATTTATATTAGCTGCCTTTGAAATCTGAACTTGTAACAATTTAATGTCAGCAAAATGTCAATTGAGGTTATAGGTGATTGATATTTTGCACCATCTTGTAGAGAACTTTGGACACTATTTAAACTGCTGATGCTATTGCTATCTGTTGGCAGAATGTTTTACCAAGGCGGGAAAACTTGGAAATGGAACAAGAAATGTTGGCTATGTTATTGCAAAGCATTGTGGGTTGGAGTATTTGCTTCCGTTCTGCGTTTATGAGAATTTCTTTCCACGCGGTTGCTGTCAGGCAAGGCACGTTAAACAAGATGGTGAGTTTTTGATCTAAACCATAATTATCTTAAGCATCCGTATTATATGTTACATCATTAGCCATTTTTTCGAATCAAAAAGGAAAGCTGCATAGTTCCCAATAAAGAATGTCATATATGGTATTGAATAAACAATTAAAATATTTTAAAACAAATGTTCACTTCCGAAACGAATTGTACCTAAATTCAACAAACAATCTTTAATGTACCGAAACTATATTATAGTAATAACAGCTAAGTTTATAATTTAATGGAATTTAACTATATATACTTTTGTATTCTTTGCTGCAGTCGCTCGTCATACCGGACAAATTCCAACACATTCTTCGTGTGATGAACACGAACATTGATGGTAAACGAAAAGTGATGTTTGCAATGACAGCAATCAAAGGTGTTGGTCGACGCTATGCTAATATTGTGTTGAAGAAAGCTGACATTGATTTAGATAAGAGGGCTGGAGAATGTACTGAAGAAGAGGTAATTATAGAGATACCTTAGCAAGTTATAAGTGAATATAAAACTGCTTATAATCGAAGTTTTTATAAGAAGCTAATACTAACAAAGTATTTTGTGACAAAGGTAAAGAAGTAACATTTCCGCAATTTACATTGATTTTGCTATTTTATAGAGAATCCATGATAATTTGCCAAAATGACTTAAAAAGATAAAATAGCTTTTAGGTAATTAAAAGTATTGTGACTCATACTTGAATTGTTGCTGTGTACAATTTGGTAAGAAGCTTCACAATATAAAACACATTACACTTTGTGAATAGTAGTATCCCATATGGTGTCATAAACGTCAAACTTGCATGCAAGTCTTATGGATAAATGACAAAATATTACAGGGCCTTTTGTAGCAAATAACATAGTTGTGTATCTTTCATGTTATTTTTAACATTTCTTGAGGCAACAGAGTGTAAGCAAGAGACTAAATACTTTACAGTGTCTATTATCGCCAAATTATAACTTGTGACAGCTCAGTGATAGACCACGTCACTGCCACTACATATGTGATAGTCTATTACCATCGATACTGTCCAACACCCCTTCGAACCCTCAGCCTAAAACCTCCAGCATAATGTAACATTTCCACTTGATGCATTTATATGTACTGCTGGCACGTTGTAATACTTTTATGTTTTAGTATGTGAACACTGGAAGGAATATATATATAAAAAAGGCTTTGACGTATATAATAAACAGTCAGGGTTATTAGAAATAATAATAATAAAGTGAAATATGCACAAGTGTTCAGGGATGAAACAAAGCTTTAGTTTTTAGCACTTGAGTTGTCACTTATTTTGAGCACATAGTGAATATAGCATGTATATGTTGCACTTTATTTCACAGAAGAGTTTACAAATACATTTATCCATTACTACATGAAAATTGAATTATTATGGATCGTTACATTTCTTATGCATTGATTTGATTATCAGATGCTTTTCACAAGTAACATATCTCACCTGGCAAAGTTCATGAAGCCAGTACTCAAGAATAAAAATTTTTGTTACCTCACGGTAATAGTTTTATTGTATATATTGTTGCAAATGGTTAATAGTTGAGTGCGATATAATCATCACACTCAGACTGTCTTCATGCAAAATAACTGTGCTCTACTTCTGTTGTGTTTTATAGTGCTATTTCTTTCGGTTGTAATAGTGGTGATTAAATTTTTTTTATAATAGTATTAATATTCAGTAACTAAAAACGTTAATTTATAATTTCTTCTTTCGTTAACAGCATGAGCAAGATGATTTATTTAGTCGTGTATGTATAATAATGTGATCAAACTGATATCCAGTATGGCATGCATAATTAACATTAATTATGTAAAGTAGATAAGATGAGAACGAGAGGTTTTTGTTGAATTTTTATCTGCCTGCATGTCAGCATGAAAGGCTTACTGTGCAACCCCCATAGATGTTAGGTAACTGGAAAAAAGAAATTAGACTCAAAGAGTTGAAAAATAACCTCATAAGAGATACATGGTTTGGTAATCCTGCTGCCAGCCTGTCCGTTTGCTACATCACACCATTAAACTATACCAACGTTAGAGAATGAAATTTGTGAGGAAGATGTATGGGTTGGCAAGAGAGTAAGTTTGGATTCCATAGGGAAATGGAAGTGATATATGAAGGGAACTTGTATTTGGGAAAAGACTGGAAGTGGAACTGAAACAGATCATAGGGTAGGTGAAGTCACGTGATTAAGCAGCCAATTAAAATGCAGAGGTAACAGGGGGCGTACAATTTTGATTTTATGCAAACTAGAACGCATTAATACTTATTGTGCATTTGTAATTCCCTTTTAATCCCCAATAATTTTCTGAAATTCATTTTTGTAATATGGGATATTTAAAACATACAGTTTCTCAATCATACTAGCACAAGTAACTGCATCATGGTTAAATAAGTGTATATTACAAAATGTGTTCACATATTAATTTACCTACTGCAGAGTTGCACAGGTTATGATTTAATAGTTATGTGGTACATACATTAGCTTAAGTTTATTTCATCACAAATGACATAATCCTCATTACGAAATGTGTTCACATAGGGTATTTACCTATTGCGCAAGGTTAGGATTTAGTATTTATAGGATACATGCATTAGCTTAAGTTTATTACATCACAAATGATGCAATCCCTGTTACGAAATGTATTCACATTTTGAGATCGTGGTACATGAACATGGCTTTTCCCACTTTCTTCCTCTTGGCAGCATGGCTTACATATTGCTAACAGCATTCCATAATACACATTGGCATTATTTTAGTAATTTTTCATTTGCAAAGGTTGCCTGTGTACCATGACATAGTAAAGGGAGAGGCTGGCAGCAAGAATACCCATGGTTTACCACTAAGGACACTTGTATTTTTAACATGTAGCTGAAGACTTAATAGTCAGCGCTAAAATACATCATGAATAATAATTGTATCATATGGCACAAAAGCTTAATTTCCTCAACAGCATAAGAGGTGAAGAAAATTCTATTGTTCTGACCGCTGTGGTACTGGATTGTTCGATGCAAGTCTTTTTGCTTACTAACTCTCCAGCAAAGCTAAAGAAAATGCTCAATTTTTGAAGATTTAGAAGCTTGTAACAGTGATGTGTCATAATTTAAAATAGAGAGTTGAGGGTTGTTACACTACATCACTATGATAATCTTACTTGAACGCTTTTCGGGAGACGGCTTGTCCCCATCGTCAGCATGCAGAATGCTGACGATGGGGACAAGCCGTCTCCTGAAACGCGTTCAAGTAAGATTATCATAGTGATGTAGTGTAACAACCCTCAACTCTCTATTTTAAAATATAAAAGAAAATGCTATTTGTAAATAAGCACTTTCTGAAATTATGGGTTTTATATTTGCCTGAATGGTACATTCAGTTACTAGTTTGATTTTGAGAATATAGTTTTAAGAGTTCCTACCCTCCCCAAAGTTGGTGTTGGTTTTTTTTTTTTTTTTCCCTTTAATTATTTGTTTCTTTTTAATGGCAAAAATAAGTCTTATGCAAAATAAAAAGTTAATATGTAATCAGCTTTAAAAATATCTACTAGTAAGAAGTAGCTGTTTTTTCTCTCTCTCTCTCTCTCTCTCTCTCTCTCTCTCTCCTTTCCTTTCTTTTCTTTTCCCAAGAAGCCTAATTAAATCTATTGTACATTTTATTCCCAGATTCATTTAGCTGCAAATTATTGCTGAATAGATTTACTCTATGGAACTGCCTTATTGATAAAACTGTACATTTGCTTCAGAAAAAGACCATTTAGGCACAGTAAACGGCCCATTGTACTGTTGCTGTGTACAGTGACGCTGGTAGCCTGTGCAACATTAAAGTAAAGCATTCATTATTTATTGTTTCAAATGGAATTCCATTGTAAACATCAATGTGAGTGCAACAGAACTTCTGTGTGTGCTCATTTCCTTTTGAAATTATACTTTTTTATGTTATGCAACAACTATTAGAATGAAGTCTAATATTTTTAATATTTATAATAGTGCAATTTGCCACTTGCAAAGCATGAGTATATTCATAAAAATACTTTCCAGCATTTTCAGTACCTTTCTGCAACTGAACCTTTGATGTCTTGCTTCTAGTAAAATTTACTTAGGTTACTCTGCATTTTTAATCTTTTTCTGTGAATGTTATTTATACATTAATATATGCATAATTAGGTTACAAAGTTCAAAGATATTGAATGGAAAAAGTTATTCTTCGAGAAAAGAGAGCAACGTATTTGTTTGGCATGTAATAGCAAAACATAATGCACAGTAAACGGCTCTACGTACTGCTGCTGTGTGTGTAGGTGCTGGTAGCCTGTGCAATAATATAGCATTCATTGTTATGTTTTTAGGTGGTTTACCACTGGAAATAGAATTGTGAATGCAACAGTGATTAGGATAAAATTGATGATAAAATGTATTTCATACAGTGGAGCATCATCTAACACATTGAAACTGTCAACTAAGAACTTTTGCGTCACGTGTTTAAAACAATATCGATCACCTGACGAGAGAGACTGTCTTTTGTAAACATTGTCCTGTTTTAAACAAATGAAGCAAAAGTGTTCTTAGTCGACAGTTTTAATGTGGTCTTTTGAAAACCTAAAACACAATAACTTAGAATATTTCATTAAACTATGGGATAATCAGTTCCCAAAAACATGGACTACTGTCTATTCCAAACCAGAGTGCCTCTCACTATAAACAAACTATTTGTATTATCTGCACAAAAGTAGTTCGCAATCCCCCTGTAATGACTGCTTGTTCCTCTCGCACGTGCTTGCTGCATATCATTTACAGCTAAACATTGTTTCAATCTACAAAAAGGTGCGCTGCGTGAAAATCATAGGTCAAAATGCAACCTGAAGTAACACTGAATTTTATAAGCCTGCAGAAATGAACATTTTACTTAACATTAATCGCAATCCTCAGATAAAGGTGCAACACCTAAATCTGAATCCTCAGAAGATGACTGAGCTGCTATATTGTAATTAGAACTATCCTCCAAGTTAATGACAAGCTTATCCATAACACTGTCGCACACAAAACAGGTTTCCGCATTGTATTTTCCTCTTCAATTATATCTGTTTATATTCCTTGCGCACTTTGTCTGCACTTTCCACTGAAACACCTGTAAAGTCAGATATTAGTTTCATAATATCCACTAATGTAAGTGTCTGATGCTTTTTGTAATAGTGAGTTGAATACATTAAGTATTATTTGTTTTTGCCACTTTTTAACAGTTTCCCACTTTTGTGTTTAAATAGTTCATTCACAATACACATACGTTTCTCTGCCATGAAAACTCAAATACCAACTGACTAAATCACAAGATTTGAACCTGAGCTGAGCATACGTGTGCTGCCATATTTCCTGTGTTATGCAAAGTGTTTATTTGGTACTCAGCACCTCTGAGAATTCATTGCTGCATAAGAAACTGTTGACATCAGCATAAGAGGGTGTGCTTAGGTTCGTGACGAACAGAAGCACATACTTTTGTTTACATCAGAGGGAACTGGTTTGGAATGGACAGTAATTTTATTAATTGCAGCTTTTTGTCATTTGCAGGCTGTGACAAAGCAATATTAAAGATTATGCTCTAGTTTTAGGCTTACCCTGGTAGATAGTGACATTACCCAACACAATTTTTAATATTACATGCCATTTAAAGACAGTTTTTAAAACCTTAATGTCACAAACAACCAAAAGCTCTGAAACAACATAACTATACACTATAAGTGATTCATGCTCATTTTCATGTTAATCTGCAAATAATAAGTGCCAACAAACAGCCTTTTCTTTATCTTTAAAATTAGTAAAATGTAGAAACAGGAATTTGCAAGTTCACTGTTATTTAATGAAAGGAAGAAAGTTGACATTTGTGTGCGTATTGAAATACTGAGCAGTAGTTTAATGAAGCCCTTCATCCTGTTTATCTTAAGAGATTACAGGAAAGGGATATGTTTTGAAAAGAACATAAATTAATAACGTTGTCTTTCCAGGTTGAAAAGATAGTAACAATTATGGCAAACCCTAGACAATACAAAATTCCAGACTGGTTCCTTAACAGACAGAAGGACATTGTAGATGGCAAGTTCTCTCAGGTATGTGTTTAAAAGTTGTTCAGTTTTGTCATTGTGATGCCAAAAATTTTAAATTTAGGTTTCCTACTCAATTTTTATTTTGCAAGGGTGTTTATTATAGAACGTTCTTCTTACTCAACATTTCTCAAGTAGCCTTCAAAATAAGGAGTTATTTTTAAGTGGCATTTATTTGATTTTAGCTCACATCCAGTTATTTGGACAGCAAACTCCGTGAGGATCTTGAGCGATTGAAGAAGATCCGTGCCCATAGAGGCATGCGACACTACTGGGGCTTGAGAGTGAGAGGTCAGCACACCAAGACAACAGGCAGACGAGGAAGAACTGTTGGTGTGTCTAAAAAGAAGTAAACGTCTTTCGGTGTATATTGTAAATTATGCTGTTTCATATTCAATAAAATATAAAGTGAAATGGACAATTGCTGTTTGGATCATTCACTAGTGTCACTTAAAAGGTTCTCAGAATGAAGCAAGAAACAAAGCCACATGTTTTTTTTTTTTTTTTTTTTAAATCATCTTCCCTTAACATTAATGCACTTGTTCAGCAATGCTTCATTCCTGTCAGGTGCTCTAGGCCTGCAGAATATGCCTCAACTGATAACTTTAGTTCACCAAAGGATAATTTATTTCCACCAAGGAACTTCAGTTTAGGAAACAGTTGAAAGTCTTAATGGAGCTAAGGTGCATGTGGCAGCAAATCATACAGTACTTCATTGATTTTAACTATTGCAATGTGGGAGAGCTAGTGTTGTCATGATGGAAGACATTTTTGAGAAACCAGGCCTTTTCTTGCATGTCTAGTCTTGAAGGTTAGCATACTATGCCCCAGTAATAGATTTTCGAGGAGGAAGATGATCAATTAGCAGCAGACCCTGGGCATCTAAGAAAACTGACATGATCTTCACCACTGATTTCACACACTTTGTCTTATTTGTTATTTGATGGCAGAGAGTTGTGGTGCCTCCATAGCTTAGACTGCTGTTTTGTTTCAAATGTGTTATGGTGCACCATGTTTCATAATTTGTTACAAATTGACGCTTAAAATTGTGGGAACTCTCTGAAAATGAACAGATTTTGCTCAGATTTGCACTCTGATTCACTTTTTTTTATCCAGTTAGCAATTATCCAATGATATCCATTTTGCATATAATTTTTCATGTGCAACTTATCTCTGAAAATGTGAAATATGCATTCCCTGGAATGACCAGAGATTTCTGTTGTGGCAAATTTTGGTCTTCCATTGCATGTGGCATCTTCCAAGATTTCATTGCAACATTTAAACACTCTGGAAATGCATAGTTGCAAATGATGATGCAGAGTGTTTGTCATAATGGTGTGAATTGCTGCTGCATGCATATACTTGCTTACAAAGCTCCTTTTAACCACACCACGTTCAATATTTGCCATGTTTCCTATTTATACATGTTTGCACTGTAGCTTTGCCCACAAACAAAACTGCTTAAGAAATGCTGTTGCAATCTGTGGGTCATTCTGAGGACTTTTCAAATGACCCTTCTACTTCCACTCCTTATTTTGCATAAAAGAAATCAAATTCTTGTGTAAGGAGTTCAAGAAATCTGAAGCTTTCAAACATAATGGAAACCCCTGATAAAATTCATTTGATTTCCAGGATACATGCACAATGTTAAAGCTACATAATCTTTTGTACATACATTTGGGATGTTATGTGGAACACTGGGCAGAGTTTCATTTTTACTGTCTCTACTATGTATAGTAAGTAGGGGAAGTATTGTATTCCACCCAAAAATTCGATACCGAGATTTCACCGGAAATATATGTTTTGAGACCCCCTGAATCCAAAAAAAGCATTTTTGGAAACATGTCTGTCTGTGTGTGAACAGCATAACTAAAACGAACAGTCGGATAAACACCAAACTTGGTATTTAGGTTCAGTATCTTTCAGAGATGCGACACCAAGGTTTTCAAGAAAATCCCCCTACCCCAGATTATCCTTTACATGGAACATTTTATGTCCTGGACATACAAAGAGAATGGAATGCGCCACATAGCAACCAGCTCTTAAAATATTTGACTATCGCTTAAAGCCTACCAATTGCATCTACAAAAAAATTAGCAATAAGGTTAACATCTCGATTAATATGGAGAATAAGCGTTTGTACAAGAGTAGAGAAAGTTATGTGAGTGTAACACAGATTTTTGTATGTCAATTAGTTTTTGAGTTATTTAAAATTTTCTTTCAAAATGAAATACACTCAACACTTTTTTGAAAAAAAGTTTGAATTTTTTTTTTTTTTAGAAAACCTTGACGAATGGGTTTTGTAGTCTAAAATTTTTGCAATCACTACACATTTTATTTTTTATCTCAAAAGTACTAAGTTAATCCTGAATTCCATGCATCAGTTTTTTTGTTATGCTTTATACAATGTACAGTAACAATTTCAGCCATCTAACCCCTAATTTGTAGATGTAATTTTGTTTAGAATGAGTAAAAGTGACGCAAAAATTAAAGTGAGGAAAAAAGAGTTTAAAAGTTTGCGTGCATTTAACCAGAAATAATGACTTGCAGACCTTCCTAGAAGTGTCCAGCTTAGATGTGTAATTTGTACTTCCCCGTTATAAGCACTGCAAATCAGTTCTAATTTATGGCATAAGCCAAGCCTTTCAGCACCAAGTCCTATATACAAATGCTTTTGATTGTCATTACACTTCAGGTCATTCACCAATGATGACAGAAAACTGGTGTCCACCAATATACATTTACAGCAGGTATATGTTCGCAATTATCCTCCAGCTATTTCTGCCTTAAATTTTTCTTTTGTACACCACATTCTTACTCATTTAACCTTTCATCAAGGGTATTATTTACACTTGTTTCTGACTCATGTATATGAAAAACATAATTTGATGTTACATGACATCTACCGGCAGAGTTCTGTTACTGTTATACCAGTCACAGTGGCTCAGTGACAGATTGGAAAATCACCCAGTATTTTTTGGTACAAAAACAATGAAATCTTGTCAATTTTGGTCACATATGTACCTAAGGGAGGAAGACTAGGAATTGTCCATGAGGATATACTCAAAAGTGCATCATTTTGTCAAAGGAATTAAGACTGCAGGAAGGCAGAATACCTCAGTCCTGTAGTGAAGCAGTTTAAAGCATATAATTGATATGTTAAAACACTGGTCAGCAGATTAAAAACATTTGTTGCTCCACTTAAAATTTTAAGTGGAGCAACAAGTGTGTTTAATCTGCTAACCAGTGTTTTAACATGTTATTGATATGGTCCACTGTTTTAAACACTTCATTTTAATTATTAGTTTTATATAGTTGATAGGAAAGGTATGGTGTTCATATAGGTAGAATTTCAACTAACAGTAGGAATAAGAAGTGACCTAGTGAATAAAACGGCAATTCTTAAAGCAGGTAAAGAATATACATAAATAGTTGCATTAAATTAGAGATGGTTATTTTATGGTTTCTCATATTCTTGGAGACGAAGAGCTGGAGTTAAGTGACAGAGTAGATAACCACTGCAGCATTTCAGTGTTCCAGTACCCATCCTCCTATCCTGTTGCGAATATAATTAAGATAGAAAATTAGAGCGAGAATTAAGCTCTTGCTGAAAAATAAACAGTGTTGAAGTGAACTATTTGAAGGACAAACAGACTTGCCTAATTCAAATACTTGAAATAAACAATAGATGAATGGTAACAAACTGTGGATAAATTTTGAACAAAAAACAAAAGCGCTTCACAAATATGTTTATCCTGTTTAGAAATTGGGGAATATCTTACTAATGAAAAAAATCTGATGTGCTACACTCACATGACTTTCTCTACTCTTGTGCAACCTATTTTTACAAACGTTTATTCTCCATATGTTTCATGTTAATCAAGATGTCAATCTTATTGCTAATTTTCTTATAGATGCAAGGGGAATATGGTAGGTTATAAGCGATAGTCAAATCTTTTAAGCGTTGGTTGCTATGTGGCGCATTCCAATCTCTTTGCATGTCCAGGCCATAAAAAAAATGAATAACGAATTTGAGAAAAAGTATAAGTATTGGAAAATTTAAGGGAATAACAAGCAATATCTCGAAAACGATTCACTCAACAACAAAAATGTATATGACATAAATTGTGTATTTTACCGCGATCTACATTTTTTGTGTAGTAAAATTTTGTCTATCTCTTATGGTTTACCAGTTATGCAAAAGTCGTTCACAATGAAGAATACTTTTGGAGACATTCCCAGAAAATTCAAGATATACATTTCATTTCTCATGTCAATATCTTAAACATATGATATTTTAATCAATATCGTTAGAGCCATTTTTGAGAAAATTAAAATTTTCGAAAAATGTTCCATGTAAAGGATAGTCTGGGGTGGGGGGATTTTCTTGAAAACCTTCGTGTTGCATCTCTGGAAGATACTGAACCTAAATACCAAGTTTGGTGTTTATCCGACAGTTCGTTTCTGAGTTATGCTGTTCACAGACACACACACACGGACATGTTTCCAAAAATGCTTTTTACTTTCTCTACTACGTATAGTAAGTAGGGGAAGTATTGCATTCCACCCAAAAATTCGATACCGAGATTTCACCGGAAATACATGTTTTGAGAATCACTGAATCCAAAAAAAGCATTTTTGGAAACATGTCCGTGTGTGTGTCTGTCTGTGTGTCTGTGAACAGCATAACTCAAAAACGAACAGTCGGATAAACACCAAACTTGGTATTTAGGTTCAGTATCTTCCAGAGATGCGACACGAAGGTTTTCAAGAAAATCCCCCCACCCCAGACTACCCTTTACATGGAACATTTTTCGAAAATTTTAATTTTCTCAAAAACGGCTCTAACGATTTTGATTAAAATATCATATGTTTAAGATATTGTCATGACAAATAAAATGTATATCTCGAATTTTCTGGGAATGTCTCCAAAAATATTCTTCATTGTGAACGACTTTTGCATAACTGGTAAACCATAAGAGATAGACAAAATTTTACTACACAAAAAATGTAGATCGCGTTAAAATACACAACTTATGTCATATACGTTTCTTTTGTTGAGTGAACCGTTTTCGAGATATTGCTTGTTATTTCCTTAAATTTTCCAATACTTATACTTTTTCTCAAATTCGTTATTCATTTTTTTTATGTCCTGAACATGCAAAGAGAATGGAATTCGCCACATAGCAACCAACGTTAAAATATTTGACTATCGCTTAAAAGCTACCATATTCCCCTTGCATCTACAAGAAAATTACCAATAAGATTGACATCTCGATATCTCGATTAACATGAAACATATGGAGAATAGGCGTTTGTAAAATTAGATTGTACAAGAGTAGAGAAAGTCATGTGAGTGTAACACATCAGATTTTTTTTACTTTCTCTACTACGTATAGTAAGTAGGGGAAGTATTGCATTCCACCCAAAAATTCGATACCGAGATTTCACCGGAAATACATGTTTTGAGAATCACTGAATCCAAAAAAAGCATTTTTGGAAACATGTCCATGTGTGTGTCTGTGAACAGCATAACTCAAAAACGAACAGTCGGATAAACACCAAACCTGGTATTTAGGTTCAGTATCTTCCAGAGATGCGACACGAAGGTTTTCAAGAAAATCCCCCCACCCCAGACTACCCTTTACATGGAACATTTTTCGAAAATTTTAATTTTCTCAAAAACGGCTCTAACGATTTTGATTAAAATATCATATGTTTAAGATATTGTCATGACAAATAAAATGTATATCTCGAATTTTCTGGGAATGTCTCCAAAAATATTCTTCATTGTGAACGACTTTTGCATAACTGGTAAACCATAAGAGATAGACAAAATTTTACTACACAAAAAATGTAGATCGCGTTAAAATACACAACTTATGTCATATACGTTTCTTTTGTTGAGTGAACCGTTTTCGAGATATTGCTTGTTATTTCCTTAAATTTTCCAATACTTATACTTTTTCTCAAATTCGTTATTCATTTTTTTATGTCCTGAACATGCAAAGAGAATGGAATTCGCCACATAGCAACCAGCGTTAAAATATTTGACTATCGCTTAAAAGCTACCATATTCCCCTTGCATCTACAAGAAAATTACCAATAAGATTGACATCTCGATTAACATGAAGCATATGGAGAATAGGCGTTTGTAAAATTAGATTGTACAAGAGTAGAGAAAGTTATGTGAGTGTAACACATCAGATTTTTTTTGGATTCAGGGGGTCTCAAAACATGTATTTCCGGTGAAATCTCGGTGTCGAATTTTTGGGTGGAATACAATACTTCCCCTACTTACTATACGTAGTAGAGAAAGTAAAAAAAAGGAGGGAAAAATCACTGAATTGGAAAACTTTCACTGCTAATGTTATAAAGAGTGAAAATTTGTGTATTGGGTAATCTTTGAAACCACTCGACCAATTTTAATAATTCACTCAGCATTGAAAAGCTGTTTTCTGGATGGACCTAGACTCTCAAGATATTTTCAAAAATGTTAAAGCTGGGGGACTTATATTCATGTCACTGAATTTGAATGTCGGATGACACTTTTTGATACTTCATTGTGAACAGGAGGGATAAATGGGGACACCTAAGAGTTTAGTGTGGGGAGTTGCGATTTAGAATTTGGGAAAAAATGATATAATTGCCCTATAACTTTCCAAAATTTCCTCTCTCTTATTTTTAAAGCATAACAAATTGACACTGTCCTATCTAAGCAAAACATTGTACACTTATACCATAAGACCCAACAAAAACTACCTCTACCATACTTTCATCCTTAATGTAGAAATCTAAACGGTAACCCATCTGATCAAAATGTTGTACAGTTATATTATAGGTCCTCCCAAAAATCATTCATTACTTTATAACTTTCAAAAGCTATTCAATCTATAGTACTGAAGCTGGAACATCCTCCCATGGCAAACAGGTAACAAACAAGAAACAAAGCTTACAAATATCATATGTAATAGGTAATATGTGAACAAAATGCTTGCGAACTAAATAGATGGAATAAACATAGGAAAGTTGATTCCAAGCATTGAGAAATACATATTTGAGTACAGATACATAAAAGAGGGCAAAAATAACAAAGAGAATGTTTTGAAACAGAAAGAATGTAAACTGGGAAAAACAAGTAGTGTTTGGAGGTGATATTGGTTTCCCATGTAAACGTAGGGGAACTTGGCTTATGTGACTTAATGAGGGAAATATAAGAAACTCTGGTCTTTGGTGATTGATAGGCAATAAAAGTAAGTGTAGCACAACCTGCCGGTCAGATAGAGGGTCACTTGTGTCCGCTCTTGTGAGCATGTGATTAACAGACAGTAAAAGTAAGTGTAGCACAACCTGCCTGTTGGAGAGAGGGTAAGTTCTTGCGAGCAGGAAAGATGGAGATAACACAGCTAAGCACGAGTGAAGTATTATTGCCCGATATGCTAAGCTTGCATCTTAGATTACACATTTGGTGATCGCAAAGAACTTTGTGCAATGTTTTTTTTTTATCTTGCGCAAAAGGGAAGGAGCAATACACATCTGGAATGTGCATTTCAGGGAAATCAAATAAATACTGCATCTAAAGTGGCTGGAGGTTATCAATCCTGAGATCCCAATAACTGTCACTTCTCCTATAACGAATAACCTCACTCTTTTCTCCTTCACTGCCTTAGCTGTGGCTGCCTGCCAACGAGCTGCTCAATAACAGGTGAGAAATCAACTGCACCTCACCATAAACACCACTGCAGTACCTTGAAAATTTTAATACTACAAATTTGTGCATTTAAGCTACAGGACTTTAGAAAATTATAGGATACCTTGCCACTCCTAAAAGCTACCTGTACACATATTTTCAACTTGTGTACAAATTTACCCCATTTGACCAATCTTTTACAAAAATTTCAAAATATTTTAGGTATATGAGTGAAAATTGTAGTCTACTCAAAACTGAAAATCCATTCCTATTCTTATTTTCCAATGCTTGCTTAAATGCATCCATGCAATGATGCTTCCCAAGCCGACTTTATATTGGGAAGCTAGAGGGAAAATGATGCAGATCAATTAATCCCCAGTGCCATTGGTGAACAACGATATGCCCAAGAAACAATGACTATTTTAGATTTAATCCTTAAGTACATTAAATAATCCTGATGGAAGAAGCTTGGATAAAGAACTTCAATAAGTTGCTTAAACAAAGAAATTTAGCATATCAAGCATATTATTAAGGTAATAAGGTACGTAAATCAGTTTGTGTATATATGCAACTTGTGACATGTCCTTTTAACTGTGTACTTTAAAAGGAGGAGAAAATGAGTTAAGATGTGTTATTACATCTATTTATTACTTTCATTTGTAACGTTTGTTCATAGTAAATCAAACTTAGAAAACATTGCAAAACAAGTGCAGTGTGAAAAGTTGAATCAGATTTGAAAAATTCAGTAACACAGCTGATACTTAAACCATGAATCTGTAGCTCCCTCTATCAAAACCCTTAGTGTCTGATCTACTATAGTGATATGTCCTTAAGTGCACTAAATCCTCATCTGATTAAAGTACTCCAATAACCCTTCAAGGCGATCTCAAATACTAAGAGGTAGTGCAGTGTGTTTAAAGCATTTTACAATAAACAACTCATACTTCATTAAAGCCTGATAAGGCTTCATTGAAAACTCTGGTGTCCACACTATCTGAAAGGCAAATCTTATAGCTTATCTTAATTTAAACACACTACCAGATGTGTATGAGAAAAAAAGAAGACTTGTTGGGATTCCGTTTGGCACAATTAAAGGCAGTTTTGAATCTTTTGTGGATATTGTAAAAGTTATCTGAACATATAGAAAGCAATGAACGTGAGATGCATGGGAAGTTTTGCATAAAGGGAACACACGCAAAGCTGGTTACTCATCTGGTAAGCAGAGTTGAAGATGAACACACAATCAACTTGCTTATTACACTTTTATTCCTTCTTAGGTCTTAGCAGCCCAAGCTATACTTTTTCTTCTCTGTGGAAGTAGCAACTAGTACATGTAAAAGTGACTTCTGATGGCATGGAAAGTCAATGTGAAATGACAAAAGTTCTGCAGCAGTGATGGGGAAACAAACGTAATGTGTAACTTACTCCACTTCGTTCACAGCTGGAGCAAGGTCAGGTGTACCTCTGTTGGGGTTGTGTTCAAGCTGAATCTACAATGTCCAGTGGTGCAACTCAGCGATATATTAGTTGTGTGCTCCTATATGTTATTCAGATCCACACCACTGGCTGCATTTCACAAAATATGCATGCTGTGAGTCATACTGCATCTTTTACAACAGAGCCAGAATAAACCAATAGGGTGCTGACAAATGCTTTATAGAACAAAACAGGCACCTACATTGTAGCAACTCAAATGTATTTACTGAAATGAAAATAATTCTTACTTCATTCGGTCAGCAGATTGAATGAAAAATGAACAAAGTAAATTGAATGCATCAGAGGAACTAATAGCATGAAATACTTGACAAATATTGACACATTTTTTACAAAAGACCCAGCAATATATGTTCACAAGATGTCCATGTACTTGATGAGCTTTTTTTGGACAATGTTTCTGTGTCAGGTGTGAAGGTTTTTTAACTTAATCATAACACAGATACCAGATGCAACTGTGTTATTCTTGATCTCTTCTTTGATTTCACAAGGTTCATTTTCAAAAACATTTCGCATACATAAATAGATCCATAAAGAGCTAATAATCGATCAGCAAACTTGCAAAGATTAGGACATTTGTTTTCAGGTAGTCCTTAAAGGAATTTGACACCAACCTGTGAACATTCTATGCCTGTGTTGTTTTGCAAGTTCATTATTTCTAATTGCAATGAGGTGGGTACCTCATTTGCTTGAACAGAGAAAATATCTTTGAACAATTGCCATTCCAGATCCATAGATCTTATATCACAAAATCTGTCTTTGAAATTCCTGTATAGAATGCTTAAAATATCATATTTTGTACATTTTCCAGAGATGCAATAGTGTTTAAGTCAGGAGGGTGGACAAAATTATTAATTTTAATTTGTTGTGAAAACAAATAAGTTTTACATGAAAGACTTTACAGCATCCATTAGATCTATGATTGTATGGTTTGGTCCCTGTAATGTAGTGTTTAAATTATCGAAATGAGTTGCTAAATCTGTGAGAAATGCGAGATCTCATATCCATTCTTCATTCATTAGTTTTGATATTCCCATTCCTTATGATTTAAAAAATGCATCTATTTCGCCTTAAAGCAAAGAAGCGCCTCAACATTGCCCCTCTACTCAACCATCGCACCTGACAATAATAGGGAATATCTGTGAAATCAGCTCCAATGTCACCTAAATATGCCTAAAATCAGCGATGACGGAGTGACAACCATTTAATTGCATTTTTAGAGATGCATATTTGGCACACAATGCATCTTGGTGGATGAAACAGTGAATTGCCACTAGTTCATTTGACTCCTCATTAATTGATTTTATGAATTGTCTTAAGATTTCAATGAAGCCATTCTGCTCTCCTGATTGAGGGAGCACCATCTGTAGCAACAAAGACTGATTTTCCCCAAGGCAATTTGTATTTTGTTACAATATGAAGCACAGCCTTGAAAATGTCTTCCCCCCAGTAATGTTTACCAAAGGAACAACATCAAGGAACTTTTCAAATATATTGAGTGCAGAATCTACACCCTGTATAAAATGACTTGAGTTGTATTGTTCATTTTGGTGCTCTCATCAATGGCCAAGCAATACCACTCCAGCTGCTTTAATTTATATATTAACTGATATTCGACATCATTGCTATTGCTAATATTGTCTGTTACAATTCTACGAGAGAGGTGTATTGATTGGAACAATTCTAGCTTTTCTGGACAAACATACTTGGAAGCAGTAATCAAACTTTTTTTAATAAATTCTCTTCTTTGAAACCCCTAAATTTTTCTGCTATATGTTTTAAGAGGAGACAACCGTATATGTGATTATGTTTGTTGCTAAACAAACTGAAGCTGGTTCCTCTGTGGTTTTTAATGTGTTTATTAACTGCTCCAATTTTAATTGGCAGGATGGCACTATTCAAACAAATAAGGAAGAATGTTACTTTTTAATCTGTCAAACTACTACAAAATCCATCACCTTGCTGTAATATCAAGATTACTGTTATAACACATTGCAAAGATTTAAAAATACAAATTTAAGTAATTACCTGCCAAAACCTCACTACAGTCCTGTTCATGGAGCGCTTTAAAATGCTGTGACACACTAAACAAGGAACAATACAAGAAGCCCTTTCACCACAACAGACACAATGTTTTATTATTTCGAGGAACACAAAAGTACTTATATTCCCATTTGTCATTATAAATGTACTTCTTTACTTTGCTGAGAGACATATTCCGCCTGATATGCATTGCCTCAAACTTATTGTGAAAGTGTGACCTAACTGCAGAAGAAAAACGGGTATAGGCTGCAAAGGGCGAGTATGCTGTTATCTAGAGGTGGAAGGGGTTAATCTAAGCTGGAGGGGAAAGGAACACATTGTGTTACTTTTCACCATACTTGCTCTATAAAGTCGTAAAGAATTGCATTTGAAAAAGGAATTTTCATATTACGCGGAAATAACAGGGTTTCATGGTATAAATATGGAAACAGCATTTTGATGGCAACAGATATTGAAACCATTTGTTGTCTTGGGTTCTAAAATATAAAGAAAATAAGAGGGTATGTAAATTCTTCTGTAACTGCTCATTATTCAAACGATAAACTGATACTTGAAAATGCTATGACACAGCTTAATGGTAAAAACTATAATTCCACAAAGAGGCATGACTTCATTTGAGAAATCACAAGTTCTCAGATGTTGAGATTTGTAGCTATAAACAGTTGGATGAATTTATAAACTGCAATTGGTCATAAAGGTAATTTTGTAATTCTGGCAAAATGAATAGCACAAGAAACAGCTTAAGGGAATCTTTTAAATGCTTTTATTGTGCATGTTTGGAGTAACCATACATTTTGTTCACCTCTGTACATTTGTTTCATGTAAATGCAGTGAGCTCAGACAAAACCCATCATTTTTATAGCTCTCCCCACCCCTCATAAATAGTAATATTGGTAGTGAAGGTGTGGTTTCACTGCTAAATTAGAAATTTCCTTTCCAAGATTTAGTAGTCACTTCGGAAGTTAAATGTCTTAAACTAATAAAAATGTATCCATCCATTTTAAACTTCCTTCCAACTCCAGTGTCACAAGCTGCCTGAACCTTCAACTTTAAACATTGTTATGCCAGTGAAGGGAGAGAAATGAGGTGTGAGGAAAATACCTTGGTGTAGGAAACGGGAAAGTCACAAAAATGTATAGCTAGGCCCATTTGCCCGAGTCAACACACTTGGGTAGAAATATGTCAAGTGCATAAAGTAGAATAATACCCAATTCACAATGGAACAGCACAACATTGTTTATCCTCAAAATCAAGAATTAGCAATGAGGTGACACATTTTGACTTTACTGTGTGGTGCTCGGGCAAATGCACACACCTTTTCATTGTATTTTTGTATGCACTTCTATTGGTCAATTTCTTGTTGTTCATGTCACGTTGCCAGTGTCACTCCACTGTGAGCTGGACATGCTGATAACATTACAGTACTGTAACCATGTTCATGTTGTGCGGAATATATTGTTTTAAATTTAAAATTAACAGCTCAGTTTTCAATTGTATATCAAACTTAGATTTCGTTGTTTCTTAGTTATTCAGTTACTAGAACTTGGAGGGCAATGATGAGAAAACTTAGTCCTCATAAAACAGCTATAGTACCATTTACCAGAAGAAGAGACAAAAAGGGATTAGGACCTCTATATCTTCAACGTAAAAAACCTAAAATGATTGATGAAGTCAAAGGGAATCACTTTACTCTAAGATCAGCATTTGAAGAAAACAAAACGTGTGAAAACAATCTTTGAAGTAGTTAGATGAACACATGGTAAAAGATGGAGTGGATATATACCAAGCTAACCATACCATCAATAACATTGATTCAGTGGTATAAAGGAAAATATATCTTTAATGGAAATCAGTACCCTGATTTCAAAATTAAGTCCATTTTTAGCTATCGGAGGGATGGGTGGGTGGATGGATGGATGGATGGATGTACTAGATTCATTCAGCTTATACAGCTTACTGTTATGTTTATGTTATTCTAAATCTGTTGTTGATTTTCTTGCTAATCAGCTCACTTCCGTCCTCCCTTATTACCCAGATGTTTATGATTATATTCCTAGCACTTATCAGCTTTGTTCTATGGTTCAGGTCTGTCTTCTTGTGAGGTATTTATGTTTACATTTACAGCTATCATAGATCTCAACTTCAGTTGAGTTGAAAACTTGTGTTAATACGCATGTTTGTCTTCTATATGTGTAGTGCTAGAATAAAAGTTCAAGTATGACTTCTGCATCAGGATTATACAGGAGACAGGGTCTACAAAGTCCTCAGAAGTTTTGTTACATTTGTGGGTGTTACGTATTTGAGGGAAGGTATGTAAAATAGACTCGCAAACAAAGAAACTATATTACTCTTATTTCAAAGAGAAAGTTGGTGATCAGGATAAGTTGTTCGCACCTCATATTGCATGTAACAGTTGTGTTGAGGGGATTGCATTATTGGTATGAAGGAAAACGGAAGGCAATGCCATTTGGCAAACCAATGATATGGAGAGAGCGGCAGAATCACCATGATGATTGTTACTTTTGCATGTACAAAGTTGTTGGCTGCAACAACAAAAAATAAGACAGGAATTAAATATCCAAATCTAAACTCAGCTACATGGCCTATTCCTCATGGACCCAAACTACCCATACCTACACCACCAGCAGACCTCAATTTTAGTGAATCTGAAAGCAGCTCTGTGGCTTACGATAATGAGTTGGTTTCTGAACCAGAAGAATTTGATAATTCACCACAACAATTGAATCAATTTGAGTTAAATGAATTAGTGAGGGATTTAGGCCTCACAAAACAAAAAAGTGAATTAGTGGGCTCAAGACTACAGAAGAATTTATCATTTTTGTGGTATACTCAGAAGATCAGCTTGTTTTGTGTGGATCAGCTTGTGTTATTCAACAGTTGGGCATGGCCAAGTAAGGCGTCTTTTTATTGATTCTTCCAAACAAAGTCTTACGGCAGTGTTACTTCATAATGGCAACAAGTTAGCTTATTACTGCTTGCACACTCTATCAATCAAATAGTCTTATGGAGCTGAAGCATGTTTTTGAAAAAATTAAGTACCGCTACCACGAGTGGGAAATATGTGTGACTTGAAGCTCATTGGTCTGTTATTAGGACAACAGGGAGATACACAAAATTCCCTTGTTTTCTTTGTGAATGGGATAGCAGGGTGAGGGACAAACTTTGGGAAACTGACCAATGGCCTGAGAGGCAGCAACTGGAACCTGGATCAAAATATGTTACTAATGTGCCTCTTGTTGATCGTCAAAAAATTCTACTACCACCATTACAAATAAAACTTGGCAATGATGAAACCATTTGTGAAAGCACTTGACAAAAGTTGCCCTTGCTTCCAGTACTTATGCACAAAGTTTGCATCATTGTCACAGGCTAAAATCAGAGAGGGAGTATTTTATAGACCACAGATAAGGAAATTGATGAAAGATGTTGATTTTACCAGCTCAATGAATGAAATTGAAAAAGATGTGTGGAATGGATTCAGAGAGGTTAAGAAATTTCTGGGCAATGTGAAAGACCATCACTACAAAGAAATTGTGAGAAATATGCTGGAAAATTTCAGACTACTCAGCTGTAATAGAGTTTGAAGCTTCATTTCCTGTCACATCTTGACTCCTTCCCCTCAAATTTAGGAACTGTCAGTGAAGAGCAAGGTGAAAGGTTTCATCAGGGCTTGAAAGATGTTGAACGATGTTATCAAGGATGTTGGGATGTACATAAGATGGCCAATTACTATTGGTGTCTTGCATGCCACGAACCTACCAGAGAACATGGAGAATATCACATACACTGAAGTACCATGGGAAAAGAAAAAGGGGTACACAGATAACTAACATATATTCTCAAATTCAGGTATGCTTTCATGTTATTATTCTTTTTTCTCTTTAAAAGTTGTATATGAGTGTGTAATATTTTTGCAAATTTTACAATGATATTTTTATTGAATATTGTCATATTGCCAAAACGAGATGTGCTACGGAAAAATGGAATGCATTTTTTAATTCTGCACACCGAAATTAGTAAAAGTCTCCTATTTTTAATAGTACCACAGAAAAAAAAGGTTTCATTTGTAACCTATGAAGTATTGATCTGGTGGCCTAAGGTCTTCAAACAGGCTCTAAAAATGAACTAAAGACAAAGAACAGCATGTATGGCTGTTACGGAAGTTATAAAAATGCCTCCTTCTGAAGCAATGGAGACACTCTTGAACCTGACTCCATTGCATTTAGTTGTAATGAAGGAGGCAAGAATGACACACTATAGACTGCAACACATTAAGCAACTGAGAACTCCTGAAATAGACTCAGGTTTGCTAAGAATTAGCAAATACATATGAGATGTTTGTTTAGAAATGCCGTCAGACTATATAATTCCAATTAATCACTTTATAAAGAACTTCAAGGTAATTATTGATCCTGAATGTTGGACAAATAAAACTCTAGAACTCCTTAGAAAACTTTGATGTGGTTTACAGTTGGCTGAGGAACAGGTTCCGGAGTATATGGCATAAGACCGAGGTGCAAAAAGCTTTTTCCCTGGGTGAATATGCTACTGTTTTTTAAACAAATTTATGGTATTATTCAATGCATACCAGAGCATTATCTTATCAGATAGCCAGACTGGAATTGGCTCTAAGTAGTTGTAAGGTAATGTCAGGACTGGTTTTAAACTGCCTAAACATGCTCACAAGCTTGGCAGAATAGAACTTCAACTCATATGGGTGCCAGGTCTTAGTGGCATAGAGGAAAATGAAAAAAGCTGATGAACTTGCAAGACAAGGAGCAGTTTCACAATTTATTGGGCCAAAGCCAGTTCTAGAAAGATCTTGGTGCTTAGTAAGAGAGGCTATTAAGAACTGTCCAAAGTAGAATATCATAAAACCTGGCTTAAAACTCCAGGAAAAAGATATGGTAAACTATTTATTAGAAAACCATGTAAGAAAAGAGCTGAAAGCTTACTTAAATGTAACAGACAATTATTGCATTTCTCACAGGACATTATCATGTGAAAAGAATCTTAACATAATGGGAATGTTTCAGGCCTAGATTGCAAACTGTGCAAGAAATAAACTGAAACAGCCCAACCTTGGCTCGCAGGAAATATATTGCTTTTGGGAAAATGTTTTTAGAACCAGCAGAATTTTAAACCATGTCTGCTATGAGACTGTATTTCTTTGTAAAGGGTGCAGGCATAATGAATTGACTTTAAAACGATACAGGTAGCACAATAAGCCCAAGGCTGAAGTGCATTTGGAGCAATGATGGAAATGTGTATCGAACAAGTCAAGATAAGAAAGCTGGGATTTCAAAAAAGTCAAAATATTTTGCCAAGATCATCTAATGCAGCCATGAGTAAAATGAGTGTCACGATTACTGCCCTTCACAAGCATTGTCTGTGTGCCTTGCAAGTTGCAATTCTTTTATTTTAATCATTTGCCCGATGCTAATGCAATGGATCCAAAAAAAAAAAAAAAAAACACATGGAATTACCAATAAATGGCACTAAGTATTAATAAAGATTAATCAAATAAATTTTTAGAAGCTTTGTAACAGTGAAGGCAAAATTCAATATTTAAGCTTAGGAGTCAAATTTGGGACACATTTGACTCCTAATGCTTAAAAAAAGATTAATTAGTTCAGATTGATTAAAGACTAGGACAAAAGTGACCATATTTCTAGGTGTTACAATGCAAGTTGTGCACCAAACTTTTGCAGTTTTGTTTTATTTATTTATTAAGGCTGAATGGCATTGGATGTTTTCCTGTAAGGTACTTGCTAATTATTAGGGAAAGGACTTTGGAGGTATATGAATGGTTAACTACCAGAAAAAGAAGTTGAAATACAATAAAAAAGAAACACACATACAAATTACATTATATTTTCAGTATCTCTGTCTAACAGCTAAAATACAGTGTGTGGAAAAACAATATGCCAAAAATCATATAGGTATATTAGCATGGACAACGTGCTAGGCACTCAAAGTTCAAAACTATGCTCCCTCCTTTGTCCAATTCTTTACATAACAGAGTTGGATAAATCAGTTTTGCCAACTTCTAGTCCAAACTCAATTGATGGCATTTTGCTGTGCCAGACAGCAGATGTAATGTAGCATGTGAAAAAGTTCTTTCCATAGCATTGTACCTGTTAACTGCCAATGATAAGTTGTACACAGGAAAGGAGGAAGTGGAGAGGTGAAACATTTCACAAACTTAGTGCCTAGTATAAATCTCTTACACAGCATCATATGATGTGTGTGTGTGTGTGTGTGTGTGTGTGTATGACTTCATTTCCTGTTTTCATATCTTTTTCTGTTGTATTCTTTAAAGTTTGGCATGTTGTTTTCCTATACATTCTTGAATTTCTAACCTAAAATATGTACAACATTATGCAGCAATTGTATCTTTGCAAACTGGGACAGTCTTTCTGAAGCCTTGACGAGCAGTATAAAAATAAGACATAATGCAGGAAGCCACTTTGCAATTCAAGGAAAGGTAATGGATATTTTTTTATAATGTGGTTATCATTTGCAAATAATTCACTTCTCTGTAACACAGTCTCAAAGGACAATGTACATGTATTGGATTGAATACTAACTACTTGGGCTTTGAAACCCATGGAAATTCTGTATTACTCATGCAATGTACAGGGTTACCATATGTGTCATTTTTCTTGCATACATTTTGTTTCTGCAATTAAAGTGCCCAGGTGCATTTTTCAGAAAAATGCTGAAATTATCTCTGTTTGGGTTTCAAAAAAAAAGATAATCTGAAATGTTGGCTACCTACTTGTTATACAGGTGGACCATTTAAGTTGAGACTGTACAATATATCCAAAACTAAGTGCTGTAGAAAGAAATGTCTTTAATAAAAGTTGCTTGATATTATGGGAGAAAGTAAATGCATTCATGTTTTGTTTGGAGGACATTATGATAGTAATTTTAGGGTCACCTTAATTTTTTTTAAATATGAACCTACAATTAGGATCAATTTAAATTGACCCTAAAATGACCATCACAACGTCCTCCAAATAAATCATGACTAATGGCATTTACTTTCCCCCATAATGTCAAGTAACTTTATTCAAGACATTTCTTTCTACAATGCTTAGTTTTGGAGATATTGCACAGTCACAACTTATGGTCCACCCTGTATATTGGGAATGTGAATGACTGAATCAGAAATAAGAAACTACAAAATATAATGAAAAGCTATGATTTCTACAGATAGAGATATTATCTGCATTCTCTTGTTGTACGCTTTCTCAATTTGCTATTGTCTTGCATGTCTCTCTCATGTTCAGTTACTACTTACATTATAATCTCAATGAATAAGGATGTTGGATGTACCTATAATTTATAGTTTTTTTTAAAAAATAATATTAATGAACAGCATTGGTGATATGATTTTTAATGTATTCACTATTTATATAATATTGAATGTATATTCATTCCTTTGGCGATTAATTTACAGCATAATATCAGTGCAGGCATAGATAATCTCTTTTAGGTTCCAAATAGTCCACATTGGTCACAAATTGAAAATACATAAGTGTATAAGGAGCTCTCACTATGAGGTCCCAGATATGAGTTTACCATTCATTTATCTTGTTCATTGGGTATAACCTACATCATGTATGCTAAAATGCCTTCCTTTTCTGAGTCCAAGAATAGGCAACCTTAATCACACCATCAGGCATCATGTAAAATAGTGACAATTAGAGGAACCATTGTTCCCAGGGGAATTGGCAGAGGGAATCCAAATGTAATTCACAAGCACCATTTTGCCATTCCTAACCTACATATACACTCATGCATATTGTATTAAGCTTTAAACTTCAAAAAAATGTTTGTCTTGTTTACAAAATATATATTATCTGATTTTATCAGGTCAGCATGTTTGTGGTTACCATGAACCATAATTAAAATTCCTGCATGGTTCATTCTTGCTGGGAAATGCTTTGATAACATTTTGTTAGATTTTCCTTTTTAATTTAGCGTTCTGTTTTTCTTTATTTTCCAAAAGTCAGTATGCTCAACAATCCTCCTCCTTCATTGTGTTTCTCGGAAAAACTGTTTATTCATTTCATCACGGAACCTCTACTTCTGAAGCTGACCAAGAAACAGTTACCAATAACTTTGAAAGCTTTATTGTTCTTTGAAGCATGTCACAATTTATCATTTATAATTCCACGGATATCATGCCAGACCATTTTTTCAATTCAGTTCTAGAATAGTATAACTGAAGTACATTTTTTTATTTCTTTCCTGCCAAGAATGGATTTGTTTTCAGCTATTTCACTAAGACAATAACCAAGAGAATGTTATGCATTTGTCAAATTGTTCAACAGCAAACAACCTCAAGGCAACAGATGTTCACTAAATTGAAACCTAGACTTGAAAATGGCATCACATATTTGAAGGCCATCTTTTCTTTTTATTACTGCCAGGAGGGCTAAAGTATAAGAGAGCTAAGACATAGATATCCTAGATTTCTAAGTGTATTTTGTATATGCATTATTGTATCCAGTGAAAGAAAGGAAGAAATAAAATTTCCATTTTATTATTTATTTATCCCAGTGAAAGGTTCATTTTGCTGTTTGTTGCGGACTGTTCCTCATCCACATATGCTAGTTTGAGCTCAGCTGGTGATGTCATCAGCTAAGTGACTGTAACAAAGTTAGAAGTTTTGCATAGTGTATTCATGAGCTTTGGCAGGACCTGATTTCTTTTTCAACTCACAAAACATCCCCTTATTTTCCAAGTATTCAGATTATTGTGTCTACTTAATGCCGGTTCAAATACACCACAGAAGGGAATGTAATTTAAGATTGGAGCATCCAATTGATTTTATTCACTTGCACATTGGGCTTTGTGATTGACTGTGTATAGTGCAAGCATAACAGTCTTAATGTTTATTTTTCTGACACTGATAAGCTCATTTCATTGTTCACATGCTCCTCGATTTCATGCAGCTTTAGTTTTGGTTCAGAAGAATATGATTTGTAACATCATTCTTGAATCAAGAACACTCTCCATGAAAAAGCACAAACAGAAAGCAGAAATGCATTTTTCTCACAGTATGCATATAATCATTTTTTTTTATCACACATGGGTTAAATTTCTACGATCTGTAAAATTCAACATTTTCATCTTTTATACTATGCTTAACTTTGGCATAGGTATGCCTAACCTTGACTTTCAGCTTGCCATCATATGACAGTGAAAAAAATGGAATTCCATTGAATTCACCAATGAACATTCAAAAAACCCAAATTGTGAAAAGTAAAGTAGTTAGAGATATTACTTATGTTACTGCTTTCCTTCCCCTATCCACCCTAGTCTGCATGTGCATATCAAATTCATGCAGAAACAGTTGCAGCCTATGATTGCCATAAATGACACCACCCACTCACCAATGTTCAGTTGGTTCATGTCAGCATATCACAACCCTTAGAGCCATCCCCAATGAACAGCAGTCATTCTGGAACTGTGCCATTGCATCCATAACAGTATTGTCATCTATATTATAACTGTATGCAGTTAGAAACAATGCAGATGTAGTTTAATATGCTATGATTTTTATTCATAAGCTAGTGCGAAGCAGACAAATGGTCTAGATTTAATTTCCCTAAGGAAAAACACTGAAAACAAAGTCTATTTTTAACAATGACAAGAACGAAGCATTTAGAAAGAGAAGAGGTGAAAATGGAGCAGCAATTTTGGTTTGCCCAACTTGAACATAGTACCTATAATAAAAACATAATTGCATTAGGCAACAACAGGCTTTGGCTTTATTCGTTTCTTTTTGCATTACATAGGCATTGTACTGCCTATTTCATGAAATAAATCAATAATGACTTGTAAGTTGTAAGCCATGGTTCTTTAACTAAATGCTTGAATACAGATGGTGCAATGCTGTTATGAAAATAATAGGTATCTTTTCCAAGATCAGAGAAAAGTTAGAACATAATTTAAGAGCAGGCCCATGAACAATTCATAATTATGGAATTATGAAATCTGAGGAACAATTCTTTGGCATCATGCCATCAATTGATACTTTCAAACAATATTGCAACCCCCCTCCCCAATTTCCAGATCTCAATCTGGCCAACTTTTGGTTATGAATTTTCATAAAGAATCAATTTTCTGGCACATCCAACAACCCCAGCGCAATTGAAAGACGTTATCTCACAAGAAATTGACAATATTCTAAGACGTCTACAAAATGCTCTGCATTGTGTTCAGAAAGAGTGGTGTGTGTTGAGCAACAGAATGGCAAATATTCTCACTATGTATTACTATATAAAAACCCATTGTTGATTTTTTGCCAATCTTATAATACAGAGCATCAGAGAAGTTTGTAATTTTATTTGCGGTTCTCATGCTTCAATTCCCGGCTATGAGATGGCGATTTTAAGCTGCCCCTATCCAGATCTTCATCTCTGACTAGCTCATATGAATTACCCCCAAGACCAACATGATTTAGAGTCCATGGTAAAAGCTGTAAGTCCCTTGTTCCACTGTCATCCTATCATCAGAAGAAATAAACGTTGCCTGCTGTTTGCCTCCAGCTAATAAATTAATCCGGTCATTGCTCAGTGGATCAAGGTTCCACAAAGATGTAGTAAACCCTAAGGGGAATGTTTGAAATAACAACATATTAAGAATATATACTTTAAATTTTGAATTGAGTTTTGAAAGATGCTATATATCAGTTGCTAATGAAGGCAATATAAATAGGTTATTAGGTTTTTTCATAAGTAATCATCATAATATTGGACGGTGTTAATATTAAGGGCTCTTTTTTGCATTTATATGCTATTATTAACATGTGGGTCATACCAGCAACACTGACTTAAGAGACAATTGTTTATCAGCAATGAGTTTTCTTGGTTTTACATTTACTTTAATCATTGGTTTTTATTGCCTTCTGTTTTTAAATTTTAAATCACACTCCTGTTCATATTTCTGCTGTGGAGGATAAGAAATAATCTTAAAGAGACATTCCACTCTCCAACCAGCTGAAATCAAGACCTCTAAATTTAGATACAAACATGCTAATTGTTATGCTGCAGAGGCATTCTTGAAGATATTGTAGTGTGCATAACAGTAAGGTATATCTGAAAAAATATTATGATGTTTGCCCTTTAGTCGATATTATGTATCCTTTTATTTATGGTAAATCATCTTTTCTCATATTGAACATATGGTAATCCTGCACCAAATGTATTTTATTTATTGCTCTCATTCTTTCTGGCATTCACACATTTATTTTCTGGATTTCTAGCACTCTGCCACTCTATTCACTTTAATTTAAATGTTTATAAAATCAACTCAAAAATACTGTACCTAAAATAGAAATGTTATCACTTTGGTGGCAAGTAATAACAACAATGGAACAGTGCTGCAAGTTTGATGGCTGCTAACTACTGCAACTCTTCCTGGTCCCACAAAGGGTTCCAGATTTGTTCTGTTATAATTCTTGTAGTACCAGTCTGCGGAAGAGTTTTGTGGGATATTTATGTTAAAAATGGGGAGCAGGGATCTAGATTTAGGCTCCCCATGCAGAAACTCTTCTGTTGGTGTGTTGGGTGCTGTCGTAGGAGGTGCTACTTTGGTAATTGTGGATCGGCCTGGTGGGCGGTAGGCTGGCTGCTGCCCTCCTGGCACCAGAAACGCAGAGAGTGGGGTGGGCTCTTTATTACCGGTGGTTATCATTCCCCAAAGATTGCTCATCACTGATGGACTTGTATCACTGGTTGTTCCTGCTGTGCTAGTGCTGACTGTAGCAGTTGTAGATGTGGGACTGTCAGTGGAAACTCGTACATCTAAAAATAATGTTAAAGTAACAGTGGATTTTAAAGAATATTGAGGCTGTCATTTGGAAATACATTAAAGAAGCCCAATATTGCTCTCTACAGTTTATAAAGATATAACTTGCTGGTTCACTACTCCATATGAACAGAAGAGATATTAGAAGAGCAATAACTGTAATTGCTATTTACTTGTTCATTAAATGTATACAAAAGGTATGCCATTGAAACAGAAGTGAATATCATAATATTATTCTACTACTTTTTTAAACTTGAAAACCCATCAAATATAAAATCAAATTTCAAAGCAACAATTATAAAGATAGAATCACACTAAAACTTCAGTGTCACAGCCAGGATTTGAACCATGGATCTTCAACTTTCCATTCAATTGCTTTAACCAGCTGATGTACCATGACAACATACCAGTATGACCATAAATTTCCCAACTTACTGACATTTTTCCTGGTAAATCACAAGGTATTCTCAAATTCATTTTGAGATAACATACTCCAATGGTAACTTACAATCTTGTAAGTAGTTTAAGTCCCAGACTTCATACTTAACTACTATTACATCAATTGATGATAATTACTTGTTCTTCCATATATGCCATGTGTAGGCTAAGGTAGGAAAGGTAGAATCAGGCTGACTTAAAAGTACAAGCTTGTAAGTCACCATTGGGATATGTTGTCCCAAAATAAATTGAGAACACCTTGTAGATTGCCAGAAAAAAAATGTGAGTCAGCTGAGTAATTTAGTGTTGTACCAGCATGTTGCCATGAAGTTCAGTTGTTCCAAAGCCAAAGATCCATGGTTCAAATCCCTCCTATGACATTGAATTTTTTGGTCTCATTCTACCTTTCCAATCTTAGCCTATACATGGTGTATGTGGAAGAACAATAATTATAACCGATTATAAAATGTATTCAGTTTTTAAACACTAAGAGAAGCAAACTGCAACATACAGGTATTGCTGTTCTTTAATGGTAAAAAAAAGGAGTATTTATTCTTTCATTATACTAATGTTATGAATGTTATAATTTAGATTCATATTGTCTATTCTGTTCCATTCTTGATGCTACCTTTGCTAAATTTAAAACTTATTGAAAAAACTGAAAAAAAAAAAAATACAAAATTTGCACACCTTACAAATGAAAAACTTATATAGCTTATAGCTTATCAATCTTCTTAACCAGCATATAACACTTCAAAGTTTTATTTTTACACATTCAAAATTTGTTTTATATCAGATATAAATCTAGAACTCAGCCAAGAAATATACTATAGGTACCATGCTGAACTTGGATCCTTGCTATTTTTACTTGTACTCTTATTTATCTTCTTTCACACCATAGCAGATTATTGTTTCTTTGACAAATTATTTATTGAAAAACACATTTTGTTTAACATCAGACAAATGTGAGATGAATGGAAAATTGGATTAATAACTGGTCATGACCACTTCAGAAAACACAACTTTGAGAATTCACAAAGGAGATACCAAATACAGCTTTGGAGGTAGAGTGAAAAAATTGCTACATACATACATACATTTGCTTTGGGACAAACTTTAAATGTATCATATACCTTGTTTCTGAGAATCAGGAGAGAATGATTCATATTTTCTTTTAATGCTTATGGAATAAACAACTGCAGAAGTAATTTGACTAAATAAATACACCTCAAAATTAAGAAGACAGTAGGTTCTAATAATTTTTGAAACCTATAAATATACTCAGAAATCAGGTAAATAAATTTCAAACCACTTCGGTAGTGGTCAGTGTAAAGCGAAAAATGCTGAGTGTAATAGAGGGGAAAATATATTTTGTAATTTAGTAGGACATTAGGATTAAGTAATTCTTATGCATTCGTCCATTGAAAAGTGTGTTCCTGAGTGTGACGACCAGGTTGCATAATTTTAATTGTTGGACATTCTGTCTAAAGTGTATCCCTGAGCATGCACTAAAAACTACATTTTTAAAAATGTACAAGACTAAAAGTCAGGGAAGGTGGAGACCCTTTACTATTTTATAGCAATTCTGCAAATGTTTCATCATTACTTTCTCCTCTGCACAAAAATTCAGGATCAATACTTCACCAGAAAGAGATATTTTGAAATGTCCAGAACACAATAAAAGAACTTTTAAAAAGGTTTGCGTGTGTGCATGTGTGCGTGTGTGTGTGTGTGTGTTGGTGTGAGAGAGAGGGAGAACAGTATAACTCAAAAAAACTTCGATAAATATAAAAATTTGCACTCATATTTAAGTCCAGCATCTTTCAAGGATACAACTTGAGAGTGTTATGAAATTCCTCCCACCCAAACTACCCTTTGCATGTAAAAATTGTTATCTTTTTATTTTCTCAAAAATGACTTATTATTTTGATTAAAATATGGTATGTTTGAGACATTGACATGAAGGATAAAATGTAAGTCCTAAATTTCCTGCAGATTACCTATAAAAGTGCTCTTTTCTGATTGCATTTTGTATAGCTGGAGAACCATAAGAGATAGGCAAACTCTTACAAAAGAAAAATGTAGAGCTCACTAAAATACACACTGTATATCACATCATTTTTAGCACTTTAGCCATTTCCAAACTACTCCTTGTTGAATAAATTTCCATGACTTGAGTTCCATCTTGCCAACAATGTACTGTTTGAATGCAGACAAGGTGTTTTGTTTGTCCCAAGAGGTCATGGCCACAGTCTAAAGGTGGATTTCCACATAGCCTACCATGTTCCGACAGTGTCCCAGTCATGTGCTGTGGCATCCTCCACATAATTTAATGAAGAGAGATTGCTGTTCATTTCCACTCACCTACTGTGTTCCTGTCATGTCTCTACTGTGCACCAACTGAGCTGTCAGCTATGTCATGAGATTGATTTTATGAAAATGACTGGGACACAGTTGCAATACAATAGGCTATGTGGAAAAGACCAAAAGGTGACAGGTAGGTTGCTGTTTGGCAGCCTCTTGCAGTTTGGCTATTTTCGGCATTTTCCGTAATGATATAAATACATTTCAAGCGCAATGTTCAGGAAAGGCATTTGCTGGTTCAGCAATGCTCAGAGCTATATGATCTGTCACATAAAGATTAAGACAACACACTGATTAAAGATAATATCTGGAAGGTTAGAGTCGAGAGACTTAAAATATCCTGTCTCTTTAGTAAAACCAAATAAACATCACAGTGTATAATGATGTCTTCTTTGTGATGTATTGCTTACTGACAAAGAGATAACAAAATGATCAGATCGAATCAGAGACAGATCCAGGATTCCTTTAAGGAGGAGCTAACATATTTTGAAAGATACCTTACCAATGCATAAAATGCAGCCAGTAATAAACAATTTTAATTTCTAAATTTTCCAACATTATATAAGTAATCAACGAATTATTCTTTGAATGCAAGCTTCAATTTAAATTTTCAGAAAGCTTATGAAATTATTTATTAAATAAAGATGCCTTTAAACATAATATTTAAGTAGTTTGATTACTCAGTTTTACTTTAAGCCATTGATCCTCATTGTTAATCAGAAGTTATAATAGTAAATTTATAGCATATTCAATTCAACCTTACTGTTTCTTTTCTTTCTATAGTTAAGTGGAACATCCACCAGTATGGTAAATTCACTCTTGATTGTGAACAAATAGATGTCATCTGATTTAAGTAAATTTAATAGAAATAAAAGTGTTGATTTTGACTTTACCAAAGTAACATAATTTGTATGTTTTTCTTCTGAAATTAAGAGGGATTCTTAGCCCCTCCCTGGGTCCATCTATAAATTAAATCAAACATGAAAATAGCCTGTGCTTAGTCAGGACATGGTAGGTTATGCGGAAATCAAAACAACATGGCCACAGTTGAAACAAGGTGGGCTATGTGAAAATCCACCTTGACACATACAGTTGTGAAGCTTCCCAAGTAACAAAAATCCATTCTTTTGACAGTTGATGTGTTTTTTTCCAGTTGACTGTTGTTTCAGCATTTTCCATGCAACCATGAAGGAATAATGTATAAATCCATAAAGCCTAATTTGAAATCATTTAGAGGCAAACAGCTATTTTGATAGAGGAATCACTTTTTACATGATTAGTGGAGGGTGGCTCCAAAAAAAGATAGCTGAAACTGAATAGTTAAATAGCTTCTGTGCACACCAATTACCAGATTGATTTGATGACCTAAAAATGTTTGAAAGATAACCTATAACATCAGTAGAATTTTTTTTAAAAATTACATAATAATTATAAAAAAATTTCTGATGTGATACATTCACATGACTTTCTCTACCCTCTATCGTTTATTAGTGAGTATACAAATTATTCTTGCTAAAGCTTATTTTTCTATCCATTACATTTTAATCCAAATACCTTTGCAGAAATAGCTATACAAAGTGAACAGCAATGGTGAAATGTTTAAGAACTGGATGCTATATACTGGTCTTAAAATTTCATACTGTTTCCATGCAATTGCGAGAAACAACTGAATGTTGACAGGACTTAAGAGAATGACCAATAATGAACAATTTGAGCCATTAATAATGGATATCTGAGAAATAGCTTATCCACAAAAAAATTTATTTGAAATAAATTGTGTGTTTTAAAGGGATCTATAATTTTTGTGTACTATGTTTTCGCCTATCGCTTAACATTTACTAGTTATACAAGATTATACAAAATTCCTTCTGAATGAAGAGGACTTCACTCTCTATTCCCAAAAAATTTAAGATATACATTTTATTTGTCACGTAAATATCTTTAGTATATGGTATTTTAATCAGAATCGTTAGCCTGTTTTAGAAAATCACAATTTTCGAAAAATGTTTTTGTAAAGAGTATTTGGGATGGGGGATTTTCTTGAAAATCTTTTTGTTACATCCTCGGAAGATGCTGAACTTAAACACCAAGTTTGGTACTTATCCGACTTTTCATTTTTGAGTTATGCTGTTCACAGACCACAGACACCAGACATACACAGGACCTTTTTTTTTAAAAATGCCCTTTTTTATTTATTATTTATTTATTTGGGGGCCTCAAAACATGTATTTTTGGTGTAATCACAGTATCAAATTTTTGGGTAGAATGCAATAAATACCTTCTCTGCCTACTTTGTACATAGTAGAGAAAATAAAGATTATCTAAAACTGGGATGTATTTAATTTATTAAAATTAGTGTACAAAAAGTTATGAATTAATTTACACATGAATATAACCGCTATACAAGCAGAAAAAGTACGTATAAGAATAATGATGAGATAATTTAGAAATTAATTAAAATATATACACTTGTTCTATGTTCATGTTTGAAAAATCTGAAAAGAAAATTAAGAAAATTATTTTTGAAGCAGGTCTTTCAAAACTGTAGCATTAACTCCTTTGAGTTCTCAGATTATACAAAATTCATTATGAATGAAGAGGACTTCACAGCCTGACATGACATAAGGAAAAGAGCAACCTGACAGTATGCACACATGAAAGTTGGGAAACTATGTCATTCCTAGTTTGCGACATGAATTCATATCTAAGAATGTAAGAAAAGGATACACAAATTATTTCTCAGTGAATAGCAAAATTACTCATGTTTGAAATATTATTGTTATGTAAAATGTCAACAATATAAAAATCTTTATATATGCAATGTAAACGCAAAACATTACTAAATAAAGACTAACTGGCAAAAAAATAACAAAATAATGACATCAAAACCAAAATAGAAAATGGCACAAAATGATGAAAAAAAAGTGACCTAATAAATATGCATTTTCATAATCCAGGATTCATGATAAGGGTTTATGTACATGTTAGCAATGCCTATGATGCAACAATTAAAACATAATATGTCATCAGAATCTGGGCCCTGCTGATTACCTAGGTACAACAATGTGTTCTACCTGTCTTTCACTTTGTATACAACATTTATCATCCTAGTGAACATAGTATCACATTGCTCCTCTGTTATGTCGTGTACGACTATTTCAATGTTTTTACAAAACGCATCTAGATTACAAGGAATGTCTTGGAAGTAATGTCCTTGCAGTATTCCCCACAAAAATACATCACACAATGACAAATGAGGACTTTGTGAAGGTTATGAAAAATCTGTGTGTCTTGAAATCAGTTGATCAAGAAACAGTTGAAGGAGTAGGTACCGATTCCCATGACCAGTATGGGAAGTTGCCACATCTTGTTTAAACACCTGCACATGCATGTCAAGTTAGTTAGTTGTCCAAAATGCTTCTAGTTCCTTTTGAAAACAATCAATAACTTGCACTCTCTACACTTCTAATGTAATGTTAATTCTTTTCCATATGCATCCTCTATGGGGTATGGGCCAGTGATGCCATGGGAAGAGACAGTGGCCTATACTGGCACTTCCTCTAAATGTAATGGTCTCTGTGCACATTAATTTGGTTTTTCCCAACCAAGAAAACAATTTTGTTTACTAACATGACCGCTTAGTAGCAAATTACATTCATCAGACCATCACCAGTTTGTGAGATACTTAGGTTCTTAATACATATTTAAAAGAACACATGCACAGTATTGGACATGTGCTATGAAATCTGGCTCCCTCAGCTCGTGGAATATCTGAATTTGATATAAGTGTGCTTCACTATCACCATTCATGTGTGGGACACTGGTTTATAGTAAAAGTAATTAATCACATAAGTACATCTGTGGTTACCCTTTTTGGGCCACTCTGTATAACATATATAGGTTATCTGTGAAATGGTAATCAGTAGAGAATGCCATGTGATTATACCACATAAGATTATTTCTGTATCTATTTCATGCCAATCATGAAATTTGAAGAGAAATAGTTTTAATTAGGTGATATCATTTTGATACACATTTTGAAGTGCTACAAATTGGAGTATGCAGGAGGCCGAGACAAGAGTCAACTGTTAAAAGAAAGTGATATATATCATCTATGAACTCATACCAAACGAAGAGCAGACATTTAAGATTTTGAAATAGAACGTTGGGGTAGCTCAGAGTTTCATGAACTGTTAGGGCATGTAGCATGTCTGCCTGCAGCCAGTGGCCTCCTGTGGTTCCTTCACTTCACCCCTTCCTCCTGAGGAGGGGGGTCGGTGGCCACAATACAAGGATCTCCCATATGCAAGATGTACACCCATTGTATACACTATACTCTATCCTAGCTTAGGGTTTCATTTGTGGCTCTCATAATGTATGTGGTTGAATTCCTGACTATGGGGTGGCAGTATTTTATCCAGGCTTCATTTTCAACTAGTTCATGTGAAGTATTACCAAGGTGTAATAGTGTTTGGAGTCCATTGTAAAAGCTGTAGGTCCTCTCATTCCATTGCTATCCTCATTGTCATCCTATCATTGTAGGAAACACACATTTCCCGCTAGCTAAAGGGATTCTGGGTTTATTTCACCCAAGGTGCTTTAGGGCTTTGGCCCTCTTCAGTCAAATTATTTATGTTTTTGGATTCAATAAGTTTTTGGTGCGAAGGCGATAGCATATATATATATATATATATATATATATATATATATATATATATATATTGCTTTCTCACTCTCTTTCTTTACTAATAAACATTAATGAATACAGAGTTTTGGGGTTTGTGTTGGTGTTTTGTTGGGTTAGACTTCTATGTTGAAGTGTCTGGTGAGCGCTATTGTTTGTTGTTCCAATCTGTGCAGTTTTCTTTTGATTGATTGGGCGTTCTTGTTGTCTTTACAGTGGTTTTCTATTTGGATCTGTATGTCAAAGCAGCTGTCATATATGCAGTTGAAAAGTCTATTGTGTTCTTTCATGATTTGTTTGCTGTGGTACATTTCCTGCTGGCTGCCTCCAACTAATAAATGGGTCTGGTCATCCCTTGGTGGGGCGAGGTTCTGTAGTAGAGCATATGGGGAATGTTGGAAACAACAACATTTCAAAATACACTCGACTTAAAACCTGGAAAAATTTACATGTACAACAGTGAATATTTTGGAGTTGGTTACTGCAACGAAAAGTATTATTTGACATAAACTGCATGTTTTAATGAAAGCTACTTTTTTCTGATAGTAAATTTTTGTCTATGTTTTATGATTTCCCAGTTATGCAAAAGTCAATGGAAGTGAAGACTTCATTGTCTGTATACAGTAAATTCAAGATCATACATTCTACCCCTCATGCTGTTGTCTCAAACTTATGATACTTCTAACCTATTCATTAGTCACTTTTGAGAAAATAAAAAAGTAATAAACATTTTTCCATGTGAAGGGCTGTTTGAGAGAAGGGAAGCTTCTTGAAAATATACGCCTTACACCCTTAAAAGATATTTGACTTAAATATGAAATTTGGTACTTATATTATTTAATTTTTAATTATGTTTTTCAGCATCATATATATGCTGAAATGTATCTGGTAACTTTTTCTAAAAATGAGTTTTCTGGGATCAGGGCATCTCAAAATGTTTGTTTCTGGTTAACCCAAGTATTAAAATTTTAGATGAAATCCAGTTCCTCTTCTGACTTAGCTTTGTGATAAATAAAGTAAAAATAATATAAAAGTGGTTCAGTAGAACTTTTTAGCAAAGTGGATAAAAATATACAATGAGTTAAATAGTGAGATTTAAATTATTTTACCACTTTTGGAATAATATTTATTTTGATATATGCTTTAATGGAATAGAAATGAAGCCAGTATAACTCACTTGTGTCAGCTGATGGTGGAAACCTGCCCAGCCAGTCAACAAAGCCCCATCCTGCACCATCAGCTATATCATCTTCATTTGTCTGGTTTTCTTGTGAGGAATAAGGGTGCAAATGAAAGGAGAACCTCTTGGTCACAATTTCATCATCTGCTGGTACTGCTGTGGTTGTTGGCTCAAGCAGATTCTCCTCAAGACTTGACCCTTTTTGTGTTGTTTCCTTGGAGGGATTATTTTGAACCTTTTCAGTTGTGGTTGGGCTGAGAGAAGATTCTGGTATCTTTGTTGTATGTGGTACTACATTGTTATTCCATGGTGCCACCCAGAAGGAGCGATTATTTTGAGCTGAGTGCTCATTAGAGCTTAAGATTGAATGCGAGTGATTATGCAATTCCAGTAATGAGTGTGGATACATATCATTTCCTAACATAGAAACTGAGTGATGAATAGAGTCAACAGGTGGTTGTGAGTTCTTAGCTGAAGTCACAGAAGAATCTGGTGGAAAATGTGAGCTGTTGGTAGATGTTATGGATGAATGTATTTGGTGATCTGAATTACTAGTGTGTTTCAAGGAACTTTCAGAGTTTACTAGTGAGGGTGAAAGATTGGGTGAAGGTTTAATATGATCTGCTGCATTATCTGAAAATGTTGTCTTATTTATTGGTGACTCATTCTCATGCTGATTATGAGGGATATTATGACTATGATGATCAAAACCATTCAAACTATCATGAGAAACAGGAATTGATGACTGCTGTGACTTATACAGTGGAAGTGTGGTGGAAGTTGGTGAATGTGTGGTAAATTTATTTTGTGCTGAATTAGGATGCTTCTGAAAGGTTATGGTACCAGGACGACTGCCACCAGTGTCATTTTTATATCTACCATGTAGGAATTGATGTGATGTATTTGGAAGATGAGGTCCAGGAATTGGCACAAATCCTCCTGCTCCAGGTAACATTGGTACAAAGCCAGACTCAGGTGATGGTAGCATCTGAACTTTACCACGCCCACCTACAAAACCCCTCACTGGACTGCTGGGTTTGGCATCTGCATTTCGCCCTGCTGTGCCCCATAATCCACCCAAACTGAGACTTGGCAGTGGAATCCCAAAGAAAGTAAAGCTTCCAGATTGTGCAGCGCTTGACTGTTGCTGTTGTTGCTGTTTAGTTATATTGGTCTTGTTGTAAGTAGAACCAGCATAAAAGGTTGGTGTGTCACCTGGAGTCAGATGTGGGGACAAAGATGCCTGTAAAGGAATAAATGAAAGTCATTAATACTATTTATGCTATAAGGATCAAAAGTTTCAACCTACCCAGAAGGACCAATCCATTATTTTGGCAGATACGGTTTTATTTGCTTTATTTCCAAATACCATAAAAGTATGGGTTGTGCATGTCTTTGTTATGCAATATAGATGTATTCTGACTAGAATAAGGGGAGAGAACAATTTCATTACTCCTGTAAGAAACCAAGTTAATTTTGGCATAAACTGTGAATAAGAGAAAATATAATATAAAAAATTCACAAATTGATTTTTGCTTATTCAAAGCATACCTGCTGCATCATTACACTTTTAATATCTATATTTAGTGTTCTTTAAACATGGTCCACAATTTGCTGGAGCACTTCACACACCCAGTTTTGCTCCTACTTTTACTTTCCCTATTACTTACCTGTACTGCAAAAACATTTTTAAAAAAAGGTGTGTGTGCATGTGTATGTGTGAGAGAGAGGGAGGAAGGGAGAGAGAGAGAACTGCGTAACTCAAAAAGAAGGTTAAATGCCAAACTTGGTATTTAAGTTCATTTTCCAAGGATGTGACATGAAGATTTTCAAGAAAAACTCCCCCCCCCCTCCTCCTCAAATCCAAACTATCCTTTACATGGAAAACATTTTCCTTACATTTTATTTCCTCAAAAATGGGTCTAATAGTTTGATTAAAATACCATATCTTTAAAATGTTTGCATGACAAATGTATATCTTGAATTCTCTGTGAAGCCCTCTTCATTGTGAATGACTTTTGTACAATTGGTGAACCATAAGAGATAAACAGAATCATACTACACAGAAATATAGATCTTGTTAAAGCATACAATTTACATCTAATTAAAATGCTTTGTAGCATTAACAATTTCTGAGATGTGGCATTAACCATTTGTCAGATATTCTTTATTATTGGTTTGAATTTTCGAATACTTATAATCTTATCAATTGATAAGTAGCTATTCGTTTTACCTCATGGTCATGCAAAGTATGATACTTTTGCAGTGCCATTGCAGTGAACACAAATAGTGCATTACCATATTCTGCCATACTCTTACAAAGACACCAGCCATTTCTCTGATTTTGCCATTTGTGCAGGTTATGCATGCCACAAGTTCCTCTTCAGATTAAACAGGCGTGTCATAAACTACAAACTTCATGTGTCTCCACAAAAAGAAGTTAGGTGGGGTAAGGTCGGGAAACATGTACATTCCATGTTGTAAATAAACTATAGCCTGGCTGAGATTATGGAGTATACAGCATGTATTCTGGAAAACAATAATGCACAATTTCAAGGAAGCTAATATTGAGTCAGGAAGTAAACATAGGATAAACCAGCTAAAGCATTTGTGTTTTGTTTCTTTCGCTTATTCTGTTGGACTAAGATTGTGTACCTTCTGTACTAAGATACACACATACTGTAATTTGCGTATTTAAACAAACTGGGTGGGAGGCAGTAATGACATTAACTTTTCTAGTACTTAAAGTACCTTAGCTAAAACATGCCATAACAAAAAAGTTCCAAAAATGTCATCTATGAGCTCCCAAAGTTTGTCAGTCTAATTCTGGGACATTATATATATTTACTTATTTATTTGCTTGTTTTATTAAAAAATATTTAAAATTAAATAATAAATGCTTAGTTAAATATAATGCATGAAGAGAGGATCAAATAATAATTAGTTGTAGTATAATAATCTCTTGAAATGGAAAAAAAAAAAGAATCAGAAAGTTTTAAGCGTCACCATTAGGTGGCATATTTGGGAAAGTGTACAAAGGTAACATAGAATATTTTGAAAAGGGCTAATGCTACAAGAAGGTTCATTTGTCTGATTTTAAAGAGCTCTACATTTTTCTTGCAATACGTTTTTTTATATCTATAATGAGTTCCTAATTATACAGTATTATACAAAATTCTGTCAGTATGAAGCGGCCTTCATGAGCTATTTACAGAAAATTCAAGATATACATTTCATTTGCAGCATTAATATCTCAAATATATTATATTTTAATAAAAGTCACATTAGCCATTTTTGAGAAAATGAAAAAGAACTAGAATTATTTCATATAAACAGTAGTTTGAAGTGCATGCCATGCTTAAACAGTGTCTGACTCAAGTATGAAATTGAATAGTTATCTGACTTTTCATTTTTGAGTTATATTACTCTCTCTCTCTTACACACACAACTTATGCATATTAATGGATTTTTTTTTTCCTGGTAGAAAAAGAACTAGCTATAAACTTTCAGATGGATATGCTATAGAAGCCTACAGCCATCATTATGACACTTGTAGTAGGAATTGGATGTCCACTATACAGAAAGGTTTCAAATGTAATTCTTTGCAAATAAAATAGTTATTGAATATTTAATAGAAGTCACAGACCACTCACATTTTTACACGCCTTTATAGAAACTATTCTTTTAGAAAACCACACCTGGCAAAATGATGAGTGCTGCGCTCCTAGTGTTAAGGCCATTGTTGGATAAATTATAGCACCAATTCAACATATGGCTGAGATTTTTCCTCAATCTTTAGATTCAATATTGGATACCTAGCTTTAGCACTGTAGATATCCGAGTTCACTTACACATTTATTTCATTAATGCATTAATTATTTATCTATTTTGACTTTTCTTGTGAGGGGATGTTAAGCTTAAAAAAGGATTTAATATTTTCACAGTAAACTTGAGGTTAATTAACAATCACTCTTGATGTATTGAAGAGTGACTGAAAATTCTTCCAAATAAAAGGCAATGTAGCACAAAATTGAAATAACTAAGTGATAAAAGATAGTTTTGAATAGTTATTTTAAAATATTCCTAGGTGACCAACCATAGTTGTGAACCAAACTAGTGCTCACCATGTCACCAAAATACTAATGACAAATCAGAGCAATGCCCAAAGACTCCTGTAAACCAGTTTTTAAAAAAATTAAAAATTATGACTCGGCCATCAATATACATACACAATTTAATCATATAAATGCTCCAAAATTTTGATAAATTTCTTGATAGCCAACATCATCATAGTTATGAAATATGAGGCTAAAACAACATTAAATATCCAGCCAATAGGCTGACTATCCTTGAAAAAAGTCCCCAGTAGATGATGATAAAACCATTCAAAAAATTAATTCAAACAACCACGGAGATAAAAAATACCAATCAGTTCCAAAGGAAAGTGAAAAATATGCTCACCAAGCAATATTACTTAATAAAGAAATATGGAAGACGTCTGTACTGAAATAGATTTGCGGCCCTACATTGAATCTGTTTATGTAATTATTCAAAATGTTCACACTTTTTAGCATCTATTTAGCATATGACAAGTTGCTTCATATTTTTTTACATTAATATTTAATGAACTTTCTGTAAGTATAATTCTGTAATATTTTTACCTGACAAATCACCTATTTACAACTATTTGCTCTCTATTGTAAATGTAATGTGACAACAAAGCTTCTATTCTATTCCTCCACTTCCAAAGCTATGAATTACCTGTACTGTTGGACTAACATCAACTGTAAGTGGTATTTCACTGCTGAGAAATACAGAGCTCCTGTTGCCTGTCGGTGGAGGTATAGAGATGATGCTGGCAGAATTATTACCATCTTGATCATATTGATATTCCACATATTCATCATAAAAGTACTCTGATTCTTCCGGAGATGGTGCTTGAGTTGTGCTGTCCTTCACTTCTACCCATGTTGAAACAACCTGTGATGGCCCTGAACAACAAACAATTTATCTTTCATTAGAAAACTAACTAGTTATTTGTTTGGTATTCTCAGCTGTACAGTCCAGATGGTTATGACAGAAACATTCCCTAACATTAGTATTGTCATGTAATCCACTATTTCTAATTGCTATAGTTGAACAGCAACCTTTTTAATAATCTTTTGCTGTTACAATGACCTTTAGTTTTGCTAATGTGAGCTGTGTCAATAGGCTTCCAAATGATGGGAGATAGGTCAAAGTTTAAAATGGAGGTTAGGAAGGGAGGCTCCATATAACCATGATAAAAACAAGGTTTTTCTAAAATGGCAGATGTGTAATGCAAGCAAGCTTCAATCTTCTGGCCGGCATAACTCTGGGAGAGCTTTACAAAATTATTGGAACCACCACAATAAAGCACACACACACATATTTCTCTGTAGAGTTATCCTGATGGAATACAAAAACTGGTTTCTGTACTTGTGCTGTCAGTTAGATGCTTATTTATTCCAGGTGTCTGTTTTATTCTATTCATATTTACATTCACTGTTTGAAAAAATTGTCTGTTACTCATTACATTTACTGTAATCTCCCCATAACTCTCAATACCTATATTTCTGCCCATAACTGAGTTAATTTATATAACACTATAAGCCTGCTATGGGCAAAATACAACAACAAACTATTGAATTTCACTTAATGAGGCATATTTTGGTGTTTTGTTTAAACTTATTGATATTAGCATAGTTTTAATTTCCTTGATAGTTTTTTTAGCATAAATGCAAAAGATGTGTTCCTTCAGTTCTATATAAGTTCCATCAACATCCATGCATGTAATCACCGTTTTACTCTATGAGGGCCCACCCTATCCTTTGCAATAAATTAGGTAGCACTGAGGATTCAAACCTTGGCAACCTCCATTATAAAAATGTTGAACTATGAGGTTCACTGTTCTAGTCAACTGAGCTACAAACCCAAGATCAGGTGGCAATAGCTTCTATGAGCACAAACCAACCGGTTTCACTCAAAAATAAATCAAAGCTGAAAGTTTTAAATATATAACTGTATTACTGTTATTGGTGGTCATTTAAATAGAAACCTTTAAAAGGGTGTTTAATTATGGTTATTTGGATCTATTTGTATTTTCATAACAACTGTTTTATCCTTCCAAACATACTGCTCTTGCTACAATACCTGCCCATAGCAACATGAACTCCTTTGTAAAATATGTGTTTTAGGTCTATAGCCTTAAATACCCATAAGACTGTGTCAAAAATCTTTGCATTGCATCCATTTCATAATGTACCTTCATTGCAAATCAATGATGAATTTATTTCTTGGCTGCCAGCTAATACCTCAATAAAATATCTTTGTGTGATACTCAATACATTGCTCACCCGGTGCTCATTGGCCACATGGTTACTAAGGCTTCTGCTAGATTTTCCATACTCTACCCTCTCCTTAACCAACATACTTCAACTAGCTTAGAATGCTCTTTATTGCTTTACCATTCTAAGACCACTAATGGTTTATTCCACTCTTGTATGGGGATCTGTAATACCTTTTACACCCATCATCTCCAAGTACTTCAAAACAAAATCATACAAATAGCCACCAATGCCCCATGATGTGTATGGAATTACCAACATCGTGAACTAGAGTTCTTCCCGTACATCTGTAAACTTGACCATCAGTTCTTCCCATATCTACAAGAAGTTCCAAGAGCTGTAGGATATGCTGTCAGTGGTCAAACACACCATCCAACATGCTCAAAAGAAGACTACCATAAGACCTCCTACTCAGTGCTTCTTCTGGTTCAGAAGATACAGATGGCATACAGCAGCATCAATTAGTTTCATCTACCTTGCAAATATTTATCTTTTATACCTCAAGGAATTAAATATTATTAGTTTGTTAAATTAATTTCCCTTCTGCATCGTTCAAGAAGCCATTATGGCAAACTTCAGAAAATTACTATGCTACCAACTTCTTTATGAACAGAGACTTGTAAAAGCACACAATGCTGATGAATAAAAGAAAGTGTATACAACATTTTTTTTGCTTCATTGTCTGTTTTACTGTAATTAGTGTTACTTACATTCACAAGGATGTAAAATTTAGTATTTTAAATTTAGCTTTATCAGTTGTGCTTTAAAAATTAGCAGCCAATTTTTAAATAAAAGGATGGAGACACTCAATATTATCCAACCAAGAAAACAAAAGCATGGCTAAACAACTACTAGTAACGTTAGTAGCAGTGAGTGGGTAATTTTTTCATTCTAAATATTTGCAAAATTACAATCTGTTCAATAATTGAACAGGAAGCATTAACGATTATATTGCAAGTTACGAGGGCTGTCCCAGAAGTACCCGACCTAACAAAGAAAACACAAAACTTTTGGGAAAAAACATCTTTATTTCTCTACATAGCCTCCTTTCAGCTGGATACACTTTTCCCAGTGATGTGATACCCTGTTTATAGTGTGAACTGTCGAGTTCTGCAAAATAGCCATCAACTGCAAACTCCATCTCTTCATTGCAGGCAAATCTTTTACCACCAAGCCATTTCTGCAACTTTGGAAACAGAAAATAATCAGAGGGGGCTAAGTCTGGTGAAAAGGGTGGATGAGGAAGCAATTTGAAATTTTAACTCATTGATTTTGACCATGGCGATAATGGATGTGTGAACTGGTGCATTGTCTTGATGAAACAACATTTTCTTTTTCCTAAATGCAGCCATTTTGCATGATTTCAGCATCCAAATGTTGCATTAAGTTTGCATAATATTCACCATTGATTGCTTTTCCTTTTTGAAGATAATTAATGAAAATTATCCCACGCGCATCCCAAAAACTGATGCCATGACCTTGCCTGCAGATGGAAATGTCTTCACCTTCTTTGGAGCTGATTCTCCCTTTTCAATCCACTGTTTTGAATGTTCCTTCATCTCAAGTGTGAAGTGGTAGACCCATGTTTCATCTATGGTTATGAATCAATGCAAAAACTCGGCTTTATTGCAGCAAAACATCGCCAAACACTCGACTGAAACATCCTCATGATGCTGCTTTTGTTCCATTGTGAGTAAATGCAGCACCCAACTTGTACATAGCTTTCTCATGTGTAAATTTTCAGTCAGTATGCGATGTACAGCACTTTTTGAAATGCCTACGATGTCTGCTAGCTCACGCACTTTCAGTCGATGGTCATCCAATACCATTTTGTGGATTTTCTTCACAATTTCTGACGTGGTCACCTCATTTGGTCGACCACTGCGATGTTCGTCTTCACAGCTCCTACGGCCTCACTTAAACTCTGCCACCCAACATTTTACTGTTGTAAATGAAGGAGCAGACTCCCCCAGAGTAGAATCTAGCTCAGCTTTAATATTAGTTGGAGTAAAACCTTTCAAATAAGAGTATTGTATCACATAATGATGACCAGTTTTATCCATGTTTACAAATTTGCTGATAGCGTTCACTATTGATGGCTGCCAAACAATTACTAAATGACATAGCATCATCAAACTTCAGACTTAAGCTTTATAAGGTTGGTACTTTCCACCACAGTCATTTGTTTGCAACAACCACCACTATATATACGTCAGGTCAGGTACTTCTGGGACTGCCCTGATAGTTCTCTCCACGTATGAGAGAGTGGATGCACTCTTAGTTGTCAACCCATTCTTACCCTAGGCTATCAATATCTTTCCAGGGTAACATGCTTCTCCAGTAAGCCAAATCTTTTCATTTTACATAAATCACTTCACTAGTTAATGAAAATGTTGCTATCTTAATCAGCTCTAACTTCAGCTGTACTTCACTTGTGGCGCTAGCCATGTTAGCAATATCAATCTTACCTCATAATTTTTACTTAAAGTCAATCAGTAAACCTAAATCATTGCAACAAATTAGCAGTCACTCAATCTTGATAATAAATAATTAACTACAATTATATATCTTATGGACCTATCTCTATAATACCTGAATGATCTTGTTCACATCCAGGAACTGGTGGTTCTTCATCCCTTGCAATACACTCTTGACGTGAAAGTCTTGTCTCACGCAACAGTGAACCATCAGAGCATCTAGGACCTTTGTTGCCTGGTACAGCCAACTCTTTTAACCAAGCTTGCAGCCAGACAAGCCCACAGGATGAGCATGACAATGGGTTGCCATCTATGTCCAACATAGCAATATTGTTGCGTAGTCGAGCAAATACTGGCTCAGCTAACATTGCCATTCTGTTGTTACGTAAGCTTAGTACTCGTAGTCGGGGCATGGTATCAAATGGAGCACCACGAATGTAGCATATTCTGTTGTTATCCATCTGCAACATTGTATCAGCACAAATCTTGATTCGTAACAGTCACACACATTTCACAAGCAATCATATATGCTATTCATATAAAAAATCTTATGTGTAGTACTTACATTACTTTCTCTATCACTCTTCTACAAACAATATTACAAATGCTTATTCTTCTATCTACTTCTTGTTAATCAAGAAAACTTTCATTACACATTTACACATTTTGTTGTAGGTTTTTAAAAGCAGGTCACTATGTGATGTCTTTGAAATGACTGGTGACTTACCACTTGAAAAAAGTATAAGTATTTGAAAATTCAAATCAATAACAAAAAATATGTAGGAAATGGTTAATCCCCAAAACTGTTTATTTGACATAAATTATGTGCTTTAGTGAGATAAACATTTTTTGTGTAATAATATGTTGTCTATCCCTTACAGTTTACTAATTATACCAAAGTCGTTCAAAATGAAAAGAACTTCACAGTCTGTTATCATATAATTGCAAATACCTCAACCATGTAGCATTTTAATCATAATTGTTAGAGACTGCTTTCAAAAAAAAAAAATAATGAAAAATTTTCCATGTAAAGAGGATAGTTTGGGGTTGGAGGATTTTCTTGAAAATCTTCATGTCACATCCTGAAAGATGCTGAAACGTGAATACACACACACAGGTACACATTGATCTTTTTCTAACTTTTCTTGTGCGGGGACGCCAGAGAGTTTCTAAACATGCATTTCCGGTGAAATTTTGGTATAAAATTTTTGGATGGAATGCAATACTTCCTCTACTTTCTATAGGTAAGTAAGAGAAATTAAAAACTATTCCTCTATCCACTTTGTGTTAATTGAATTCATACGGAAAAAGAAAAAAAGATAGACTTGCTCTGGTTCCAATATTTTACATAAATAACATACCTCAGATCTCCATCGTGGGAAAAATGTAAATAATAACAACTGTTTTGGGAATAGTTAAAGACATGAATGTTATTTGGCATATATATAAAACAGCTCTCTATGTATAGGTGTTATCATGCCCGTACCTAGAACAAAATTTCAGGGAGGGTTTTCCACAAGTAGATCTAAACTTAACAGTACCCCACACAGCTACCATGTACCTACTTCGTAGTATATAGACATTACATGGATAAAAAAATTGCTTGTAGACATTATATAGACAAGAAAAACTCACCAGAATGAAGATATTCCACCTTACAGCACAAAACATGGAGATTGCTTCGAAAACCGGAATGTATGGTCACCTTACATATGTAAGTCGACGATATTAAGTTTCCCTTTTTCTTGTGAATGTGCTACTAGCAATAGACCTACTGTTATCTATCGACATTTTCCCATATTGGTTTGCTATGCATTTAAATAAATAAAACTGTCAGATGTTTCGGGGGGGGGGGGTTGAACCCTAAAAACCCCCCCTCTAAATATGGCCCTGGGTGTTATGTAAAGTAAGCTTTTGTCTATCAATCAATTTCCTATTTATCAAAAATTCAATAAGAATGATGACACTTCCCTATCCATTTACAGAAGATTCAAGATTTATATCCGATTCTCTATGCCAATATCCAAAACTTACCGAAGTTCTCCAGAGCTCAGTAAAATTGCTAAGGAGTCAACATACACACTGTTTTTTGCTCTGTTTATGACTTTTTTCATTCAGAACCTTTTTCACGGGCATGACTGGAATTAAAATTTTCAACTGACTCATTACAATATATGGTTCAAGGACAGCATACAGTCCAGCCTTTTTGATAACATTACGTTACAAATGAAAACTTCTTTTCTGCAGTACAATTAAAAAAAGGTGACTTTTACTAATTTCAGTGCGCAGAATTCAAAAATGCATTCCATTTTTCTGTAACTTGCTTTGGCAATATGACAATGTTCAATGAAAATATAATTGTAAAATTTGCAAAAATGTTTCACACTCATATACAAGTTTTAAAGAAAATAAAGAAGAATAATAACATGAAAACACACCTGAATTTGGGAATGTATGTTAATTATCTTGTATACCCCTTTTTCTTTTCCCATGGAACTTCAGTGTACCTGATTTTCTCAAGTGCTTTCTGGTAGGTATGTCGCGTTCAAGACACCAGCAGTAATCAGCCATCATATGTATGTCCCAATGTCCCTGATAATGTTGTTCAACATCTTTCAAGCCCTGGTGAAATCTTTCACCTTGCTCTTCACTGACAGCTCCTAAATTCGATGGGAAGTAGTCAAGATGTTACTCGAGGAAATGAAGCTTCAAACTCATATTACAACTGAACAGTCTGAAATTTTCCAACATATTTCTGATAATTTCTTTGTATTGAGGGTCTTTCACATTGCCCAGAAATTTCTTAACAACCTCTCTGAATCCATTCCAAGCATCTCTTTCAATTTCATTCATAAAGCTGGTAAAATTAGCATCTTTCATCAATTTCCTCATTTGTGGTCCTTCAAATACTCCCTCTCTGATTTTAGCCTGTGACGAAGATGGAAACTTTGTGCATAAGTACTGGAAGCAAAGGCAATTTTTGTCAAGTGCTTTCACGAATTGTTTCATCATGCCAAGTTTTGTGTGTAATGGAGGGAGTAGAATTTTTTGACGATCAACAAGAGGCACATTAGTAACACTTTTTTATCCAGGTTCCAGTTGCTTCCTCTCAAGCCATTGGTCAGTTTCCCAATGTTTGTCCCTTGCCTTGCTATCCCATTCACAAAGAAAACAAGAGAATTTTGTGTATTTCTCTGTTGTCCTAATAATAGATCAATGACCTTCAGGTCGCCACATATTTGTCACTCACAGTTGCGGTACTTAATTTTCTCAAGAACACGCTTCAGAGTTTCATAAGACTCTCTTAGGTTCGTAGAATTTTCAAGTGGTATTGAAGCTGACTTGTTGCCATTATGAAGTAACATTGCCTTAAGACTTGGAAGAATCAATAAAAAGATGCAAATTACTTGGCTCATATGCTTCCCTGCCCAACTGTTGAATAAGATAACACACATCCATGGAAAACATAAGTTGATCTTCTTCTACACAGTACTTGTAAAACTGCATTTTGCAATTCCTATACCACGAAAGTGTAACACCAGGTGATAACAAATTCTTCTCCTGTAGTCTTGAGTCCAGTATTAATTTTTTTTTATTTGTTTTGTAAGTTCTAAATCGCTCATTAAATCATTTAACACAAATTGATTAAACTGTTGTGGTGAATTGTCAAATACTTCTGGATCAGAAAACAACTCATTGTCGGAAGTCAAGGAACTGCTTTCTGATTCACTAAAATTGAGGTCTGCAGGTGGTGTAGGTATGGGTAGTTTGGGTCCATGAGGAATAGGCCGTGTAGCTGAGTTCAGATTTAGATATTTAATTCCTGCCTTTTTTTTTTTGTTGTAACCAGCAACTTTGCATATGCAAAAGTAACAATCGTCATGGTGATTTTGCTTCTCGTTCCATATCATTGGTTTGGCAAACGACATTGCCTTCTTTTTTCCTTCATACCAATAGCGTAGTCCCTCAACACAACTGTTACATGCAATATGAGTAATAAATGATTTATTCTGATCACCAACTTTCTCTTTGAAATATGAAATGCTTGTGAATCTATTTTACATACCTTCCCGTCAAACACGTAACACTCACAAATGTAACAAAACTTCTGAGGACTTTGTAGACGCAGCCTCCTGCATAATCCTGATGTAGAAGTCATACTCAAACTTTTATTTTAGCACTACATATATAGAAGATGAACGTGCATATTAACACAAGTTTTCAGTCAACTGAGGTTGAGATCTATGATAGCTGTAAATGTAAACATAAATACCTCACAAGAAGACAGACTGAACCATAGAACAAATTGATAAGTGCTGGAAATATAAACATAAATATCTGGGTGATAAGGGAGGATGGAAGTGAGCCAATTAGGAAGAAAATCAAAATCAGGTTTAGAATAACGCAATGAAACGTAGCACTAAGCTGTATAAGCTGAATGAATTTAGCACCATAGACACATGCATATATCATAAAAACTAGATGTGATAGCCAAAAACGGACTTCATTTTTTAAATCAGGGCACTGATTTCCATTAAAGTAACATGTTTTTCTTTATACTGCAGAATCAATGTTGACCAGTTAATCAAAATACATTAATTATTCCAATCCGCATTAAATACTCAGCCACACATTGACTGTTGATGACTTTCCAACAATTCATGTTGGTGTTTTCAAGGTCTCAGTGGTCTTGAAAGTCTCCAGCAGTGAATTTGTAGCTAAGTGGATGAATGCATATCCGAAGTGAAGAAAACTGGTAAGTGAAGCAAGCAAAAGTGAGTAAGTCAAAACCCCTAGCACTTTTAATGAAATACATTTGTTTCACAATGTTGGATTCCACATTCCTTAAAATTATTCACTCATTTATGAATAAATAAAAAAATAAATGTCTATAGATATTATGGTAGAAAACTTAGCCTAATATGTTCAAGCTGCTTCTCTAGCACTGTGTTTAATTTCTTTATATATCTAAGTAGTTTCTATTTTACAAAAGGTTCTATAGTCAATATTTTTACCCGTCACTTTTTTATCACTCTAGTTTTTTTGTTTTCTTTTTTGGTGCAAAGTCCAACAGTTGTTATCTACTGAAAATCTCTTGCTTACCAAGCACAATAACTAAATTCATGGCTGGGTCACACAAATCATGATTGCTACTCCAGTATTGTCAAATATAGTATACTGCAAAAATTATTTTGTTTTATGGAAATTCCAATTTTATTACAAAAGAAAAGATGTAAAGGAAAAATCAGTTATTTCTTTTAAACTGTTCTTAGCTTAAGTGATACTACAGGGTATCACAAGATAATGATGTATGTTTCATGTAAACCAATATTTTGTCTGAACTATATTGCGCAGAGCTATAGTGAAAATTTGTAATTCCTAAGAATATAGTGCACCAAACATCTGCTTACCTTGAGCTCAACTAGCCACTCCATATCACTCAAGCTCCCAGATGCCAAGTGTGCTAGTTGATTATTACTCAAGTCTAGAACTTCTAATGATCGCAGGCCTTTGAGTCCAGCATGTTGGAGTTCTGTCAGTTGGTTATGGCTGAAGTTGAGGAGCAGAAGCTGTGGCACAGTAGTGAAGGCATCAGGAGCAACCTCTACAAGCTGGTTTTCCTGCAACTCAACACTCTGTAGCTGTGGCAAGTCAGAAAATGCACCAGAAGGCAGGACAGAGAGCTTGTTGTGCCCAAATCTTACTGCCCTCAGTTCAGGCAATGTAGATACTGCTCCAGAGGCCACAGTTTCCAATTGGTTGCTGTCCATATCGAGGAGGATCAAGCGTGGGAGTCCAGTTAGGGCTCCATTATTTACAGCTCTCAGTCGATTCTTGGCAAGCCGTAACTCTGCTAGAGAACTTAAGCTGGATAAGTTGGGTAGGTTGGTGACTTGATTACTGCTAAGATCTAGGGCTTCTAATGCCCCTAGGCTAGTTACTGCTGATGGGAAGTCTTCCAGCATGTTGTGTGATAAATTCATTTCTTCCACATTTCTAAACAAATACAAAAAGAATGATTTGAGACATTGGAGTTAATCCTGAAGCATATTTACAGGTTCATTCTTTGTATACATTTAAATTATGAAGTGTTACAGTACTATGAGGTTTGAACAAAGTTTAACTACATGATTAGTATAAAAATAAACCATTCATGCCTTTTAATCCTAATTTTTTGTTTCAGAATTGGGGTAATATTTGTTCATGCCAAGACACTGCTTGAGTTTGAGCTTAGTTGGCTAATGCTCTGACTTCTGGCAGCACAAAGCAAAGAATTTAGAGATTCACTTTTGTAACAGGCAGGCATTATTAGGAGCCTGAGTTTCATTCACATTGTTGACAACGTATAATCATGTTCTCCTTTAAGATCAGACAAAATGAAAGACATTTATTGTGTTACTTCATGTACTTAGTACTGCCTCATCAAATTTCACGGATCTTCAGAGATCTACTGCTATGAACGGTGAGTTAAAGTTAGATTAAAAATGCAACATGCACCATGACAACCACCATAGACTTTTGAGAAACCAAAGTCACATGAGCTCGAAGTTCTCTGGAATACTAATACCAGCTTTTTGATTTTAGCAGACAACTACTTGTAAAGTCTTACTTAATCAGCTCTTCTCAAATGGAAGTCAGGATTTCTAACTGATATACGGATCCTATAGGGTCTGAAGAGGGTTCAGAACATAAGAACATGGAATTTTACTGCATGTTCATTTATTTACAAACTCTCCTCCAATATGCTCAAATATCATGTTGTTGCATTTCACTCCAGGCAGTTTAGATGAAACATAGTTTGGGATAGGGAGTCAAAGTAATTTTTTGCCCTCATCTATAACGTTACTGGTTAGATGACAGGCAGGGTAAGGGAACTGAAACAACTTTCTGCAGTTAGTACATCCGCTTGTTATTGAGAGCCCTTTGCAGAAGTTTTCTCAGTGGGGGGCGATGGATTTTTTCGGGCGTAAAAATCCTTAGCATGGCTTCCTTCAGAAGGGAAGTAAAGTCGGTGGTCCCATGTTGTAGATTTACGGCATGTAAAAGAATCTCAAGCCTGATAAAGAGGCCTCAGAGCAAAATTTCCAGTCTTTCACACCCAATGTAGTATGGGACACTAAGAATAAGAGCAGTTAAAGAGCAATAAATAAAACTCAATTTAATTTCACAATTCAGATGGACAGAATTTAACAGAATGTGGAGAAAATTAATAGGGAAACTATATTAAATGTCTTTAATTCCAAGGAAAGGAGTTGCAGTATTTAGCACAGCCAGTTCCTGTTATTAATAGGGGATGAGCACTCATGTTATTAGCTTCAGTGGTGGGTTGGAAAAGCAGGTTTCCAAGTTTCTAGAAATATGAATGTTAGGATTTGTCTTCTACTAATCATTCACAAAATTATGTATTTTCTCCATGCTTTCAAACATTACAATTTTCAAAGTCTGTGTGGAATTCCTTTGTTTCCAAAACAAATTGAAGCAGGAGGTTTTAATAAAGCTCTAATTAAGTTGATTTTAGAAGCCTTAGGGAGTGAAGAGGGAACACAAGATGAAGAAAGAGAGAGACATACCTAGCATCAACTAAGGCTCCAGGGTCTATTTCTCTGATGCGATTATGACTAAGATCCAAAACTTTCAGGCTGGCTGCTTCTTTCAGGTGCTCCGCAGATATCCTCTCAAGCCTGTTGCCCCTCAGGTCAAGTTTATGTAACGCTCTAGCAGCATCCTGCACAGCACGGTTTTCAATGTTTGTTAGTTTGTTGTTGTGCAGATCCAGGACTTCCAGTCGAGACAGACCAATCAGCGAACCCTCTTGAAGAAGTTGCAAGGAGTTTTCCCCTAGATACAATCGCTTAAGCTGTGGTAGCCCTGAGAGAATTCTTGGAGGCAGTCGTGCGAGGCCATTACCAGACAGATCCAAGAGCTTCAGCGCTGGGAGAGCAAGGGGCATGGCGAGCATTGTCATTTGGTTGTGTGGAGCATGAAGATATTCCAGAGCTCTGGGCAAGGCAGGCGGGAGTTCTCGCAGCCTGTTCCACCCCAAGTCCAACTCATAGAGGCCAGCAAGGTCGCGAAATGTGGCTGGGTGCAAACCGCTGGAAGACAGTGCATTTCGTGAGAGATTTACATGCTCCAATGCGGGTGTCGGCAAAAACACCCCTGGCTCTATAACTTCAAGAGCATTGCCACTCATGTCCAGTTGTCTTAGAGAGGGCAGATTCAAAAGAAAACGAGGCTCTAGACGTCGGAAGTAGTTGTAAGCCAGATCGAGACCCTGCAACAAAGATTTGATTATTGTAGCACAGGGACACCTCTATGACATGCCACTACCTCAATAAAATAAGGAAATACACATTTTAATTGTTTGTATACTCCACAATTACATTTCAATGCTTATTATTCTTTATGGCACAATGAAATGCCTTGCCTGACAATAGAAAACCATAGCAGCTGAAAGTTTGAAACATTATTATTTATTACTATTCTATGAATCCGTGCAACTTCAGACAAGACACAGATTTATAGCATTCCAAGCTTTCAGTTTATACTCTTGTGGAGACAGGAGAGACAAGAAAATAACCACGGATTATCATTGGCAGCACATGGAAATCATAAGCACCAACATTATTGTATACCTAAGACAAAGTATGCTGCACTGTGAAGTGAGAAATAAGGCACTAATCAATACTTTGAAGTGTAAAAGTTAGCGGAAAATAGTGTTTTGTTACCCATCATTCGTTTTTCATTGTTTACACTTACAGTTAAATTAATAATTGTTTTCCAATAAAGCTACCTGCACTGCCAACGGTCCAGCAGACAATTGAAAGAGAAGTGTGCTAGGACCAGTAAAAATTGTTGAGGGCTCATATGTGCGATGTGTTGAATTCTTTAAGTAATATAAATAAAATAAGTTCGTTAGTAAGTAGCCCATTTTCTACATTATAGTTGGAAGATTAGTTGAAAGTGAAATACATGGGAAGAACTACTCCGGATCTGCATATAAATATGGAACAAAAAGTGCAAAGGATAACCATGTTAGGAAATTCAATAGGAACATTTACACAAAAAACAAATGGATCTGTGGATATGAAGTCAAACATGCTTTATTCTGCTTTACATGTTCTGTTTGGTGGTGATAACCACTGGTCAATAAAAAGTGTGGTATATTTAGCTCATGTGTATGAAAAAACTAAGGTACATAAGTACGATATGCTGCTTGGTAATCTATTTGTAAAATTTCAGTAACTCAAAATTTTATCATCTGCTTGAGAAAAAAGTTACTACAGCAGTGGTAGTGGCAACAGCAGAAGCATAAAGAAACAATTTCGGGGAAATAATGCTGGTACTGTGATACGGTAATTTGTATCATAAATTACTTAAAGGTAAATAATGATTGTAATATAAATATGTATTTTTATGTGACATTGATTTCAGAGGTTTATTAATTGTAATTATTATTGGTAAATAATAATATACGGCTTTACTGAAACTGTCAGTAATGGCGCAATAATGCAGCGATGGAGTGAGTTGTTTATCATTACCGGGAACCAGGAAGTTACGTAATGTTTCGCGCCTTTTCGGTAGAAGCTTCTGGAATGTTTTCTCCCTAAAGAATATGTATTCGTGGTTTTCATTGGATAGTAAAATAGACGCTAATGTTGGCGCGTTTTATTAGCCAATGGCAGTTCATTTATAATCTTTAGGCGTATCTTGAGGCAAGCGTATAAATAAGCCAGGCCCGAGGTAGAGTGTCTCCCAGTTCAACAGAATTCTCAGTACTATACACGTCGGTCTCTCAGTTCATTCATTTCGCCAAGTTACACGCAGCAGAATTACGAGAGTTATTATAAAGTATTATACAGTTAAAAAAAAATTACATAAAGTTAAAGTATGCGAGTTAAAAGTGATAAATAAGAAGTTATTACAAACAGTTTCAGTTTGGCGAGTATCTAAAATCAATTTGTAAAAGTGTTTGTGAACGTGTTCGGCAATAAAAGTTATAAAACCAATTTCTTCATTAAGTATAATTTCTGGATAAAAGATTCCTTTCCGATTCACACCCTGCAAGAGTTAAATGTCGACCTAAATAGCTAGCTGGAGAACATTTAAAGTGAATTATTTCAAAACTGATACAAATTGCTACGCCAGAGGGAGCTACGAACCAGACAAAGGAGTGACGTCACAAGATGGCAACGCGTGAAGTAAAAACATACAATTTGTTCTCTTATATATTGGCGCCCAACGTGGGGCGAAGTGACCAGGAAAGGATCAGCATAATTAGGACATGGAACGAAAGCAGCAGTAAAATGATCTACAAGACGCAGATTCCAGAAACAAAAAGGAACGACAGACTATACGGATGATTGGACATCGTAATTCCGAGATTACGAGGCAACAAGGAATTCAACTACAAAAACATCGAGACGACGTAGATTCATCACAACACAACGCAGAAGCGACATACAAATCTAGGAGAATGGGGCAGAACGCTGGACATCAAAGTAACAGCAACGGACAGCATCAGTAAGTTAGAGTATCTGAATTTTTTTTTAGAAAAAAAAAAAAAAAAAGGGTAAATAAATGTTAATGAGGAGTGGTAGGATTAAAAAAACAATGGCTACCAATAATACAGAAGAAATAATTATGGAGGGAGATAATGTAACAGTTAGTTGTAATTCAATACAGGTTACAGGAAATAGCCCAGACTTTTTAGGATTTGAAGATGAAAATGTTAGTGTAGAAAGTGAGAATAGAATAGCAGGAAATGTTAATTCTGATGTTAGTATGATGATGGAAATGCTGAGAAATATGAATGAGAATATGGAAAAGAAAATGTTAGACATGAGCAGGGAAATAAGGGAAGATCTTAGTAAGAAAATAGATCAAAACAGGGAAGATATTAGTAAGAGTATTACAGATCAATTAAGGGGAGATATGCAAAAGAGTAGTGAAAAATTAGAACAAAAACTAACTCAGAATATGGAAAAGAATAATAGGGAATTAAGAGAAGATATTGGTAAAAGCTTAGAACAAAACAGGGAAGAAATTGAAAAGAAATTCATGGAGCTAGATAGTAGTATGATTAAAATGAAAAATGAAAATCAAGAAATCATAGCAAATGAAATAGGTGAAGTCTCAAAGAAAATGTTAGACATGAGCAGGGAAATATCTAACCAAAAAAGTGAGGTTAAGAATAAAATAGAACATGTTAATGTAAAATGTACAGAGCTAGGTAGCCGAATGAGTAGCATTTCAAGTGAGTTAAAAGAGATGATGGAGGCTACAAATGCAGATTTAATACAGGTGCAAGTTAATTTCAGAGGGGAAATATCTGAAATTCAGAAGGAGTCAGAAAAACAGAGAAATAAATTGTCTGATGAAGTTAAAGATTTGTCTAAAGATTTTAATCAAAAGCTAACTTCTGAAATTAACAAACACCAAACTGTTCAAAATGAGAATAATAAAAAATTGGAACAGACAATAGAAAATCTGCAGGGTACTGTAAATAGATTAGAATTGAATTCAAGGGCAAATATATGTGATGTACATGTGTCAGATGTACAAAATAATGATAGAGGTAGTTCCTCAGGTATGACAAATAATGTGAGTGATGCGGCAGCTTCATCTATAGCTAATGCTGAAACTCAGAGTGCACAAGTTACACTAGAGAATTTAAATATGGAAATAGGGAATTTGCAAAATTACAATCATATCTTAAGTGATTTTCCACTTCCAAAATTTAATGAAAACTCCAGTCCAGTACAGTTCATTGCAGAATTATCAGAGTATTTTCAAATTAAAAAGATACCTGAAGCATTGAAAATGATAGTTGTCAAAAGATGTTTGGACCAGAAAACCTTAGATTGGTTACAAATGGTATCAGGGGGTGAAATTTCATATGAATCCTTTAAGAGATTATTCATGAACAGATTTTGGAATGTTACGGTACAGCAAAGAATACGAGCAATGCTTAGTCATGGTCAATTTAATCCACGAGAGGGAATATCGATGACTGATTACTTACTAAAACATGCAAGTCAGGTTAGAAACTTGTCACCTCCAATCAGTGAGGAAGATTTTGTGAGTTTGCTCGCAAGGCATTATCCTATAAGGATACAAAATTACTTATTAATTGCAAAACCACGGAACATCTATGAGATGACAGAATTAATAACAGCTTTGGAACAACAGGAAGAAGATATGTCTCGGGAGTGGGAACATAGATTTTTAGATGTACGAGATAGAAGAAATTACCAAGGTAGTTATCAACAAATAAGAGGAGAAGACAGACATCATGAAATTAATACCAGACAACGGTATCAATCATACGTTCCACAATTTGAAAGATCAAGGATAGATAGGAGACCAGGCCGGCAGGAACAAATAAATTATGTCCGGACTGAAAGATTGCCTGAAAGAGGGCAAAATTATGGAAGGAGGTACACTAGACAGAGGGGAAATTTCACTCACTGGAGGGAAAATAATAACCGAGAAAGATCTGAGGAACGGCAAGAAAATTACGTGCCAAGGGGACAAAATGTCAGAAATCGAGGATTTCGAACTCGAGGAAGGGGAACTCAAAACAATGGTAGCGACACGGAGATAGATTTAGCGCCTGTTAGGAATGGCAGTCCCGTACGTGAACATGGAAATAACCAGGAAAACTGTTAACAGACTCCTGTGCAGTAGGTTCTCAGGACGTCTTTAATAATTCAGTATCCATTACCAAGACAAATCATACACCTACACATACACCCTGTAATAAGATTACAGCAACAAAAGATAAGGGAGAAAATTTTGAGTCACCTCATGTTAGAATGGAAATTGCGAAGAAAGAAATCATTGCAACTATAGATTCTGGTTCATCAGCTTCAATTTGCTCACAGAAATTTTACATAAATTTGATTAATGAAGGTAACAAGATTATGGCTCTTCCCACTAGTAATTTAGTTTGTCGTGTTGCAATTGGAAGAACTACACAGGTCATAAAAACACAAGCTCTACTTAGCATACTTATTGGCGGAGAGAATTTTGAGGTTATGTTTCTAATTGTAAACCATCTGATTTGTGACATAATTATAGGATGTGACTTCCTACATGAATATGAAGCATGTATAGATTTTAAACATGAAGAGTTAAAAATAACAAAAGAAGATAGAGAAATAAGGGTACCATTTATAAAAGAAAAAGTTTCTGTAATCGATATGACAAAGGATGAGAAAAATATTTGTGACCAAGAGTTTTTTGTGCAAATAACAGAAACTGATAGAAATAGTCAGATAAAGCAGGTAGTCACAGAATATGAAGGGAATACCACGCCATATTTTCAACAGCTAGCAGAAATGCCAGAAGAAGTAGAGAAATGTGTAATCCAAACAAAAGACGACCATGTGAGCGAGACAAACAACAGCAGGAAAGAGAAGAGAAATGAGGAAATAATACACAAGTGTGAAGAAGCTTATAATCTTACGATAATGCAAAAACAAATCCTTCATGATGTTTTGATGAACAATAGTTCAGTATTTAGTAATATCCCAGGCAGATGTAATGTATATCAGCATACAATTCAAGTAGAAGACGTACCACCATATAGGCACAAGTATGACAATTTACCTATAAGTCTTCGAGACAAAGCTAGACAATTAATAAATAGCATGTTAGAAAATGGGATTATTGAGCAAAGTAATTCTCAATACATAAATTCAATCTGCTGGAGTATTAAACGAGATGGTAGTTTGAGATTAACTTTAGACGGTAGATATGTCAACAAGTATATGAAACCAGATCATTTTCAAAGTGAGGGAATTGAACAACTAATTACGAAACTTTCACGAGGGAGATTTCTGACATCCATTGACCTCACTGCATCATATTGGCAAGTGGAATTAGATCCGCAAGTGCGTGATTACACTTCATTTCAGTACTCAGGGATCCAGTATCGCTTTTGTGTAAATCCTTTTGGTTTAAAAAACTCAGGAAGTGGATTTTTGAGAGCCATTCACAGTATCTTTGGAAATTCTGCAGATGACTTTTTAATAAAGTATATTGACGACTTCTTAATCATTAGTCAAACATTTGAACAACACATGAATAATGTCCATTATGTGTTAAATAAACTACAACAACATGGTATGACTGTGAACATACTAAAATCAAAATTTTGTGTCAAGGAAATAAATTTTCTGGGTTATGTAGTGGATGAACGAGGTATAAGACCTGATCAGAAAAGAATAGAAGCAATAATGAGAATTCCGCCACCCAGGAACGTAAAACAAATTAGACGTCTCTTAGGGGTATTGAACTTTCAGAGTAAGTTCGTACCAAGATATTCGGCTGAAATAGAACCACTGCGGCAGCTTCTCCGAAAGAACAATAAGTGGAAATGGACAGAGGATCATCAAAAATGTTTTGAGAGAGTAAAGGAACTCTTTGCTAAGTCCATATTACTTGAGAGGCCCAGAGAAGATTTGGAATATGAGATTTATGTCGACGCATCAATGCAAGGATACGCCGGAATTTTAGGACAGCGAGACATCAACAATGACTTTCACGTCATTAGTACAGCTTCTAGAGGACTTACAAATATTGAGCGAAATTCTTCAGTGACTCAGTTAGAAATTGGAGCACTATATTTCTCATTAATTCGTTTTAAAACCTATATTTATCAGCAAAAGGTGAAAGTATATTCAGACCACATAAGCTTAACTTTCATACAACGGTGTAGATTATGTAGTGGAAAACTTGCTAGATACATTCATGCAATATCTGCATTCGATATTGAGATTATCCACATTCCTGGCAAAAACAATACCTTCAGTGATTTACTATCAAGATTGAACTACAACCCACAAATTCCCGAAAATATTGAAAGGCCTAGAAATGAAGTCAAAATATTGACAATTGAAATTCCTTTAAGCAAAGAAATGATTAGAAAATTGAAAAATATGGGGGAAATTCAAAATGAGGATGCAAAATTATTTGAACTTAAAGAAAATGCACCATTGATTGAGGAGGCAAAGAAAGAAATTATAGCAATTCGAGATGGGACATTATACAAGAAGCATGGAAAAGAAATGCCTAGTTGGAAGATAATGGTTCCGAAAAGCATGGAAAAGGAACTAATTAAGAATTTTCATGAAGGGTTAGCACACTCAGGGACGGACCGAACAACTTCTATGATTTTAGAGAATTTATACATATCCAAATTGCGTCAGAAAGTTCGGAAATTTATATCATGCTGCAACCTGTGTCAGAAGGCAAAGCAGATAAATGCAGCATATGCATTTGAAACTAATTCGGTTATAAGGGACAAGCCGAGATGTGTAATTAGTATTGATATTCATGGTCCGATGCCTCCAAGTCAATTTGGAAATAAATATATATTTGTCTGTTATGATATATTCAGCAAATATGTAAGAATTTACCCTTTGAGAAAACCTACAGGTTTAGCATGTTTAAATAGACTACTTAAGTCATATGTGATAGAAGAAGGACCTATTCAATCTGTATTGAGCGATAATGCTTCGTACTTCACAGGAAAAAAATTTATGGATGGACTGAAAGAAAATGGCATTAAACAATATTTTTCGTCAAGATACAGACCGAACTCCAACCCAGTGGAGAGGGAAATTAAGGAAATTTCAAATTATTTAAGGGTGTTATGTCATCGAAAACACACCCAATGGTATGGATACGTGAACTTTGTTCAGAACCTCTTAAATGAAACCATAAACAATGTGACAGGATACAAACCATGTGAACTTAAGTTGGGAAAGAAGATCAATACAATGTGTAAAAAAATTCCAGAAGCCATTCCAGATGCGCATTCGATACCACCAACAGAAGAAGAGATGTTCCGAAAAGCATTCGAGAGGATGAAGAAAAAAGCCATAAAAAGAAAAATTAAACATGAAGAAAAGAAGAGAAAGGAATGGAGGATCAAAATAGGAGATTTAGTTTTGGTTAAAACCAAGAAATTGTCGGACAAAGAAAATAAACTTTATTGGCGAATGTTTCTCAAATACCATGGACCATATGAAGTTGTTGAAGTGTATGGAACTAACACATATGAGTTATGTAATCCAACAACTCGAAAAAGCATAGGAAAGTTCCATATTGAGATGCTTAAACCATACAACCATGAAGATCATGGTGAAATAAAAGACAAAGATGATAAATAGTAAATGCTGGATAGTTAAAGGCGAAATGCAGAGCAATGTATTGGAACGTAAGAGGGTTAAATAAAAATGTACGTCATGTGAATGGAGAAATAAATTGTGGTCATGAATAACTGTTTGAGAGGAAAATAACATTTTATTAGTAACTGAACATGTGAAATAAAGCCTGATGTTATATTAAAGTAAAGTACATAAATACTATTACAAGAGTATTGTTAAGATAAAGTACAAAATCACAAAAATTGGTAAATATAATTAAAAACAAATATTTATGCAGTAAATAGAACATGTGAAACAGTGCCTAGATTTAAGAGATGTAAATATTTGTGTAGAGGGTGAATATTTTGGTAAATATGTGTAATAATTACAAAAAAATCTTAAATGTATAAATTTTTGTCAACAATGTAAGAGAGTAAACAATTTTGAAACAGTGATTAAATAATTTAGGGTAAAGTATTTGCTATAAAAAAAAAAAAAAAAAAAAAAAAAATTTGTGATGTCAGATTAATATCTAAATTAATTAAACCAGAGCCAGTAAGTAGTGGCGAGATAATAAAGAAAACATGTCGTGTGTTAAATACGTGTGAAGTGTTAAGTGAAAGTGATACGTGTGTTCCAAGATTTAGGAGACTAAAAACACAATTTTAAAATTTCTAAACAAGTTATAAATATTTATAATTATGTTTCTAGTGGGGCATATGATACGGTAATTTGTATCATAAATTACTTAAAGGTAAATAATGATTGTAATATAAATATGTATTTTTATGTGACATTGATTTCAGAGGTTTATTAATTGTAATTATTATTGGTAAATAATAATATACGGCTTTACTGAAACTGTCAGTAATGGCGCAATAATGCAGCGATGGAGTGAGTTGTTTATCATTACCGGGAACCAGGAAGTTACGTAATGTTTCGCGCCTTTTCGGTAGAAGCTTCTGGAATGTTTTCTCCCTAAAGAATATGTATTCATGGTTTTCATTGGATAGTAAAATAGACGCTAATGTTGGCGCGTTTTATTAGCCAATGGCAGTTCATTTATAATCTTTAGGCGTATCTTGAGGCAAGCGTATAAATAAGCCAGGCCCGAGGTAGAGTGTCTCCCAGTTCAACAGAATTCTCAGTACTATACACGTCGGTCTCTCAGTTCATTCATTTCGCCAAGTTACACGCAGCAGAATTACGAGAGTTATTATAAAGTATTATACAGTTAAAAAAAAATTACATAAAGTTAAAGTATGCGAGTTAAAAGTGATAAATAAGAAGTTATTACAAACAGTTTCAGTTTGGCGAGTATCTAAAATCAATTTGTAAAAGTGTTTGTGAACGTGTTCGGCAATAAAAGTTATAAAACCAATTTCTTCATTAAGTATAATTTCTGCATAAAAGATTCCTTTCCGATTCACACCCTGCAAGAGTTAAATGTCGACCTAAATAGCTAGCCGGAGAACATTTAAAGTGAATTATTTCAAAACTGATACAAATTGCTACGCCAGAGGGAGCTACGAACCAGACAAAGGAGTGACGTCACAAGATGGCAACGCGTGAAGTAAAAACATACAATTTGTTCTCTTACAACTGCCAGTGCATTCATGTTTCAGCCGCTACTGTTGTAGCATTCATTAAACCTGTTATGTGTAATCTTGTACGTTTTGTGCAGTGTAGGCTTCAAAGCAGTAGGCTGACAAAAGTTTTAAATGTTAGTTTTGTTTTTTGAGTTGCGAGACATGTGGCAGATTACTTTGGAATCTTTCTTTGTCATCTATCAGTTAATTTGAAGTTCTTGGAAGGATTGCAGAGAATCCATTAAATTGATAATTATGTATTACACATCAATATAAAAGGCTTGAACTCAAGAATGCAGTAAAAATTAAATTTTAAAATGTCAAAAAAGCTAAAGATAATTTTAAATTTTAATGCCAAACACATTAGCATTGCGTAGAAGAATAATCAAAAGTTGCATTCTCATTTGTTAACAGCTTTGACTGGAAAGAAGCAATTACTGTATAAAACATGTCTGACATGTGTGTTCAATATCTCATCTGCATGAATGATGAGTAGGCACTTACTTTAAGTCCAGGCAGATTCCATAGTGGACCATCCAGAAAGTTGGAAAGGGAGTTGTTACGCAGACGAAGCTCCCTAAGGGCGGGCATAGCTGCGAAGGCTTCTCGCTGGACATGCTGGACTCTGTTGTGGTCCAGATGCAAGCGCTCTAAAGCCAGGTGGGAAGGAAGAGCACCAAATGGAATATCTTCCAAGAGATTGTAGCTAAGATCCAGGTAACGTAAACGTGGCAGTGTGAGCAATAGTGTACGTAAATCTGCCACGTGTTCTAACTCGTTGTGTACCAGGAAGAACTCCTCAAGGTTAGGGGCTCCTAGAAATGCCTCAGGCTGCACACGCCGCACAGCATTATGGCTTAGATCCAGGCGTCTTAAAGCAGGAACACGATGAAATGCGCCTCTGGCCACTTCTGTGATACGGTTGTTGCCCAAGCTTATCTGTAACACACATTAAAGGCAGGAGATGCAAGTAGTTACAAAGTGTTATAGACATTCTGATTCACCAAGATAGCATTGCTTTTAGTTGAGTTACCCTGCATTTCATATCAAAATGCTCACACTTTTAGAAAATGTATGCAGTGGATTACCTCATTTTTGGTGTTAGAAAATAAAGCAGAAAATGCTTTGACAAAACACAGTGGCCTGACACTAAATTAATTAAAGCTCCCCCTTCAACTCAGCAAAAAACAACTAAGGTTACAATAAGGAATGGTGGTGAACACAGTTCTTCTATTGCCCTTGCTACAAGAGGAGTGGAAAGTTGAAGTGGGAGTGTACTAAAGCTTATGGCATGACTAAATCAAGGCAGTAAAGGTGAAGGCTATTCTCTAATAGTTCCAAATCGAAATCCCAGCTTCGTATGCTGAGATAGATTCGCCCTCTAGACCCCTGACACTGCCAGGGAGGACCTATAGATAAATCAATGCACACAAAGCCATTTCACTTCTACACTTTCTTACTTTGTTGAAAGTGCAACAAAGGGGTAAACTGCAATGGAGGCGAAATAATGAAAAGAAACAGAAAGGATTGTGGATATTTAAAAAGCAACTAAGAAACACCAGGAATACATTTTAGCAAGTAGATCAGTCTTAGGGATTGGAATGTGAGCTAACACACCACTGAGCTAACTCGTGGTTAAACCAGTTGTTTTGGAATTTGTTCCCATCCTTTACATTCGGTAGGAAGGCGCACGGTTATCACCTTCAACTTGTGACTCACCTCTCTAAGAGCAGGAAGATCAACGAAACTCGCTTCATCCAATCTATTGAAGAAGTTGCTGTCCAAACGCAAGATCTCAAGGGCCGGTAGCTCGCGGGTAGCACGTCCGATGGCACCCGCGTCGTTCAGCCTGTTGCCCTGAAGAGAGAGCTCCCTGAGAGTTGGAAGACGGGCCAGTGCTCGGGGATGTACCCAAGTTAGGCCGCAGTTGGATATGTTGAGGAACCTGAGACGAGGCAAATCCTGTAGCAGACCACCCTCGAGCCGCGTGAGGTGCGGACTGTCCGTAACATGGAACTGCTCCAAGTCAGGTAGCGATTTAAAGCCCAGCGGTGATAGTTCCACCTGTAATAAATGTTATAAAAGTTAAATAATAGAAAATAAATCAACTCTATTGCTGAGGGTTGAGGCTGTAAGTAGCGCTGTGGCGTTGCTGCCTGTGGTGCGTGGGAAGCCAATTTGGATTCTCAGTATCGGCATAGGGGTTTTCCCTAGTGTGAGATCTGATAAGCGGTGCACAATCTCCACTATGGAGCTATCAGATGGAACATTAGTGGTTCCCAAGAATGGAAGGAAGCAGATGCCGATCATATGTGCCTCGGTTTACTGCACTCTACCCTAGGTAAGTTTATGCTTATCTCCTCGATAAGCACAAATTGAGCAGTTTTTTAATTATTTTTTGTGGCCCCGCTTGTACAATCCTGCAATTGGTACCCCTCTTATAGGTTCCCAAAAGTTGTAAGCATTTTCAGAAGTGCCTGTCACTTCTGAGTAAACCTGTTACTCTTTCAAAGTCTCTTTTGTGCACACAAGAGTTCTGGCAAGAGTTAAATTAGACTTTCCAATTAATATTTTCCCCAATCTTTTCCAAGACATATAGCCATTTCGGTGCTGTTGTTTCCTGGACCAAAGTTGTATTGTTGTCCTAATTATTTATTTAAGTAGGACTCAGGAGGGTTCTGTATTGATAAAAAAGGCCAAGAAACTATTTTTGGCCAATGCATCTGCCTTTTTTTTTTTGCCTTCAATATTTTGATGTCCAAATCCGCAATATAATTGCGTTATGTGAGACAAGAATGTTTAAGGGAGTGCACCAGTGAAATTTATACAACTTCCAGAAAATATGCATTTGGGTTGCACGTTCAAAACATATTCTCAGTCAACACTTTCAAAATTTGTGTTCGCTTTTGATATTGTGGATATTTGGCTTAATATACAATACTGTAATAACATAAAATAAAATTTGTTACTTTAAAATTGGAGCCTTTTTTGAGGTTTTTGGCATTTTTCTCATCACTTTCACTTATTCAAACCATTCCACACGATGGAGTTTTCACTCACTTCTTCTGAAATAGTTCAGGTCCCTTCGGAAAAGTAAACAAATTAAAATTGTTATAAATTTCTGTGTTGCAAAGGGTCTTTTTATAATTGATTTTCTAAGTAAACCGAAAGTTGACAGTGATATTTCAAACATATATTTTATTTTGAACTACAAGAAAAGTATATGACAACTTTTTGCGCTATGATCAGATAAATGATATGGGCATTTAAAAGCAAGGTCTTTTTAAAATTTCATCGAAAGGGACATTTGGCATAAGATGATAAAACTCATTTTTGGAACTCAGTAACTTGAAAAATAAACATGATATCAAAACGATATTTAAAATCATTAGGTGTTTCCTAAGATAAACTTAAGACAAATTTTCGCCATATTGACTGAAAACTTTAGGAACTAGGATTTTCAGTGGTTACCTTAAGCCATTATAACAGAACGAGAGTTAAACAACTGCATATTACTAAAACCTAGGATGTATACTGAATCGTTACACTCCTTGTTCAAAATTAAATAAACTGTCAGTCCAGTCCTGATTAGAGCCCGCAAAGAGGATATGTACTGCTGTCATCACTTCATCTTCGCTGAAAATAGCTGAGCTAATATTTGTGTAGAGGATCTTTGGGAATTAAAATGATACATTTAAGCGTAGGTTCTAAGAAATGAAAACTGCGGACAGTAAAGCTTTAATGACTCTGTGGTATGAAATACTGTTCTCAAGACAATCATTATTCGTGAATTGAACTAAAAATCTTTTATTCTTTCAGAATCTATTGATGTATACCGCGGAAGAGTTTTTGATGATACACAAGTCTGTATTAAAGCTGGGTTCACAATGAAGACGTCAACCTTTTATCGGGTCTATACAACATATTTTTGTCGGTTTCCAACACATCTAAGATGACAGAGGGTATGCAAATGTCACAAAACAATCAGAAACTATGTTCTTGACAACGCAACAATATATGTAACTGGCCATAAAACAATCTTAATAATACACCAGGTTTGCAAAGGGAGTACAATGTTGCAGACATCTACACCAAAGGTGTTGATTGTAAGAGGACTACATCGTTCCCAGATTTATTTTTCGCCATTGCAACAAACAAGGACCTCAGTTGTCAACGCCTGATATGACCTTCCTCTAAGCGACCTATTGAGGGCTATTATAAGACCACAACAACAGCAATAATAATAATAATAATAATAATAATAATAATAATAATAATAATAATAACAACAACAACAACAACAAACGATGGGTTTTATACAGCTATTGTAATGCCAAAGTGTTGTTATTCCAAGTCGACGAATTTACTTTCTTGAGCCCAAAGTAACTCACACTATGCCTAAACAAATAATATAGCAACACGCTGAAAGAACTGAGTTTTGTGCATTTCAGTCCACAAACATTAAGGAAGTTAATATTTGCCCTTGTTAGTTATGCAATATTCTCAGCAAATCTAAGGCAAACCTTCAGGATGAACGCAGGTTTAGGGAGATCTGAGCTAACTAAGCGGGAAAAAGGAGAAGCGAAATGCAGTTATGAGAAAATATATGAGTTGTTCTATTAAGGGGGAAGCTCTATCTTGAAATCCTAAGTTTGCATACGTAGCCATTAAAATAACTAACTTCTAAAAAAAGTATATCTTTATTTTTGGAGCTTAAACCCAGTGCACTATTCTGCCACACAGAAATAAATAATGCTGCACGAAAATTGATCTAATTGTGAAGATGGTGATCGTGGTTGTGGTTACGGTTATGATGATGATACACTCCCCTTTCTTTCAAAATGCAAAGGCTCACGGCAGGTCCAGTTTCTTGTAGCCCCTGAATCCTTTCATACGCATGAGCAGAGAGCAGCATTGGGGATGGAATATGTATGGTCAGCTGCCAAGTTACCCCGGCCGATTACCCCACCTTCTACGTCTACGTTGCAATGTCTTACACTCCAGGTATGAGGCTGCCATCTTTCCTATCTCCACTTAATTTTATCAGTCAATAGAAGTGGCTAATGCAATGTTTTCAAGCCGAAGCCCACAAAAGATCACTGGGCGATGGTGCAGCGCAAATATGCTAAATGAGGGCGCAACGGGGTTCATGTAAGTGGAAAGTAATTGTATTTTTATGTCTCCCTTCAGGATAGCAAAGCGGAGTGTTTACAGTGTTCTACTCAAACAGGATATATTGCACGTTTTATTATAAGAGTAAATTTTAGTTCTGCTCACAAACCTCTCTAACCGACACCGGTACAACGAAGCAAGCATGTGTATGGTTCAATCAGCAGAGAAAAAAGGGTGGATAACTGAAGAGGTAGAACATGTTATAAGTTCAGTGCCTGCACTATTTCTCGCTCTAGCAGCCCCTATTTGTCCCCAAGGACCTCACGAGGCTGAATGTCATCCTTTCAACTTCCGAGGAGGAGAAGAATTTCATGCCAGAACGGGCTGGAACTCGGGTTTTCCTCTCTACATGCAGCAACGCTGCGTTTTACCATGGGGAAGGTCAATGAAGTCTTAAATATATTTTTAAGACATAAAGTGTTGTACTCTCGAGTTGTTATGCAAAGGAAACTCACCAGTGCTGGAGACTGAACGTGTAGGTATCGAAGTCTCGGCAGACCTGCAAACCTCGGTAACCTCTTCATAGCACCGCCTTGCAACGTGACGGCTTCCAGCGCTCGGAGCTGCTCCAGGCTGTCGGCTGGAAGACTGCGAAGATAGGGTTCCACGATGAATATCTCTAGAAGAGTATCTTCTAGCCCTGCCAGCCAAGAGGCGGCCACTCTTTCCAGGCCGTTGTCTCTCAACATGAGTCGTGCCACTCTAAGTGCAGAGAAAACGCTTCCGGGCAGTGATGGCAAGAAGTTGTTCTCGAGGATGAGTTCGTCCACCGGACGGGGTAGTGCTGCTGCCACCGCCTGCAGTCCACCCAGTACTCTGGCAAGATCACTGTGCGTGCACCTGTCGCAACAAACATATCATATTTGAGGTGAATTGGGACACAGAAATGAGAACTTCAGTTATTCATTCCAATTAAAAACGATCGAAGTCCGTGAAAAATGTAGTTGGAATCAAAATAAATTATATTAAACTGAGTTTTATTTATGGATGTTCTTTAACAACTATGGTCCTTCGCGTTCCATTCTATATTGGGCGTGAATGACCGGTAATTTTGCTCAGAGGCCTCTTTATCGGCTTGAGGTTCTTTTACGTGTCGTAAATCTACGACACGGGACCAGTGGTTTACTTCCCTTCCGAAGGAAGCCGTGCTAAGGATTTTTACGCCCCAAAAAATCCACCGCCTTCCGCCGGGTTTGAACCCGCGACTTCAGGAACTAGAGGCTAGCACGATACCACTAGTTCACGGAGGACGACATAATCGGAGCTGTTCACCTGTTATGCTGAGCATACGGATGAATAGTCACATTCGTGAAGGGCAGTTTATTTTGCCCAAGAAGTTCACTGTGACCTCTGATTTTAGTTGAGATATGCCCTTAAAGAGGTAACGTAGAAAGCGATCAGAGACCGGTGGAGGGCCTAAAGAGTAGAAAGGATGATGGAATATTTGCTGAAGACATCAACTTAATTCTATTCCATTGTGCTAGAATAGCTTGACTCTTTCAGATAACATATGTGTATGAAACTAAAGTTCTGCGTAACACTTCTGATAAAAACATGCGGCCTTACTGTTAGCGCTTCTCATAATATGTTTTATAGATGGGCTATATTTGCATATCTGAGGTGCAGACAAAACAAGTTTATCTCATTAAAGTTAGCAATATTACCTTTAGATTAATTTGCAGGTAATTGCCTGTGCCTTCTGTCAAATCGATGGGAGACGTCAGACGCTGTAAAGCGAATGTTTTCTGTGAAACGCCCGATTCTTGGAACATCAATTGTATGAGTTTGAATTACAGCTTCGGCGTCGTAAGATGTGTCAACTCGTATGTATTCTTAGTGAAGCCTTTCGAACAGAGATATTCCAGATGTTCTGGATGATGCAATTCATTGCAGAGTTTCTTAATTGTACGCATAGCTCGTTAATAACTATGAAAACGCGACTGTATCGCATTAACGTATCGGGGTATCCCCATACTCTCCTCTGGTTGAACAAAATCTCCGGTTAAATAACGTGCAAGTCCCAGAATTAGGGTTCCGTAGAAAACCTGGGCTAACGTCATCCACTAATTCCTATATACTTGGCAAATGGCTTGAGGATACGATCAGGAATAATTCTGAAGACGTGCTGAATGCTTAGACCCAATTTCTTAATCATGCTGCATTTATATTATCACTACCTTTTTAAAGAAACCAAACGCTTAATAGTAAGAAGGCCACTTTCTATCAGAAATTCTTTCCAAATATTGTTCAGCTAAAATAATTTTATAGTTTGTACTTACCATATTTGCAATTGATCCTCCCGCATGGAGCAGCGGCAAGGAAGGATATCCGATTCTGAAGGACACCCCGTTTGTCTTTCTTCTCCGACGGTCCATGATGAAAAAAACGACAAGAATAGTAAAAGCAGCCTCCAAGAGAGGCCACCTTGTTTGGATCCATAACTCATGCTTCACGCCCTCATCTTGGCCTGTGAACATTTAACCAATGCTTGATGTGCGTGACGCCCTTAATGAATTATAGTATTAGTAACTAACAAAATTGAAATGAAGGATATAAGATAAAGATACATAACTAGCGGTATTTCATGAAAAAGAGAAGAAAAGCACGGCTGTATCTAAGTACATATGTATTTTGAATTCTGTTTCGAGAACTTGCTAACTGATGAACAGTTTTAAAAAAGAAAAATTCCTTCAGAGATCTGCTAAGAGCATTGCTATGGATTAGGTTTAAAACATTTTATAGATAATGTAGCTGCATATAAGATTCCGGAGCTAACATAGCCATCATCATCTCTTTACAGAAGTTTCGTTCATAACTATGATGAGCATCTTCAGTACAGCTGAAGTACTGCCTTGATGAGCTCGGAAACACCTGTCCCCAGTGAAAAGTTCGTCGCATTTATTAAAGAATAACAACAACAACAAAAAACAGAATGTTCTAGTGAACTAGCTAACAAACTGCATGCATGGCATTCCACTAATGATTCAGGACAGCTGTGGAGAATGCTTCTCTATTATCATCCTTCGAATGTGCCCTCTAAGATATAACCATATAGTATAATTATCCATTTATCGGTAAAATATCGATAAATGCCGCTTTGCTAAAGGATACTGCTTGGTTGATGTAGCTGAATACTGCTATGTCACGTAAGCTTCACCGTCTTTATATTAATTTCCGTACCCTATTATTTTCAAATCGAAGTGTTTGTGACAAAAAATAATTAATGAAATGTCCTTATTCTACCGTCCTATATTGTCCCTTTATCACCAAGGAAAATATTAAAATGTCCTATTTTATTGTTTTGAAAAAATGGGGACCTTATACTACGATGACTACATATTTCGCACAATCCTCCATGGAATCGAAAGAAAGAAAGAAAGAAAGAAAACTATGCCGTGAAGAGTTGTAAAGCCATTTGGTCAAAAATCTAATGTACTAGGGATCCTCTCCTCCCGATTTTGGAGGGGTCTTCCATTTTTATTATAACTGTCTCACGTCCCAATAAGAGTATGACGGTACACCCCAAATAACCCTATTTTTCTGTTCTATGTTTTACCAGTTATACTACTGGGTCAAATAATATGTAATATTAACATATTCTCAATGGCAATGACTTTCATGTCGTGCTGATAGCCTTTTTAATAATTTAGACATAAACAGTTTTTCTTCTCTCCGTAAAAGTGTATTTTTATGGACATAATACGGTTTGGAAAATATCCCCTCAAACACACACTATAGTCGGGAGCACACAAAAAGGCGAAAGGGAGAAGCCATGACAGAGAGAGAGAGTCGTTCGCTATTCAAAAGCAGGTCACAGCAATGCTACTGCGCAATACGCACTCACCCGCCTTCAGCATGCATAGTAACTTCACGCGTTAAGTAAACAGACTTGTAACACAACATATTTAGTGGTAGGCGTTAAGAGAATGCATCACTGTACATTCGTGATAATCTCGGGTAAACGGATGTTTAATATTGTGCGTTCAAAAATATTCAAAAGCTAGAATTTCAACGTTTATTTTTTACTTTTGATATTTCGAATGTTTACTTTCATATACAATAAAGTAATAAAGTAATTAACATTACTTCCATTTTAATGTATGATTTTGATTTTTTTTCTTAGCGATTTAGCTCGTTAAGAATGCTCTACACGATTTCCATCCAAATCTTCATAAAGTTTTAATGTAGATTTTGAAAACATAAGCAATAAAAACCGTCATATTATTTTTTGAAATTCAGCAACTTGAAGTACATTGAAACGAAATTTAAAACTATTTACTAAGACAAATATCCGATTAAATGTGCAGCCAAACTGAGGGAAAACTAGAAAACATTTCCTGTGGTGTATTCCCCTTAAACGCAAGCTTATTCCTTAAAATCACAAAGGTGACATGTGCTCCATACTTTGAAACTAGGTACTGTACTGCATTTTTAAGACAACAATGTAAAAGCGAAAGTCGTGCGTACTTTCAATTCATAAAAGAAAGTGACAAAATGGTAATATCTATGTAGGCCATCATTGCCGTGGTTGATACTAAGGATATCGTGAGCCATAAAGCTGGAAATAATAGCATGCACATGATTTACCATTTTCTATTACACTACTCTGTCCTGAAGCGGATCGAAAGTGCTATTAAAACATTATTTTCGGCACAAAAAGCGTGACTGTTAAGAAAAGTTGCAATAACGGAAATCCAACGCTTTGTCCTACGACTGAGGCAGAACGGATTCTAAAAGGAGATGCTTCGCTCCGCTGCCAATTGCATGCAGTGATTTTAACTTCTTTCAGTGTTCGACTGAACTATATGCTCTATGTAAATTCAGTTAGGGGTGTTCATTTAGTTGAGAGGCAAAATCTACTTACAAGTAATTGCACATGCACAGTTAGTCAGAATCGCCCTCCATTTCTTAAAATTAATCTCTCTGCGTGGCTCATGTGTCATGCTGGATGGGTCTTGCAGGGTTTACAACTGTATCTGTATTGCCGAGTAACTGTATCACATATTCAGATGCACCACTGAAATTGCTATTTTCTAAAGTTTTCAGAAGTTTGGCTGAAAATTTAATCTTAAGTCTGTCTTATGTAAACATCAAAAGATGTGCCGACACAGGTGGTCGAGGTGGTTAATACACGGACTTCTGAAGTGGAGGTCTGCGGTTCAAATCCCGCCGGGGCCGTACTCCAGATATTCCTGTCTTCACAACTGGCAAAGTTAGAAAATGTTTTGTTATTTTAGTTTCTTTAAAATTACCCTAATAATTTTTTGACGTTCGCGTGATTAATAAAATACATACTTATCTTAAAATTTCCATAAATAGCTGTGAAATTCTATTCATTTTAATTGAAATTTGTATAACTGTGATAAACATAAAAGCATACAGTCCATGTCAAAAATTTTCTTCTGGGGCATTAACGTTTCCGAAATATTTGTTGCTGTAATTTAAAATATTCCAGACTGAGAATTTATTTATTGCATCACCTATGTAATACGTTCCAAAATGTATGATATGCTTCTCTTCGTACGACCACAATGCTATCGGCTTGTGAGTGTTGTTTGCTAACGCTGCATGGAATCAAATCCGCATTACCTAGTTTGAAACAATTTCTAGGCAAACGTTTAACGTGATTAACGTAAAGCGATTAGAAGAATGAATTTTTTATATGAATAGTATAATGTAAACTTTGAACTGGTAATACGCAGAAGTCGTGTGAATAATTACACCTAAGACTTTTTTTTTTTTTTTTTTTTTTTTTTTTTGTTAATTTCATTCTTTTGACCGGATAGGTCATTAACGATCGATGCATGGATTTATGAAATGAGCTGAGGTTCGCTAAGCCAACTGGTATTCATCCGAAGAATTGAGGAGACAGGAACGCCGTCAGCCAGGTAGCCTCGCTCAAAGGGATTTGAAACCGGCCTCGTAGCGTAGAGAGACGCAACTAGATGGTTCTCTCTCTTTATTATTGCTCGTTTACACACAAAATTCCTTCCTCGTCGTTTCCTAGCGATCTATTACAGAACCTTTCACCCTTCAATCATTTCTTACCCACGCACAAAATCACATCACTTAAAACCATCCATCCCCAATCTCTTTTAACTGCACCTTAAATTTAGTTGTATCCTCAGGTTTCGTTTCTAAAGATATCGAACCCTTACTCCCTATTTCTCAAACCTTAAATTTTAAACCAATACTTTTCACCCTCCCGTAATAATCCCTTTGCGTCTGACCCTCCGCATTCCAAGACTGCCCCTTTGACCTCATATTGGGCCCGTAGCTACACATCCTGAAAGAGCAGCTTACAGATTCTAAAGTGCACTGAGTCCTGTCGCACATAAACCAAAATTATATTATAGTAATAGCTATTTTAAAATTATTAGTTTGCGAAGTGTAGGTATATCTTGCATAATGGTTTGAAGAACAGTTACAAATTGCAAGTAAGCTTATTATTTGTTAGTGAATATTACAAACTGCTGTTGCGAAATAGAATGAGAATACTATTTCTACAAATACAAGACCATCTACTAGAATTAGTTGAAAAGTACATTCACGATAAAGGCATTAGCGTTAACAAACATATTATTGACCTTTCTAAAAAATAAAACACAGAGAAAAGAATCAACATCAGAAATACGCACTGGTACACCTGAATAGCGTCCTTTCTTTATTGGTTCAAGATCTCCAAATTATCCTTTTCTTTGAATGCATAGTAACGTATCGTACAAGCAGCGGTATATTACTGTTTTTTTCACAGTCTTCTGTTTATTTAATAGCAAATGAAAGACTTGAAATAATAACCCATCGTTCGTGAGGTACAGTGTGCAAGCTGCAGAAGAACTATACAGGAGGAAAATTTATATATGGACATCAGCTATACCTTTGTCCGTCCTTTACAGCACCATCATCCAACTGAATGACGTTTGACGTCGCAGCGTATGTGTAACGTAAGGGAACACCAACAGAGTAGTTCTTGAAAACCCTTAGTAGGGAGAGCGAAGGGAGCCACACCTATTGGTTGACCGCTTTAGAGTTTTAAACGTTCCTAATGTTATTACAACCTCTATATTGCGCTGCCAATTGTCACGAAACTAGTACGCTGCCGTTGATCATGTTAGTAATTTGTAGATTTTACCTGTATTGTACAATTTCAGTATGATTAGTGACGTGGTGAATTTAACGCAACAAAAACCAATAATGCTTACAAATTGTAGCTTGCATTTTATACATTTCCTCTGATAATATTATAAAAATTATGAATAAAATCTGAAAGTTTCTAGTAATATGAACGTTACCTATACTCATCGATGACAGCGACACAACATACTTCCACGGCGAAAGGTTATCTATCGTTCCGGGGAATAGTTCCAGTTCGATCCTTAATGATAACAAATCAGATTGATAGGGTTCTCTCTGGGTATCTTCATAACCGAAAATAGAACACGAAGCGTGTTTTAGTGTTCATAAACTCCGAGTCTAAGCATTAGTTCATTTCTTTACTTCTGTGAAAGCTGATGCGGTGTTATTGGTCTGATACGTCGAGGATTTATGAATATCGTGGCACTTTGGCCTCAGGAACGTTTTGTACCTCTCTTCATGATCGTAATCCATTCAGTATTGTTCTGAGCGACTTCGATGAGGCTTGCGTTCGATCATTCAGTGTGGGGAAAATAATGCTCCTAAGTTTGCGGGTGTTTTGCAGTCAAATAGCGTGTGAGTTGCAGTTTCTTTGTTTCATTGCACCTCAAATCGACGGAGCTGTAATAATTCCCAGATATTTCCACTTTCTTCCAAATAGCAGCTTTTTTCCTTCGGTGATGTTTGTTATTTTGCATAACAAGAGTTTTAGTTCTGCTTTGTCTCTTTTAAAAGAGGCTGTGTATGCACGCATCGACGGATCTCAGCATTTTTCTTGAGTCCTAAATATGCACCTTTTTATGCCTGTCTTTATTTACCACAATAAATGCTAGCAGCTATCTCTGCTCCATTAAGTTTCTAAAATCACACTTTAGCCAACTCAGTGGTCTGATACTTGCTATATACATCGCTAAGTAACCCATATAAATTCAGTCAAAGTGTGACTGGTCAGTATCATACGATCTTCCCAAATGTGTTTGGTTTTGACTATGAAAGATGATCTTTTGAAGCTGTTTGGTTCTCTGAGATGCATTTATTATCACTCCTTGCCAATCGTTTTATAGCTCAGATATTGATCGATAGTTTAAGATTAACTTTTACAAAAGATGTGGTCTATCTGCTATAGTACAAGCTTTCTATATTGGCCTAACCTTAACAGTAGTCTCTTTAAGAACGAATCATCATAGGCAGGCGATCAGTTAAGACAAAGTCTCCCTTCATACAGCATCTCATAGTGAAATCTTTGCAATTGTTTTAACCTAGTACTTATACTTGCTCTTTCTGCCTCGTCAGAAAACACCCTTAGAAATAAGGAGACGGCCTCCATAACAATGCACCAAGACCGAGTTCCTTTTGCACTAAAGTTACCAGTGTAAATCATGCAGTAAACAATCGTGTTATCTCCAGTAATCTTATTACCTACTTCATTATTTATTTTAATTACTATTCATTATGTTGGTTCATTAAGTACAAGATTTCTGTCAGCACGCGCAATACAAGTAATTCGGTTTACACAGGCTTTCTATCCAGCTATACATCCACACCCACAAATGTTACTCACGTTGTCTTTCGGGAAAATTTACACCTGCAGGTTGGCATTGCTCCCGCCACCTGTCACTGTCAAGCTAGTGTGCCCGGTGTATAGTGTGTGTGTTGTGTCTGCGTTTTTATTATGTATGTAGGTAGTTATAGTGATGCTTACTTAGTGCAAAGAAAATGCCGCATTGGACCCAAAAATCACATCGGTATTGGGATTTTGCAAGAAACGCACTTTAAGGCCTTTGAATAAATTTAAAACAGAAACATTATTTTCACTACTCTAACTACCCCTTATTAGGAAAAAAGTGGGCTTTCTTTCTAACTACTTGGATTTAACTACTATTTGTTGGTGGAAAAACATATGAACATAATGTGTACGTTGAATTTTCCGCAAAATGCTCGTTCATTCGCTTTCACGTTACGGAAGGCATAAAAGATAGTCGAACACTTACACTACAGGAAAATGTAAATCTCGTTAAATATACAGATTGTGTCAAACAATTTTTTGTTGCGTTAAAAATTACCATATTATTCAGTATTCGGCAGCAGTGTATGTTGATACGTTAAGCGCACTCTTCGTTTCTAGTGAGCTCAAAGTCAACATATAATAGCCACCTGTTTTACAAACAGCTGAGCGTTGTCTCAGCCTCATACAACAAATGAGTACTCAAGTCATTTCTATGCAGAACTTTATACCACTATACAGCTTTGCACAGGAGCTTTTTAAATTCCAGTACTATAGGGATCCTGTCATTGCTGTGCCATCATTCCTGATTCCGGCCGCCGGATGTCTCCTCTCACCTCCTCCATCCCGGGCACCCCCTTGTGGGACATAGGTACAATATCTTCACTGGATCATTGGCGACTCCCCTCCGATTATTAGAAAAAAAATCCAGTAAAACTACTGACGTAAGGTTGTAGCATTTAGGTGCATAAATATAAATTCCATTGTACCAGGCTGAAATTGAACCTGCAATGTGGTCACAGAATGCCTGCACGTGACCAATGGCGCCACAATGGAAGACACATATTCACAGTGATTAATATGAAGTGAGTAACAATAAGGTTTTACTTTAGTGATGCATAATACCGCTATGAAATAGTATTGGGTGGAAAAGTTCATATGTTACACATAATGTTTTATAACGGAATTTTTGCTGCATACAAGGGCGGATTGATAAGTCCATGACTTTGACGAGGGATACGGTTCCAATCACAGTTTCTTTTTTGCACCCAAGTCTTACATCTATTCTGAGTATAATCGCAGAAATTCGTCATTTGTTTCTTAGAACATTGTTGAGAGCGTTCTAAAATAAGCAGACGTGTAATGCTTCGTAGAAAATGGAGAAAAGTGAATTTCGTGTTCTGATAAAGCACTACTTTTTGCGTGGTAAGACGGTGAAGGAAACGGAAGAAAAGCTGAACAAGTATTATGGGGACTCTGCTCCATTACATGACATGGTTCACAAGTGATTCACCGAATTTCGATGTGGCCATTCGAACACAAGAGATGCCGTGCGCACAGGACGGTCGGTTGAGTTCACAACAGAAGAAATAGTAAACAAAGTTCACGATATTGTTTGGAAGACCGCCGAGTCAAAATCCGTGAGATAGCCAAGACCGTAAACATCTTGAGTGAACGGGTGTATGACATTCTGCACGAATTTTTGGGTATGAGAAAGCTGTCAGCAATATGGGTGCCGCGACTGCTCACGGTTGAGAACAAGCGGAATCGTGTGACCATTTCACAGGGATGTTTTAACATGTTCCAGCGCAACCCAAATTAGTTTTTGCGGCGTTATATCATGGTCGATGAAACTTGGACCCATTACTATCAACCTGAAACCAAACAACAATCAAAGCAGTGGATTTCCTTCGGCGAACCTGCTCCAAAGAAAGCGAAAACCATTCCGTCGGCAGGAAAAATCATGGCGCTGTCTTGGGATTCACAAGCGGTGATTAGCGTTTTACCTGGAAAAGGGTAAAACGATCACAGATTCATATTATGCCGCAATGCTGGATCAGTTTCACAAGGAATTATTAAAGAAACGACACCATTTGGTGAAGAAAAAGGTTCTCTTTCGCCAGGATAATGCACCCGCACACAAGTCAGCCATTGCCATTGCCATTGCCATTGCAAAATTTGTGGAATTGGGCTACGAACTGCTACATCACCCGCCATATTCTCCAGATTTGGCTCCGAGCGACTTCTTCCTTTCGCAAACCTGAAAAATTGGCTCGCTGCCACATCATGGCAGAAATAACCTCATATTTTGCAGACTTCGAAAAATCATATTTTTTGGAAGGGTTAAAAAAATTGAGAAACGTTGGACAACGTGTATTGAATAGAAAGGAGACTATGTTGAGAAATAAAATTGTTTTTTTGGAAAAAATTGTTACTTTCTTTAAAACGTCACTGACTTATAAACCCGTCCTCGTATATATGAATATTTGTACTGTTATAAACATGTAATTGAAATTAATGTCTAATGTGTTGCATCACATGTCTTTCTCGATTCACTCTTCTAAAAACTTATTTTCACAAAAGCTTGTTCTTCTGTCCCTTCTTATTAATCAAGATAAACCTTCATTAACACATTTACACATTTTGTTGTAGGCATAAAAAGGATACAATACGCTACAGCGATAGTCAAAGAGTCTTAAAGGCAGACGCTATGTAATGATTTTGAAATTTCATGCTCTTTACATGACTACGAGAGAAAACGAATAACGACTTACCACTCGAAAAAATTTTAAGTACTAAAAATTATATAAAAAGAATATCTGAAAATGTTAACGCCATAAAACTTATTTTTTGACAATGTTTGTGTGGTAGGATTTTCTCTTACGGTACACCAGTTATACAGGGTGATTTATGAAGAACTGACATGTATTTCTTTAATTGTATCAAACCGAGTTAAGCTAGCCACAACTTATTATACCTGAAATGCAGAGGAATTTTGGGAGATTATTTACCTCTATAGTAAATGTTGAAAATGCTCTCCATCCTGCATAAGGCACAACTCAACACGTCGTTCCATGTTACAGGCAACTCGTTGGAGGACTCTGTTGTCAATAGCTTGACTCTCCCATGTAATGTTGCGCTTAGATCGTCCAATGTCTGGGGACGTGTGACATAAACCCTGTCTTTTAAGTAATCCCATAGAAATAAGTCAGGCGATGTCAAATCCGGAGATCTAGGTGGCTACAGGTTCTTGGAAATTATCCGGTCGTCAAAGAAACTTGCAATTAGTGCCATGGATTCATTTGATGTATGGCATGTAGCGCCGTCCTGCTGAAAATATCTTTGACTCAGCTCTACGTGTCTAGCTGCTCAGCAAACTCCATGAAAATCCGTCGGTACTCTGCAGTGTTCACATTGTTTTAAAAAAAACAGTTGGTTCCACTATTCTCTGTGCGGATATTGCACACCAAACTCCGATTTTAACCGGATGCATAGGTGCATAGCCGGATAAATGGAACCATGCTTCTGTGAACCATGTGATGGACAATAGATATGGCAGAATTTTGCACAATGAACGTCTGAAACCAACGACAATAATTCAGTCGTCTATCCTTATCTGACTCCTGTAACTGATGAACAACCGTAATCCTATACGGCTGTAGGCCTGCACTTTTCTCAGCTCTCTGACACATTGAGTAGCTGTACCCTGTCTTCTGCGACAAACGTCTTAATGATTTTTTGGGTGACTGATCCAGTCGTGCCCTTACGTCAGCAACAACCGTGGGAAACCTAGATGAACGAAGTTTGCCTTTTTCATTCACCAGAGATCCAATTGTTTCCAATTTGTTTACCAGACCCATATTGTATTTCTTTGGGGAGGATTCCGAACACCAAATTCTCTCTGGTATGCCCTTTCAGTAGCTGTAATTGAATTCGTAATCCAGTATTGTTTTACAAGGAAGAGTCGTTAATTTAATGTGTATTCCATTTTCACGTTGACTAGAACAAAATCTCAAAAACAGCTGCCGACATAAAACTAACAATTAAGAATAAAACATGAACATCTGCGCATATAGTGACAGGCAATCGAAACTCCAGAACATTCTGCTTAATTTGGTGCTAAAATTGGGGCATTGAGTGAATTTCGAACAGAATAATTAAAGAAATAAAAGTGCCAGTTCTTCATAAATCACTCTGTACAAAAGCCATTCGGAATGAAGAGGACTTCACAGGCTTCAAAATAAGCATTTTATTTGTGTTGCAAATAATATTGCATATGATATTTTAATCAAAATCGTTAATAGTCTTTTTTGAGAAAAAATAACGAAACATTTTCCATGTAAAGTGTAGTACGCGTATTGTCCGTTGAAATCTAGGTACGGAAGTTTTGGGAGGAATGCAATACTTCCTCCCTTCTTACTATAAGTGAGTAATAGAGAAACTAAAAACTAATTTTTAACAACATTGTATAGTATCTATCTTCTGCAGAACACTGCAGAGATGAAGCTGTTCGTCAGACAAGTAGAAAATTGCCTTATGTAGTTTAGAAAACGGATTCTTTTTCAGGAATGTTACCGACGGAACCGTTATGCTTGTGGTGAGCGCGGGACCGCGACGGTGTCACACAGGAAGATGAGAAAAATACTTTAATATAAAAATCCGTTTCTTACTCTGTAGGATCCTGCCGTTAACTACTTTTCTTTCAGATAAAAAAAACAATATAATGCCGTGTAAATACCAAACAGCTTAATTTGTTAACTCACTTGTTGACATTTAGTGATGGAATATAATATAAAACGTTTTCAAACATTTAGCTTTAATACTTGTTTCGAAACTTATTTTACGTACCTAGGACGGAGGCATTCCTAAAAACATCCCCTCCTCGTGATACCCTTTTAAAATCATTTACGATATTTGAAAGTTTTAGCTGATCATGAACCTAGAACTAGTTGTTCTAACATATTAAAATTTTCATTTTAAACACGTTAAAATTTGCTGCTTTCAATTGATTTGGAAAATATTTTAGCTCAGTGAAATAAAAGAAAGGTGATATAGTTAGTTCCGTTTCAAATGTTATACTTCATAAAATTGCATCTTTAAAAAAGTAAAAAAATGCAAATAGAGAAAGGCAGGGATACTAAGACACGGGCATTCAAACAGCCTGGTGGAGCTTGTTTGGGGTCTTGGAGAAGATTATTACACTTTTTCTAGACTACGAAGTTTTATATTTTATAGTATAAAAAAAAGGAAATTCTTTACTTAGGGAAGATTAAATATTCTTCTCGACAATGTTGAAATTATCAAGCTCATGAGCTATTTCATTATAACACCAAAAAGAACATTCTCTTAGATATAAATAATAATATTTTATTCGTCTACAAATTTACTTTCATTGGTGTAATGCATTTAGCAAATGGGATGTAAATTCAAAAACTTAAATATATTTATATTTTAGCTTATATTAAACAATTTTACAGCATTAGTTTGAGGTCTATCTAAATCAATCTAATATCTACGTTATCAGCAAAGTGTCACGGATATTTGTAAAACATTTTGAAGTTCTAGCATGAAAGGCTCCTGAAGAACGTTTTAAAAGTTAGTTAGTTTAGAAATTGCTGTATAAACAATAGCTAACAGAAATTTCGACACAAAAAATTCTGGTAAGTTACATTCATATGAACTTTCTCTACCCCCTATTGCTTATTAATGGGCATATAAATTATTCTTACGAAAGTTTATTTACCTATCTATTAATTTTAATGAGATAAACCTTTCCGGAAACAGCTGCATTACACATTTTGTTATAGTTACAAAGATAACATCGATATTCAATGTTTTAGAACTGGACGCTATGCGCTGGCCTTAAAATTTCATACTCTTTCCATGACATCGCGAGAAACAGCTGAAAATCGACAAAACTTGAAAAGGATGTCTAAGTATTGAACATTCCAATAATTAATAACGGATACTCGGAACTCGCTGATGCCACAAAAAAGTTATTTGAAATAAACCGCGTGTCTTAAAGAGATCTACATTTCTTGTATAGTACGTTTTCGCCTATTGCTTAACGTTTACGACTTAGACAAAATTATACAAAATTCCTTCTGAATGAAGAGGACTATTTCTAGAAAATTCGAGATATACATTTTATTTGTCATGTAAATATTTTCATCAAAACCACTAGAGCCATTTTTTAGAAAATAAAAAATTTCGAAAAACCTTCCATGTAAAGGGTAGTTTTGGGCGGGGAATTTGTTTTAAAACATTCGGGTCGCATCTTTGGGAGGTATGGGCCTAAATACCAAGTTTGGTGTTGATCCGACTTTTCGTTTTTGAGTTATGCTGTTCAAGACACTCGCGCGCGCGCACGCACAGATCTTTATTTTTTAAAAATGATTGTTTTTGGATTTAGGGGCCTCAAAACATATATTTCCAATGAGTTCTCGGTATCAATTTTTGGGTGAAATGTAATACATTCTCTACCTACTAAGTACGTGGTAGAGAAAGTAAAAACAACACCGGGAAGGGAAGAAAGAAGAAACATCACATAGAAAAGTCTGCTAATACATGCATAAACAGTTTCTGTAAATTTTAAACCAAACCACAACCTTCCGCAATGGACAGTTATGATGTTAATCTTCTTAACTAAACAGATGCACAAGAGAGATATAGAACATGCAGCAACGTAATTAACAGATATTATTCAACCTCAACTAATAAATGATACTACGTTAATTATAGAACTACAAATATTAATCTGAAAATAAAGAGAACATCCATATTATATTAATTTTGTCTTTTTAATTCCCCTTAGGAAAAAATTAAAATCATAGGTTAGGCGTTGGTTGGTAGAAGAATATGTCGTGCTTTTTTAGAAACAGAAACATTGATACAGAAATCACATGCCCATGTGTATAAAACAACTCCATTAACATTCAGAAATAAACATTGTAGTTTACCGTGGCTGAAAGTAAATGATTGCAAAAAATTCCGCTAACCATCCGGATTCCACATTCTCGAGACTACTTTAGCTTTCACATATTTCAAGTGTGGCAGTAATTTGTATTACAATAATGTAAATGCCAGAGTGATTGCAGTATAAATTAACATTATTGTATGACAATGATTTGGGATGTTTGTTAATTATAAGCATTGTTAGGAAATAAGTTTACACGGCCTCACTGAAACTGACAATAGGAGCGGATAACAATGTGCGAGGGGGTGAGTTGAATATTAATTAGAAGAGACAAACAAATGACGTCAGATTGGCGCGCTTTTCTTAGAAATAGCGGGAATATTTTCCCTAGAGCATATATTTTCGTAATTTTTGATTGGATATAAAAATAGACGCTAATGTTGGCGCGTTTTATTAACCAATAGCAGCTCGGTTATAATCTTTAGGCATATCGGGGTGTGGTAGTATAAAAAGCTAAAGTCAATGTGGAGCGCCGAGTCATACGTGGGCTTGACTCTGAGTGCCACCCAGACCACGTCAGGGCTGCGCTCTCAGAAGAGCACAACATAGTTGCATCGGCTGTGGCAAAGCTGAGGAAGACAATTGTCACTGAGGAAGGCCCAGTGAAAGTCCCGATGCCTCTCTACCTCGTCGTTGTGGACAAGGTCCCTGGCGAGGAGACACAGCCCATTGACGCTGTTCGGGTGCTGTTCCACACGGTCGTAAAGGTTGAACGCTTTTACGGCCAAGGTGGACCAGTGCAGTGACACAGATGCATGGGCTTCCATCACTCCAGCCTGGCGTGTGAGCGCAAGCTTGCATGCCTGCGCTGTGCTGGACCCCATCTTCTGCGGGATTGCGAAAAGGCACCCGAGGAGAAGACATGCGCGAACTGCCGCCAGGACCACGTCAGTGTCTACAAGGGCTGCGTGGCGAGGCAGAGGATAATCGAGAGCCGCCGACAAGGAGCACCGGCACCAGCTACAGTCCGACCGGGAGTCTCCTTTGCGGCCGCTCTCAAGAAGGCGGAGACAACGCTGCAAGGCGTGGAGGGAGCTTCGGCTCAGGAGGTGAGCGCTGCAGTGGCGCCAACAACACCAGCAACGACGGCGACGTTACCAGAGAAGGTGCCACAGCCGGAACAACAACAACGTCAGTCAGCTCGACGTAAGAAGAACAAAAGCAAGAAAGGTCCTGCCTCTAGCACCGAGCCGGGCCAACCACAGGCCCCGGCTGCTCAACAGCCACAAGCCCCGCCTGCAGTGGCGGCACAACAAGCAACGGCCGCGGCAGTGACCGCAACACCGGCGCTCCCAACTACATCGACGGTCTCGATGACCGGCTTTGGAGACACCATTTCACAGAGCGACATGGAAGAATTCCGGGCCCTATCCCTGTGGTTCGGTGATCTTATCAAAAGGGCCCTACCTGCACTCAGGAACCAACTGCAGCTAGCCAACCCGCAGTTGAGCCCCATGCAAAAGCATAAAGTCATGCTCGAAACGCTGGAGCATTTGTTCCCTAATTCCGCTTCGTAATGGCTGCCAGACTCGTCCGGAGGCCATTACGAGCTGCGTTCTGGAACGCAAACGGAATAAGGGGGCATTATCCCAGCGTACTTGAGTTTGTCAACTCCTACGGAATTGATATTCTAATGGTCTGTGAAACACACTTGATTGCTGGTACTAACTTTTCGCTGCCAAGTTACGTCACCCATCGGCAAGATCGGGTCGGCCGACCGGGGGGCGGTACAGCTATATTCATAAAAAATCATATCACGCATACACCCTTCCCTCTCCCTCCACTACAGCATGTGGAAGCCTGTGCCATTCGGCTTGCCATTGGCGGGCTAGATACTTTGCTGATAGCGGTTTATGATCCCCCAGACCATCGCTTCTATGAAGCAGATTACCGAACCCTACTCAACCTACACCCAGTGGTATGCATTGCAGGAGACCTCAACGCGAAGCACGGGCTCTGGCACAGCCGCACGGCTAACCAGAAAGGCCGCGGACTCTACCGCCTCATCAGCGGAGACCCAAGCCTAATCGCGCACGGACCGAGAGGGCCTACGTTTTATCCGGCCCGCGGCAGGCCGGATATTCTCGACATCATGATCACCAAAAACATTCCTTTCCATCTAGAGCTCTCGGCGGTAAACGAGCTGGATTCCGACCATGACCCTGTCCTGGTGGATTCCAACGTTTCAATGCCAGCACTGGTCAGCCCAGACTGGGTAAACGAGGTCGACTGGAATGCAGCCGTCCATGAACTGAACCGGTCTGTCAACCCGCGGCCACGCATCGATTCCATCGACGCGCTGGAAGCGGCGGCGGCAGACTTCTCCCAACAGATCCTGAATGCGGTACGTGCACATACCCACCGCATCCCGTCTGACATCCCCAACCCGAGAACCATCCCTAATGAACTCCGGCAGCTGCTAAAAGCCAAGGCAACTGTACGGAAGCTATGGCAGCGTTTCCGCCATCCCAGGATAGGGGCAGTATACCAGCGATTCAAAACCCTGGCAAGGCGACTGCTCCGTGTGCACAGGAAGGTGGCCTGGGAAAGAACAATGGAGACCGTAAACCTACAGGAAAAGAAACCATGGCGGATAATCAAATCCTTGAGGAAGGATAAGACGCAGTACCAGCATCCTCTGCACGGCACTCGCGGGAGACTCGCCTTCGAGCCCCGCGAGAAAGCCACAGTGTTTGCAGACCATTTAGAACTCCAATTCGAACCGCGGGAGGACCCCCAGGACGAAGACTTTACTGAGCTCGTGGAAGCGACTGTGGACTACCTCTATGAGGAACCACAACCGCGCCACGAGGAGTTCCATCTTCCCATAGTCACCCCTAAACAGGTGGCTTCCGAAATCCGAAAACTCAATCCGAGTAAATCCCCAGGACATGACGGCGTCACGGCGCCCATGCTCCAGCACCTTCCCAAGAAGGCCGTCATCCATCTGACGCGGATTTTCAATGCATGCCTTCACCTCCGTCACTTTCCAACTAGTTGGAAGGAGGCGCGGGTGGTATGCATTTTAAAGCCCGGCAAGGATCCGGTCTTTCCATGCAGTTACCGCTCCATCAGCTTGCTCCCAACCGTCTCAAAAGTCTTTGAGCGGTTGCTCCTTGCCCGCCTTACACCTCTCTTTGAGGAAAGGCAGCTCCTCCCGGACCATCAGTTTGGTTTTCGCCATGGGCAATCCACAACCCTGCAGTTACTGCGACTGGCCGAGAAGGCCTCCCTGGGCTTCCAGGAGAACTTCAAGACCATAGCAGTGCTGCTGGACGTAGAGAAGGCCTTTGCCACGACGTGGCACCAAGGCCTTTTGTATAAACTCAAGGAGGCAGACATTCCTCCCGCCTATCTTGCCCTGATAAGCAGTTTCCTCCGGGATCGCACATTCAGGGTGAGAGTGGAGGGGAAGGTTTCCTCAGTCCATCCCATAGCCGCTGGAGTCCCGGAAGGCAGTGTACTGTCCCCGCTTCTCTTCGCGGCCTACATGTCGGACTTCCCCACGGAACCCAGGACTGTTACGTGCCAATATGCCGACGACGTCCTCATAATGGCACAGAACAAGAATGCCCGATTCTGTTTCCCTCCACTACAGCGACAGCTCCGAGCCATTGGCAGGTGGAGCGAAAAGTGGAGGATGGCCATCAGCCCGGGGAAGAGCTCTGCGCTTCTCCTGGCGAAGGTCCGTCCGTGGCGGCCCGAGCGGCCTCTGAGGTTGCGGCGGAGGAGAATCCCCTGGGTTACCTCAGCCAAATACCTCGGAGTCACGCTCGACCGCGGCCTCACATTCGCGCCACATGTCAGGGCAAAGGTCGGCCTCGGCCACTCCGCGCTCAGGCAGCTGTACCCTGTATTCCGCTCCACAATGCCCATACGCCTCAAGCTACGCCTACATCAGGCGATTATCCCGCCCCTGATTCTTTACGGCTGCGAGGTCTGGGGATCGGCGGCAGCGACCACCATCCGCAGACTGCAAACCGTTCAGAACAGGGCGCTTCGGATGATCTATGATACCGGGCGTAGATTCCCATCACATATCCTACATACCCATTCCGGTCTCCCATACATCGTGGACGTGGTGCGGGAGAGAACCCGCACCATGTACGCGAAACTCACCTACCACCCCAACCAGCTGGTTAACTCTTTGGGCCGCTATGACCACAAGGCGCCACGGCGGAGGAAGAGCTACCGGTTGCCGAAAGACGGCTTGGGCCCCCGAGGCTGAGGTCTACCAATCCCTCATCTCACAAACTTCCCCAAGTAAAGCAGCATTGGGCCCGGTCGCTGGCTGGATGAGTGACCATCTACCAGCGACCCGCCCTGCCGCCAACTTGAGTACCCCCATCCCATTACCTGTATTCCCATCTTGCTTTGCTGCCATGCCGGCCTTCTTAACTTGACGACCACACAAGCGGTCGCCCAAGTTAAGCAGCATTGGGCTTGGTCACCGCATGGTCACTAGACCGCCCATGAGGAAACGCCGAGACCCAGCCAAATGGTAGTGCAGAAAGCAAAACCCCGCCCAAGACAGACATAAATCAAAAGCTTGTGTATATTCTTTTAAACCTCCTTTATCGCACAGGTAAAGCCGCATAAGCGGCTAGGTACTGTGGCGATTATATTCCGCCCAGGTAAACCTGGGCGACCTGTTCTCGATTGCTGGATTGCTGGATTGCAGATTTCGTCAGTCCAACAGAAGCATTCACGCGTTATACGTCGCACTTAGTTCATCAGAATCGTTCGCGGGTTACACGTCGCGTAGTTCAACGGAAGCATACATAAAGTACACGTCGCAATTCTACAGAATCTCTCGCGTCTTAAAGTTTGTTATAAATGTGAAACGCGAATTAATAATGTGCAGTAAATAAGTGATTATAGTGATATTAGAAAGTATAACAGTTTCAGTTTGGCGTGTATCACGAATCAATATGTGAACTTAATTGTGACGGTAATAAAAGTGTAAAAACAAATTCTTTTATCAGTGTTATCTTTGAGTAACAAAATCCTTTCCGCTTACACACCCTGTTTAAGAGATTTGCTCGACTGAATAATAATAATAATAGGTAGCCGGAGCACAATGAACCCAAAATGCAAAATAATAAAACAATAACAGGCGCCCAGCAATAAGATAACACGAAGTGACTGCGACAAATTGGCTTCCATACATGGGGCATATAAACATGAAGCATCTTCCAACTACCAACTAATAACAAATATACCACTTCACAAGAGATAGTGTTTTTATGTAACCACCCTATTTAATGCTCATTTTATCATTCATTCACTCTGCGCAGTAAGCATTTCTCTCCCGTTTTGCACTATTTAATATTTTTATGATAAATAATTGAAATACAATCGCAGACTATGCACAGTTTTCTTTTCAGCTGTTACATTGTTGAGGTTGTTATAAAATGGTAAATAATGTATGTGTATATATAGTTCCATTTATACCCCGCCTTTAATTACATTGGTCTTATCGACGGCCTTTCCTTTGGATCTTATTGCCTATTGGCAATGGTGTTAATTTGTTAACTCTTGTCTTTGGGTTTCTTGCACTTTGGTTATTAATCATTAGATCATACAGACATTCACACTCTCATTCATACTTCCAGCTCTGGGGAGGATAAGGAATACTTTTGACTAGAGAAAAGTTTCCACCCCAGCCGGGAATCGAACCCAGGTCAAGGCAGGTGCTCTACCGACTGAGCTACGGGGCGAGCCCAAAAATAATTTTCTAATGATAAAATTGGTATATTTATGCTTTTTTGTTATCTGATGACGCGACAGTTTGACTACATTAGGGATTTGGCAATTTCCGAACTCAATGCAAGGGCATATGAAAATCGTTTAAACCTATCCTTCATGAAAACAAAAGCATTTAAAGATCAAAATACAGGAATAAAATACTTCAATCTTTTTAACTGCAATAGAGAAAGAAAATCCGTATGTGACCTGAGAAGATCGCACGATCTTCTCTATCGATTATTAATTTTTCTACTACGTACAATAAGTAGGTGAAGCATTGTAAAATTCGATACCGAAATTTCACCGGAAATACATGTTTTGAGGCCCCCTGAATCCAAAAAAGGCATTTTTACACAAAGGTCCGTTCATTTGTGTGTGTGTGTGTGTGTGTGTTAACAGCACAACTCAAAAACGAAAAATCGGATAAATACCAAACTTGGAATTTAGATTCAGTACCTTCCAAGTATGCAACACTAAGATTTTCAAGAAAATCGCTCCAACCCAAACTACCCTTTACATGGAACATTTTTCGAAATATTTTATTTGGTAAAAAATGGCCCTAACGATTTTGATTAAAATACAATATATTAAAGATATTTACATGACAAATAAATGTAGATCTTGAATTTTCTGGGACTAGCCTGTGAAGTCCACTTCATTTGGAAGATATTTTGTATAATCTTGTACAACTGCTAAACCTTAAACGATAGGCGAAAACGTGCTACACAACAATGTAGATCTCTTTTAAAACTCAGAATTTATTTCAGATAAATCTTCTTGTGGCATAAGCTATTTCTGAGATATCCGTTATTAAAGGTTTGAGTTGTTAATTACTTGGGCATTCTTTGAAGTCCTTTCAGCATTCAGTTGTTTCTCCGATTGCATGGAAACAGTATGGAGTTTTAAGGTCAGCATATAGCATCCAGTTCTTAAACATTTGACTATCTCTGTTCTCTTTGAATCTTTAACGAAATGTGTAATGTAGCTGTTTCTGCAAAGGTTTATTTGGATTAAAATATAGTAGATAGAAAAATAAGCTTTAGTAAGAATAGTTTGTATACCCACTAATAAATGATAGAGGATAGAGAAAGTCATGTGAAAGTATCACATAAGACTTTTTAAATTCTTATTCTATCTGATTACTGCGAATAATGATAACATTCGTCGGAAATTAATTTATCAATAATATTGCGGTAATACATATTTTTTAGGCGGAGAGCGGATACTCTAGTGCTAGTTGATAAGTATATGTTTGTCATGATTGGCTCATGAGCGCATGGGCTTTGTATGAGCCGCTAAGAAACAAAAGTACGGTTCAACATTTCAAGGTGTACAGCTTAAAGTATGAAAAATCTAAACGAATAATAGTGAAAATTCCGAAAGTAGTTAATTCCATAATTTTTGTTTCATTTTAACATAAAATGTTCATAATTTTTTCTTAGGGAAGAGTATTTTTCCATATAATAAGTTCTGGCAGTTATATAACATTCATGGCAACGAAGAGTACTCAGGGGCTACGCTTTTTAGAAAATCAAAATAACGAAATATTTTCACATAAATGGTAGTTTGGGATGTAAAGAATTAGGTGAAAATCTTTGCGTTGTATCCTTGAAATAGATAGGAAGTCTAGTATTCTTCCGACCTTTTGTTTTTTAGTTCTGCTGTCCATAGACTCATGCATGCGCGGATCTTGTTTTGAAAAATGTTTTTTAGGTTCAAGGAGCCTCAAAACGTGTATTTACAACGAAATCTCTATATTGTTTCTGGACGAAAAGTAATAGAGGCGTTTTATTTTCAAAACTAGACAGATTCATCTCTCCAGGTTTTGAGAAAACACTGAAAGATACAGGTTAGAGTGCCACTTAATAGGATTCTGTTCGGTTTTGTTCTTCAGCAGTTTGAATGAAATCTGCTTTACAAGTACACTTGTCCAATTTTTAAAACAACCCCTGTGTAACACTTTCTCCAAATAGCGAAAGTAAAACTTTGTACTGCAAAAGAACGTATCCATGAAAACGACTAGGCAAGAGATTAATACCTTTTTAGGAAGCTTTTCTGTACAAGTTTTCATATAACATAAAAGGCAACTACGTAGCTACAGTCACTTGTACAGCCAGCGATATGTTTGTATCGACAGCGCTTGTAATCACACCTATCACAAATGTCCCCTTTCTGGTTATATCAATAGCAACAAGCTATAGTTTGTTTCAACCTTAAAACACAGTATGGAGGTAAGTGGGATAACTGTTTCTATCGAACGCATACGTGTTGCTTCGTCATTTTCTACTCTCGGGCTGTCGCCAAATCTATATATATAAAAAATCTGATGTGTTACACTCACATGACTTTCTCTACTCTTGTACAAACTATTTTTACAAACGCTTATTCTCCATCTACTTCAAGTTAATCGAGATAAACATTTGCAGACTCTATCTTATTGCTAATTTTCTTGTAGATGTAAGGGGAAAATATATTTACAAGGGCAATGTAGAAAAACAGTAGCCTTTAAGCACATACATATCTCTTAATAGCTGGTTGCTAGGTGCAGCACCATTCCCTTTGCCACAGATTAATACTCTTTGCATATCCAAGACAAAAAAATCTGATGTGTTACACTCACATGACTTTCTCTACTCTTGTGCAATCTGTTTTTACAAACTCTTATTCTCCATCTATTTCATGTTAATCGAGATAAACATTTGCAGAAACGATCTTTTGAAATGCAAAGAGAATTACATTTTACACATAGCGACCAGTTCTAAAAATATTTGACTTTCGCTTAAGGCGTACTATGTTCCCTTTGTTTTGTATTTGCAGGGCAATATAGAAATACAGTAGCCTTTAAGCATAGACATATCTCTTAATATCTGGTTGCTAGGTGCAGCACCATTCTCTTTGCCACAGATTAATGCTCTTTACATATCCAAGACAAAAAAATGAATAACGAATTCCCATTTGAGAAAATAAGTATTGAAAAATTTAAGGGAATAACAAGTAATATCTCGAAAATGGTTCACTCAACAAAAAAAAAAGTTATATGACATAAATTGTGTATTTTAACATTTTTCTACATTTTTTGTGTAGTAAAATTTTGTCTATCTCTTATGGTTTACCAGTTATGCGAAAGTCGTTCACAATAAAGAATCCTTTTGGAGACATTCCCAGGAAATTCAAGATGTACATTTTATTTGTCATAATATCTTAAACATATGATATTTTAATCAAAATCGTTAGAGCCATTTTTGAGAAAATTAAAATTTTCGAAAAATCTTCCATGTAAAGGGTACTCTGGGGTGGGGGGATTTTCTTGAAAACCTTCGTGTCGCATCCTTGGAAGATATTGAACCTAAATACCAAGTTTGGTGTTTATCCGACTGTTCGTTTCTGAGTTATGCTGTTCACAGACAGACAGACACACACACGGACATGTTTCCAAAAATGCTTTTTTTGTGATTCAGGGGGTCTCAAAACATGTATTTCCGGTGAAATCTCGGTATCGAATTTTTGGGTGGAATACAATACTTCCCCTACTTACTATACGTAGTAGAGAAAGTAAAAACGAATGTTTGTCTGTATGTCCTTTATAGAATCGTAAACTATGCATTTGATCATGTGATGATCTTCAGCAAAGTGTTGTGCATGAGCCCACGAAGGTTTCTGAGTTGGGTTTAAGGTTTCTTGAATTCGCTTGATTTGCCAGGCATGCCACCGCACATTCCTACATTGAAAATTGGCGTACCCATCATTCTTCAAAACATAAATCCACCACGACTTTGCAACGGAACCAGACTCTCAGTCAAGAAAATGATGAACAATGTTATCGAGGCAACAATTTTGACTGGAAAATTCAAAGGTGAAGACGTACTCTTGCCACGTATCCCAATGATCCCGACAGATATACCATTCGAATTCAAATGTTTGCAGTTCCCGGTGCGACTCGCTTTCGCAATGACTATCAACAAAGCACAAGGACAATCGTTGCAAGTGTGTGGATTAAATTTGGAGAATCCATGCTTCTCACATGGGCAGCTCTATGTGGCCTGCTCACGCGTCGGAAAACCTTCTGATTTATTCGTTTACGCACCAGATGGAAAAACAAGAAATATTGTGTATCCCACAGCACTTCAATAAATATCGAATTGAAACGAAACGCTGCAATGTCACAGTTTTTTCGGCATGAACAAAATGAATAAAATGACTCAAAATAATCTGAATATTTGTGTAATGTCTTTCCTTCAAATTTATTTCAATTAGTGGCGTAGCAACGCGCGCAGGGCACTATTGGCTGGAAATTCATCTCAATCAAAATTGTTTTTGCGTAAAATTCGTAAATTCAATTCTTGTTTCCAAATGACATCATTTGGAGCAACAAAAATCGTTGAGAATGAGGATGCCGTAATTTTAATTCAACATTTAAGATTCAGGGCCAAGTGTATCATCGAATTGGTTCTCTGTTCTCAATACCTGATACCGATCCTAAATTTTTGCAGATCTACTTCATGGGAAATGTAGAACAACAAATTAACACACGATGCCAATATAGTCACATCGAGAAACAGGAACAAATTATGACAAAACAGAACAACGTCTGTCGGGTCCGCTAGTTGCTAATAAATAAGCTAATAACATGCTGTAAACATCCCTTTGTTATAAATTTCAACTTTGAACACATTATCCAATGCGGAACATTTTTCTCTATTAGATTAAATCATTTTTAGAGTCTTTATAGGTTTTTGTGGACACAAATTCCTAAAGAAAACGGGTTTTTCAGTAAAAGTCCTATATTTTCTGTTTCTATGCTTATCATGCAATAACTAGCAAAGTAAAGGGTAGAATGCAACAATACTTTTTTCTTAACTAGAATAAACTAGAATGCTGATACCCGCTCAGTTTGAATTCCCTACTTTTAATAAGATGAGTGTTATAATTTTTTAAAGTAATATTGTCGAAAAATGTTATACCTATGCAGTAGAAAAGTCAGCCAGCGAAAAACTTTTTGAGTTTACAACGTGGGCAAAGTGAGAGAAAATGTTGAGGAGGGTTGGAAACAGTTTTTAAAAGAATCCCGTAACTTCTTGCAGTGTATGACAAACAAAAGACATCCATTTATTCAGCTAATAGGCCAGGCGCGACGTAGAAGTCAGTAAAGGAAGTGGTTACATTTATACGGAGTGTGAAGTGTTATGTAGGTTATTTATTTAAGATTTTACGTAAACATTTATGGTTGTGGAGGGAGAAACATGGGAGAGACGAAATGTTGGTAAACTAAGCAGAGGGATAATTAATGTGTTAGATTATTATTCAAGTAAAATGAGTGGTACTAAGGCAGTAAAAGAAACAGCTAAGGCTACCCGGTGTTCAGAAACAATAGTGTATAGGATAAAAAAGGAACGAATGAAAGGACCTCTAAGAACCCATAAAAAGAATGCAAAAAGGATGGGGAAAAAAACCCGCTAGGTTAACGCAATGTAATGGAATAGAAATCAGAGTGCGGCGCATCGTTCATTCTTTGCTATTTGAAAACATTCCTCCCACGTTGAATGTAATTTTGTCAAGAGTAAACAGTGATGATACCCTTCCAAATTATAGATTTTATCATTTTATATCTACATATTTCTTTGATAATATACATTTTTATGCCTGTAAAATCGTATTTCGAAATAGTAAAAATACGAAGAGACATAAACAGCAAGTGAAAATCAAAGGTTTTACAATTGCTTTAAGTAGCAGTGCAGATATTTCACTATTTGATATGTATCATTCATAAGATGACATTAAATTGATAGATCGATCGCAGTACGTTCGATTGCGTACGTATAATACATGTGACAACATGTGCGTCTCATTTAACGTGTACTGTCCTTTCAGCGTGAGACGCGATATTGATGGTAAACGAAGACTACTGCACAACTAAGACCATTGGTCTAGCACAAACTGAATCATGTGTATCAAAGAACCTATAGTACAGTGGTAGGGATGGTGATGTTGTTGACAACGATGATGACTATATTCATAAATGCACCAGGTGCGGTAAGCGTTGATCAAGGCAGTTTCAATTCCTTGAAACAATCCTTCAAGCTAACTTGGAGTCACTGAGATATAAACACATTGTACTTGCCTCTCGTTCTGCTAGCCAGTGTTAAAATCCCGATTGGCTAAGCTGCCCATCATTTTTAGACTTTTTACCTTCAGTCCTAGGATGGATACGAGAGCGAGACTGAAAATTTTTAGAATACCATGTTTCTAAAAAACAAGTGAAATTTGTCTATATTTGACAGCTACGTTCTAAAGTTTTGCGAGTTGATTGCCGTGTAATTTGTTCGATTTTCCCTAATAATTATCAGCATTTAAAGGTCTTGTGTTCACCCAAAAATGAGTTTGACTACAGAACGTTTCCAGGTTATGATTTTGTACTATTTTAAATCGTCAATTACGCCTAAACAATGTGAAGCTCAGCTTAGAAATCAATAATCTTGCACAGCTTACTATTAAGTTTCATAAATATAAAATACATTCTGTCTAAATCAGGAACCAAAGGTTTCAGTTTGCTAACATCATTTAAAATGCATTCATAAACATTGTAACACCCATGAGGGATTCTTTAGTTTATTTTTGGCGATCGTAACAAACTTTATCCAATAAACCGTTTGCCTCTCTTAATATATTACATTAATTATAGTGGCTGAATATTACAAAGTAAAACTATTTTCAAATATACATGGAGTTTAAACATTAATAAAAACATAATATTCGTGACACACAAATGCTTTTAGCATGATTGAATGACGTTTAACTAAAACAAATCTGATGTGCTACATTCATATACTTTCTCTGCCTCTATCGCTTACCTATTAGTGGGTATACACATTAGTTTTACGAAGGTTTATTTTCCTATATACTTCGTTTTAATCGAAATAACTTTTCCGGAAATAGCTGCATTACACATTTCGTTCTAGATACAAAGGGAATAGAGAGAGAGAGAGAGAGAGAGAGAGAGAGAGAGAGAGAGAGAGAGTAAAATGCTTTGGAACTGGAAGCTATCTGGCCTTAAAATTCCATATCTTTCCATAACACCGCGAGAAAATTGACAGGACTTTAAAAGAATAGTAAGGTATTAACAATTCGAACCATTAATAACGAATATCTCGGAAACGGCTGGTGTCACAACAAATTTATTTGAAATAAATTATATGTTTTAAGGAGATCTACATTTTTGTGTAATATGTTTCAGTCTATCGCTTAACATTTAACAGTAATGCCAGATTAAAAATTTCCTTCCGAATGAAAAGGACTACATCGTATTCCCAGAAAATTAGACATTCATTTTATTTGTCGTAAAATATTTTTAATGTATGGTATTTTAATCAAAAATGTCGAGCCATTTTTCAGAAAATCAAAAAAATTCTATAAAGGATAATTTGGGGTGGGGGATTTGTTTTTTAAGATCTTCGTGTCGCATCTTTGGAAGGTACTGAAATGAAATACCAAATTTGGTATTTAACTTTTTCTAAAAACTTTTTTTTTATTCAGGAGGCCTCAAAACATTCATTTTTGGTGAAATCTCGAAATAAAATTTTTGGGTGAAATGCAATACCTCCTCTACCTACTATGTATGCGGTAGAGAAAGTAAAAAGGAAGAAGCCCTAGCTTGAATACATTTAAATTAACCTCCAGGGAATTTAAGTTACCAGGACTGTTCCAGAAGTACCCGACCTAACAAAGAAAACGGCAAAAAGTTTGGGAAAAAACATCTTTATTTCTCTGCATAGTCTCCTTTCAGCACGATACACTTTCCCCAGCGATGTTCAATAGCTTGGGTATCCTACTTATAACGAGAACCGTCGAGTTCTGCAAAATAACCGCCAACTGCAGACTCCACCTCTTCATTGTTGGCAAATCTTTTACCACCGAGCTATTTTTTCAACTTTGGAAACAGAAAATAATCAGAGGGGGCTAAGTCTGGCGAACAGGGTGCATGAGGAAGCAATTCGAACTTTAACCCATTGATTTTGGTCATGGCAATAATGAATGTGTGAACTGGTGCATTGTCTTGATGAAACAAAACTTTCTTTTTCGCTAAATGCAGCCGGTTTTGTTTGATTTCAACATTCAAACGCTGCAATAAGTTTGCATAATACTCGTCATTGATTGCTATTCCTTTTTGAAGATAATCAATGAAAATTAATCCACGCGCATCCCAAAAAAACTGACGCCATGACCTTGTCTGCAGATGGAACTGTCTTCGCCTTCTTTGCAGCCGATTCTCCCCTTTCAATCCATAGTTTGGACTGTTCCTTCGTCTCAGGTATTAAGTGACGGACCCATGTTTCATGCATTGTTATGAATCTACGCAAAAACTTGTCTTTATTACAGCGAAACATCGCCAAACACTCGACTGAAACATCCTCCAATGCTGCTTTTGTTCCATTGTGAGTAAACGCGGCACCCATCTTACGCACAGCTTTCTCATCTAAATTTTCAATCAGTATGCAATGTACAGCACTTTTTGAAATGCCTACGTTGTCTGTTAGTTCGCACACTTTCACTCGACGGTCATCCAATACTATTTTGTGGATTTTCTTCACAATTTCTAACGTGGTCATGTCATTTGGTCGACCATTGCGATGTTGATCTTGGCAGTTCCTACGGCCTCGCTTAAACTCTGCCACCCAATATTTTACTGTTGTAAACGAAGGAGCAGACTCCCTCAGAGTAGAATCTAGCTGAGCTTTAATATTAGTTAGACTAAGACCTTTCAAATGAAAATATTGTATCACATAACGATGGCCAGTTCTATCCATGTTTACAAATTTGCTGACAGCGTTCACGATTGATGGCTGCTAAACAATTACTAAACAATGTAGCATCGTCAAACTTCAAACTTAAGCTTTATAAGGTTGGTACTTTCTGTCATAGTCATTTGTTTGAAACAACAACCACTATCTATATGTCAGATCGAGTACTTCTGTGATTGTCCTCGTATATACTAATATGTATAGCAATAAAATTCCAAGAGAGAACACGGGAACGATGGCCGTTACAGCTGCGCGATGGTCGCCAGTTTTACACACGAATGTAGTTATGGCACCGTTTCCTGTTGTCTCCAATATCTGCTGTTGATTCTGCTACCGGCTGCTCCATAGACTAGTTACCTCACAATGATGAAACATTGGCACTATACTAATATGTATAGCAATAAAATTCCAAGAGAGAACACGGGAACGATGGTCGTTACAGCTCCGCGAAGGTCGCCAATTTTACACACGAATGTAGTTATGACACCGTTTCCTGTTGTCTCCAATATCTGCTGTTGATTCTGCTGCCGGCTGCTCCAATGGTAGAGCTATGAGTATTTTCCCCCAGGGTGTGCGTGAATGAGAAATTGTAAACTAATATTTGAGTTATTGAAATGAGTTGCCGACCGTTTAAATGAAGAAATAGACTGACTCTGAATTGCAGCACTCGAAACTATAACAATTATTATACTTGCTAACTTCTGCAGTATCAAAGTTACAATTGGAAATAACAGTTTTCGCAACAAAAGAAACCAGTCGCGTAACTAGCCGCGTGTCGCTAAAATGTTGACCGGCAGAATCCCTCACGCTAGCCGTTCCTCATCAAGTGCACTGGGCGCATAAAGTATCACACCAGCAAGTAAGTGCCGACGACAGTACCAGTGTAGAGTAGTAAGTGTGCACAACTGTGTGCACCAATGTCTATTGGTTCCATTGACGGTACCAGAGTCAGGGTAACCTCGGATTTAGATGTACCTCTATTTATTACTTTTAACTCTGTCTACATTTTATTCCCCCACCAACATTCTACCTTATACGTTGCCAAATCTCAAAACGAATGTGACACTGTTACTAGGGGCTTAGCTAAAAATCTCAGAAATACCTTCACCTCTCTAATTTTCAGAATTGTCTTACGTGCCTGTTGAAGCGTACTGAACTCATAATCTGTCCCCTAGGAACTTTTAACGCTAGTTAACGCTAGCTCTGGCTAGCCTGACTCCTAATTACCTCCAGCTTTCCGGACAAACATTTCAACTCAAACTTGTTACATTATACTCTGATTTAATTTACGGAAATTATTTATTGCAATTATTTCTTTATCTTACTATTATTTTTATTTAAGTATTTATATATTCTCGTCGATAATTGCGGTATCAACACGGAAACAACAATTACACATCCAGAACGATCTAATTGATTTCATTAAATTCACAGTGAGAGAAGAAGTGAAGTAAAGCTATATTGCACCAAAAGGTCGGATATACTAATATCGCCGTCAAACTTTTCGAGTAGGCAGCCTATTTCATACCAAAAGCAATGGGCGCATCTGTAAGCCCTATAACACAGAGTATTGTTACTGGATTTTTTGTGTGAATACCTTCAATTAATTAAAAAGTACGGAAAATATGTAATGGAAGGAAAGCTTGGAGGGTTCGAGCCCTTAGGACATCCCAGAAACACCCTTGGAGATGAGGTTCCTGACCAGTTAGTTCCTTTGCCCGTACACACATGTGTCGAAGATGTGCATAGTAAATGTTTCCAACTCGGCAGACCGGAAACAGCACCAGCGCCGGAACACCTTCAACTTTCACCAAACCTTGAATAATTCTCAAGTGTGTTATACAACTTCCTTCGATAGAGATCAGGTACGGAACTGATGCAAGCCGCTCCCCAAAAAGAAATGACTGCATGAACAATGACCCAGGCTATGTGATACATGATTTTACTTTGCCAACAAACGAATGACATTGTTATGAAGCCATGTTTCCTGACGAAGGAAGTGATTGGATACGGGCATTTGTTCCAGTTTCCACAGAACTAGTTACCTCACAATGATGAAACATCGGCACTCAAGTGAATACAGGTTTCACTAAGGCATTCTGAAATATGAACGCTCATCATCCATATACCTCAAGTTGATATCCACGCGTCACAGAATAAAATAAAGAATGAAAGCAGAGAAGTTTCATAAGCAACGGAAAAGCAAGCAAACGTTGACTCGAAAATAAGTACAACGGCAGTTCTAGATAATACACGATGATCCATTTGGAAACTCATAGAATGAAATCACTATAATCTGAGATTCACTTCCATTTGATTTCCTGTAATTTATAAATATATTCTAGAAGGAGGGAGTTTTGTTCAAGTTGGACAATGACTGTCCACCATTACATGCACAGCACAATTTTTACCCGAGGTCAATTCTTCCCAGGTATGATCTAGCATCTCAGACATAACTCGTCCAAAGTCTTTGAAATTATCTTCTCTGAAATCATGAGTAATTACGGGTGACTGTGCATATGTAACATTATTCACTAAACCTGGAGAATTTGGTCCACCACAGAGCAGCAGTATTTCCGATTGTGTCATTCGATAATCACGGATGTTTTATGTCAGGTGAGATGGTAAGCCATAATGTTGGAACTGGATATCTATGTTATCCTCCTGTTGCAGATATGATGAGAAAATTTAGCATTCTACAGTATGCATTTAGTTCGATACTGAGCTGCAAATTACATTTTGTTTAATTTTAGTTGTTAAGCAACTTCCTTTGTTACTTATGCAGTGCGAGTGATGATGCAACACGTCCATCCTTCTAGAACGCATTTACAGAAAAATAAACAGAACCAATTCTCATGTCAGTTGTTTTTATTACTTTCTCTACCATGTACATAGCAGGTAAAGAAGGTATTGTATTCAACCCAAAAATTCAATACCGGGATTTCAATATTTTGAGGGCCCCTGAATCCAATAAGAGCATTTTTACTTTCTCCACCACATACACAGTAGGTAGAGAAGGTATTGCATTCCACCCAAAAATTCGATACCGGGATTTTACATGTTTTGAGGCCCCCTGAAACCAAATAAAGCATTTTTGGAAAAATGTCCGTGTGTGTGTGAACAGCATCATCCAAAAATGAAAAGTCTAATAAATACCAAACTAGGTATTTGAGTTCAGTATCTTCCAAGGATGCAACACGAAGATTCCTCCCACCGCACTATCCTTTACATGGAACATTTTTCCAACATTTTGTTTTTCTAAAAAAACATGTGGCCATAGTACAATTTAGAATTAGCGATGGTCGCACCTGTGATACGTAGGAGATAGTGTGTAAACAATAAATATATCAGCTTTTCTTATAAGTCAGTGTTTTCTGATCAACCGAATTTCCCCATGAATATTCACTTAATAGACAAAATAAAATCAGTTCACAAATACATAAAAGGATTGTTATTACCTTTGCATAAGGAAAATTTTATACATGAAAGGTTACAGTCCTGGACTCAATTTCTTTATGTAGACAGAACTCAGATAACCACGTTTCAATCTTATGCTTTTAAAGCTTAGAGAACATGCCTTTTGGCATAAGACCGATGCAGCTCTCAATAAAAATATATCTACCAAAATCTACATTTTGATATCTTCCTGACGATTCCGTTGTGCCACTTATCGGGATCAGAAAGCAGGGACTATACAGCACAAATGTTTGATATTGGAATACTTACTATTCTAGATATAAAGAGAAACAGTACTTTAGTTATGAACCTTGTATCTGTCCCCATTTCTCACAATGGTATTTAATATTAAAAAGGCGAAATAGCTGAGCATTATGAACTTGAAAAAGTAGTTTACAAATGGTTTCTATGCGTTGGGTCAATTAGAAGTGCTATTTGTGATTTTAGTGTGTGGCCCAATTATCCGGATTTCTGCACATCCGTATCACGCAAATCCGCTGGCAATTGGAGTTCTGCTGTATTTGTTTACATTCAGGAATTAAGGGAAAAAGCAATGTCAGTGACAATGTCTTTAACTGGGCTTTTATAACGCAATATTTCTTTCGTTCCTTTTTTAAGCAAGGTGCACTTATCTATTAATTCTTTGTGTACTATTCATGTAAGATCAACATAATAATTAGTCAATGGCGAAATTTATTCTGAAACATGCACTATCCCCATAGGGCTATTTAATAACGAATATTACGTTCTCCTATTACGAAGTCATTTGCAAATGCCTTCAGGAAAGCAGGTTATTCTCAACAAACCTTTCAGAAATCATGGTTCTGTAGTCCACAAAAATGAGTAACTTCAATATGACAGTAACAGTTGGTCAATCTGGAATATATCCATCTGAGATCAAACCTCTATACCCTGTTTGTAGGCAGCAGGATCTTCAAATAGAAGAGGTTCGAAAAGTGTGATTACCTCGTCTTAATATAATTCTGGCAGAAAATTAGGCAAAGAACAAAGAAAAGAGGACATCCAATATTTGAGCCATAAACGGAAAGATAACGTTATGGCCGGTAGATTGTTCACTAGAAGAAAGTGCCAAGCACAGAGCAAGAAAATCAAAGAAGAAGAGCTTCTTACCCAAAATATTAATCCTTTTTGGTTATGAATATGCTGAGGCATGTTTATTTTATAATCATGTGTCTTCAGGTAATGTGAATGATGGGTAGTGTGTACTAAGCATTGTGTGCATTGGGGTCATGAATGTATGGTAGCAATTGTGTGTCCATAGTGCATAAAAATGTGGAGAAAATGAAGGATTTCATATTATTAGCTACATTTTAGAAGGCGTAGGACGTCCGAAGACGAAACGGGCAAGGCTTCCTAACCGTTGCAAGGATGATATTGATGATGCTTGTACGGAGAATACTAGTGTTATTAATAACTAACTTCTATAATTTCCTGGGTTCACTGAAATGCGTCTAGTATTTGTCCTTTATACTTTATCTATGCTGCATACCGTAATAATATGATTTATGCAACAAGTGGATAGCCTTGATGACTATGGCACAAGTGAATTCGCTCGTGCAGCAATTTTCACGAGTGGCACATTCAGTTTATCCACGAGTTAGATATAACATTCTATGCAATCTTAGCATTATAAATTGTAAGAAATAAATCATGGAATAATTCGGTATCCATACCCATACAGTGAGAGTGTCTTCATGTGTTATGAGAGGTTAGCTTCTCTCCCTGCATTTCATTTGTGTTGAATCGATAAGTAAGACCGCCACTTGCATGCATTCCCTTTCTGGGAGAGAAGTGAGCAGGTGTCACGGACTGTGATGTAGCCTATTATCAGCATAACATTGTAGGTAATTATAAATTCAAGTCTTAATAATTTACATTTAATAATGTACAGAGGTTTTTGCATCTTCGCTGATAAGAGAAAAGAATATCACAAAATGGTTCCATCTTCTCTCTATAAGCCACAGGGTCGTCTTCCGTGATCTAGGGGTACCATGCTAGCCTTTAGTTCCCGAGGTCGCAGATTTAAACGCGGCGGAGGACGATGAATTTTTTTCGGGCGTAAAAATCCTAAGCATAGCTTCCTTTGGAAGGGAAGGTAAAACCGGTGGTAGTAGATTTACGGCACGTAAAAGAACCTCAAGCCTGATAAAGAGGCCTCTAAGCAAAATTACAGGATCTTCACGACCAATATAGAATGGGACACTAAGAACCACAGTAGTTAAAGAGCGTCCATAAATAAAACTCAATTTAATTTTATAAGCCACGGCATCATGGAATGCCGGTACTACGTCATTGCCATATGAAATACGCCATTGCTATTATTGGTACGCGTGCTATATTGAATTGTGCACGATATTGAATACAGTAACGACCTGTTTGTAATGTTAGGATTGTATAAAATCGACTGCACTTCACATTTTACTCTTCCATAAAGCTCCCGTTGCAAAGAATACTAATCTTAACAAGAAGGAAATAAACTACAGGTTACATCTCTGAGTTTCATGGAATCTTTATAACCATGCCATTGAATCATCGAGCTTGTAAGGCTTGTGTTTCCTCAATAAAACATTTTGTGGCGTTACACTGTATGAATTTGGTGTAGTGGGCAACCGTTACAAACTTGTTCGGACATGGCCATGAGGTAAAACGTAGTAATACTCCGCAAAATGAGCTAATGAAAAACAATGTCAATTATAACATACCGTTAATGGTAGAAGTGCGTCATAAAATTTGTTGAATGGAAGAAATAGAAACAGAGTATAAACAGATTAAGCAGACATGATGTAGATAAATACATAAAATACTAACGGCTCAGTTCAGCATTAAATGTAACTGAATATTATAGCTTTAGGTAACATTTGTGCATAGTCTGCTACAGAAAGTAATTATAATTAAATTGCGTTTGAAGCACTTTGTTTTAACACAGGCTGAAATTCTTTACCTGTATTGTGGTGGAAACTATCTTATATAGTAAACAATTTTCAGCAGGTATAAATACTAGGGTGGATCGGAAAGTAACGCACAATATTTCTTTTACAAATAAGTTTAATAGTTAAAATAACAACAACAACAAAAATCGCCAATGAACTTACAACTTTTACATACTTTTCGACATAGTCACCAAGTTTCTCAGCACATTTCTCCCATCGTGACACCAGTTTCAATATGCCCTGTTCGTAGAAGTCCGTTTCCTTGGAGTATAGCCATCTGCGGACTGCTGATTTCACTTCCGCATCTGTCGCAAAGCTTTGGCCGGCCAGGACCAAACAGATGAAAGTCCGACGGTGCAAGGTCCGGACTGTATAGTGGATGTTAGAGCACCTCCCAACCAAATTTAGTGATTTTCTGACGAACAGCAACAGCAACATGAGGTCGAGCATTGTCATGAAGAATTTTGTAATCGTCAGCATTCATGTTGTGGCGTTTGTCACGAAGGGCAAGACGCAACTTCACCAAAATTTCCATGTAGGCTGCAGCATTTACAGTGGTCCCATGTTCAGCAAAGTCCACCAATACAACACCATGCATATCCCAGAACACCGTCACAAGCACTTTCCTAGCAGATTTAGTCATTTGAATTATTTCTTCGCTGGTGAACCAGCATGTTTCCACTCCAAACTTGCCTGCTTGGTTTCGGGCGTGTAGTGGTATGCCCACGATTCATCACCAGTGACGATTCCTTTCAGAAAGTGGTGTACCGCGTTAGGTGATCCAAATTTGTCATCATTCGCTTGCCCTTGTGGTTGTCCGTCAGGTTCTTAGGCACCCAGCGAGTACTAACTTTACGAAATTTCAACGTGTCATGAACCATATCGTAGACTGCACCACAGGAAATGTTGAACTGCAATCGATAAGGTTCGCAGTTGCACACGCCGGTCGTTCAAAATTACCGCCTCAATGCCTCTGACATTCTGCGGGGTTGCAGCTGTTAGCGGCCTCCCGGAGAGTGGCGAATCACTAAGGTTCATAGGTCCTCTAGGAAGAATGCACACCCCCTGGAGACATTGCTACGGTCCATACAATCATCCCCATACAAGCCACGGATGTCCCTGTGAATATCACTCGGTTTATGCCCTTTGGCCCACAAATATCGAACCGCACCTCTCTTCTCTTCACAAGTAGACGACAGTAACATGCGTGCCACCTTTGTTGCGTAGTTCACGCTTCTCTCGCTTCCTCTACTTACTATAGGTAAGTAGTACAGGAAGTAAAAACTTCAAGAAATCTCAGGAAAATATGCAAATGCGGTGTCATGCTCTCCGGTGAGGGTTATTTAAATCGTGATGTTTCTCGCTTATTTCACAGATACCATTTTTACACAAAAATGTCCCTAAAGAATTGGATTTCAAAGTGTGTTAAGAAACAAAACATTGAATTTTGAATCTTTTGCCCAGTTTTTTCATTGGTCAGTCCCCTTAAGGGGCAAATATGTCCCATATCTGTTGCCAGTTGAAAATATTCTAACATGCTATTAGTCAATTGGTGTCTCAGATTTAACTGCAGTACACAGTATGTAATTTTGGCTCTGTTAGTTCCTTTACACGTCCATGAGACTGTAATACTCAATTACAGTTAATACTGCCTTAACCGTTAGTACAACTAAAGGATGATTTACGAAGAACTGGCACATTTATTTCTTTAATTGTTTCAAAACGAGTTATGCTAGCGACAACTTATTATACCTGAAATGCAGGGGAATTTTGGGAATTATTTATTTCTGTAGCAAATGTTGAAAATGTCCTCCATCCTGCATAAAGCACAACTCAACACGCCGTTTCATGTTACTGGTCACTCGTTGGAGGACTCTGTTGTCAATAGCTTGAATCTCCTGTGTTGTGCTTCAGATCGTCCAATGTCTGGGACATGTGGCATAAACCCTGTCTTTTAAGTAGCCCCATACAAAGAAGTCCGATGTCAAATCCGGAGATCTAGGTGGCCACAGGTTCTTGGAAATTATCCGGCCGTCAAAGAAACTTGCAGTTAGTGCCATGGATTCATTTGATGTATGGCATGTAGCGCCGTCCTGCTGAAAATATCCTTGACTCAGCTCTACGTGTCTAGTTGCTCAGCAAACTCCATGGAAATCCATCGGTACTCTGCAGTGTTCACATTTTTTAAAAAAAAAATTCGTCCCACTATTATCTGTGTGGATATTGCGTACCAAACTCCGATTTTAACCGGGTGCATAGGTGCTTCATGAATAACATGTGGATTTTCGCTGGCTCAATAGCGCAAGTTATTTGAGTTCACATAGCCGGATAAATGGAACCATGCTTCATCTGTGAACCATGTGATGGAGAATATGGCAGGATATTTGCACAATGAACGCCTAAAACCAAGGACAATAATTCAGTCGTCTATCCTTATCTGATTCCTGTAACTGATGGACAACCGTAATCCTATACGGCTGTAGGCCTGCACTTTTCACAGTTCTCTGGCACATTGAGTAGCTGTACCCTTGTCTCCTGCGACAAACGTCTTAATGATTTTTGGGTGACTGATTCAGTCGTGCTCTTACGTCAACAACAACCATGGGAAGCCTAGATGAACGATCCAGTTGTTTCCAATTTGTTTACCAGTCCCAGTATTGTGTTTCTTTGGGGAGGATTCCGAACACCAAATTCTCTCTGGTATGCCTTTTGAGTAGCTATAATTGAATTCGTAACACAGTATTTCTTTACAATGAAGAGTCGTTCATTCAATGTGCATTCTATTTTCACGTTGACTAGAACAAAATCTCAAAAACAGTTGCAGACAATAAAACTAACAATTACAAATAAAACATGAACATCTGCGCATTTGATGACAGGCAATCGAAACTTCTGAACATTCTGCTTAATTTGGTGCTAAAATTGGGGCAATATGTGAAATTCGAACAGAATAATTAAAGAAAGAAATGTGTCAGTTCTTCATAAATCACCCTGCAAATCCCGAAGTCTGAGAAACTAAACATGAAATTATCCACTGGCTGTAAAAGTTACGGAGGTGTAACTACTGCAGACAGAAATTCAAGTCCCATAAACATTAACAAGTGTCCATTGTTCATCTCAATGCTGGGTCAGAAGTACAAGTTGTTTACCAGGATATGCCGCAACAATGGTCCATAACGACGATTGTTTTACTACCTTTCCTATTCTACAACCTTTGTCCTTGGCTGCCTAGACTGTTTCATCACAACCATTTAGCACTTTGCATATCGACAATTAGGTGAGCACTTCCTTCCGTATCCCATAATTTAAAGTAGTTGAGTTTACCCGATGTGTTTCCTTTCTTTTCTGTTTATTTATTTTAATAATACGCGATAACTGTCAGTATTTGCGACGACATGGATTTTCAAATTAAAATACCGTACCAGCAATCAGGGGTTCTACGTCAACTATGACTCCAACAGGAACGCTAACCAGAACGGCAACGATAAAGTTAAGGGGGAGGTATACCTTAATACATAATTTTTTCACTCTAAGTCTATAACCTTTTTGCAGACATGTTGAAACATTAACTGCAATTTTATGTCTGTATCACTTATGGTTCAGCAGCTATGCCCTTTTTATCACTATTTTATTAGCTTTCAAAGTTTCAGTCCTTTTAATTTTGAAGATATTGATTCAATTGTTTTATTACGCATTTACTACAGATTTGAAACATTATTTTTTTAAAGTTCTGGTAATTGCATTGTCACACTTGTCACTTTTGCGGTTTGCCCGTAAGATCTTTTTACGCAAAAAAATTAAATCGAGTTTTATTTATGGATACTCTTTAACTGCTGTGGTCCTTAGCGTCCCATTCTATATTGGGCGTGAAAGACCGGTAATTTTGCTCCGAGGCTTCTTTATCAGGCTTGAGGTTCTTTTACGTGCAGTAAATCTACGACACGGGACCACCAGCTTTACTTCCCTTCCGAAGGAAGGCATGTTAAGGATTTTTACGCCCGAAAAAACATCCATCGCCTTCCGGCGGGATTTGAACCCTCGACTTCCGGAACTAGAGGCTAGCATGGTAACCACTGCACCACGGAGGACGACATTTACGGCAAAGGAGATTTTTTACGGCTTAATGGGTAGATTCAAAGAGTTACGGGTTTTTACCACGGACTTGACAAACATTAAATTATATTGCATTATACTGTAACTTAAGATTACACATTGATTGAACCGTGCTAATTGGTATACAGGGCTGTGATAGGCCAGAAATTATCTGTGTGTCTATCCATCAAGATCATCGTCCGCGTTCACTGGGTTGCAACGGAATGCATAGCGTACGGCTTTAAAATTTGATTGTACCACTATACTAAACCCTGTTTCTTATAACCTTGCCCCACAGACATGTACTCTTCCGCGCTGCATTTCCTTTCTCTTTCCCATAGTTGGCTAATGTACACCTTCGAATGGTGACAAACAAGCAGTGCAGTGTGCAGTGCAAGGATAGGCGATAAAAGCGATATAAACACATTCTAATGATAAATGCACGTGCTTTCGTCATAGAGAGGCAGGTTTAAACCAAAGGATCCTTCCATCTATTTGTTGATAATTTACATGCATTCCATATGCACTGACTCTGTTGCATAATATATTTAATTTATACGGTTAATCTGTAAATTGGTCAATTATCTTCGAATATATTAAGATAAAGATCAAGTTAAATAAGAACTATTTTGTGTCGCATGACAATCTATTCCACGACAGCAACCAATGAGAGGTGACTGTTAAGAGATACGGGGTAAAGTTATAGACCTTAGTGATCTCTAGCAACCAGCAATAAATGGGCGCGAACATTCAGTAGTGGACGACGTGAACTTTTAAAGCCAATTCCCTCACGTAAATTGTTTACCTTATTCACATTTTATGCTGCGGGATATAAGTCTCTCATTTCTGTAATACATTTTGTTTAAGTTCACCTTATCAAGCATAAAATATGGACCAGAAATCTGTGTTTAGCCTAGGAAGCAGTGTTCTTTGCTTTAATACGTGTTTATCGTGGTATCAGGAAGAATTTCAGCATGTGAGACAGAAGGCTGTACTGTGGGGTCTTCAAAGATTCTTATTTATTTTACATGTAATTTCTGTGCATTTACTGCACTGAATATTTTACAAATTATACATTTCATGTCATGCAAAATTATTACGCTTTGCTGGGCGAGGAAAAGAATTATGGGCTTCAATTTCAGGAAGTTGACAAGTATGCATTGGTTTCAAAGCTTCAAGATACATTTTAGCAAGAAACAGTCCGGGTTTAAGAAAAATTGTTGAAGCTCAAACTTTTTCTGTGATACAACACAATAATTTCCGAAGTTGTAACTAATCTATCAAAGTACTTATAAAATGCATTAAAATGACAAGGTTTTTTTAGGTTTTAGAAAGGAATAACGGCATTAAATGATTTTTATCGTGTTTCTAATACGCCACGGAACAATTTAAAGGCCAAAAAATGAACATTTCACGATTTTGTCATATTGATCAGGTCAGAACAAGAACGAGAGACTTAATCAAGTTCCAATTTTCTGTTCCCGTTCTCAGTAAAGGTTTATTGTATTCAGTTGTCTACAGAAAGAAATTACCCAAGTAAACCCACCGGAACTATAGTAGCAAGCTTGGTGGAAATTGGTTAACTTGGTATTATGTTGACCGAGTTGCCAATAAACGAAAACATATCATTGGTGAATTACAAGCACATTCATCCAAATGCGCAAATTCGACTTCACGTTATCGACAGTCATTCATAGGCACTACATTTCCCATTTCCGAACTACTAAGAACCAAACTCCCTTGTGTATTTTTGCTTCCATTTCTCGTTCTAGTTGCGTTCCCGTTAATTGGGGGCCAGCCCTAGAGATATTCACATCATTTTAATACTTCATTTGTGTATTTTTCTGAAATTTGTTATAAAAATTTGGGCGTGCAACATATATCGAGCACTCCAAATTCTTAGGACCGTTTCCGAGAAAATAAATAAATAAAATGAAACGTTTTCCATTTACCAGGTACGTTGGGGTGGGGGCAATTAATCATTGAAGCTAAGCATTAAAATGCATTTTTAATATGAAGATCTTAGTCACATTGTATACCTTCTTACTAGCAAGTTATCTACCAAAGCATCAAGCACAACCTCTGACCTTTACCCATATATTTGAGAAAGTGCATTTACATTAAAAATGCTAACCTAAGAAACCAGCAACGAAAAGTTGTCTTATTTCTGAACACCTAACAAGATTTAAAGGCATTTATAAACAATTAAACACTCTTTAACATTTATGTATTGTAATATAGGAGTGACACTGAAAATATCTCAATGGGGATGACTGGCGGTCAAGCAGTAAATCTAAAATACAAATAACAGAAGTTTAAACTTCCTTTTTAAAATGTAAATTGGCGTGTTGTGCATTTCAAATAAGTGAAATGTAAAAATAATTGTTTAGATTGGAAAGTTTTTAAACGAAATCTCGTATATGCAGAACGTTGACACCTGATTGAGAACTTAACCTTAGTGAAACACTGGTTAGTTGTAACAGGTTTAAGGACAGCCGTAAAGACGCAGGACCTACATGTTCCACGCGGAAGATCAGGTCGGCCGTGCGGACACACTCATACGTACTTGGTACAAACATAGCGGGATTTGATCTCGCAACTACCGTGACTTCCATGAATCACATTCAGCTATTTGTTTCGAACAGAACCACTGCAAACGTTTAACGAGAAAAAAAATCACTAAAAAGGGTTGGTATTTCATGGTATTAACAATGCTCTTCAATAAAATCGAGACATCCTCAGAAAATCTCTAAATTCAAAATAAAACGTAAGCAACAACGCTTTAATGGGAGGGTGAGGTGTAATAACATGTTTTTGGTCGACCACACTACAATACGATGATTACATGTAACATAACTTAACTCTTATGGCATCCATAATACTTCATTATGATCCTATTCGGTGGCGTGCGCACCTTCCTTATCGCCCATACCTTTTAACATCTTAAAAGCTGGAGTTCACTGGGATACATTCCTCAGATAAACAATGAAATACGTGTATTAAAATAAAGTAGATTCTGTTCATTGTAACTTTAATACTCTAATAAATTGAGTTAATTTCCTGTGCTTCAATATGTGTTGCTTTCACGTTGCCTGCAAAAATCAATAAATATAGCGTGGACTCAATAGGACTGACATCGTTTGCACTACTCGTAAGCACGCTCAAGGTCCTGCCATCCGATCAGCATTTAATTACATACAATTAACAAGGTAAGATATTTTTGATACAACCCAAAGTTTTTAAATTATAGTGCGGTAGACCAAACGTTACCGCTCGTTTCATAAACGTATTCGCGTCTTATTATTGCCATTACAGTCTTGGTGCACAATATAGTAGTATAGATTCGGTAAACGGTGCTGATCCTATAAATGCGTCTGTAGCGTCGCCTAGTTTGCAAGCAAGCCGAAAGGAAGACGCATGAAGCAAACCCTCTGTTTCTTTCACACATCCTTTAACTTAGACATCATTTAACTGCTAAAAGATTGCATCTCGCCATATTAAAGCATTCATTACAGAATATGATGGTGAAGATGTTTATTTATTCACTCAAAAGTCTATTCTCCATGAAAAAAAATTCTCTAAACCCTGTATACTAACAATTTATTTGTATTTTCTACCCCTTCACATTTTAATGCCTTCTGCCTGATTTAAGTAGTCATTATCTCGGTAAGCTGAAGGGAATTCACAACTTAATTCCGTTTTGGAATTAAGTTGTGGTGTACGCAGCTCCCCTATCACCCATACCTTTTAACACCTTCAAAGCTGCAGTTCACTGGGATACATTCGCCAGATAAACAACGAAATACGTGTATTTAAAATAAATTCTATTCATTGTAATTTTAATATTCTAATAAATTGAGTTCTCCTTTGCTTCAATATATGTTGCTTTTTATTTTTCATTATTGCAAATGTTCCACACGAAGGAGCGTTCGTTTAAACTTTGAAATTGCGGGTGTAAATTCAAGATCAATAATTAAATCTAAGCATACTTTTTTCCGTACTTAAAACGGCTCTGAGGTTATGTCTTTATTTTTAAAAGTGTCTTGTGCTTTTTAAAGTGGAATGATATCGTTTATATTTTCTGTAACCCTATTATGAATGCGCAATAATAACATTTAGTTTCAAAGTAGCTACAAAAGTCTATCCGTACATTTAAAATTTAAATTGCTAAAATCTCCTAAAATATTACAGTTTTTTAAATTAATATTTCGAAATGTTTAAAATATATCAGACTGAAATTTGAACACCTCATATTATGTACTTAAGATAAAACTAATAAATTTAAACGAAATTAGTTGAAATTGATGGAATTTAGTATTTTCAGTGCGTCCTTTAAGGACACCAGGAAGTGATTGCATTTCTGCCATACCCAAGTTATGCGTACAATTCAATTTCAGTTTTTGTTACTAAAATTTGCTGGATTAAAATGAAATTTGGGAGTCTTAGAGAAGAAGCGTTTCTGCACTTAATTAGTATATAATATTTGGGATAAATTCAAAAACTTTTATGAAAAAGTGGCATAAGTCACACCATGTTTTCTAATAAAAAAGTTTGTACCTCATACTTCAGGTACACTTTTCTTCCTTAGGGTTGATTGTACAGACACCACTTTTTTCCTGTGATACTTAACATATAGCTTGAGATCCTGAAGTAAATTAAATTTGGATACCATAAATATGAGAAGGTAAAAAAAATGTTGCATATCTAATGACACAAATGACCTATATTTTTTACCAGTTACTATTTTTTCTATCCATCTTAAACTTAATATTCCAAGAAAAGGTTAGTTCACTGGCTACATTAGGTAGCTATACATGTACAGTAAAAATTTCATGACAATAGCTTTGATAGTTTTTGAGAAAAGTGTACCTGAAGTGTTAAAAAATGAAGTTACGGGAAATTGAGTCGAAAGTTGAAAGTGCAGTTTTACTCACTTTGTCAGAACATGCCAGCCCCATATTCCTCATCACTGTGGTTATTTTCAGCTCCTCTCTTCTTCTTCTTGGGCCTAGCCTTGCCTACAAGTCTGAGGGGATGGGTACAGGAAGCAATGTGCTTCCATCTGCAACTTGACTTCGACATCGGGATTTATGGCCATGCGGTCTAAGGCATGATAGGAGTAGCTAACCTATCAAGACCAAGGATTCGTAGGATCGAATCTCGGTAAAATGTATGTTCTGCACTCAATTGAAACTGTGGAAAAGGATGGGGAGGGCTCAACTAAAGCAAGCGGTGTGACGGCACGGTTGGATGCTGACGGGTTTCAATTGAGTGCAAAACGCTGCATAGTCAGAGGTTTGCACCCCGAAGTAACAAAAATATTTTTTCGTTTGTGTTTTTATTCTTACTCTAAGCGAAAGAAACCTTCTAACTCATTTAGTATTTTCAGTGCGTCCTTTAAGAAGTTTTCTCGTTCTAGGAGTATGGTGTGTGTGTGTGTGTGTGTGTGTGTGTGTGTGTGTGTGTGTGTGCGCGCGCTTGTGCTTGGGCATATTTACTGTCTTCCACAGCAAAGAAAGTCCCCGGGAATGAAGGGCAGAGGGGAAATTGCTGATTATACACGGTCCGAACCCTGCCTTCTTGCTTATGTCACCCTTATATATGACACACACGACAGCTCAGTTGAATAGTTTTACTCCTTGCGTAGCATGCGTTCTCTGTCACACATTAACTGTCCTTGTCGCACTTTTTCCAAACAGATAAGGTTAGCACATTCCTGTCAGGGACTTTCTTTCCGTTGGCGAACAGTAGGCACCAGTTACCGTATCATAGGACTGGCGCTGGGCGCATGTTGAAGCTATAGTTGCTAATATAATCATAGCCATCCTACACAATATTCGTACCGAAAAACTAGCTTAAAAAGCTTGGTATATGCATTCACAAGACTTTCCCGACCCATCATAACTTATTTTTATATTTTCTACAAATGATTATTACAAAAATTTATTTTTCATTCTCTTTCATGTTAATCGAGATGCATGTCTGCAGAAAAGTTTTCATTGCACATTATTTCGTTGTGGGTAGGAAGAGGATCGCTCAGGCGATAGTCGAATCTTTAAAAAGCTCGTTGTATGCTGGCTTTGAAGTGCCACATTCCTTGCACGACATAAATAAAATAAAGGTGGCTTAGCACTTCAAAAAATGTATAAAGTATTGGAAAATTGAAATCAATATTTCGGAAATGGTTTTCACAAAAAAGACATTGCTGAGTTTTAACGAGATCTGCATTTTGCTCTTTGGTTTGCCAGTTATACAATTAAAAAAATTCATTCAGAATGGAAAGTGCTTCATAAGCTATTCCCAAAATAAATAAATAAATAATTATAAATAAAATAAATAAATAATAAATATAAACTATTCTAAACATGTGATATTTTAATAAAAATTGTTAGAGTCATTTTCTAGAAAATAACGAACAGTTTTCAATATAAAGGTTAGTTGAGGGGGGTTTTCTTGAAAATCCTCGTGTTGCATCCTTGGGAGATACTGAACTCCTTATGGTATTTATCCGACATTTTGTTTTTGAGTTATGTTATTCACAGACATACACGTGCACACGTGGGACTTGTTTTTCTTCTAAATTTTGTTTTTATTCCGGAACTTCAAACATAAGGGGAATTGCGGAGAAATCTGGATATCGACGTTTGGGTGGAATACGATACTTCCTATCTGCTACTTCTAATAGGTGATAAAGAAAGTAACAAAGGTAGAATAAAAGCAATACCAATGAAGAAATTAAAACTGCGATATATTTAGTTTGTTAATAGCCACATCCATGCTTTTATTTTCAGAAATACTATTTGTACTTTGCAATTACATTTAAAAAACTATTTCTGTCTTTCAGAGAATTCTTTACTCGTACACCTCCTCTTACTCATTCTAGCATTTATCGAACATGTAATTTCTTCAATTATAAACACATATAATGTGTAGCTATTGGTAATTCTACTGGTGATTGTTTACATTACACTGACTCACTCATTTTGTAGTGCTTCCTGTTTAAGAAAGCAAAGTTAACGTTACGATAAATCTTCAACTACCTAAAGTTAAAGCTAAAATAAGCTTATATATTCTATAACTGATGGAACAGCAATTTATTGAAAATTTTCTTGTAATCTACAAATGGTCTAGTAGTTTTAAAATGCTCTGGTTTCCTATGAACAAGAGGCATCGTCAAAGGTACTACGCTTAAATGGTGCAAAATTTTAATGATGTTTCAATATAGTTATGTAATTTATTGTTCTTATCAAAAATAATCATCCACATATTTTTGAGGAAGAGGATGCAATAATTTCTGAGCTACTGCCGGGATGCTGCGCTACGTCATCGGGCATACACCGCTACCTCTGGTGATTGTTACGGGAAATGTGAAAGCAACGCTATTACGACTTTCTCTGTTACACGCACTGGTCACAATAATGTTACATTGTAATCCATTGTCCGAATTGCTGTTTGCTGTTTGTAACTAATGTCACTTAATTACCCTCTCATATGTATGTCTTCGTACCCTAAGCACTGCCAAATCCTCAGCTTCTCTCAAATAATGTTCTTGCTGAGGTATGTACCCGTGATACTTGTTAATAACATTCAAGTCAAATAGACCTCAAAATCTCGAATGCGATTGGCCCAGAATGATGTTTTCACAATCAAAATTATGCTATCTACCAGTTTTGCTATTCATTAAAACTCTAAAGATTGATGACTCGCCTGAGGAACGAAATAAGTTTCCAGGTGCTGTTTTTCACAAAATAGTCAACTAGACTTCAAATATAGTGGCATATTAATTTTATTGTCATTACCAGACGCACTGTTGTGCTGTACTGTTGCTACCAAATGTAGCATTATTGGGTCTCCTTAGTTGTATTTCGGCTTAACGGTCTTTCCCTTTCTGTTTGAAATTGTCTGGTATGACGCCAGCCCTGTCTTGCTTTGGCTAGACACGGTTGGTGTGGGCAAGTTAGCGTCTTCGAGTGGAAGTGGTCGTTGGAACCAGACTGTGTGTGGCCGGTCTACGGTCTATGGCATCTCCCTCCATCCTGTTTCCTTTGTTAATTATGTAGTCGCCAAACGTTTGTGAATAAATCTCAGGTATGTAAGGGTAATGTGTGTTATGTAATTTCTCAATATAATATAAAAACTCACGCTTTCCCCTTAAATTTAAACACCAAGGTCCCAGACTTTTTGCTGCCAGCGAGTTGCGCCCCCCCCCATGTGCGTGTTCGGGTGGCCTAAATTAATCATTTTCTGGTATCCTTTTGGCCTTCACCCCAACATGTAACAATATTCACCATAAGATAAATTGGAACCGATGCAATTAGAACAGGTATTTTTTTGGAGAGAAGCTATAATTATAAAATCACAAGGCTGCTGGTGATCTCATATGAAAGTTGCACGAAACTCAAGACATGTACATATCCAGAGGTGTCTTCGTTGTCACTTTTGTGGGTGTTGCTACCCTAGTTATAGGAGTTTAAATATGTGAATGTGACAATTGCCCATAGACTAATTACAAGTTTCGAGCATTGTCAAGTACAAAGATAAAAACTTAAATTACAGTTTAGAAAATATATGTGTTTGTTTACATTTTGTTGAAAGTATGAATATTGTATACAGGCTCTTTCAGCATAGTTAAGTACAAAGAAGAAAATCATTAATATTATATACAGAATTGCTTAAAATATATTTTTTTACACTCTGTTTGAATCTAAAGCTGTTGTTTTCACATTTTACTTCAGTTGGTAATCGCTTGTGCATATATAAATCAAATATAAAAAGATCTTTGTTTATAGATTTTAAATTATAACTATTTAGGTGGAAGTACAATTTACACCTTGTATCGTGACCATGTATTTCATTTGTTTTAGGCTTGTGCAGTTCAGCCAGACAGATTATTTTATATATGTACAAAGACACTACAGTAAACAGTTTTTCTCTTTTGAAGACTTCCTTGCAGGACTCACGTTTTCCCATTTTGAACATTGTTCTGTACATTTCTTTTGGAGTACTAGAACCCTCTGGATGAGGGTATTACTACAGCCACCCCATACTTCTACGCATATTGTATGTGCGAGTAAATTAAGTCATAATGTATAGTTTTGAGAACATTTATGTTACATATTTTTGCAAGCTCTCTCAACGGGTACAGGCCGTTACTAATTGTTTACATAGGTTGTCAACGTGATTAGTCCATGATATGTATTTATCAACCTGTATACCTAGGAATTTGTGTGAGAGGGATTCTTTTATCACTGTACCTGCAAGGTTAATATGAAGCATAGCAGCTGTTTTCTTTCTTTCTTTTTAAGTTCAAATTTAATTATATTAGTCTTTTCATAGTAGTTCATGAGGCTTAAGGTTGAAAAAGTTATCTATCCTAAGCGATTCCTGGTAGCTAGTGATTGAAGCTCACAATCATTATTTGCTTTACAGGTAATAGTGGTGTCATCAGCATAAGTATATTGAATAAGGACAGTATTCGCTGATTACGTAAAGAAAAACTGAACAACCCTCACTAATGTTTCCTAAAATTTGGGAGATGAATACACATGGAACGATCACCAAAGGAAGTTCCTTGCTTTCCGTTGGTGGGATTTTAAAGTTGAGGCTGCAATTGAAGAGATCGCATCCTAATCGTACAATGTGGAGTAGCATAAGACGCACCATGATTTGCTGTTACTTCTCTTTACTTAAAGTAAACACACTAGAGCATGAGTTTGTTCAGAGATTGTGACTGAGATTAAAACCATTCTCAAAGGTGCTTCTAGCCCCAGAAAATATATTAAATGAGCTTAGATGAATTAGATTATAAAGTCTCTGCCTCAATGAGCCTCCTTGAATCACCTTTCACTAAAATTTCATTCCTTAAAAAAGTACATCACAAAGCTGGACTTATTTTCCATTGGTCCTCAAATCCATATGTAGATGAAGAGTAAATATTTTGATAAAATGGTGAAATATGGAGGGAAAGAAATGCTTGCACTATCTTCAAATCTCATATGAAACTTTCTAGGATCCCAAAGGATCCAAATCATTCAAAAGTTTATACAATGAAGAAATCTTAAGAAGTTGTGAAAGAATGCTAAGTTCACTTCCAACACTGCTATATCGACAATTTTTAAGAAATTTAAGGTAAGGAGCAAGGATTCAAGATATTAAGAAGGTGGAGAAGCGGATCTTGTAAAATGGGATGAAGTGTGATGTTGACATAGTATCTTTCGGTATTAAGAGATACGACGATAAAGGATTTATAAGGGAGCAAATAAAGAGAAAAGTTGGAAGTTAATACAATAGTTTTGCGTATTAGTTTAAGTAATAATTAAATAATCGGAACAATTCAGTATAGTAGTTTAAAAGTTTTATGATAAAAATTGTTATTTTGTGAAATGCTATTTGAATATTTATTTTTCCTTAAACTCACTAACTTTAAGATTACGTTTAAACATGAACAATTTTGTTTAAAACCCTGACACATTAGATAAGAATGGTTATCTTGGCAATCGTAATCAAATATGATTCAACAATTAACTGGTACCATCATTTACAGTGTCAATCTTTGTGCTTGTTTAAAATTAGCGGCTTTGCACGGGTTAAATCAATAAAAGGGAAACAATTCCATTTTTTTTAATTGAGGAGAAAATGAATACTACACTGGTTGAGAACGACTTAAGCACTCGTCTAAGTTAAATTTTTCTCGAGGACGAATACAACGCAAAAGGCGGCGATTTTGTTTGTCAAGAGTACCTACGAGTGATAATCAGCACCTCGATTTTTAAGGAAAACTCTCACTGATAGATAGGGAGTTCTTTCGAAAAGGCCAATCTGAAAGGACAGGTCAGCAAAGTTTATTTGCTACCGTGGTTCTCCTAATGATTCGTGTAGATGAAATTTCGCACAGCAGCATCTGTCAGTCTTTCGATATGTATAAAGCCGCCAAACATCTTTTTCCGCGCAATTGGTGTCCCATCGTTGGTGTCGTTATCATGGAGTAATAAGTCTGCATCCGTGTTGTTCTGTGGGAGTGAGAGAAAACTCAGTTTTATAATGAAGGAACATTCATTCTTCTATGAATTGTAACAATCATAACAGAAAAGCCCAAAGGATCTTGGACGGCAAGGTAAGTTTAGATAGGTTAATGTGAAACATACCTCTATTAATGTGCTGATACCGGGTTCTGTCTGATCTAGTTTTGAGAATTTTATAGTGACATGCTGTGAACGAAGTGATTTATATTGACAATTGCAAAGATCAGTATGCTTTTATATGCTTTTGTAGTATCTCAAATACAATACTTCACACACTGTTCGAATCTTCCATTCTTAGCAAACAAAAACACAGAATCCAGGCTCTTTTAGATATCAGTACAAGGAGAATTAATGCAACAGTCATACAGTTGTTTAACATACGGTGCCTTTACATGTACGCTCGGTCAATTTAAAACTGGCAAGGTCTGAGAGACGGAAGCTCGAATCGGGTTCCGTGAGCGCTCGGGAATACCAGATCTTGTTCACAAGACTGCGTATATTCTTGCTATAGTTATAATGGGGAACACAACTATAATCACGACGGTCTTCCGAGAAAATAATTCATATACGAGACCTCAAACAGCCACATGTTTCAGAGTGTTTCAACACTGAACATTTGTAACCGAAACACACTTTACTAATTTATGGTTCTCAAGTGGAATATGACCTAAGCTGGTTACAAGGACACGGTTACTGCGACACTCTTAACTCAGTAATAATGAGTTAGCCTACTGTTCCTGAGGTTACAAGTTCAAATCTCGTGGAACCACTCAACTGTTTTCCCAGTCCGTCATACGAATAGATGGCAACCATGACATTAATTCATCGATCGGGAGGAGGTTTCATACTTGTTCAATTTAATTTTGTAACCAAAATTTCACCACTATTGCAATTATATTAGTAAGTAAAATGAAGTAACACAAGCAATATTATTTAACTATATTATAGTAAACGAGTTGTAAAAAACAAATATATTCGAGCTGCTTGCGTAGAAGTACACAGTTTAACCGCTGCTCCGCGCCAAACACGGTGTGGAGGTAACCCAAATCAATGCCTTAAGGCTTGTATGATAGAGTTAGCTAAAGCGATGCACAAAAATTGAGTTGTAAACCGCGCGCTCACTCGAAGGGACTTTGAAAAACATTAACTGCTCAAGAGACTAGCCACTTTTAGTTTGGCCGAGTGTACATTTATCTAAGAAAGAAAAATTATTGATAATGAAAGGTTACATCAAGATGCAAGACTGTGGTTATCTGAAAAAAATTGTGGCGTTGTCTCCATTAGTTACCGCATATTTGGCGATGTTTTCGCGTCATATCAGCTCCGTACGTATAGCACGTCCTCGCGATTTTTCTCTCATATCACGATGTCAAATGCTGTGTTTCTGAGATAAGCCTAATGCGTAAATTTGGCCGATTAGTAATAACATTTTGCCTTTCTGTTGTTAAGTATGAGATGTGTTTTAAAGTAAGTACGGATAATTTTTTTAAAAAAAAATTCTGATGTGTTACACTCACATGACTTTCTCTACTCTTGTACAAACTCTTATTCTTCATCTATTTCATATTAATCGAGATAAACATTTGCAGAAACGATCTTTTGACATGCAAAGAGAATTACATTTTACACATAGCGACCAGTTCTAAAAATATTTGACTATCGCTTAAGGCGTATCATGTTCCCCTTGTTTTGTATTTGCAAGGGCAATATAGAAATACAGTAGCCTTTAAGCATAGACATATCTCTTAATAGCTGGTTGTTAGGTGCAGCACCATTCTCTTTGCCACAGATTAATACTCTTTGCATATCCAAGACAAAAAAATGAATAACGAATTCCCATTTGAGAAAATAAGTATTGAAAATTTTAAGGGAATAACAAGCAATATCTGGAAAATGGTTCACTTAACAAAAAAATGTATATGATATAAATTCTGTATTTTAACGCGATCTACATTTTTTGTGTAGTAAAATTTTGTCTATCTCTTATGGTTTACCAGTTATGCAAAAGTCGTTCACAATGAAAAATAGTTTTGGAGACATTCCCAGAAAATTGCAGATATACATTTCATTTGTCATGAAAATATCTTAAACATATGACATTTTAATCAAAATCGTTATTGCCATTTTTGAGAAAATTAAAATTTTCGAAAAATGTTCCATGTAAAGGGTAATCTGGGGTGGGGGATTTTCTTGAAAACCTTCGTGTCGCAATCTCTGGAAGATACTGAACCTAAATACCAAGTTTGGTGTTTATCCGGCTGTTCGTTTCTGAGTTATGCTGTTCATATACACACACACGGACATGTTTCCAAAAATGTTTTTTTTTTATTCAGGGGGTCTCCGCTACAGATCGTTTCCGGCGAAATCTCGGTATCGAATTTTTGGGTGGAATACAATACTTCCCCTACTTACTATACGTAGTAGAGAAAGTAATAACAGAACATTATTTTCCAAATACTTTATCATCATTCATTACCTTACACTACTTCTGCACAGAGTCACCGTCGTTATTCACGCACTTGTAACGGGAAACCAGTTTTTGTATGCCTTGATCAAAGCATGGTGTCAAGTCTGCACTTCTTGTTTCACAACACGATGTTATGAAATGTTTTCCACTAAGTAAATTCTTCAGATAAAGAAACAAATGAAAATCACTTGGTGACAAATCTGAACTGTAGGGAGGGTGGTCAAATTGTTCCCAACCAAATTATGCGATTGTTTGGCTGTGTGTGGCCAGGCATTGTCATGAACAGATTTTCATCTGTTTCTTCATCTGAAAAAATTCCTTGGTAAAAAACATTTCAACAACGATGATGCTATGAAACAAGAAGTGCACACTTGGTTTTCATCACAGGCGGCATCATTCTTTGACGAAGGCAGATAAAAACTGGTTTCTCGTTACGACAAATGCCTGAATAACGACGGTGACTATGTGGAGAAGTAGTGTAACGTGTAAGGTAATGAATGATAATAAAGTATTTGGAAAACAATGTTCTGTTAGTTTTTAAAATTATCATTACTTACTTTAAAAACATGCCTCGAAATAAAACATTGTGTTACATTTACCACTTAGAATTGGCTTTCAGAATCAGCACTCACTACTGAACTTCGTGCACGAATACTTCAATTCCAACAGCTTAGATATAAAGCAAGAAGGATATTTTCAAGCCTCAGCGAGCATTCAGCTTCTTCGTCGCGGTCGATGTGAAAGCGGATGAGGCCTGTAGCGGGGTATCTCTTTGGACGCAGGTGTGTTCGTGGGCTCTGTGCGAAAATCCTCGCTTTGATGCTAACACGCGCTAGAATTTTCAAATTTCTTGTTGTATAAAGCATAAAATGAAATGCAATAAGCAAAAAAGAAAGAAAAGAAAATAAACATAATAATTCATTGGAAAAGTATAGACGATAAACCTGTTCTAATTCACAATCAAAATAAGTATACGGATAGGCCTTAACTGCTGGTCGCTTGAGATATGTCCACAGTTGTTCTTAACATTTTATTTCTGTCATTTTTCGAACGAAGCTTTCTCGTTATGTCTAAAGTTGATACGTTTATGTGTAAACGGTTATTCCGGCTATTAAACCAACCAGAGTATTTCAGGAATAGCGCTTGGCAGAGCGAGAAACATAGCTGCCATGGAAAATTTGGCGTACAACAAAGTGTACAATTGTATGGTACTTACACCAGTCGGCGGCAAACTTAGTAACACTAACATGCATTACATTACAGTACGTTTAGGATATTTATAACCATCTTCTTACTTTTATTTTCAGCAATGTTTTTATGCTCTGTAATCAAACTAAACAAAACAGTTTATCTGTATCGGAGAAGCTCTCAGCCCTACATCTCTTCTTACCCATTTTAATTAATTGCAAATATATTGCTTTCTATTACAACAGAAATACTAATTGCTAAAACTATTGGTTACTGTGTTCAACTTACTTCATGGCGTTTCACGAAGGAATACATAATGCACAATAACTCAATCGTTTTGGATCTGTTCCTCTGTAATAAGCGGATATTAATATCGTATCTACGACGATCTTACTTTAGACATAGAATAGCTTTAAAGGTCCGATGACTAAAGAGAGAATGCAATTATAGAACCCAGTTTTTTTCGCCTAGTACGAAACTGCGATTAGCAGGACAACTGCACAATCCAGTAAAACACATATATACGTTATCTGTTTCATCGCGGAATAGAGAATTGAAGAAGTCCCAGTGCGCAAAATTTACAGGTTGAACCATTTAAGTATGGATAATATAAATATATATATATATAAATATATATATATATAAATATATATATATAAATATATATAAATATATATATGCGACTTTTTTGCTGTTAATATTTTGCTTAAAAGATGGGAGTTTCCGTACATTGCAAGAATGAAAAGCAACAATGCATAAGAAGAAATGAAAATCGTAGATGATTGAAATGGCTACCACAAATCATAAGCGTGCACAATGCGTTCTTTGGTATAGCAAATTTGAGTGTGTTAAACAAGTTCAAAGAGAATTTAAAGTGTTTAATATACCTAAATACAATTCCATAATGTTGTGATATCGAGCATTTGTAAAAATATATGTTAAAAAAAAGCATACAGGAGGTCGCAGCTATCTCTGAAGCCATGACTAGGAGTCCTACGTAAAGTTTAAGATGACTGTCAGCAGAAATTATCGAACATTGCGTCCTGTCAGCATATTGTTCAAAAGTACCTGGAACTATACCCATATCACTTATAACGTCTTACGCAATGAGGTCAGAAGCTCGTTTCAATTGTACATCCATGATGTGTCAACGAATTGAAGATGAGACGGCTTCTTAAATAACTATTTACAGACGAATCTACTTTTAATATCAACGGGAGAGTAGCATTATTTGGGCAAGGGAAAATCCACTTGTCTCCTACGAGCTTGAAAGACTAAGTATGGTGTGGAATGAGGTAGCAGTAAAGTGTATGAACTATTATTTTTCTTTGTAGAGAAGACAGTACGCTATGAATCTTACTTGGATATGTTGCAGTGTTTCTGTTGCAATTCTTGAGGAAGACAACAATATAAACACTGTATTCCAGCAAGATGATGCACCCCCTTCCTAGGTATGGGAGGTTCGTCATTTTCTAACTATGTGAGAAATCTCCATCTTTCAGTGTTGTATACAAAACGTTTCAACATATACAGTTCAGTAGTAAATATTTTACAGTGTTTTGATTTTTTTCCATACAAACGGATCACCCCATATACATATTGTTCCACATTAAAGGCTAACGTCATCACATTAGTATGAAACATCTGCTGTTGCTATTAAAGGGTGAGTTTTGCTTTTATTTTCTGTCACAACACCAAATTCGGACATTCTGCGTATCCTCCGTTAGTGTGTATAATCTATTATACGATGCGTAAATTTTACGTGGCCGAATTTAAACGATACACGCTTGGAGAATTAAAGCGTGCATGTATGCATATTGAGGATTCGTATATCATTGGCTATCCATTTTCCAAAACGTAGATATTTTTGTTGCTTCTTGTTCACCGTTTGCCTACACAATTCCACTGACTTCGCTGCCTCAGGACATTGATATTAATGCCGATTATCTACTGTGGTTTATTCACGCTTGACAGATCCGACAGTTGGACGATTTTCGTAGGACCTTTGTTATTGTTTGTTGCAGCATTGTGTACCTCTTCGTTAACACCGTGACCATCGCTAACATTTTTCTGTAGTTCCCGCTTTCAACAAAAATCCTGTGCAGCTCATAATAAAATAGGGACAAATCAATGATTGCGAGCTACACAGGAGGTCATTAAAATTTCTATATATTGAACCTGAATAGTGCCATTTTAGATCTCCCTATTATACTTATCTTTATCTTGCCTTTGTCGTTGTACAGGCAATCCATCCTGCACACAACGAAGCTTATGAATATGGTGTTTTTACGTGCAGAGGTTACAAGCCTCTAGCACAACCACCAACCTGGAGGACTGGGGATTTATATTCAGGGTTACCTTCCTATGGAGCAGTTTCCTTCGCTTCCGATGAGTCTGCTCTACCCATATCGTTACATCTTCTGCTGGTTTTCGGTGTTCACACTAGGCCTTCACGTCTACCGTAGCGGTCGCGGGTATTCAGAAGTCATCCCTGTGTTTCTCCCTAGCAAGCAAACCCTCACTTCCCGTTGCGCACCCCTAAGGACGAGGACGCAGAGATGATCAATACCAGTACCGATCATAGCTTATAAAGTGAATCCTGGATTATTAAAGAGAAAAATAAAAGTAAAGTACAAGCAGCAGAAACGAGTTTTTTGAGAAAGGTAAAAAGATATACTAGAAAGGACCATATAAAAGCGAAGCTATTACAGAAAAGCTCCCTACTTATTTACAATTGAACTGATAAGCTATAAATATGTAAAACTGGAAAACACATATAAGAATGGGCAAAGAAAGAATACCCACTAAAATTATAAGTTATGGATCCAAAAGGAAACGAAGTTTGGGAAGACCAAGAAAAAGGTGGATCTGAAAATTTAGACGACGGAAAGGGCAGCATGCTGAAACCTTGACATGATGATAAACTTAAATTAAATTGAGTTTTATTTAAAGACGTGAAATACCGGCAATTTTGCTCAGAGGTCTCTCTATTAGGCTTGAGGTTCTTTTACGTGCTGTAAATCTACGACAGGGGACCACCGGCTTTAATTCCCTTCCAAAGGAAGCCATACTAAGGATTTTTATGCCCGAAAAAAGTCCATCGCCCTTCGCCAAGCTTGAACCCGCGACCTCAGGAACTCGTGATTAACATGATGATAAATAATGCTAAGAAAGAATTACACATAGCGTACGAATTATCGACTGAACCTCAGTTGCGTTAGCTTAAGTAAGAGATCGGTCCTGTAACAATATCACCGAACTGTTGGATACGCTGGAATGCTTGTGTTTGGTCTTGCAACTTCAGGGATGCCCCCAAGAAAGTTTTTCAGTGAGACTATAATGTGATTTTGGGCAGAGAAGAGGTAGTTCCTAGTCATGGCTCTACTGATGTAAAAGAGAATTACGAGAAGATACGTGGCATTTTATCACGTAAGCTACAAGCTTGAGTTACAGCATGCTATAATTTAAAATGTGGTCATGCAGAAGAATGGAACATGTGAAATGAAGAGACACAATAAGCAGCGAAGCTGTTTAAGGTATATGAGAATGCAGAACAAGGTTAAAACTAACCAGTATGAAAGCAGATGGGTTGGGAATTGGTTGAGAAGAAACCATTTGAGGTACACTGGAAGGAATGCTGAGAGAAGACGTGGATAGCAGAAGGCACCAAGTGATACAAAACAATATCTAATGGAGCGCACACAATCCTAAGGCAACAATTGAAACACAAACTAGCGTAGCTGAGGCGGCATGCCGCTGACGAAAGGAGTCCTGTCTTGGTCCTTTGTAGTTGCTGCAATTATGAGAGCAAGAGCTGAAATGAGAAAGCTGAAAAGGTGGCCAGATTTGGAAGGGCCCACAGAGGAGGAGTAGGAGGAAAGTGCTTGGCTCCCAAAATACGAATATAAATCATTTGATTGGGGTACTGTTTCCGAGTTTTCTTTCCCCTGTAAAGACGAATGTCCACTAACTGCTTTCAGGAATCGCCTGCAATATCTCACTAACAAACGTGAGAGTATAACTTAACATTTTATTTTGCCCAAAGGCAAGTCGTTCACTGTTAGCCCAGGCTCTTCCATTTCATCAACATTTCCGATTTCATCTTCGTCCCGAATATGAACTATTTACTCTAATATTGTATATTATTTGGTATCTACCTCGATCTTTTTCTCATTCGCCATTATATTTTATCTCTTAGAAAGCAATTTCTTTTCACCCAATTTCCCAGCCAATTCTTTTTCCTGTTACGACCAATTTTAGCATTTTTCGTCTCTTAATATGACATCTTTTTCTTCCGCTATGCTCTCATTCACTATTATTTCTAGTTCATCACTTAGAGATAACTTTCTTCTTACACAATATTCCAGACAATTTCTTTTCCTCTTCCGATCAGTTGCAGCATTGTTCTTCCTTCGTCTGCTCTTTCTAAAATAGTTTCATTGTTTATTTTATATGTCCAAAATACAAGCTCCATTCCTCTCCATATGTACATTCTAAAACTTTACAATTGTTTTTCTCATTTCATCTCTGCCTCCAATTATTTGCACCACACATTGCTGCACTCTACACAAAGCATTTCACTAATCTCCTTTTTCAAGGGCCCACAGAAGGCGTTTCTCGTTCTATTAAGGCAGCATTTGTTATTCCCTGCTTCACTTTGTGACAACTGTTCATTTTACCACTTTAGTGCGTCTCACGTACTTAAAGCCGTCCCTTGCTCCAGTCTCACCTCAAATTTACAGGTATAAAGCGGACGTAAAACAGCACAAAACGATTCGGAGAGCAGTCAGCACGAACACAAGCAAGATGCCTGACGTTTCTTGATAGAGCACTCTGACACAGTTTAGGCCTCCTTATCAGGGACCCTAACCAAAACAGTCACAATTATACTAGAAAGCAAATAATGCCACTAAACAAAAGCACCGAGCAAACTCTGCCACACGTAACAATCTACGTTGCCTGAAACTTTGAAATTTAAAAATGAACAAGGAATGCAGAACAGGATAAAAAATATCGTCTTCCGTGGTATAGTGGTTACCATGCTAGCCTCTAGTTCCTGAGGTCGCGGGTTCAAACCTGGCGGAGGGCGATGGATTTTTTCGTGCGTAAAAATCCTTAGTATGGCTTCCTTCGGAAGGGAAGTAAAGCCGGTGGTCCCGTGTCGTAGATTTACGACACGTAACAGAACCTCAAGCCTAATAAGAGGCCTCTGAGCAAAATTACCGGTCTTTCACGCCCAATATAGAATGGGACGCTAAGGACCACAGCAGTTAAAGAGCGTCCATAAATAAAACTGAATTTAGAACAGGAAATCTCTTGGTATGTACCCCAAAACCCTTCCAAGGATTCGCATAGTAACCTGGGGAAAAACAACAAAAAAGGTAAGGATGTTCGTCTCTCTACCGCGTTTATAAAACAGTGGTATTATTGGCGTAAACTCATGCAGTTCAAACTATTTTCAGCTAAAATTAAACGGATTATGAAATCTGAATTGGATTGAAAGAGGTGAGTGGGTTTGAAAGTAGAAATCTAGACTTTTTTCCTTACCACAAAAACACTGGTTGGCTTTGGAAAATAATCATAAGGGTTCATAGGATGACGACGGCCGTTTTTCGTGCTTTATATAATAAGGATAATGTTACGAGCTTTTTTCTTCAGCCAATATATCCTGATGCAGCTGTCCACTTAGTTTGAAGGAAAGAGTACTTCACCATTGATATCAGATATATTATGCGATTGACACTTTATCATCTTCTTCCTTTATCCACCGATTCATTAGCACCACTAGTACAGGAAGTAGTTGCATGTTCCTTACTCTTTGTAACAAATAATGGACAGTATATGGAACTCTTAGTTGAAAGTTTTCTCATTGTGTCAGCCTTCTTAGCAGGCGTCTGACCACAGAGCAACATTTTCCAATAAGCTTAATAGCTTCGAGAAATGCTTAAAAACGTATTTCCCATTTTAAACTACTGCATTGATACTGGTTATTCAATACGTTGAACTAAAATTGGACACAAAAATGAACGAGTCAGGGGGGAAGGAATGGTGGTTCAGCCCCATCGCTCACTGTGCAAATGCAGTTTGGGAATGCAGTTAGGACAAAGATATTTAATTCCAATCAACACATCAATTGAGGATGGCTGTTCAGAAATGTTTTTAAGTGTCCCTCCCATTTGGCACTGCTGCAAGATGCTAAATTTTCAATATGTTGAACTTGTCCAGACCGCAATTGGGCGCAAGAACGCATGAGTCAGGGCACAATGGGGAGAGGCAGAATATGAACTGTGATTCAGCCCCATTGTTCACTCATAGTATATCGCATGTCTGGGAATGTACTTAGGATAAAATTGGGTGTTCCAGAACTTCACACCAAGGAAAACATTTAATACGCGATAAACACATCAACTAACGTCAGCGCTTTCTTGCCTCAACTTCAGGCAGCTAATATTGTAATTTGTCACCCATTTCCTGTTTAAGGTTTGTTTCAAAATAATCTTCTTTGAATGTACATTTCGCATTTCCCTAAGTGGGTCTACTGGGGTGTACCGAGTGGCAACGTCTGTGGCCCGCATTTGGGAGGTCCCGAGTTCGATTCCCGGTAACCTCCACTCTAACCATGGTTTTCCCCTCGTCGCCTAGGCGAGCGAATGCCGGGGTGGTGTATTCTACACGATTTCTCCTTTCCCACATTTCCTCTCTCCCTTTCACGTTTCAGGTGTGTCTTCGGGTTCTGCGGTGCTGGTGGTGTCGGGCAGATAGCGTAATTGCTTGCGCATCGTAAACGCCGTGAACGCCAGGATGCGTTGTCCCGCCCGTTAGGGTCACTTCGTCGCCCTCTCTCGGGATTCTTCGCCTCTACTGGTGTGCGGATGTTCAAACTGGAAATATTAATGACTTCTGCGCGACTATGTGGGCCTGTCTGCCTGCGAATCTGCGACCTCTTGCGGCTCCTTCACCTCACCCCTACCTCCAGGGGAATGTAGCCACAATAGATCAACCTGGTCGCAGTGCCGAGGTGTTCTCCTCAGATAAACATATTCTACATCCTACTGCGGCATTTTCTACCATAGATGTGAAGGTTCAGACTGCAGTATGCCTGCAGTTACCATGGCAACACACGATAGCGAGCCAGTGACGAAATAATTTAGTTTCTCTTTCTGTGGGAGAATGCTATTAGGGTTTTCAGAGCTAACCCAAGCACTGTCGCCACCACGCGCAATGTAATATGTAACACACATGACGCTTTCGTAACGAATGACCTCGTACTTTATTCAAAGAGCTGTTACATTTATAATTCGTGCAAACGTGTCAGTTAAATACAGCCCAGTAGGGAGATGATGTTAAGTAAAACCTAGGGAAGCCTCTGCAGCTTTCCTACATACATTAAAATTTTAAATGTTTTGTATGCTAACTAGATTAATATCTATGTTTACCTGATTCTATCAATATTATACAAAATATATTATCATCGGATTTTACATCAACAGAAAGTAATATACGATTGTAAAAAGGAGAAAATACCAATAAACAAACAGCAGTAGCCACTTAAATTAGATTTGGCAGCATAGATATTTCTATGGTTCGTGAAGTCGGCGTCTAGCGTATTGTATCTGTGTTTAAAATAAACACGATTTTAAGAAATTCCATAATTAATTCATTAGTAACTTATTTTCATTTCAAAAACTTTTGATACACCCTGTGCAAGCATAATGAATTCACAAGTAAAATATACCACATTAATGGTTTGTACAAAAGAACTCGAGAGATTTTTTTCTTAAAAAATATGTTTTATAGCATGTTCAGCTACTAATCTGAATTGGCATGCAGTAAGTTGTAACAGACACATGCTGGATTGACTTTTTCAATATGATGGCGATCCACCCCACCACAATTAACTTGCTGTGCAGCTTTAAAAGTGCGCTTTCCTAACAGGTGAAATGGAAGAGAAGAAGAGGGAATATCTAACGGCTATCATGAAGTACAGACCTTACACCCGTTTATATTTTTACTTTCTCTACTACGTATAGTAAGTAGGGGAAGTATTGCATTCCACCCAAAAATTCGATACCGAGATTTCACCGGAAATACATGTTTTGAGAATCACTGAATCCAAAAAAAGCATTTTTGGAAACATGTCCGTGTGTGTGTCTGTCTGTGTGTCTGTGTGTCTGTGTGTCTGTCTGTGTGTCTGTGTGTCTGTGAACAGCATAACTCAAAAACGAACAGTCGGATAAACACCAAACTTGGTATTTAGGTTCAGTATCTTCCAGAGATGCGACACGAAGGTTTTCAAGAAAATCCCCCCACCCCAGACTACCCTTTACATGGAACATTTTTCGAAAATTTTAATTTTCTCAAAAACGGCTCTAACGATTTTGATTAAAATATCATATGTTTAAGATATTGTCATGACAAATAAAATGTATATCTCGAATTTTCTGGGAATGTCTCCAAAAATATTCTTCATTGTGAACGACTTTTGCATAACTGGTAAACCATAAGAGATAGACAAAATTTTACTACACAAAAAATGTAGATCGCGTTAAAATACACAACTTATGTCATATACGTTTCTTTTGTTGAGTGAACCGTTTTCGAGATATTGCTTGTTATTTCCTTAAATTTTCCAATACTTATACTTTTTCTCAAATTCGTTATTCATTTTTTTTATGTCCTGAACATGCAAAGAGAATGGAATTCGCCACATAGCAACCAGCGTTAAAATATTTGACTATCGCTTAAAAGCTACCATATTCCCCTTGCATCTACAAGAAAATTACCAATAAGATTGACATCTCGATATCTCGATTAACATGAAGCATATGGAGAATAGGCGTTTGTAAAATTAGATTGTACAAGAGTAGAGAAAGTCATGTGAGTGTAACACATCAGATTTTTTATATAGAAATGTGTCGAGAACTTAGTGTATGCAGAGAAAAATCCTGGCCTTCGTCACATGCGTCAAAGGATAATCGCAGCCTTGGCGAATGCAACTCCCGATATGCTGGGGGGGGGGCACTTGGTTAGAGATCAATTATCGTTTACATAAATTCAGAGTGAAGAATAGGGCACATATAGAATTCATCAAATGCTGTAAAAACTTGAACATTTTCTTTCGTGTGATACGTAAACGTAAGTTGAATTTGTTGTTTGTAGTGCATTAACGTGTTTTTATTTGTTTGTTTGTTTACGTCACGACTATAACTGTAGCAACTGAAATAAAAGCGGCGGATGAAGAGCA